>OY720633.1:174262683-175462683 GCA_963169105.1 Ceriagrion tenellum
GTGCCCGGCCACAAAATAAATTTTGACGGGGCAAAATTGATATACAAGGAGAAAAGATATTATCCTGGGCTGATTCGGGACCATTGAAATAACAAAAGCGAGGGACAACTCAAACGGAGAAAATTGATACCATCTATCTAGATGGAAGAGAAATTGGCGGGAAGACAAGGGCCAGTCACAGAGCACGGAGAGATACAGATGACCTGTATTTAAGCGGCCAAAGTGATGCCCCGGCTCATCGACCTGAGGACGCCCGTTGGAGCACGGGCGAAACTGTAGTCTCAAACCACCCTACATGGTGGAAACCCGAGAAATGGAGAAGGGTTCATCTGAACGATGCGGAAACTTAAGATGGAATATTGAATGTGTTTATTATTGATTCTCCCATCACACCTCTCAACTCTTCACATTTTCGTATTATTTAGTATATCGCATATTCTTAAATATCGTTTTTGGACAGTACTATGAATAATTGGCAGTAGAGGCATCTACCGATATGCATAACTAACCTCTAATGGAACACATTCTCAGTTTTCCCTCTAGGGTCAAAACTTCGAATAATGAACTTCTGGAAAAGGAAAAACTCCCCTCAGTACAGTTATTACGTACAAAAAAAAACAATTAGAGACTGTAGACTCTGTGGAATACCTCGGAGTTAAACTAACTATTGATCTCTCGAGGAGCAAACATGTTCAGGAAATAACTGGTCAGGCTAATCGTAAATTGGGATTTGTTAACAGAGCACTTAGAAAGTGCGACGATAAATTTAGAGAAATCAGCTATTTCTCCCTTGTTAGTCTCCACTTAGAATACCCTGCCAGTAATTGGGGTTCTCATGAGGTAGACTTAAAAAGAGTTAGAGAACGTGCAGAGAAGTTCAATAAGTTACGTGAACGGCTATTATGATAGTCCAGTTAGTGCTAATGACCTCATGCAACATCTTGGATGGGAATCGCTTGCAGACCATCAATTGAAAATTAGATTCAATCTATTATGTAAATTTAAAACCGATTTATTCTCTGGCGATGTTTTCAATATCCTACTAACTCCAACATAGGTCAGATCATGAGAATAAAATAAGAGAGATAAATTGTCGAACAGAAAGGTTCAAAATGCCGTTTTTCCCGCGATCGATTAGAGATAATAATGGCTGCGATTAGACTTTGAAATCAGTCACTTGACAGGTAGTGTAGTTGATTTATTCATAGGCACCCTAATGCATGTCTCTAAATTTGTCGAATAGTACTAACACCATGTTTTGCATGTTCCCTGCAGGACTATTGTGTCTAGTTTACTTAGTTGCATTATGGATCATTTTAGTAGTTTCTGTAGCATTTGTAGTATAGGTACCGATAGTGTGGTGTTTGTTGGTGAAAGTAAATTTCTTCTTTGTAGTTAATATTGGCGATGAAGTCGCCCCCTACCAAACACCCTTGTGGTGGCTTGTAGGGTAATAAGTAGATGTAGATAAAGTATGTCTTGTAGTGGAAGAGAGCTGGGTCAAGGCCTACCTCGGACTGGGTTGCTCCACACGCACCAGAGGTGAAATCGTACCGGGCACAACGGGACTCTTGGATGTTTTAAAATGGCTTTCTGAAACGGGTGGTAAAGAACGTGGAAGGGTCAACCTGCAGAATACAGCTGATACTTCCCAGGAAGCGAGTTCCGGAAGTTTTGGAACCGCTGCACGATGACACCTCAGGGGGACATTTAGATTTCCGATAAACTTTGGACAAGGTTCGGGAACGGTTCCATTGGGTGAACTGCAAGAAGGACGAGCTGAATAGGTGCAGACGGTGCACGATGTGTGCGGCGGCCAATGGACTTCCAAAGAAAAGAGGGGCCGCAATGAAGCAGCACAACGTTGGAAGTCCATTCGAGAGAATTGCTATCGATGTCATTGGTCCGCTTCCCACTACAGACGCCGGAAATTGATTTATACTGGTAACAATGGACTACTTCCGTTAATTGGAGGAAGCTTACGCACTTCCCAATTGGGAGGCTGTGACGGTTGCCGAGGTACTCGTTATCGAGCTCGTTAACCGGTTCCGTGTGCTATTTGAGCTGCAATCCGACCAAGGGAGGAACTTGGGAAGATTCAGTCAATCGACATAGTCGGCGATAAATGAGTGTTTAAATCTCGTTCCTAGCATTCAATTAATACCCATCGTATCGTGAGAATACGCGATTCATGATTAAAATGATATATAGCTCATGGTCTTACAATTTCTATTACATTTACCAGCCATAAATGCAAGAGCTTCAAATGCATTTAGAAAGTGGGTAGGTTGCCAATATACTTTAATAACAGTTGGTGTACAACAGACGAGGTGAACAGTCGTTTTCCGATTTTTTCAATATTTATTTTTTTGGAGAAATAAACATTATATATTTCAGTGAAACAATTCCGTTTTTGAGAGCTCTCGAGGTCACGGGAGTTTGGGCATTAGAATCGGGGAGCAAAACTGGATTTTTCGATCGGAAAGTGCCAATAGAATTGCAACTTTGAGGATCTTCTCGAAGGTGTGACGTGTTCTCGATCTTCAATGGCCGATTCCGATTTTCAATGGCATATAAAATACAGCCCAAGACTAGGCTATCCTTCGGAAGTCGGCAGTCACAGACCACATCATTAACCACAGTCACATCATTAAGTCTCACGGAGTGAAACTGATCAGCAAGTTCAATGGATATCGGGGGATCGGCTGACCAAAGAGACCATCGAGATAAGACTAGAAGGAAAGGCAATGAACAGAGGCGCCGGAGTATGGCCTAGGCAATATATGGAACCCAATTATTCAACAAAAAAAATAGACTAGTGGAAAATATGGCGCCAAGCTGTCCAATCAGATAAGACAATCGCCTCGCCAGAATATATAAACCCAACTACATAGATGCTTTTTCTGACAATAGCCCTTATTACGATGGCTTGGAAAGCCATCGCAACATTGGCAGTACTGGTCTTCATCATCCGGCTGGAGACCGAAGAGGAATTCGTCAGGCATGCTCGTGGGGGAAAAATGAAGTTCTTCACTCTGAGTGATGTTTTTCTCGGGGTTTCAGGGCTCATTATTTACGCTTTTTCGAGACCCTTGAACTCTATCTTAACACCAGGTGATGTGCATTCTCTTTCCAAGGAATTTGCCTACTTCGGTCCAATGGAGTCAGGTGGTTTTTTTCTAACAAATCGATCGGGAAATTTCCGGGAGTTCCCCTTTCCTCTCGCATTGGGAACGATGTCTGTAGTTTGGATACGGTGGATCCAGGTCGGTCGCTCAACCGTCGCTGATGGATTTTATCATTTGAGTGGATCTGTGTTTGAAATTCAGGTTCACAGGGCTGAGGTAATTCTTTTTCGACGAACTTCTCATTTTTAAGTCCTTTTTTGGTTGGTAAATGTGTGGTTTTGTTCCTTACCTCCCTATGTAAGAGGAGTCTCTTGTATTATTGTATTATCCTCACCAGCCATCGAGAAAAAGGGTCAGTAAGAAAAACAGTTAAAATAATTTTGTGGAGTCGAAGAACTACCCTCTGAAATTAATCATGACTCCGATGAGATTCAGTGGACATATTTTTTAAAAACTTTCGCGGGGAATTGTCGTTGTTTTTCTTGTGGTCTGATATTTATCACCTCAACTATGAGATTCATATTCTCCATTGGCTTAGAGGGTGATGAATCTCGAGCGTCGTTTGTCTCTCCAAACTCACTCGAGAATTCATCCCGTTGAATTTCCTCGAAAAATATCCCTTTGGGTCTTGCATTAGAATCCAAGTTTCCAGGAAAATATAGCACTCCACAATATGGAGTGCTTCAATCTGTGAATGCAATAGTTTGTTTAGTGTTTGTTGTCTTAACATTTTCTTTCCAGGGTTTTTTCACAGCGATGATCTGCTTAATTGGCTGCAACTTCTGAGAGATATTTTTTATTTAAATAAATGTATGCATTCATAAAATTGCCTTCGTCACGGGGATTTATTAAATATACCGAAAGATACTAGTTACTCTAGAGTAAAAATGGTACTAACGTATTTCGAGGCGAGACGTCGCGATTGAGTCATTGTGACCAAATTTGAGCAATGTGCTGCCACATATGATCTTGCATTCACTCCTCTTTATAGCAGAGTGTATTCTGCGTCAATTGGCGATTAAGGAGAGCCATAACATTTCCTCTGGGTGCTCCAGTATGGTTGAAAGATATTTATGTTGATATCATAGTGACAAATGCTCCTTTCATCACGGAGACTTCATAGTTACAGCATTAACTCATGAAACTACTGTTACTCGCAGGATTCCAAGCAATAAATGAGCGAGCAATGAGCTGGTGTTGTTGGAAAGGTCATAAAAGTCGTAAATTAAGCGGTCATCACGTTTGGATGTTGTCAAGGCTTCCTTTCATTAAGATTTTGAGTGTAATTTAGATTCCTACTCCGATTTTATGAATTATAACCTATGGGGCTTTTGGACAATTCCGTGAATATACGACGAAAATTTCTTTTGAATCTTTCTATAAAAGTTGACACTACTGGTGTTTTATTTTTATTTGCTCATTTTGTGACCATAATGCTTAATATTGTGCTCGTGGACTTCAAATTAGGATGGAATGACCTCAGTTCAGAATTGATTTTTTCTCAGTGGAGTGGTTTTGTGCATCAAAGTTAGCACTCATCACATACTCATATTCTATGTCACATTGCTTTTAAATAATTCAAGAATGTTTTAAGAATTCAAAAAGGATTTTAAGAATTCAAGAATTCGGCAATTGATAGTTTATTCACGCCTCTGAGCGTGGTTTTGGTACAGTGTTATATGCTTGAATCATTGAACTCGCGAAGGAGCGAAGGTAAACTTCCTAACTACGAAATCGATGGTGACACTCTAAAAAACAATTTGAGTACAAATTCAGGGCTAGTGGGGGTAATATTACTTTCAAAACCTGTTAGGCGTTTTGTGAAGGTATTTCAAGATTGTTTGTGTTTTTATTAAGTTCATTTTGTGGTCAGATGCGCAAATTGCAAATTGCCTTGGTCAAGGCTGCCTTCTCATGCATTGCTTGAAAACATTTGGTCCAAGAGAATCACCAAAATTTCAGTCTCACATAACAGAAACATCAGTTAGTTTCACTTTCCTCTTTTCGGTCCTCCCTTCCGTTGTCAATAGTTCCCTTCGCTTCAGTTGTCACACCTCAAAACCTTATGACGGTTTTTGTTCGTTTTGCCAATAGTGTGAATATGAATCAGTCCCGTGTGCGTACATTACTCCAAAATAAACATCTTGGTAGAGCATGGGAAAGTTGGGCGTTGCTTTTGGCTCTTTTGCAGTATGGATGCAATAGAGCAAATTATATTTTTTTAATTTTTGTAAACTCGCACGTTCAGGTGAACTTATCAGCCTCAACGTCAGTGGAACTTAATTAACTGTCAAAATGAATTTTAAATAAATTTGTTACTCCTGACCGAGTCGCGGAGCACATTTATTTTTATTTCGAAACGTTCGATGCTTAATTACAGCTAATCGGCTTGGTGTCATTTGTTTCCGCATAACGGGTGTTTATTGTTTGATTACCTGTCTTTGAAGGGTCTGTTTTTGCCTTTTATGAGATATGATTCCTAATTTTCATTAATTCTCTGCATTTATCGTATTAAAATGTGATCCATGAAAATTATTGATCATTTGTAGCGTCTTTGGGATTCAATGAGTTTAACGCTGCCAAATACACCGGATTGAGTGGTAAAAGTGGTCAAATTTAGTGTAACGTATGAGCTATGCATTTATTTTTATAAAATACCGACATATGACTTTGATGTGAATTTATGGTTACTGTATCATAAGGATATGCTAAATTTTCTGGATGCCTTTACGCCATCGCAGTGTCATAGCATCTTATTTATCAACCTTCTTCTACCCCCGACTAAGACGGCTTTACCGTCCCAACGCTCTGATAATTTTTGGGTCTTTTTTTTACGTGTTTCTGTGTGTTTTAGGGGTAAAATTATTTCATCGATGAGTGTGCATCGTCAGTGAGAGCGTTTCCAATCAAAAGTTGAAGGCAGCCATTAGGCGATGCGCATATGATGTTCAGAAAGGAGTCGACAGGAATGCGAAAAACACGACAGAACACACTTTCTTCGCAAATTTTCGAGTCTTTTTAGTCTCGTCGTTCAGGTGGTGAGAAGAGATACTGCCACCGCCGTCGGTCCAGCGCTGTAGTTCAGGGAGTGCTCCGGGTGGGGGGGGGGGGGAGCGAGGGGAAGGGTGTTTTGGATAGGGGCCGTTTGGGGTGAGGGAGGGTTGTGACTGTCATTTTTCGTTTGGCCCTTGGCGGTCATTCACAGTCTTGTAGAGGCCATCCAAAACACATTTCACAAAAAAATCCTTTAAAAAAACTCACTCCTCCAAACTGCCTCTCAACAATGACTGTCTCCTAACAAATCCTCCCTCTGCGTCCCCGTCTTCCCTGATTCTGACTCCCTGAGGCTTACCGTCAGAAACCTCTACCCTCTCCTCTCTGATAACGTCGAAACATCAAGAACTTTTCCTTTAATACCCATCTCTCGCACATGCCGACGTCATCTAACATTTCCAGAATTTTCAACACCGCCACACCCCTTTCCAGTTCGCTGAAACCCACCGAATCCTTTACTAACTTGTGCAACCCTCGCTGTGTAGAACCTGCTCTATTTTTGTTGCCCAGCATCTGCCAAGTAAGTTCTTTGCTTTTCCTCTGTCGTCCATTTCCTTAGCATTCTCGTATGGCCACACTTTGAGCCAACTTTTCCATGGACTACTTTAGGAGCACCACCTCAAAAAAAACAAACAAACAAACCTGCAAAACTCTCTTCTGGGCTTCTGCTAAATTGACGACATCTTAGGCCTTTTGCTTCGTAGCCTTGTATCTCTATCTTCCTTAATTCCTTAGCTTAACTCTTCCTTCTCGGTTCTTCTCACTTCTTGCATCTCAGATGCCTCCGCTACCTATTTAGGTTAATATATACAATAGAAAAACTGTATTCATCGCCTCCGTCCGTAATAAAAATCCACCGACGATGACCAATACCTCCATTTAAATAGCTGCCCCCCGACTCTTAGTGAACGGTGTATTCCACTCTCGCTCTTGACAAGTGGCCACAGCCATTCCACCAAATCTCAATCTTTCTTAGATCCCATCGTGAAACAACGCCTCCAAAGGCCGAATATTCTGCTTCACTCTCGTTATTATGGAGGCCCAACCTCCTAATCACGTCACGGTGGTTTCGACGCAAAGACCCATGAGATGGTGTATATACATTTTGGGTAACGAGGGCATTTAATGATCCGGGCCATCCGGGCTGAGCGTAGTACACTGAAAATTTAGCCCAATGACCTTTCTCTTTCCCCTGTGCCCACCTCCTCCTCCTCCCCCCCCCAATGCAATACAATCGCAATTACACTCCCTCCCTCCTTTCAAACACTCTCTGCCCCTCCTTTCCTTCAAGGGAACAATTATTGGTCCTCTTTTAACCGTTCCGCCACCGCCGATAATGACGACTTGACCGTCGACCCCGTCCGAGGGTATTACGTATCTTTTATTTTATGCGCTCCTGCGTTTCCGAGTGTATTAGTATCGTATTTATGTGGGCGCATCGACGCCAAGAGCGTTTTATCGAGCCGCTGGGTGTTGTTGCAATATCCTCCTCGCCCATATCCCTTTTGAGCCTCCCCCCTTCTCCTTTGTTTTCAAACCTCCACTTCTCGCTCTCTTTATTTTTTGCCATTGTTTCTCTATCCTCGAAAGTAATTTCGCGGACGGATTAGTTGCCGAAGAATGAAATTGAAGGGAACGAGACGGAAGAAGAGTTTGCTCGCCGCTCCGCTGGGAGCGGAAAACGGGGGGGGGGGGGGGAAAGGAGGGGGAGGGGGGGGGGGGTTGGAAGTAGTTTCCAGAAGAAGCTGGCGTTGGGGTGGGGAGGGAGGTGGAGGGAAGGGTTCAGGGATGGGGGCGGGGGGGGCCTAGGGGAGGGGAGGGGGGGACCAGATCTCAACCTCACCCGATACCAAACCCCCCCCTCTATCCCCCCTCTATCCCTCCATTCCCCCGACTCGCAGGCTTCCCTCCCACCTCCCCACAACATATTCTCTTTCTCTCCTCTCTCGTGTTGGATTGTTTGTGTGTCTGTGTGTGTTCTAAACTCTTCAACGCGAGAGTCTCTCACGCAGTCGCTTTGAGTTGGCCCTTACGGCCACTCATTTCAGAATTTCCGAAAACTAAAATATAACATCTCTGAAGAGTGTTTTATGCATCGAGTTAAAATAATACTGGGGTCTCCTGGCTACTTTTATAAGCATTCAGCCCTGTAATCGGAGAGTTTGACATGGAATCTTATGGAGATTGCTCTGTTTTCACCAGAACAACATCACTTCTAACGAGAAAGAATATGCAAGCTCATAATGAAACTGTTTAGTAGCAAATTGAATGGTTTGCGGCGTGACTTGGTGAAATTGCTTCATGTTGAAATGAATAACTTTGTAAAGTTTCACATAGGTGACTTCACTTTTGTACCTGATGGTGTCACACAGCGACGAAACTGGTCGTTATTAAAGTTACCTCGGTAAAATTTACGAAGTTATTCATTCCAATATTTAATGACAAGAGAAAAGTCCTGGAAAATTGGATAAAATTGAAATATAGGTATATCACCGCCTATTTCTTCCAATTAATAGCGAACCAGTGTCACCGATAGGAGTGAAAGTGTTAGTTCCAAACCAATTGCGCTGAGCCCGAAGCCGTCCTTAGCCATCCAGCCATTGGGAATAAGGGGCACTGGGGTGGGCGTGGCGTCACACCGACATCCCGCCACTCCCGCGCCCCGTCTCTTTTTTGTTTTCGCTCCCTCACCCTCTCCGTTCACTCCCAACGCTCCTCCATAACGCTCATCCTCGCGTGCTGTTCGTTGTGCGAGCAGTCCACCTTTCCGTTCCTCTCACTTTGTTCGAAAGGGCAGTTTAGCGCGAGATATCATTTCACCGGGAACTCCACGAGTTTCGTCTTCTTTGGATGAAACCTATCTCGCCTCTCGAGAGACATCAAAATAACTGCCGCTTACCGCGCTCATTTCCACGATATTTGTCGATATTATGCACGCCGCAATGTGATGGTATGGGGATGCATTTCCGACTGAATTTATTTAAAAAATGAGTAGTTTCACCGCCATGATCTCTTTAGGAATTCATTAAAGAGCACCCTGCATGTTTTCTCAGATATTTTTCAATTACAAAATTACAAACTCTCTGTAAAAACTCTGTAAAAATTACAAAACGCTGTAATTTTTACAGAGTCACAAATAATGACCTACCTTCCAATGTGAAGGCATTTACCCCGTGCATCATGAAAAATGAGTCAAACTAAAACCCATGCATGTATATCTAGTTAATTACTGGGGATTTCAGTCATATGTGATAATTTTTTGCGTCACTAATGTTAAAGTATTGACTTCATGCTTCTAACAGCCGCTGAAGTAAGAGTGTAATACACGAGAATAGTATATTAAAGTTATTCGGGGTATCCCGCTGCGTATTGAGCATTTTCAATTTACTCAACGTTTCGTTCTTCACACTGAGAATGTCGTCAGGAGAATGTAAGAGTTTGTTTGTTTCGCCTCTATTAATAGGTTCTTCGTCGGGATGGTTGACCATTATTAACGGTTTTAAATTTAAAAAACGATGCGTGCCGTTAAAGATATTCGGTGGTTAGGTGTCTTTTCCATACACTGCTCAGGCGATAGCCGTCTTCCCAATTGAAGTTGGATGGTCGTTTGGCTATCTCGATTGCTTCCCTTATTAGTTGAGGATAATAAAGACTAATTTTGGTCAGAACTTTAGCCTCATCGAAGAGTATCTTGTGTCTTGGATCTAAATGGTCAACCGTCTCGACGAAGAACCTATTAATAGAGGCGAAACAAACAAACTCTCTCATTCTCCTGACGACGTTCTCAGTATGAAGAACGAAACGTTGAGACAAATTTAAAATGCTCAATACGCAGCGAGATACCCCGAATATCTTTAATAGAGTAAAAAATCGATGCAAAAAACTTCAAACACAAGTATAGTCCATCTTAAGGAAAATTCCCCGTTCGAAGTACCTTCGAAGACATCCGACGAGGAGAAGACGGAGACCTCTCCTCCTCCTCTTCTTCTCCTCCTCCGTCCTAATCCTCCTCTTCGCGTCCTCTCTCTCTCTCTCTCTCTCTCTTATAGTGTGTGTGTGTGTTTCTCTCCAATCCCTTCTTTCTTTCTTTCTTGAGCCTTTCCTTTGTCTTTTTTAAGTCCCGTAAGCGGCCGATAATCCCTCCCACTACTTTTCGCCACTTTCTCCCTCCCTCCGCCCATCGTGGACTCTCCCACCACCCCCTCACTCCCTCGCCCACCACCCCCTCACTCCCTCGCCCACGCCCTCTCGGCCTGGTGCACTTGGTGCGCGGCGTCCCTCTCGCTCACCGTTGGTGCGCGCGACGCGGGCGGAATCGCGGGCCTGCCGAGACACTCGATTTCTTCGTGCATCCGCACATGTCAAGTCACCGTCATCGGTATTTGTAATCCCACCCTAAAACCCTTTCAAGCCGTCCCATTTCGAGGAAGGCAATCAAAAGACCTCGGTTTTCTTGTGATGAGCCCAGAAAATCACATCTATTCTGTAACTTTTTCCTCATGAAGCATAGCGATGGAAATATACGACGTTCGTTCGTTTGCGTAGGAAAATCACCGTCGGATATTTTCGGCGTTCATCTCCCCGGTCAGGAAACCTACTGACGTATATTTCCGGCGTTCGTAGCGATAGGGTTAACCTTTCCTCCCTAACTTGTCCCTCGCTCACTGTCTTATGTCCTTTGCTTTCCCCTTCCAGTGTCCTCCCTAACTTAGCCCACGATTTTTGCTTAATTTACATAAATGCACCGCTTCAAAGTCACTCTCTCGTTCAAAGTAATCGGAACTGGCATCCCTTCTTAACCGAAGGCGCCCTTTAATCGTCATACAAGTGTGTCCCCACTGCCTCTCTCTCTCTCATTGCGGTTGTCAATCTACAACAGGTCTCAATGGAACTGTTGTCTCTTAGTGTTTCCGTTTCGGGTGAGGTTCTTCACTGCCCTGCATGTCTCTCCTCTCACCATATCTGTAATCACACCAAATCTCTTCCTTACTCTTTCCCTCTTTTCCTTAACCTTTCCTTCACTCATGACTTTTCCTTCACTCTGCAAGCAATCTCTCCATAATATGCGGCCTATCCAGTTTCCCTTTCTCTTCTTTTAATTTTTCAACAAAGTTAGCTACTCTTCAATTCTTCCAAGTATCTCCCTCTTTTCAGCCTAATCTATCTTCTCCATGTTTCGCCATGGCCACATCTCAAAGGTTTCTTTGTATTTTTCTTCCCTTTTTCTTCATTTTACACGTTTGAGATCCATACAAAAGCATAGTTCACTGTTCACAAAGTATAGTTCACATAGAACACTTAATAAACCTTTTCCTTAAATCGTTTTTGATGCTCGTATATGTCAAGAGTTCCCTTTTTCCCTGAGAAATCCTACTCTTAATTCTACCCGCTAATGGGCAGTGTGTCACTCCACTGTTCCAAAAACTAACATTCCTCCTGAATATGAAGTCTTCTTATGTGTTGCACTGGATATGATATTTCGGTATATTTGGAAATTAAAGGTATGGCGCGGTTGAATGTCTGGCCTCCGAGCTCTATTTCGACGGCTTCTTTGAGCCAGATGGTCCCACCAATAGCCACGCGAACGAGAAACATCCTCGTTTTCCTCAAAATGAATGGATCGATTGATTTTTTAAGCAATACTTGGCAATGGCTGTCTTCCCTTCCGGCCTCTCCGGCTACAAGTTCCGTTCATTTTCCTTCGTCTTATCTCGAACGCGCGCCCCCCTCTCCCCGATGTGAAAATGAATCTCTTCACCCACATACAGGTCCACTCCGTCCTAAGACGTAAGTCTTCCTTCGGTCACACATCTGTTTTTCTTATTCCTCTCTCACCCGTTCACTTGACGCGGGAAATCTAGCGAGTCCCGCTCCTTCCATATGAATGGCCATTACCGGAGTATCCACGTTGTATTTCATCACCAAATCTATCTATATCTCTCAAACTTAAACAAATTAGTAATCATCTGGTTAGTCGTTCTCACGATGACCTGTCCCATTCTCTATTGTATTCTTCACCCTCAACCGGCCATATGCCCTTCATATTCCCTAATACTTGGCTGAGACCAAAAAGACCTACCTTTATCTTTGTGGAACTTCTTCGATTTTACACATAAGTGTGTTCATAGCAAACTCTTTGGGTGAGTAGGAGTTCCACATCCTTTGTGTTTCTTTTGTTGCTATTTTATTGCCATTGTTTTGATGAGTTTTTGCCTCCTTTTCCATTGTGCTGCATTTATGGAAATATATGATTCGAATAAATTGAACTTCGTCCGCCGAGCCGTGAATTTTTGAACCTATCCATTATTATCCCATCAGTAAAACCTATCCTCTTTCTTCCCCTTCCCCGCTTGTCCAACAACCTACTCTCCGTCACACTCTTGACCAACCCATCATTACTTCCTCCAGCCACCTACCGGATTACCTACCCCGGATTTCTCCTTACTCTCCATAATAATGACTTCTTCGCTTGTCCTCTTTTCCGTCCACCTCTCTTTCTCCATCTTTCTCCACATCCGCATCTTAAACGCCTGCAGCCTATTTTCTTACTCTCCTCTTCGGATCCAAGTTTCGCCACCATACGACACTATGCTCTATATCAAGCTCTTCACCAGCCTCTCCTTCAAATCCTTACCGAAGGTCCCCGTCATCAGCTTCCTTCTACGTCTCCTTGGCTGACGCTATTCTCCACCTTTTGACTTTTCCGCTATTCCCATTTTCCTCTAGCGTAATACCTAAGTAACTAAAATGCTATACTTGCTCTAATTTGCGTCCTCCCACTTATATTACCAGCCTCACTTTCTTTGTCCTAGAAATACTCATTACTTTTGTTTTCTTAAGATTTATCTTTATTCCGTATTTCCGGCATTGGATTTATAGACCATCTCCGAAAGTTTTTTGTTCCTTCGAAGATCAACTGATCAGCGATCAATCGTCCGCGAACCTAACCAATTCTACCATTATGCCCTCCTGCCTTGGTTCCCACGCACAAATCATCCTCTGACTCGCCGACCATTTCCGCGCCATAAATGTCCAAAAGCAAAGGCGACAACGAACACTCTTGCCATACTCCGCGACCTATAGTTGCCCATCCTGATTCACCACTAGACACTCTCACTTATGCCCTTTGGGCCATATACGTGTTAGTTTAGGGTTATTCACCTGCCTCGCCAATCTATCCCTATTCTACCGAGTATCGGAATTTGTTTTACCGAGTATCGGAATCACCCTGTCAAGTGCCTTTTCGAAATCCACGAAGTAAGGAAAAACATTGTGGCTGTACTCTTATATCTCTACTCTTTAGGTGTATGTTTCTTTCAGTAAGTTATCTCATCACCACAATTCGTCTCGAGTTGACCTTCTCTTCATACTGATCCCATACTGACCATCCCCAAGTAGTACTTTGCCCTACTCTCCAACCTCTTATTAATTATTCTAAGCAAGAGTTTGGCTGCGTGTGATATCAAGCACATTGTTCTGTATTCCACAGATTCTGATGTACTCTTCTTCTTCTTCAGGATAATAATCAGCACTGTTTTCACAATATCCTCTAGCCATACTCCTTCCTCGAATATCCTACGAATAATTTCGAAAAAGGGCTGTCTACCTTCAATTCCTAAATTTTATAAGGAAATCCGGTGGTATGTTATCCACTCCCACAGCTTTTCTTGGCTACATCTCTTTCAATGCTTTCTCAATTCCACTATAGAGTATATTTGATCCGGGGTTATCCTCATCTTGTGTTTCCTCATCCTCTCGATCAAGGCCAATTGGTCTACTTTTGCTTTAATATTGCCCCACCGCGTCTTCTCTCCACCTATCTTGAATATCTTCTCGCTCGATAACGTTTCTACCTGTTATCTCCAAAATCTTTGGTACCGTTTAACTTCTCATACCACCCGAAAGCAAACTTCTATTTGTGTATAACGAACCAACTGTCTCTTCTTTTTGCAGTTTACTTATTTTCCCGCGTTGCCTTTTCCACCAGTTGGAAAAGATAACATATCTGCAGAGTTTCAAAAGAGTACGAGGAAGAACAAAGGAGAAAAACTTATTGCGCTATCTTGTAATAATTAATAAGGGTGAAGTGTGAACGGAGGACTTAACGAAGAGTGTATCATTGCCAATACTGAACAAAAGCAAGGAAAAAATTTCCAAGGGTTAAAGAGCTATAAGTTTGATTCCCACGTGGCTTAAATAATCCTTAGGAGAAGTAAATAAGTATGCTGAAGAGCAAGGCTAACGATTACCTGAGTCGTGGGTTAGCTTTCCTTCGCCAATTAATAACTCGCTGGAGTTAATTATTTAACTCTTTGTACTTCTTACATAGATCGGTGTTGGCGATTTCCGCTTCATTCTTTCCTCCATTTTCTAAGCCATTTCTTACACAATTCGCCGATTCATTATCCCTCTCGTTTCCACTGATCTGATTGTACTCTCCGATGTTCATACTATCCCTGCTTATACCTATATTCTTCCATTTTTCCTCTATCATTCCTGTTTACTTTACTTCACCTCTATTATTTTCCACGAGCTCTTTTTATTTCCTCTTTTTTATACCTTAAAAAGCTTTCAAATTCCATATCTTTTTCCTCCCGCTTTTGATAAGTCGTCTAATCTAACTTCTCATTTCATGAATTATGGTCCGAGTCCTCATCAGCCCCGGGGTAACTCTGCGAACTTATGATGCTGTTTCTAAATCTTTGCCTGACCATGACGTAATTAATAGGATTTTTCCTGAATCTTCTGGCATGGTCTATGTGTACCTCCGCCCAAGATGATGTTTAAACCACTGGATTCCGAAAACTAATTTTCTTTGTATAATTCAACTGCCTTCTCACCGCGATCATTTCTTGTTCCTAATCCATCTCTACATCCCCCACTGCATTCCAGTTGCCCATTACTATCACGATTTTATTGCCCAGAATATCCCTAATTATCTCTTCTATCCGCTTATAAATCATATCTACCTCTCTCTCCCTATGATTACTTGTGGGCAAGGTCTCCTGGACCAACACGAAATTTGTCGGGAGATCATTAATTTCTACCACTAGTATCCCTGCTCGCTCACCTGTTCAATGTAAACAAGCCTTTTCCTCAATTATGCGTTCAAATGTATAGCTGCTCCTGGTTGACTCTCATACCCACCACAATAGATTACCCAGTGACTATCACTCAAATGGTCACCTCTGTCCCTAATCTCACCTCATGAGGCCCCAAGGCATCTATGCTCCTCCTCTGCATAGAATAATAATGAAATCATTAACGTTACTATATCATGAACACTCATGATTTATTTATGTCTATGGTTATACCCATTTGTTGCCTTTTTTAAGATCCTTAACACCTTTGAAATCTAATTTGATTTAGTGAAACCATGATCGCTACTATGGTGGGAGTTTGGGGTAAGGAGTCTCAGCTTTTGGTTTTATTAAGATTTGGTTCATCAAAGTAGGGCCGGAACCATTCACCCTCAGAATAAAGTGGGAAGTTAACACAATAACATTGTGCTGTGTACAGGAAAACAAAAAATAAAACGTGCATTCGTTGGTCACGTTAAAGTCCTTGGATCGGTATTTAAAGAAGAGCTGTCCGTTGAACTTCCTCAGGTGACGATCGGATTGTGACCTGAGCTGTCCTATAGTTTTGCATATAAATGCCAATACTTTCACACTCTGCTTTAGCACATATCGAGGTCGAGGAGAATTTTGCGTCTGCTGGGTTAATATCATCATCCATGAGTGACTTCGTGTCTCAGATCTTTCGGCTGAGTCTGTGAAACCAAAGTCATACCTAAGTCCGAAAAAGCCAGCTCTAATTAAAATGGTGTACATTTTTTTCTGACAACTATAATCTAATGCGTAATCTCTCTAGTGATCGCGTTGGATGTCTCCCGCGTGTGATTACGCGATACGTGTTCGGCCGTGCTCTCTGACCGAAAGTTTCGTAATTATAACTTGGGACCCTCCGACCGTCAGCTCCCCCACCCCCCCATGAGGCTTCCTTCCCCTGCGTACGTCCTCCACGCCTCACTCATCGCCGCCCCTCCCCCCCCCCCTCAGCCACCCCTGCCTGCCCCCTCGACCGCACCTCCTTCCACCCCCGTCTCTGGGTTACCAAGCACCACGTGCATGCGACGGAGCGACAATGAGCGACAAGGGATGCGCAAGTGATGAGACACGAGAGCGTCCACACCAAGTGTGGAGGCGGCGCGTTCCAATCTGATTTATAGTGTGGACACACGTGACTCGGCGGAAAAGTGTCCATTCTGTCTAATGCGTAAACGAAGTTTCTTTTCCTTTATTCTGTCGGTTGCGCTCATTTCTATCTGGAATGGATGATTGTTTGAGCTCAGTTCGAGCGAGGCGCTTCCCTCTTTTCGTGATAGAGACCAAATTACAATTTTTTTTCCAGCAGCTGAAAGAAACCGTATATTTTATTAGTCGTGCAAAAATATTTTTCATGACAGATAATCTCAGCTATAAACTAAATATAAATGCATTAGTTTTAAATTAGGCTCATTTTTTTATTGCAAACGGGGTAAAAAGCCTTCGCATTGAAAGGTTTTTTTGCTGTTCTGCAAAAAATATTGCAGTGAGTATTTGATTATTTTTCATAAAAATAGTTGAGATTACGAACAAGCTATAAATTGTTTAATTTTTACTGAGATCTCGTCTCTCTGGAGTGCATAGCCGTCCCATTTCCCATGTAAAACGGCTTCTATATTTTGACAAATGGCACGAAAAGGTTTGCGGTAAGCGGCAGAGAATTCGATTACCGATTTTCTATAGGTAAAATGATATCTCGCTCGTACATAACTAATCTATCCAAGAGTTTTCACTTTGATTAAGAATTTAACATAGTTTCATAGCATTAAATTTTAAGTTTAATATACTTGATAATTATCCAATATTCACAATTACTTTATGTGAGATTAATTAGAAAAATTCTGATCACGCATGTTTTAGCGTATTCTGAAGAATATTATTTAAACGTCCCACTATACCTCTGTCACTCACGTAAGAGACAAAATGAGAGAGATGCGCTGATAGTACAAAATTTCCTCTCTCTGTGCATTATTTATACTCCGCAAATGGAGGAGGGACGAAGGAACATCTAAATTGTAAGGCATTTTTTTTAGATAGACAGCGTGCTGTCTTTTTGAGTTGGTCCGGGTTCGGATCCGGACGATTTAGGAGATTCTTCAGCGGAATCCTATATTATTGCTTGAGCGTCATGTGGAGAGGTCTCCGAGGCGTCCCTTTCGATGAGAACCTCACGTGCGCCTTCCGAGGTGGCCGATTCCGTCATCAGAGTTCCTCTCTCTTCACAACTCCTTCATTCTCCATACAGCTCTATCCTCAATAGAGCGGTTTAAAAGTACCGCAGACAAGCACGGGCTCGTTCTAGGACCGAGTCGAGTGAGCCGGCGAGGGAGCTCATCCGGTATGATCTCGGAATTTTGGGGTCTCCACGGAGAAGATAGTTTGACGTCACATTTTTATTAACTCATTTGAGTACTATTCGACTAGCTGAGTGTTAGGGATTTTGAGAGTATTCATACTAACTTCCCAATTTCGGGTTTATATTTCTGTTTTTCCTCAGACGGATGATACACCTTTAGATCCCGCCTAAAATCCTCCCATCGTCTTGTTCCTCTAATTTCACCCTTTGATATTCGTATTCTCTTCCTATTTCACGCCCACCATGTTTTCCTCCTCAAATACCCTCTTCAACATTTCCTCTCTTTTCAGTACATCCCTCAATCTCTTCTGTCTCCTCCGAACCTCCACCACACGCCTCTTCTCTTCTTCGCCCATGTCCAACACCTCCTCGTTTGTCCTCCTCGCCACCCAGCTTGCCGTCTACATCCCCCTCCACACCCGCGTCTCAAATGCCTAAATTCTACGTACAGCCTTCCATCGCAATGACCAGGTCTCCGCTCCATTCAGTGCCACACTCCATATTAGAGTTTTTTCCAGCCTTTTCTTAACTTCTCTGCTCAGGTATCCCCTCATCAATATCCTCCTCTTTATAAACACTTCTTTTGGCCATAGGAATTCCACCTCTCTTGTCCCCACCACGGAACCCATTTTCCTCCACTATGCTACCCAGATCGGTAAACTGCTCGACTTACTCTTTTTTGTCCCCTTCCCAACCTCATATTTAGACTATCCTTCTTGCTTCTGGAGAATCTCATCATTTCCGCTGTCTTATGGTTTGTTATCATCCCATACCTCTCGTACTGCAGTCAATGCCTCTGTTTTACACTTTCGTAACCCCCTGCTCCTCCTTATCTTTTTCAGTTTAATGCGACATTTCATCCTTTGTAAGTTGTGATCTGTATCTGCATCGGCCCCTGGATGTGAGCTTTAAGCACTATTCCTGAATGTTTCTCATCATACTCTATGCTATCTGGAATCTACCTCTGCCCTTCGGCTTTTTCCAGTTGTATCTGCGTCGAAGGGGATGCCTGAACCATGTATTTGTAGTTATTTCCTCTTCCTCTCCATAACGCGACTTGAATTGTAACTAAGTCTGTGGGATCTCCCTTTAGCTCAACGAATATAAGCCTGTCACTCACCTGTTCCACATAGACTACTTTTCTACCAAGTTTCCTGCCCATTACTAATGCCACCTCACTCCTGTATTTCATCTCCTCCAATAGTCTCCGCTTTCTTTCCATTTTTCTTCGGTCTGAGCCTTGATATCAATACCCACCTTCCCGATTTCTTTCTTTATATTCTCCAACTTACCTGTCCCTTGCATAGTCCTAATTTCCCACGTGCCCTTTCTGATTGCTGAGTCTTTTATTCCTCTGCTTCAGCATTTTCCCCAACTTCCGGGTAACTTTTATTTTAACGCCAAAGCCTTGAAAATTTTAAATAGGAGCTTTCAAAATTTGCGATTTATCATGGGTGTGTGATGTCGCATCCACGCATATTCCGTGGATCTACCGCGTCGAGTTTGCACTGAATCAGGCCCCTGATTTCACCCAACCCCGGTTTGGAAGCTGGCTCAGGTATTTCTATCCATCTCCGCCGATATCATTTGGGTGAGAAACCCATCCCACGTCCCAATTGAAGTGTAGCTTGGTACCCTGGTATCATCAGTGTACCCAGGCGACGGGTAGCCGCCCCGACCTTCTCGTCCATTAATCTTGAATTTAGCGAATCCGCACCAGGAGATAGGGGTAAGGTAGTAATTACTAAGGCCAAAGTTACTCACTCTATAATTAAGAGAATTAAGACTTGCCTGTTACATACTAAACTTTTTATAGCAGTTTTGGATTCAGTACCTACGTGAGATATACTTTAACACTTTTTAGAGATAGCTGTTCTTAAAGAATTGTATTCTAAAAGTGATGAATCACTTCCGTCTTCATGGCGGATACCCGTACGGAGACAAGATAGTATTGTTTCGAGGCTTTTCTGTGATATCCTCTCTGGCCTTTTGAGGCCTCAATCTCGTTTTTCTATTTTTCATGTAAATTTAGGGCAATTTTATTTAAGTACTTAAGGTATATAAATTTCAGCAAACGTCATTCTCAAGCACAAACATGTAGCCGTGAAAATTGAAAGTGGGTCCCTGCGTCACTCGCAACTGTTTGGTCGCATCTAAGACTGCCACTCTTTTCAATGTATTACAACAAACTAATATCGTCTTACGTTCAGCCGTTAAATTGTAAAATAATCAGTGGCTTTCTAGGAATCAAAATAATTGGTTTTGAGCAAAAGAGTAGAAAGATGATTGAAAACTTTGGGAAATCGAGTTTGGAGAGTATTCTATGGAGCAATAAATGAAGGATGGCTGTGGAGAGTTAGGACGAATAATGAATTTAGAAGAGAACATGATGAGTGTATTATTCTAGCATCGAAGCATTGACCTAATGCTTAAGTTTGATATGAACCATTAACAAGTTCAGGAAGGAAGATGGTTCAACCTTGACAATGGTTTTACATGGAAAGCTAAGGTTTTAAAGACGCTGGCCGAGATTCCGGTGGTGGGACCCCGTACCTAAAGGTTATTTGCCAAAGTTAAAGAGAATGAAAAATTAATGGATGGTGGACAGAGATGGCTATAAATTATTGGTGAGGCCATAAACCTTCTTGAATTTGAGTGGCCACATGAAAATATTGAACAGGCTGAAACCGTTTAAGCTCATGTTATATTTTCTATAGTATTTCACCATAAAAGGGTTTATTTCCCGTCACGACTGGCACGCGATGACTCGATCATAACATTTCGTGCTTGTCAAGTGCTACTCAGTGTGTTCGTGAATGGGTCTCAGAGAATGAGTGATGAGCGCACATGGAGAATTTGTATTAAAGATAAATGGGGCCAGTGCTGGAATAAAACCCACATTATGTAAGTCAAGTCCGATTCGCCACTGTCCTCGTTGACTCTACATTTTCTGGAACATGTCTATTCCACATCCACGGTCATAGCTAATGCTATCCTCCTCCTCGCGATTCCTTAAAACAGGGAGGCAACACTCAATGTCTGGGATAGCCGAAACGGTGGAACTCAAAAGAAAGTTAATCTGAGGGGTGAGAGACAAAAACAAAGTCGAATGTTTCCACAATGTTTCCTAATTTGCAGCGCTATCCTCTTTGAGCACAGATGTCGTTTCCAAGGAACGCCTTCTTAGCTTCAGCTATTCTTCGCCTGATGTCCGTTGTACTTCTTCCGTCCCACATGGTGGTACTTCCGAGATAGTTGAATGAATCCACTTGCTATAATTTCTGTCCTCTCAGGGTGATTTTTACATTCAGCTCCTCTCCATCGCATACTAGGGTTTTAGAATCCGTCTTATTTATTTTCATGTTGTATTCTTGGGAAACTTGGTCCATTACGTTTAGTGACCTTTGAAGATCATCGCAATTTCCAACTATGATTGCGACATCATTTGCGAAGTGGAGCATGTTTAATTCTTTTCCGTTTAACTTTATTCCACTCAGCCCAGTTTCTTATGCTTTTCCCATGGATTCCTCTAAGTATGTACATGTTGAACACTGCTGGTGAGAGATTGCACCATTGTCTTACTCCTTTGTTAATTTCAGCTTCTATCTGACCTCCACCTCTCATTCTTATTGTGATGACTAGTTTCCTGTATAATTGGTAGATAATTCTTCTGTCGTCGTAATCCATTTTGAGTTTGTAGTCTGCAGCCTGAACATCTAATTCCACTCAATATATTCAATGGCTTTCACCAGGTCCACGAAGGCCATATACAATGGCTTTTTCATATATATGTATAGTTGTTTTTATCTATGATTATATATATAATACCCTAACGCAGAATATGGCCTTTCTGGTACATCTGTATTTTATAAAACCGATTGGTTTTCCGTGAGGTTGTCCTCATCCTTTTTTTTCATTTCCATCGTTCGACTTATTTTGCTTGTGAGTATTTTGATGAATATGACATTAGACTCAAGGTGTGGTACTCCTTACGTTACTCAGTCCTTGCATTCTTCGGTATCGCAATCATCGTGCTCCTTTAAAAAGCCCTCTGGAAGTATTCCGCTTTAGTAACTATTTCTGATCATCTCGTACAGGTTATTCTTGGTTTTACTTCCGAGCGCTTTGATGATTTTTCCGTTGATGCTGTCCGCTACAGGTGCTTTATTTTTCTTGAGGTCTTCTACTGCTCTATCAAATTCACTTTTCTGTTTGAATGGGCCCCAATGTTCCTCGTCAACCTTTCTGTCGTCATTCACTAGATTTTATTCCAGCTGCGTCGGCCTTCGTTAGAGTTCTTCGATGTATTACTTCCATCTATTCCCAATGTCTCCATCCTCTATCAATATATTCCCGTTCGCATTTCTAATGCTGTTGCTTCTCGTTTTCAACTCCATGAAGTGGTTCTTCGCTAGCTTGTATGCTGTTTCGGTGTTTCCCTTCTTCATGTTATCGTTGAATTCCTCGCAGCAGCTTTCGATCCAATCCTCCCTAGCCTTCTTGCATTCTCCATTGACTTGGTTCCGTAGCTTCTTGTAGAGTATTGCCTCACCTTCGTTTTTGGGATTC
Organism: Ceriagrion tenellum; assembly: GCA_963169105.1. Classification (NCBI taxonomy): domain Eukaryota; kingdom Metazoa; phylum Arthropoda; class Insecta; order Odonata; family Coenagrionidae; genus Ceriagrion; species Ceriagrion tenellum. Next base: position 174,284,898 of record OY720633.1, read on the forward strand.
TTGTTTTTTTTCTTTCTTCTATTGGTTTATCTCCGTCGTTGCCCATGGCTTCATCGTGTCGGCCTTCTTGCTCACCAGTTGCCCTTTCTGCTACGGTGCGATTGTCATCTTCAGGTCATCCCATTTTTCTTCGCTTCCCATTTCTCCTTAATTTTCTAGTTTCTTGTCGACAGCCGCAGCAAATCTTTCCGTGTTCCCTTCTTCGGGGCAGTACTTTTGCGTCCCTTCTTTGCTCATATTTTGTCTTTCAAATTTTCCCATGTCGAAAACGACACTACATTACTACTAGGTTGTGATCACTATTATATCCGCACCGGGGTAGCTCTTGCACTGCTTGACATGGTTTTTGTATCATACTCTAGCACTTGTTTTCTAATTGGTATCTGACGATACACATCCAATGATACACCTTTCGGAGGGTGTATTCAATTATCTCGGTGGATTTAAGGGATGTTCTGCCCATTTATAGGCCGGCCGGCGGGGCGAACGGGAGAGTTCCGTCACAGTATGAACTCGTTATTCACTTAATGCTGCTGCATCCATACATATAGCAGCTTGCGCCGAATACGAGAAACAGAAACAATATTTGTGTTCGGGTGGGAATTGTGTAAATGTGGACGTGACAAAGCACGAATGAAATGCTAACTGTGGTAACTTTGTGGAATTACATTTTAAATGGATTTGTTATGATAACTTTTTCAATCCACTGTGGTCAAAAGCAACATGCAAGATCCGAATTTCGAATTCAAAAAAGCATCATTATCATCAGGTGCTAAATGACCTGATGATCATTTTGCACATGATGATAATGCTTTAGCATTCGAAATCCGGATCGTACATGTTGCTTTTGACCACAGTGGATTGAAAAAGTTATCATGACAAATCCAGTGGCAAAGCACGCAAGAATTTATTCCACATTCAACGCACACGATCCAGGCAGAGACGATTTTTCTACGAGCAACAATGAAATCGCGTCACATTCTAGTTCTGGATGAGGTTCTAGTGCTTCTGCCGCACAAATCCGAATCTGTCGACCCTGTCGAATAGACTATGAGCACAGACACACACCGCACGGCGTAAGAATTTTTATGGCAATTATTTTCAATTTACGCCGAAAATATTTTCGGTGGATGCCTTCAGCACAATTTTTTATCGTTGCGGATGCGGCTTTGGTCTCCAAACCTCTGCCTACGTTCACATCTTACTCATGTGTTTGGCTTTATCCTCATCGTAAGACGAGATGTAGTCTCCCGAGAGCCCTCAAGATTTCGAACCTACGTGAATTGGTCTCCTCCAAGCGATTTAATTCACCCGGGACACTGATCGCCTCGTGCCAGCTCGGATACCTCCGTTTACTAAACCACGTCCGCCTCGCTGACTCAATGTCCGTCCGTGCAAAGAGTGAGACATCACTCTTGGTTCTTTGAGCTCGAGCTTGAATGGCTGTTATCCTGGCTCACTTGTCCTCCATGGAGCAAGTGACATCGGTTTTCGATCACCTCCGTGAAAATAACCAACCCATCAACCTATTGGATATCAGTATTGGACAGATACAGTGGTACTCACGTCGATGACCTGTCCTTCTTCCCATATCCGCATGAATGGCCACCACTCCAGCTGCAACGATCCGCCCTCACTCTCCGTGTCCCTCCCTGCCGCCACTCGCGTTTCTTCACACAATTTCACATTTGATAATACTTTTAAGGTCGGCATTCTCGCTTATCTTCCCCCTTACCCTTCTTCCCTCCAACTTAAATACCTTGATGCCTCATGTATTAACTTATTGCAAGCCTTTTCTTCGCCGGGACTCAACTAATCAAATTAACCTTCTCCATCACCTCCTATTTTACTGACTTCTTTCTTTTAAATTTACTTTTATTAGCACCTTTCCGCCCTTCCCTTAATTTCCTTACCTCCCCCACTTCCCCTCCTTCCCTCTTCCACTCCCCTCCTTCCTTTTTATCCACCTCCATCCTTCCTTCCTTCCCCCTTCAGTCCTCAACTCTACTCGGAAAAAGACGAACGCTTCCTTGTCGAAATATCAGCTGCTTCTTTGTAAGTGTATTTTCTTTATTGTGTATCCATGACTTTTGGCTGCGTCCGTGTGGCATTTATCTATTCATACGTCGTCACTCAAGTAATCCTCCGTCAAATTGTATCTAGGGATGGCAGACCCACACAAAACGCTCCCTTCCTTACCCCTGGCCATATCTACCCATGGCCATCCATGGCCATCTCATCTGTAACAACCCCCACTCTCTTTTTCATGCCAATCTCCACCAATCTCTCTCCTTCACAGAGGCTATCCTGAACGCCTTCTTCAGAGAAAAATCCTTAAACCGCCCTCTTCTTTCCTAACCGCTCTCTCATAATAAATGCTTTCGTGACCAAATCACACTAACCTCCTCCATCACTTCCTATTTTAATAACCTCTCTCTCTCTTTTACATTCTCTTTTCTTCCCGCCCTCCCCTTACTTTCCTCACTTCCCCTTCCCTCCTCCCTTTCCATTTGTCTCCGTACTTCCTTCCCCCTTAGTCCTTAACTCTACTCTTAAAAAGACGAGCGCTTCATCGTCGAAATATCAGGAGCTTTTTTGTGAGCGTTTTTTCTTTTGTGTGTCTATGTTTTTTGTCTACTGAGTCTACTTTTTTGACTTCACTGAGGATAACTCGGGTGGCATATGGACAGCAATTGCCACAGGGAGGCCATTGCAAAAAATATAGGTGAACGAAACAGAAAAAAACTTACAAGGAAGCTCCTTTTAATATTTCGGCGTGGCCTGCGCCTTGTTTGTTAGGAAATAGAAGAATAAGAAGGAAGGGAGGACTGAGGCGGATGAAGGGGAAGGAGAGGAGCGAGGGACGGGAAGTGGGGGAGAGAGAAAGATGCGGGTGGGCAGGAAGGCGGGAAGAAAATTTTAAATAAATAGATTGGTCTGAGTGGAAGTGATGGAGGAGGTTAGTGAGATTTATTGAGTCCTGGTAGAGCAAGCTTGGAAAAAGTAAATACAGGAGGACTCAAGATCTTTAAGTTGGAGGGGAGAGTAGGAATGGGGAAGGGAGGTGAGAATACCACCCTTAAATATATTGTTGAAGGTAGATTTGTGGGGAGAAACGTGGGTGGCGACTAGGAGGGAAACGGAAAGGGAGGGTGGGTAATTGCCACTAAAGCGCTGGCCATTCATTCGAATACTAAGCGCAGTCATAGTAAGACCTACGAAGAAGCTGGGGAATATTTGAAAAAGGAGAATATAAACAAAATTATGAGAGATTCAAGAAAGTGAGAGGACGCACACACACAATCATATATAACAACAACTCAAATTCTTTTTTATTTTTCTCACATTCATAGCGCGTTCTGGAATGGAACTTTCCTTTCGCTGGATATTACTTACTTTTGCAATGCTTTTGAGCTTACCATCGATATAACATTCGGCTCTCAAAACTCTCCGGTGAAATTTCAGTGTCCTATCCATCATGAACTTCCTTTAAAGTTCGAGCGTGCTCCATATTGGCAATGGCCATTGGGCAAAATATCGCTTTTTGTCGCTTTAACGGGGCAACTTTTCTGTCGTAATTTCTCGTCCGGCGCCGCATTACGCTCCTCATTTCGCGGATATTGGTCGTTATTGCCAATTCCTCTCCCTCGTCTCTCCCTCCCCACTTCCGGTCGCAGCCCTCCCTCCCTCAGACGCCCTCTCCTCACAGCTGCGGCGTCGTTTGCCGACGCACCATTTAACGGTTTTACTATTATAAAAACTGGGACGAAATAACCGGACAAAATGTTTTCCTGGACATTAAACCGTTAAAAAAAATAAAAAATATTGTTACCACCGTAGATGTAATATTAATATGGATGATTTCTTTTCCCAACCCTTTTTAATAATTAAATCGTAATTTTTCTAGGCAAAAAGGTTCAGTTATTATTAAAACATGGTATCACACGTTTCCAATCATTCGCATATTTGTAATACTCTTCCAGTGCTTAGAGTTCCTTAGGAATATATTTTTAACAAATGATGGTATTTTGGCTGGTGTATACACTATCTAAAAGCAAATTATCATTATCTGGTTAAAAGAAATACAGAAACCCTGAGCCGAGGAGAAGGATAAATGATATATGAAATATCGGCAAATGAATCATTCCATGATTAATAACTGATTGCACCTAATTTCCTAGGAAAAAATAAGGAATTTAAGTTCTTTTGCTCTTTTTTCACTCATTATGCGTATTTTATCTGTATGGAAATTGTCAGCTGCTTTAGACTACGGAATATATTGGTATTTGTTAAATATATTTTATGACTAAACGAAATACGATTTTTTTTATAATTTCACGAACTAATGCATTAAATAGGCGATGCGATCGGAAAATTTGGGATTAAAATGAAATAAATACTTGAGACCCATTGCAAAATTAGAACCTTCGGTATGTGGCTATTTTACCGAAATAAAACATAGAAGTAACATGAGAAACACAAGAAAACACCGAGGCGCGATTATTCGTGAGAGCGCGGACTACATCAGCGGATTAATTGGTACATCTATATACTTCCCTAGGAGCCGCCGCATGGGCGTGTGGCAGGGGGTGTTAGGATATCAGCCGTGTAAATATGTGAGGGATAATGTTTTTGGAGGTAAGATGGTGACGAGTATTTTGAGAGTATATTTACTGGAGCTCAGGTTTTACTGTAGTCGCTTATTGTGCGCGATAAGAACGAGTTTTTGTCCCTATCTGTTAGGAAACGTATCTCTCTTATTTTATCACTTCTGTCAGACCTAAAGATGAAGTGAGGAGTCATGATAATATACCCTAAGTCGCTCTGAATGACACCAGTTTTGAATGTCTGAAGCATGCTAAGCCTAGCGTGTAGCCTTCAAGTCTCTAGGGGCTCCCACCTTAATCCCTCTAAAAGTTGAGAGACACTATATGCTCGCTCGTAGCAGCTTTTAACGAAGCATACTGCTTTTCTTTGTATTTTATTATTTTTTTGGTTGAATATTTATGACAAGGGTCCCAAATGCTCGCGGCGTATTTGATGTGTTCCCTAACCAGAGCGGAGTAGTATTTTCTTTTACTTTTTCGTCTAAGGACATTCCTATTATTCGCGTAACAAAACCTAGATTCTTGAATGTTGAGTCGTATATGTTTTGCATGTATGTTCTCCTCGTTATATTAGAAGTTAAGGTTATTCAAAGATATTTTACTGTATATTAAGACTTTATGTTTACTCCACCCACAGTGTTGGGATGCCTTTTGTGTGATGACTTTCGCAGGAAGTGAACTGTGGTGCATTTACTAAGATGTAATTCTAACCCCCACTCCTGGCACCACGAATGAACGTTGTTAGGTCAGATGTCAGAACTACAAAGTCCACGTCTTCGCTCATTTCACGCTAGATAACTGTATCGTCTGCAAATAATCTTAATTTACTGCTAATAATTTCTAATAATTCTAAATTCTAAATATAATTTCTAAGAATGGTGCAATTTGTGGCGCTAACTCCTTGAGCACGCGTGCAGGTATTCCTTCTGGACCTGGGGACTTGTTAGTTTTAATCGAACGCAGTTGTTGAATTATTCTATCACATTGAATTGTTAAGTCAGCCATTGGCTCGTTTAAGTCAGGAATGTCTAAATTGTGAATTATGTCATCCTTAGTGAATACACTTTCGAAGTAGTGGTTTAATAAGTTGGCTTTATCGATGCTATTGGTGACCATTTTGCTGTTTGAATACAGTTTGAAGACTCTACTGTTGAAGATTCGCCCTGGAGCTCTCTCGCGTAAGACCAGAATCACTTGGAGTTTTCGTATAGTAATTTACCGAGGATTTTTTTCATGAAAGTTCGTGAACTAGTGCGCACTATTTTCTTCGTTATTGAGCGTTGGGCAACGTAAATTTCTCTCGCCGCAAGTTCCATTGTTTTGTTACTTAACATAATAGAATTTTTATATAGGTTGTATATTTGTCTTAGTCTCTTGAGCTTCCGCCTTACTTCATGGTTATACCAACGAGGCTCTATACTCTCCCGTTTGAATTTGTGTGGAATATATTCATCGATTCCTTTACGTAGTATTTCCAAAAAAATATGTCCATGATATTTCGGTGCTTTCATATTTTATTGTGGCAACGTATTTAGTGAATGAAGCTTCTAACATCACTTCAAATTTTATGTAATCGCATTTTTCAAATAAGTAGACTTTACATTTAGGTTTTACAGTGGATTCTACTGTTGTTTTCAAAGTCGTAAAAACTACTTAATGATCGCATATGCCTTCGAGGATATCGACGTGTTTAATCATTGTTGGATGACTAACAACTAAAAGATCAAATATTGTATTATCCTCTCGTAGGTTTCTTTATTACTTGAGTACGAGAGTGGTGTGAAAATGTGTTAATTAAGGCCTCGCTTATTTCACGCTTTCTTGAACTTCTTTTTACGCTATTGGTTTTCCAATTTATAGCCGGAAGGTTGAAACCCCTCACCGATGATTACTGTGTTATGCTTTTGTTATCTCTTGACGTAAATGATTAAAATTGAGTTTCTTATTTGTACAAATTGTCTATTTTGGAATATGATGGTCTTCAATGTATATTTATTATTTCGAAGCTTGATAGTACACCGAATGCATTAATTTCATTGTCGTCTAATATGTTTGCGGTACCTACTATTCAAATTCGAACTGCTGAGAATACTCCGCCGCCAGTCCTATCTTGTCGATCACGTCTATAGATTTTATATCTTGTCGGGGGTAGAGTACGGACGGTGCAACCAAAGAAGTCGTACCAAGTACATTCGGAAGATTAAAAGGTTTTCCACGGGAAAAAATATTGCCAAGCATTTAAACGAATTTCAGTCATGCTATGCCATCATTTTTGCTGTGTCATGTAGTACTACAATTGTTTGACAAAGTATATCTTTCTCAGTTTCTTCAAGCGAACGCTGTGTTCAAAACCTTCTAGAGCAATTTGGTTGGAAGTCGCTAGAGACTCGGAGACAACACGCTAGTCTTGGATTGCTTCAGAAATTCATAACAGGCGCGTTTCAGAATGACCCAAAAAATATCATTTGGACACCGCACTACATCCTCAAGTCCGACAAAAGCGATAAATATATGAGAAATTGCTGATAAAACATTACAAAATTACAAAAATTCTTTCTTCTCACGTGCAATAAGTGACCGACATAAAAACCGAGCTGCTCTCAAAACCCTCTCAAAGTACTGTTTGCCATTTCATCTCCCCATAGCCATCTCTTTTTCATCATTACACGGATGGTGTCCTAGCACCCCCTGCCACACGCCAATGTGGTGACCCACAGGGTAGTTGTGGATTTAGTTCATTTTCCGTAACGGTCGAGGACAAATGTTGTAAGTACTTTCCTAATCTAGAACTTTACTTGTCGGCTCAAGGCTATCATTGGTCTCCCACGGCTCGTATGTTTAACACCAGAACGATGGGACTTTGGCGAGAATGACGCACTTAGCCATATTTGGCTCTTTTGATTGGATTGGATTTTGGGGAGGTCATTTGCGCCATAGGGGACAGGTAAGGGAAGCAGGGTGGATGGAAACCCGGTGTCGGCATTAGCCTGCTCTTAACAAAAGGCGCCAAGGGGACCACGGTGTGAGGTCTCACCAGACAGACGGAGCACTGCACTTGAAGTGCCCTCCACATAAGTAGGGATTGGGTTTCCTCTGAAATTTATCCTCCTCTGCAGGGATTTGAACCCTGGCCGCCCGTGTAGTAGGCGAGTACTCTAACCACGACACCAACCCGATCTCCAATTGTAGGTTTTAGTCCTGTGGTACTTCAGAGCATCTGATATTATGAACCCTGACCACTAATACTCAGCATTCACAAATATTGGAGAAACAATTTACTTCCCGGAAAAGTTGATTGAAATCAATATGTTCAACAATTTCAACTCCCAGTAGCTTTAGTTGTTTTAATAAGAAGTGCATTTTTATATCACACATTTTCTGGCGTCGCTTTTCGTAGAAATTCAGCTCGTGAAAAATCGTCTGCATCGGTAGTATTTGTCTGAGTGTAACATTGTGTTGTAACTTCGTCCAAATTTCAGAAATTTTCTGATAATAAAATGCGTCAGTGTGCTAATTAATAAATGGAAGAAGTGAAATTATTTTACTGAAGATCAATGGCTATCAGTTTGTACCATACAGCCGACGGGGAAATATACAAATCATTTGCCTGTTGCTCTTGTCCATGCACTAGCAGGCTCAGGTTCAACTTTGACGCAATGCTAAAATTGAGCCTGCATATCAAGTTCCACGATGTGACGACGACGTGAAGACTTTTATTACACCTTAGAGGTCGAGGAATAAATTTTCGGAATACATGCCGCCATGAAGACCATGAAAGTTGGTGGCATACAGTTGGTGGCTTGTATCTTCCGTAAATTTTGGAGTCCCTTTTATTTTTTCTCTCACTGCAACATTATAAGTCTCATTTCTTCCTCGGTGAGGAAAGGAAACTCTTCGAACATACATCATGGGTTTTGTTACATTTGATGTAAAGTGTAGTAGACAAGTGGAACCTTTTGTATTTGGTTAATGTCTCAATGTAATTGATTTATTTCCCGTATCACAAATAATAAGCGAGGACTAGAGAAGTGGCCAAAAAGCAAATTATATAACGAAATTGTAATCCTTTCCTTTTAAAATAATATCTCTCTTAGCTCAAAATTAATAATATTTCTTATATTAGGGTCCAAACCATTTTACAACTGATCTAAAGGATCTACAGTTTTCTGTATTGTCATGAAATAATGGGATGGTTTTTAATGGTTAATTGGTTATATCTGATGGTAAATTTGTGATTTAAGGTTCTATGGTTAATGATAGATGAAATTTACTTCGGCTTTGAATCTTTGAATTAGGTAGAGGTGTCTTTTAACTTTAATTATGGGAGTGGGTTGTGCCAATTATGTAAGCTGCTTCAGATCAGCAACGGATAAAAGTAATTCTGGATGACATAAAGTTTATTCAGGATTAGTTTAATAGTGAGGGTGAATAAATGAGCTAAAATACGCAGAAAGGAATGTTAGAGGTTTGTGGAATGCTTTACTTAGATCAAATCTGGGCAATAGGTAAATAATTTTACCAATGTGATGCAAAGGAAAGAGATGAGAACCTTTTAGGTTTAGTGAAGGATTCCAGGTAGTAATCTATAGGTAGATACTATGCAAAATGGTGAGTTATACTGACGTAAAAGCATACTTAATTTATAAATTTACATCAAGAATAAAAATCCAACACAACTTTGCGAACCATTCACTGACAGGCTCCAGGCAACGTGTGGATTCTCTGAAAAGAAGTAGTAGGAAGGTAAAACAGTCAAATCTAAATAAATTCCCCGAGTTTATCAAAAAGAATGTTATCAAACATGCTTAGTTCAAGGGAAGTGTAAATAAGTGTGGCATTATCGGTTCCAAGAACTCGATCAAATACTCCGAAATGCACGTATGATACACATTGCTCCCCAAAATTAGCTTTTGCCGAACGTTGGCTGGAGGAACCGGTCAGCTGCTTAATTAATCGCCTCCATTATCCAACCCTTCTAGACCCTCATTATTTTCTCAGACCTGTTTCTTTAAAGCAGAAGTTCTTGTACTTTCCATCGGTTATAACCCATTCCCTTCTACTTGAGACTTTTCCATAAAAGTTACCCTCGTTGAATAAACTGACTGCCATTACTGTTTTAATGGACTTAGGAATTGAAAATTCACTTTACCCTGTGTATAACCACTGAATGAAAAATAGTCCAATTTAGAGAATTTAGTGTTCCTCGACCTCGGCTTATTTGGCTGAGGAGAGAGATTTACGACTGCTCTCGCAAGAGGAGTCTTCCTTATGGCACGGAATGAGGTAACGCGCCTTTGTTCCTTTTGAATCTACGGAACAGAATGGAAAAAAAACAATTTTGGATATTCAACGGAGCAAAACGGGCGCATGACCTTTATAATACAGTCAAAACGGTCATTATTTTCTTCTAAAGACTTTTATTTAATTATAAACCTTACGCTACCTTAATTAACGTCTCCTCTAATTTTCTTCGCCGTGTTTTCGCAGAGCATGTAGTTTGATTTATACAAGAATAGAAATGAATTTTATAGGATATAAATTAATCTCCCTTGTCCGAAATTATTTCATTCTTTTTCCTGTTGACGGAATCTTCAACTGCGTAGTTGTCATTGCAAAATATTGGGTTCACAGATTTGTTGGAAGAAAACAAAAAATATCCTCATCATTTGTCTAAATCTCTTCAAAATTACTCAAAACTGTCGTGATGTTAGCTCATTACTAGCATGGGTGGATCAATAAATGAACTTTATATGGTATTACGTTGAGTATTTTTTCTCTCTCGTGTAATTCAAAAAACACTCCAATATAGCCAGGGAAGCTCGTTACTTTCCGCCACAGGCATTTATTGAACCGATATAATCATATCCAAATAAACAAAAATCTATGGATTCGTGAAACGCGTCATATTCTCCAATTAATCGAAATATTTTCCTCATCGTTGCTGTGGTGTTGCATTTCCCTTGCATGCGATGTCGTTTGCGTAAGCCTATTAAAACGTGGTATTTTCTAAAATACTAATAAAATGAATCAACACGAAAATATTGTCGTGTTTCATAGGGATACAATACCCCAGAATTAAATTTCGATATCTAGGTTAATCCTGATAACGAGATGAGATGTAAACTGCCAATATTTTTAGCCAACATATGAAACATCGGGAGAGATGAATTGAATGTGGAATACATGCTCCGATGGCTAGAAAATTCATGGTAGTTTCTATTAAAGTCGATTGGGAAAGCCATCAGTCTTTTTTTGCTCCTCGGTTTCATCATCTGTGGGTATGTTACCAGCTGATATTTGGTTTAGTAGGTTTTTGGATGGTATGGACCTTAAATTCTGCATTTCTGGCATAATATCCTCTTTCATTGCGTGCTCTCCAGCAAGTCTAATTGCCATTTTCTCTCCATAAACCCTCAGTCCAACCTCATATCTTCCTTCCTTCTTTCTTCTTCCCTTCTCCTGCCTTTCTCTTTCCTTTCTCTTTCGAATCGCCCTCACCTGTCCTCCGTCCACCTTCTCTGCCTTCTCCAAATCCCCTCATCAAATGCCCTCTCCATCTTCAACACTTGCTGTCCTCGCTTTCCAACACGTCCTCCCCTATCTTCTCCGAACCCATATCTCCAATGTCTCAGACGTACGCCCATTGTCTTTATGTCTATGACCAAGTTTCCGTTTCATACCACACTACGCTCTGTATTAAAGTTTTGAAACAGTTATTCCTTACGTCTCGTCTTACGAATCCCTCACACACAAATTCACACAACAAATAAAAATCTCTCCATTGATAGAGATTTTCGACACCTGATGTTCACACCACTAAAGTTATTTTCATCCAACTTCCAAACGTGGTACAAAGGTCATTAGTTCCACCAACTATATTATGTGCCCAACAAAACTGATGTTCATTTTGGACCACTCACAAAATAGTCTGATGACGCCAGTCTTTTTATGATTTCCTTTCATTCCAAACCTTTAAATTTGTACCTCTATAATCCTAGCATCATCAAATGCCACACTTCTACTGATTTTCTGACTAGAGCTTCGCCAGTTACGAATAGTATAAATAATTCTGTATGATGTTTGACGCTTTAGAGAACCCTTATAGACTTTACTATCAGCATACGCTGGGAGAGTAAAAGATTTTTCTCAAATGTTTTACTGCTCACAAAAGTCAACATTACCACTGTTAATAATAACACGACGGTTACGAGAAATATGCTTTTGGTGTTGCAACATCTTTTACTATCGATAACCAAACGAATTCCGGAACAAAGATTAAATAAGTTAGATTTTCAGATAAGGATGTCTGTCATTTTAGTCTGGTAGTTTTATGAGTATGTGAACTCGGAGCTGGAATTGAAACTACATCGCAGACTTAACCGATCGATAATTTATTTATGAGTCAGAATTCTATTCAATCTCACCTATTCTTTTCAAAGCTCTAATAACGGAAAATTAAAATCTGGCAACATAAAAAAAAGAACCTCAGAATCTAAATACTAACGAGAGACTATTAATCCTCGACGTTGGAGTTATTTCGCCACACAAATGAATTGGGACTGCTACAAAAATAATTTGTCCCAAACATAGAGGAGAGTGCAACTGACGGCACTACATGATGATCCCTCACGGTGTACGTGTAAAATATTTTTTGTTCCAGGTTTATATAGAAGCGAAGGGATTTCAAACAAGCGAGCGGCTCTCCGAACGCTAAGAGGAAACGAATTTCGGAGAAGATCTCATTCGCACTCACTGCGAATTTGAAGCGGCGCGTCGGGAGAAGGAAACTGCGGGCCCGCGTGAAATTTTCATCTCCTCTAGCGCCATGTAATCAAATTTTCTTTCCAAAAGAGGGAACAACGGCTTCTGTCGCTTTTCGATGTGGATGGCCAACGCTGCCAGCGGCAAGGAGCACACCTCTGTCCCCGGCCAATCCAACCTACACCTGAGGTCAACGTATCCACGCTCCTTCCTGAGAGAGGGCGGGGAATGAATAGTCGAAGCCGAGGACGTTTGAAGACAGCGTCTCCCGCAGTGACGCGAGCACTTCGTCACCCTTGACAACAAGTGGGGCAATCGAGGAAGGCCCGGAGTGGATGGAGGGGCGTTAGTTTGCGAGAGAGGGCAAGGTAGCGGGACAAGAGACTTCATTTGGAGGGAGTTGAAGATGCCCCCTGCCAATTCATTAAGCCACTCCGACCGTGAGAAGATAAAAAGCCAACCTCCCTCCCCTTTCCCCCGTTCCACCCCCTCACCCCGTTCAGGACATTGGTGAAGAAGTAACAAGCATTCACGCCTTTAATTTGACTCCCGTTACGGAAATCGAAAGTCATCTGATTTGATCCTAAATACATTTGCCGTCCAAAAAGGCAAATTTTTATTTCTCCATTTGAGAAGAAATTAAATCGGAAAAGTCTCCTCTAATAATTCCGTTTCTCCTCATGAATTCTTCCATTTAAAATAACGCAGAAGTAAAAAAAAGAACGCCTTTTGGATATGTATGTAACGTTTGATATTTAGTTATTGATGTTTATGTTGTTAGGGGGTTGTTGAGGAGAGGAGAGGGAGGATTGTTGAGAGAGAGAAGAAAAGGGAAGGTGGCTCGAAGTAGTGAGGCAAAAGAAACTGTATCTTTAAGAAAATAAAGAGGATTTGGAGCAAAACAAACGTCTGACGTTACAGTAATAGAGTTAATGCCTTGATTTTAAAATTGAAACTTTCTTGCGATTAACGCTGATATTCAGCTTATCACTTGTGTATCTTCTTCGAATCATTGCCGGAGGAAACTTTTAAGTTTAACCTCGATAAATTGAAATCTATACTGGAAGTCCACCAGTGGAGACCAAGTACCTTATATCCATGCAGGGAAAATATAAAAATACATATGAGGGAGAAAAATTTGGAAGCCAATATTCCTCACTCTCTTTAAGTATTAAAGATATCCAAACTCATGAACGCTCTGGATACGTGCAAAGATATATTTATCAAGATTAAATTTCTAACAAAATCAACTAATAGAGTTAAATAAAACATAACGAAGTTCAAATATTAAGCTCGTGCCCAATGAGAACAATTAATGGTTTTCATATATGAACTTAATGTATGATAAAATGCAGGATGAACATCAAGATTTATCGTGAAAACCACTCTAAGATATTTATGGAAATGCCCAAGCATTTTAATGAATGGAATTCATACTTAGGGATGTAAAAATATTGTGTTATACAATAACCCGGCTCATAAAATAAATCAAGAAAAATATAAATACTTGTATTGAAAAAATATCGGAAAATTGGTAAATTGATGCTGTTTCCAATTATAGTTTTGCTTACGTTGATGAAATTTTCCAAGAAATTCTAGGCACTTACGAGGTGACATCGCGTGACGGATGCTATGGGTGCAGACGAAGCAATTTTTGTATGAAACCGGAGTAAAAATGTGGGAGAAGTATCACGGCTTTCTGCCCTTAAGTCCCCGGGCTCGTGAGAAATGTCCATCATAACTTTTCGTCCCATTTTAAATACTCAACATTTCGCGCCGACAGTTAGAAGGCCGTGGGCGTTAAGGCACTCGTCGTATAGTTGTGAAAACAGAACGGCGTAGGTTTGCGGATAATTGCTGGTGACTTTTTTCGGCAGATTATGATTCTGTAACAGCAATAGATGCCTAATCCCGCACGTATGCAATAGTATCAATCGTTTTTTTTTGTTTTCAACTTATTTCCCGCATTTTCAAATGACCCTTTAGGAAAAGTGCCGTTGGAAGTTGTGAAATTTTATGCTTTGCCCGAAAAAAGACTTACAGGCCAGAAATAGAGTCACATTGGCCGAATATTTTCTGACTTTGATATCCGAGAATACTTTTTGGGAAAGACGTGGTTCCGATCCGTCGAGGGACGTTCTGGAGCCCGATTACGGAAGACAAAGATGTTAAGACTTTTCGTAAAGCAATGTAAATACTTTGAATTTCCAAGAAATTTTGCTCCAAAGCGGATATGTTTTGCTTAATTTTTCCTTCAATCGCAAATAGATTAACGCCGTGACTGTAATATAAAATTCCTGCGCTTGAAATAAACATGGTTTGGGAAAGGAAATCCTGTCTTTTCATTCTCCTAAAATTTTCCTTCACTGGAATGGAATTTCTTTCTCTCCTCCCATTTTGCTTCATAAAATAGGTCGTTCCATATTAGCTCTTCACAAGCCTCTAATCCATACCCTTGGCACCTGTTTTCATCTCTTTCCCGGCGGTACGTGGCAAGTGCCGATGTCTACTTGTTAGCGAGGATTTAGTTGGTATTTTATCTGAATTAGTATTTTCGTAGATGATGAGCATATTAGTATGCATTTATACGTCTTTCTTTAATATAGCACTTTGATTTAACGTCGCAGTATATAATAAACATAAATTGGGCTTATGTTTGTTTCATTAATAAGGGTAAATAGCTGTTAACATATTCGTCCAAATCAGTTTATTGAATTCACAAAAAAAATATCTACTATTCAATTGAATCAGCTGCTGCATATGAAAATAATTTTTAACCGTTAAAAATTTCAATTGTCAGCAGGCGCTTAAATAATTTGATAATTATATATTATTTCACTGCAAGGCACGTGAGAAGATAAAAAGCCAACATCCCTCCCCTTTCTCCTCACTCCCTCCGTTTAGAAGAAGTAACAAGCATTCACGCCTTTAATTAGATCGTTGCGGTTAGATAGTTGCGGAAATCGAAACTCATCTGATTTGATCCCAAACACATTTTTTTGATCAACTGTTGACCCCACTGTATTTCATGCCCTGGTATTCCTGGCCATGAAGCGGAACTGGCGGGAGACTTAATTATTACCCCTGACATACGGATGAGTACGCAAAACAGGAATATGAACAGGAGGCGGAGGAATGTGCTCCTTAGGCCAGGTGCTGTCACGCTATATCCTTGCGCGGCGAAGGAGACATATGAAGAAAGAAAGTATACGGAGGAGAGAGGGGAATCCGTAAAATTGTGCACGAGGAAAGATGGGACTCTGATGAGGGCTGGAAATCCATTCAAACCAAAAGAAATAGAGATGCTGGACTCATAATATGATTAGAAGGCGGCATAAAAAAGTGGAAACTAAGTGAGCGATAGAGCGATAATACTCATTGAGCTGAGGGAATTTTCGAAACCATTCGTTAAAATCTAACATAAGCAAATATGAGTTCCTCTGAATAAAGAGAAAAAGGTCTAAATACCGTATACGATCAGTTAGCGTTACTAGCAGGTAGCATACTCGGGAGAGACATTTGATAGCCAAGGTGGCATTGGACCGCTGTTAGGAATGGAGAGTAAAAATGACTGCAGCAAGAAATTTCCGGAATTTAGTGGGAGATTAGTTGTTTCAAGCGTAACTTTATGGAATCAGTTAACATTATAATGATAACTTGTGACTTTGTAACTCCTTGCATCTTAATTTGGAAAAACCCGGTTTTAACGTTAAGCGATCACCCGAAGATGACATTGTGCTGATATTGAATCTCGGGTTGTTTTCAAATACAGATACGTGGAATCACAAAGTCGCTAGTTATTATTTTTTGTGGGAGAAAAAGCGAATGATTAGAGAAATATAGTTCAAACATAATTATAGACGTAGTTACTCTTGCAAAAGTTATAGTTGCAGATAGGTTACTAATAGATTGTGTCTTGGTTAGACACATTTCAGGGACAATACTAAAACTCGCGCGCTGCTCAAGAGGGCAATCCAGTCGTGGACCATAAGTATTGGTCATTCAAAAAGATGGAAATAAATAGGAGAGTAAGAAATTCGAATAGAGAAGCATTAATTGTAGTGAGAAATGCTGAAAGAGGGCTGATAAAATCCTGGGTGATGATCACTGTGTTAACCCTCCTGTTTCCTTTAAAACTACTGTACACTCGTGTTCCTTCGGGTCAATATGACCCAGGATGCTAAGATGTTGTAAATCGTGATAATAAAATTTTTAACGATTTTTTTCTAGTTATTATGTGTTATATCGTTAGTGTGCACTATGAACCCATTGTTAAAAAATAATTTGTAGTTAAATATATATTAACTTAGCATTCTACATGTAAGTAACTTCACCAATATTTAGATTGGACTCAAATTTCTAATAATGCATTTCATTTAACGTACTGGAAAAGATACTTTTGTTTTCAAATTATTGTAAATACTTTACTTTTGTCTTTCTGTACAATAAATTAAATTAATTTAAAACACTAATAATGCATTAATTGCATGCCTTAATATAGTCCTAAAGGTTGTGAGGGAAAAGAAAAACGGATATTCATTCGCTGTTTTCTAAATGGACGAGAAGTGAATACCGCTGCCTAATGCCCAATGTCGTATTATAGGCGCAATTTTCTCCTTAATGCGCAATGAAGACTACACTGGAATTGTATTTATAGATTTCAGCTGCCATAGGAAGCGCGAAATAAAGTTTGTTTCATTAATGCTGCTAACATATAAACTGCTGGTGTGCTAGGCCATTTAGCGCCCCGGCCTGCCACGGATTTGTTATTATTTTGAATCATTACTTCTCCATATTGAATACTCTATTCCATCCATTGAGTGTCTAATTTAATTGGAAGTAATATGCGGCCACAGGAAACCAAACAAAGGAGCTGTCATTAAACTTGACCTTTTATAAACATAAGTTCCACCAAGGTAGATTCGCCATTTCATTTTTTGATGTTTTATTTACTCTTTACAAAAGTACATAAAATATATGGCGTTTTCGTAACTCTCTTTCACCATGTTGAATGCGCAATGTCGTTTTTGGGATTTTTCATCTCCAAATCTAAATCAGCGTCTTCAAATACCCAAGTTTAGTAGTGTTTTTTAAATCGAACCACGCCTTATTATTTCAACCAAGACTTCAGGCTTTAGTCCCTCTAGTGGGGCGGGGGGAGGGGGTGAGGAGGGAAGGAGGAGCGCCGAACTTTTTATCAAAAAAAGGGTCGATCGATTCGATATATGTGCGGCCATATCGATTGGCATCTTCACCACCATTGCCAACACACAGCCGCCGTTAATTTGCTTACTGAGTGAGTATCGACTGCCGTAGCGCAACCAAGGAAATCTGCGGATGTGAGGCGTAAGTCGCCAGTTCGAATACAAATACACTGCCAAATCGACAGAAACGTTTGACAAACTATGCAGTGCTTGTGGAGGATACACCAGAATAAGCACGTCATTGGCGGGCTTGTTTACGTTACGAGGCGCTGCGTCGAAGGAAGAACACAATCTGCATTGAACGACCTTGCACCAAAGTCGTCCTCCATAGTCTATGGCCGGTCTCTCCGCGTCCCTCCGCATTCACACATGTATATACATACATGTGCGACCGAAAACTTTCTCCTTCCGTCCCCCAAAGGGTTCCTTCGGTCTCCCTCCGCACGCCTCGACGCAGGGAGAGCGACCGACAATAGCCTCTCTCTCTCTCGGCTTCCCCATCGCCTCCACTTTAGGATTTACGCCCGTCGATTCCTCAAAACGCCCCAAGGGAGTGGGGGTGACCCCGCCCCCAAGGTTGTCGGGGCTGTCGGGGGTGGGGACTCGCTGACCCTCCCCCGCCCCATATTCAACGCTATTCGCGTCATACGGTTTCCTTTTGGTACATCGGGATGCTGCCGTCTCTAGTCCCTCCCCCAACTCTACTTCGCCCCCTCCCCCTGCCATTTTCCCCATTTAGAAGAAAAACTGTGGAGATGCAACGCGTGATCATGGTGGCCTTGTTACTCGCGATGCATTAACCCGAACGAGCCAATGTGTGAATGTGCCCCAACACGTGAGTGAACGCGGGAATTCGCCAAATTGTAGGGATGAGTCCCGGGAGACAAGAGATAAGTACACAGGGCATGTAAAGAAGGGAGTGAATAATAGCTGTCATGAAGTAGTGAATCTACCATTAGACTGGGTAAGAGGGACTACTATATTCAACTCATCTTAGTATTGAGCGTCCGGTGAATGAATGAATGAAATTATGTCCAGAAAATGGATCCAATTCTAATTTGGTTAATGCATTGGTACAAGTTACGCTCGTGTTTCAGTGAAACACGAAAAAAGTGTAAGACAGCTGTTTATAGAAATTGGTAATATTTTTTTCTGCCATTTGGAATCATGATCGTCGTTTTCTGCTATTTCTTAAATTCTGGCATTGTTTATTCGCATTTGATTGAGCTGTTTGCATTTACTTTGATCTCTGCTTCATTTGGACGTTGGACGCTCCGCTCTCTGACCTTTGCACTTCCTGGGCTACCTTTTGCAACGTATTTTGACCACTCGCCTTCGTTGGACCTCTTCCATTATGGATCAATGCGCCTTGCTTGGACTACTCGTTAACTCATTCCATCTGCGATGGTAATGTAAAGCTTTAAATGCATTAATTACCAGAGCTTGACCTATGCTTCGTATCCCTATCTATTTTTTGACTGTTTTATGCTTTCTCAGCTAGTTCAACCATGCCGTGAGTGTTTGATTAGTAAAACAGTGAATTTCACGCAAAATACTTCATTCGTGCGATGAACATTCGATAAGTTTGCGCCACAAATAAATTATTGGCCTAAAATTACTCAGTTTTATATTTAAAAAAATACTTATTCCAGCGCGACTGTCTCATTTATTTGTTCGGTCTAATATAGTTTTTCCCGTGGAAGAGCATTCTAGAATCAGCTGTTTCGAGAATACTTTCGCTTCATACTTGAAAGTGGAATAGCCTGTTCAAATTTGCAAAATGTTCCAAGAAAACCTTAGGTAGGAAGCGGAGAGATATGCAAAGAATACGGTTCTTTAAATGAGGGATCAATATCCAATTATAAGCAATTCTTTATGCTCGTATCCTATTCCCCACAGACTTCCATTCCCAAACAGTCCGAAATTAACAAAAGCTATGTTTAAACGATCCGTATTTCTATAACAGTTGAATTTAGTCATAAATTACTATTACTCCCTGTTTTTTTCTCAATTCTCTCTTGAAATGTTTCATCGCACTTTTTCTCAGTAGCCAGTGCCTTGAGTATTACACAGCGGAAATTTAAGTACATTTTTAATCTAACGCATTCCGAAGCTACACAGAGTACGGTTTTTAAACAAGGGCTACGGAATTTCCAAAAATACTGCGAGAGGGGGTGGAAAGTGGATCACTCTCGAGGTGCATTCAGAAAACATTTCTAGTTGCTGCCGACATGAGCAATTCGAAATGTTCAATTACTCACCACTATCCTATCGTCCCTTTCCGACTCGTCTTTCCATTAGACTTCAAGATACCTAATTTACCTGGCAAAGTCATAGCAATCGGTGAATTTTAATCACTTTCCTTGTTAATATGTGCCTCTTGACTTTATAGCGAAATTTTTTGGCACCCTAGCCTCACTCTCTTCCACTCCGTCCTTCTACTTCACCCCCGCCACTTTTACCTCCCCTTCTTGACGCGCTGGTCAGCGCCAGGAACTTTGGCAAGTGGTGTTACCAGGCCTTCCGGCGATTCATGTAAATACTCGCAGTCGGTCGCCGTGTCGTGTGTCTGTACTTGAATGCGTGTAATTGAATGAACGCAATCGACAGAATCGACTGCGACAAAACTCTCGCTGTCTAGCGTTCAAGAGTCGTGCGATAACGAGGGGAGGAAATTGTAGCATGTGCCCGGGAATTCCAGAATATAGTGGTGTAAATGGGAGGGGTTTTAGAGTTACTAGAGTGGATATTTGTAAGATTATTCAATTAGCGAGGATAATTTAAGAGAAAATCAGTCAGTGACGGGCGAAATAGACCGACAGGAGGAGAAGGACATTTATGCTGCGGCAATGAGTGAATGACCGTCTGGTTGCGGAAAGTGGTTTCCCAAGAGTTGAGCGTCAATTTTGGTGAAAACCAGCGGTCATTGTCCTCACGTAGCGACCAAGTTCAGCGGCTATTGCTGCGAATTCGGTCGAGGGTTAGCAAGTTCCGCCCCAGGATCGAGGTCGCTACTTAACAGCGATAGCGACAGATTAACAGTCTTTTGATGACAAACTGCAACAGAAAAATCCTATTCCGTTTCATTAATCTGTCACTATCGTAAGCATAAATAGTTTATATTGTATAGCTAATTGCAATGTAACGCTGAGCTGTTCGCATTTATTTTGTGTTTGAAGAAATACGCCATTACGAATGTCGATGACAGAAAATTGACGCGAAAGAAACTCGGATTTATAGTATTGTGATTTAAGAGTAATTTATCTAATTGTACTAACATTTTATAATTTTTGTGTAAATAGGGTTATTTTTTTGAATGGTTATGCAAATGACCACAGCTTTTATTCAGTATTGATGGACATTGGGCAGGCACACTTCGACGCATTAATGTCTATTGTATAATTTTATTTAAAAAAAAGAGTTGTTTCGACCATATGTTACCATCCCTCCCACGAAGCGTTAAGCTTGTAAAATCATCGTGCCTGACATACCTTGCGAAGGAACTTTTATGAAAAGCTTAAAAGATTTCAAACATTAAAAAATTTTAAGGTTCATTAAAACTGATTTTTATGCTCATAGTTAAATTTCTTAGGTAGTCATAGGTTTGCACCACTTCTCACCCTTATTTTCCTGTTATAAATATATAGCCGTACACGAATAATATAATCAATCTGTACTATGCACTATTTATTCAGTTAGAAATTTTAACATAAAAATTCAAACATTTAAAAGCGCAAAAATGTAATCGTTTTCACGCTACATCGAATTCCACTGCAGCATTCTGAATGATTATTACTTACAATAAAACTGTTACATCCACTCGATTAAGTGCAGTACTTGGCTTATATTGCCAAATTACTATTAGTAATGAATTATCTCCGAGGTAATTCTACTTGGCTCATCTGTTTGTAACTTTTTGTCTAGACACACATTTGTAGATCAATGAATTGTGATTGTGTCGCTCAACCTTTGACATTGAATTTTAATCACCGTTGGTGCATATGTATGCATCGTAGTTGCGTTTCGTGTAAACTTCCGAGCTCCCTTTCCCAAACTCACTCATGAAATCTCATTTGTCAAACGTCAGTGTGGGTGGCATTCGAAAAAGATTATGGACCAACCATCTGAGGGTCTCGTGTTCATGCATTTACAAACATCTCTATGGATAGAGAATCCTTTTTTTGCGATTTTCCTCGCTCCCTAGCTTGGTGGGAAAGAGAAGACTCGACCCGGAGGAGAAAAACTGGCTTTCGAATTAAAGTTTTCAATGCATAATTTCTGGGCTCACGGCTCAAATCAAATAAAAACTCAAAACGCCATCCAATTTGAGATCAACTCCAAAACTTTCTTTGGAAGGGCCTGACGTCCTCATTTCTACGCCTTGTTATACATTACTTCAGATGCCGACTCATCTGGCTCCAGACCTTGACGTGAGGGAAGTGTCTTTATTGGCTCGATTTGCCATCAGAGCGGAAGGTCACCAGTTTGATAAAAAATGCCTTTTTCTCCCACAGCTCTGCGCATAATCTGCTCATAATTCTTTTTCGTATATCATTAACTCATTTCACATCAACTTGCTTTTTAACGGCCAATTTATATCCGCAGAAATTCAAAAGTCACGAAATTCCCCCGTAGTTTCCAAATGATGTTTATCTCCCTCTTAATATTAGGTCTCTGAGATTTCCATAGCCTTACAACTATGCCATCTAATTTTTCTATTTTATTTTCACATGTCATTTGAATAGTATACTGTCTTCAGTACCCTAAACCAACTTTATCACAATAAACCATTTCCAGGTTTTCTGTTGGATAGAGTGATTTTTTTACGTAAACTTAACGCTTCGTTTTTCACTCTGAAAACATCGTCCTCGGCTGAAATAACGAAAAATTAAGTCAGGATTATGCTGTTTTTGCTTGCTAAACGCCGATCCATTCTTGTAAAAAGTTTAAAAAGGATAAAAATTGTTCTCTTGCTACAGTGCACATCGCAGCGAAAACCAGAAAACAAAGATCAGAACCAACTTTCTTCATTTTGGAAATAACACAAATACAACTTCCGAAACTCATGTGTAATAATTGATGTAATAAAGGCGTGACTCCGTTGCCAAGAAAAGTTTCTTGATTATTATTTCTTCTCTCATATTGTGGCCAAAACTTTTCAGAGACATAAGGATGATATCAATAGTAAAGAAGAAAAACTGCAAATGATGCGGAGAGCATTGGACGATAAGTTTGATTTATCATGCAGCCAAAACACTACTAAGAACAATTAACAGATGATTGTATGGGAGACTGAGTAGTGCTATTGGTGAAGAGCAGTTTGAATTTAGACTTGGGATGGGAACTGAAGATGGTTTAGAATTGATTATAGTAATTGGAGAGTGATATATAAGGGAGAAAAGTATACATGGCTTTCATAGATTTGGAAAAGGCGTTCAAAAAAGTGAGATGGGAAACAATAAGGTTGTCTTAAAACAAAACGAAGAATTGACAAATGAAAGAAGACTTATAAAAGACCTTTATTTAGGACGAATTGCAAAAGTGAAGGTAAAGGAAAGAAAGGACACAAGATATTGGCTTGGGAAGAGGTGTAAGACAGGAATGTGCTTTTTCCCCTATATTATTTTATTCGTATCTACTTGGAAGAAACAATTAATGAATGTTACGATGGCAAGGATGGATTATGTTTGGGAGGAAAAAGAGTGTAGTGCATATGATTAGCAGATGAAATGGCATTCACAGCTGAAACCAAAGAAGAATTTACAAGAGTGTTGGAGGATCTTAGCACCAAGTGTATGGAATATGGAATGAAGATGAACAAAAAGAAGGTGAAATGTATGGTCATTAGGGAAAAAGGAGAAAAAATTAAGATCAGACTTTAAATATAGATTGAAAAAGTGGAGAGTTTCAAGTATCTAGGTGGTACGATAACTGAAGATATGTATTGTTTATTGGAGACGAGAAGAAGAATAGAAATGGCAAAAGAAGGATTTCAAAGGAAAAGGAAGCTACTCTGCGGATCTATGAACAAAGAACTGAAGAAGAGGATGGCAAAGTGATATATATCGAGTGTGTATTTATATGGCTCAGAGACTTGGACAATTTAGAAGGAAGATGAAAAGAGACCTAGAGATGTAGGTAGGGAGGGAGATGGAAAAAGTGATTTGTAAAGGTAAAGTGAGAAATGAGGAGGTATAGTGGAGAAAAGGCGTGGAAAAAACTGTGATGGAAACGATTATAAGAAGAAAGAAGAACTGGAGAGGATATTGCCTGAGATGAGATTGTTTGCTAACGACATGAATGAAAGGAATGGTGAAGGGAAAGCGGAGAAAGGGAAAGAAAGCAAATATAGGACAATATCAAAGGAGAAGTGAAATGCGATAATATGAAGCTATTAGCTGAGGGAGCCGTTTAAGGTCTAAAAACATGAATGAATTAATGGTGTACATGTAATCCTTGCTGTTCTCAATTAATTCAGAAACACGAGTTTTGTAAACGAATTTTTGCGGTCGTCCCAATTTACCTTAATGTACCTATAAAATTTCTACCAAAATTACCGTTTGCCATTTTTTGTCCTGGGTCGTCAAATTGTCTTCGTTTATTTCTTCCTTGCGTTAAAATACATTCACAAATTTTCCCACGCCACTGGCATCGTTCTTTTTACAGAATTGTTGTGGATACGTTCCGTGAACCCCAGGAATAATGCTTGAAATTGACTTCCACCGCGTTACTATGCTTCGCTAATTTTTCTTCCGTTTCACATTTCCGTTCTTAGTCGACGGAGTTCTGGATAAATTTTCTTTATTTTTCATCGCTTCAAACTCGTTATTTCGCAGTGAGTGAGTCCACTGCCTCAATTACTCGCGTCTATTGCTTTTCATTCGTCGCTTTTGTCGCGAAAGTGAATCCTTGTGGCTGGGGTGGGGAATTTCATTGTTCCATGCCGCCGATTTCTTTGTCCCTCAACTCCTCTACTTTCTTTTCCCGCCCCCTCCTCCCACGACCCTCATTCAGTGCCATTCACACTCTCACTCTCCTCATTCACCGCGCTCCATTCACTTTCCTCTCTCCCGTCTTCGCCCACCGCCCGGCCACCCATTCCCCGAATGCCTCCCACGCAAAGCTACGCCCTCGTAACTCGTTCGCTGCGTTCTAGAACGACTCTACTCTCGTATTCCACCGTTGGGAGGCGTCGCGTTGTCTCCCAGGGAAACTCGGGCCGTAGAAGCCCGCACGATTGCCTCGAACCCTTTCGACTGACTTGTTTTGCTCCATCCACATCGCCACGACCTTACACTCCTCCGCCACGATAAGGAAGAACCTATGCGCGCGCCCGAGTCATCGTGCGTGAAGTTCCGTGCGCGTCCTGGAGCGGAGGCATGCCTAGCCGATCGTTTACTGCTGTGTTACACTAAGAAAAAATGACCAACTTCCACCGAGATAATATTTATTACGACCGGGTTACGCTTTTTACAGCGTCTTCAAGTTCTTCAGACCTGAAGACGCTGAAGTGTGACAGTTTGCTAACCCACCCCCGGAATTTAGGCAAAATGCACAACTTCATTCGAATGAATTTTAATGCCTATGATTAAATGTCTTCCGGATTACTCTCCTTTCTTTTCTTCTCAAACTACTAAGCAGACAGCTGTGGGACAATTAGGTGTCCCCTAATTGTTTTGGGGAACATCAGGATATTAGTACAAAATACGGGATTGTCCCGTCGAAAGCGGGGCGTCTGGTCACTTTGTGCATGAACAGACCTCAACTCGTGATGAAGAAAAACTCTCTACCACGCCCTTATATGAAGAGGCTTACAGCCTACAGCGGGTCCCGCTTTTACTATTGTTATTTATTTTGTAACGTTTTGTTTAGGCTTCGTTTCCTGAGTTTATTAAATGTTGAAATAAACTGAATATTTATCTAGGTCTTGGCAGACGTTGGCCCGTGTTGGGGTACGTGTGATCAGGCGCTTCTCTAAAATCCTCTCGTTCTTGTCCTCACCGACTGAGTTCTATCTTCATTCCACTCGACGCTTTGAGACCAACCTGACTCAAACTAGCGCAGGTGGATTGGCACATCCGGTATTCGCCCCCATATCTTTCTCGGGAGCAGTGTTATCTGTGATTCCTTTGAGAAATACGTTTGATTTAGCCGCATTCTTAAAAATATATTAATTTTTAGAATTTGCAAAATATGTGCGACTTTTAGAACAGTTGTAGCTTGGGTTATTAACTCATATGAGATGAGCTGGGTTCATCGTCATTGTTGCAAAACTTATTTGACTCGGAGCTTTCTCTGGGTGGGTGAATGGAAGTTGTGATGTTTTATTCCGGTGTAGTCGCCTTCGCAAGAGCTCTTCGTGCATGGAGACTGACTTAAGCGGTGGTGGATGGGGTTGGCTGGGAGAGCAAACAGCTAAAGAGATGGAAAAAGGGGAGATGGATTTTTTATCAGTGGCACTATCACTCTCAAAATTCGTACCGCGCGGTAAACGCGGCTATGGTCTCTGCCGGAAAGGAACGTCATGTTGCTGTCACGGTCCAGGCCGAGTGTGAGTCTGTTTGACCTCTGTGAAGTGTGAAACTTGAGTTGGTTGCGCTCATTTTCTGCTTGCGGTAAGAAATTTCAGGGTAACTTACGCGAGTAAGATCGCTGGAAATAATATTTTGAGCGAACGAGGATAAAGTGTTTTTTTTTCCAAGAACTGCGGAACTAGACACGCAGTTACTTCGACGGAGTCAGATCTTTATAGATCACACAATTGCGTGAGCAGTTACTGCGGTACAAGTTTTGTGCTTCATTGAAAATGTCAAAAGTAAACATCTTTGCGTTTAAAAGTTTGGCTTTTCCCCGTGGACTGTGGCGCTTAGAGCTCGCATAAGGGTGCCTCTGGCATTATATGCACGGTACCTGTGAGGACAACTTGCTCCTTAAAGCCCCAATGAGATTCACAGTTGAAGTGGACGCCTGGGTAGCATAATTGGTAAGAGCACTCGGTGCAAAATCATTCGATTCTCAGATCAGGTGAATGATTTATCAACTGTAATTTTAACACGATTGTTTTAAGATAAAGTGTTTTCTTATTTTCTCGGGGTATCACAATGTATGAACATTTTTATTACAAATATCTCCTCATAATAACCAGAAAGTAATGTGCCAAAAATACGAGTTATCGAGAATATTATTTTGCAGTTCCTCAATGAATTATAAATCTTACATTGGCAATTTATAATGGCAATGTTAGATTATGAATTACCGACATTTACTAATAATGTAATGTAGCATTGGAACCAGGATAATCGTCGATGAGATTAGCTAAGTCCTGGTAAATGAAGTAATAACGATAGTTACACGAAAGAATTTATGGCCATTTTTAAATTTGTCCTTTCATGGAGATGTTAGTAATTCGGCATAATTATTACAATTATATTTTGGTGTGAAATACGCTAAAAGTCGTCTAGACAAAATTAGACAGTAAAAAAATTACCAAATTTGAAATTACCGACTTCCATTGTTATATACTTCGCCAGTTTTTATAGCAGATAATGTCAAATCCTTTTTTGAATAGTAACTTTGAATTTTAAAATACCTACTCCAAAAAATGGAAACTAACCTATAAAAGTACAATCTCTCGCTATCATTTATAATTATTTTCCCTTTTGTATTTTTGATAAATTATAGTTTATTATAACCTAATGGCCATGTAACATTAATATTGAATGGAGTATAACCGTCTGAAATAATCTAGACCATGTTGTTCCACTTTTAACTTTTTCCTAACTTTTTGAAATTTGGTTTATCATTGCATTTGACAAATCACGTGCTACATGTCGCACGTTTGTAAGGTTTTTTGCTCTTCTTGATTTTAAATCTGCCAGAGAACTACTTAAAAAACTATAAAAACAAACTTTTATTTCCTTGCAAAAAAGTTTTATTAAAAATATTTTCTTTCAATGAAAACAGTTTTTTTGTTCGATTAGGGAGCAATTTTTAATACTAATCTCTAACACTGACCTAAAAATTACTTTTACAAAAATAAAAATTTTTGTCTCAAAAAATTAGTTCATGAATTGGTTTGTTGACTTTAAAAGTAAATATTTTAAAAGGTAATTTTCGTCTTAAAGACGCGTGACCGTATTGACATAAGTAAGGAATTGACTATTTTCTAAAACCTTTTTTTGAGCTTCCAATGAACTGATAAACTAACTACTTAATAATCAAGAAAATTAAAAAGGTTCCGTAACATCATTTTTAATGATGGTTTCGTTTTAGTCGACCCAATAGAATTTTTCTTGAAACAGTTTACTCCAACTGTAAGATTAAACGGCAGGAAGAAATGAATTCGTGAGAGTTATCTCCTTGTTCCTTGAGTAAGACACACAGGACCCTCCCGGCCAAAGTCTGGGGCAATTGTTTTTCGAAGGTGAGTTTTACTGTCACTCCGCTGTCAGAGATCATTCAGCGCTCTCTTTGCGAATGCAAAAGAAAACTACAAACGGCTAGTCGGTCACTTCAATAGAATTGACTCCCAGAAGACATGGAACGCGTAAGCAATACGCGGATATCAATTTCGGCAGAATCTGTAAACTCCCGTGCTTGTCGTGTGGACCTGTGGACGTGATGGTTCCTTCATGTGGAATTCTGTCTCGCTATTTTGTTTGTCTGTCCGGTAGTCCATTAGTTTTTTTGCTCGTATTGGTACTTGTTATGTGAAGGGTCAGTGGTTCTGAGCCCGTAGGGAATCGCGTTTTCTTTGCTCAGAGTGTTTGTCTGGGTTGCGATATAATCAAAGAACAGTTTAAAAACTCAATGTAACCATGGATCAAATGCATAAATGAGAGAGGTGGATAACTGGATGCATAAATTCAAAATTTCATTGTTTTTCGCACGACTAAGGATCACTATAGTTGTGATATGACCTCAAAAAAAGGATGGACAGCTATACCTTTACGCCTTTTTTATTTATTTCGGTTTTTAATGGGTGCATGGAACGCTAACTAGTTTTGGAAGTAGGAATTTTGTAATAATTTTTGCATGTAAGAATACTGCCGAGATATGAGGAGGACACTATGGTTTTTGGTGGACTAGATTTTGTTTGTGTTTAATGACTTACCACTACTAATGTTATCTCATCTCACTTGAAATATCACATTTGATTTTGTATTCTGTGTGAATTATTATTATGTAGTGTCAACTGATTAAATTTATCAGCCACTCTAATTATTCGTAACCCTCGAACCGCATCCTAATATATTCGCCAGCGTAGAACTCTCTTCGTTTCCGGTTTGGCCGTGCGTCGACCAACCGACTGCTTTTTTGTCTAATAGCGTTGGCAGCTGTGTGAAAGGTTTTCTGACTCGCTATAACCTCCTCGGTCCTGGCGTATTGTATACAATACACAGACGTTTGAATTTTTTCCCTCTCAACAACGCAAAATATTGGCAACGCCACTTGCTGATTAGTGGCAGCATAATTAAGAAGCTTGATTCGGAGAAATCGCCCATCGCGTGGCAGAGATATTACCTCTGCAAACATAGCTTACAACGCAAAACGAAAGTATGAAGAGTTATACGAAAATAATGCTGGATATGTCTCGGGACTGAGGAGGTTAATAAAAAAAATCATCCTCCCCCATTCCGCGGGATTTTAAAAGTTTCGTATCCTATGTCCTTAAATTCGTCCACTGAGAAGTGCCAGGAACATTTGCTAAAGAGCACTACACTCTGACAAGTAGGCTCCGGTGGTCTCTCAGTTTGTTCTCGAGCATTGTCTCAATTTTCTGTTGAGCGTTCTCGGGAGTCCCACCGTGGATTACTGGTCTTACTTCATGCCTTAATCTTCGAAATAGTTTCTCCAAAGGGCCGATAATCTCGAGTAATCCGGCCTTTGACCTCTCGTGCGTTTGTGATGAGGTCACTCCTGCCAACACGAGTTTACTTATCTGCAATTACATGTGGAAACAGTGGATACGCATGCATCCTGCGTCGACAGATCAGTATTAAATATTAATCTATCGTCTGCGTATCTATTGGCTTTTGAGTATATATAATTCGGCCTGAATGAACTCACAACTTTGGGACAATGTATAAGAGCTGTTTTACGTTGGAGGCTTCTATTACTTTTGAGATGAATGGATAGAAAGCATTCCTCAATCATAGGTGACTATTTGTAACAAAACATAGTTTTGACTGTGAATCATTACGGATACTTAATGCCTAGTCGTTTTTTGATGACTTTGGATAATTTGCAATTCAAGAAACCATAAAAATGGTGTTACATTAATGGCAACGGTTTACCCTTAAGCCTGTTATATGTACCTACAAAGGGGGAACGTAATTGCATAATAGGGAGGACCAAAATTTCCAAGCGTCGAAAATGTATGGTCTTGAAACTTAATTTTTTTCCTTTTGATACCAACATCACGTATATGAAATTTGAAGACGATCAAACGCTCGCAACCCGTGCCGCAGGGGTGCCAAAGTTCCAAATTTTAACAGTGCAAAGTGGTTTTTTCTTTATAACTCAGTATCTATTGTATGTATCGATACAATTTTCTCGTGATAGGTATAAAATTTTACTGTGCAAACTTTGCGTGTCTAATAAAATACTGCATTGCTGTTTAAGTAGCAAAATAATGGGTTTAAAAAAGCGTGACGACACCTGATTGCTAGGCAACACGCAGAAGACATTTTTCTTGATCGTAGACGTTCTGAGTCTTTTCCCGAAATACTCCGCATTTTTCGGGTTTTTCATGTTTGAAATAAATAGAGCAAAAAAAGTAGTAAGTATGCGAAAAAGTATTTCATTATCTTTAATGTTAATTATGTTATCAGAACTATTTTCACACAACAAATTTCATGTACCAAGTGGAGATGATACATATTAAGTCAATATGGCGCCTTCGTCTTACATTTGTTTACCCCAGGATGTTTTTTCTAAAATCTGTAATGACCTGATAACAATATTGATTCTGTTTCTCATCTTTTTTAATTTTGTTTGCTAAGTTTGAGGCCAGGGTGACAGCTCTTTCAGCCACATCTTTGACCACAGTCAAAGAATTCAACACCGAACATGCCCGCTTGTACTCCTCGAAACCGTCCCATAGAGATGGGTCGTACTTTAAAAACCCTGCCTTCACTCCAAATCTTTCTAGAACCTTTAATAAATGAGTGGAGGCAAAATGCTATAGATCTTTTTGGGACCATTGGTAGGCATCAACGGGCTTTAAATGAGGACGTATAATGCTGGCAGGCATTGCTGGAATTTCACCTTCGGAAAGAGCAGCTACCATTTTTCTTTTTATTTCCACCAAAACTGACGAGTCCGAGAGTGCGTGACGAATTCATCTCCAAGGTGCCATAAATGATTATAGGTAGCCTTGACGGCTGCTGCAGAAATCACTGAATCATAGGACTTATATTCACACAGGTTCCTAAGAAAATTTAAGTCCTGCATAGGGGCTTTAAGAGGTAATGGTGCGAGATACCAAGCTTGTCAAATTTGTTTTTGTCAATCTCTGGCCGCCAATCTTTGGTTCTTAAACCGCATGAACAGAGCGTCGTCTGGTCCTGAGGAAGATCCCACTGCTGCATGATATGCCGCTCTGAGTGCATATATGTGTTTGCGGCATGCGATATTTAAAAGATCGACGCCCAATTCATTATCCAACAACACGCATCCACCATGAGAACTACCTAAGAAGTAGTATAGTCAAGAATAAACGCTGATTATGTATATGCATTAAAACGATAAAGTTGAGAAAACACAAATGACATCATCATATTCATTAAAAATTACCTGTTTTAGAAGATGTGGTATCGGTGCACGCGGCTTTCACTAGATGGCTTATTCCAATGTCCTTCAACAAAGTTGAAACAGCTTATGCCATTGATAAGCCCGTTCCTGATTCTAGAGAGGGAATTTCTAAAAGATGGCGAATATTTGAGCCCACTCCTGTGACAATTACTGGCAGCACTCATAAACTTTGGTTCCAGAATTTTCTTTCATTCTTTTTCTATCAAAATACATTATCAATGGCGTTTGATTTTTTTCCCTTGCTTCGAGGAAATCAATTTTCAGGCTTCCCGCACTTTCACACCTAAGCTTGGCCCTGCTGCGTCAGAATGTGCTAATGCGCTCTCCTTTACTTGCCGAGTGCGGTGCAGGAGCCGACGAAGAACTTGGCTCATTGAAGGTAGCTTTGCTCCCATAAACTTCTCATCAACATCCATTTCAAAATAAAAAACGATTGTAACTTTCCACACAGAATTTTTAATCTTTGCCTTATAATGGCACTAGGTGCTGAAACCATGGTTGGCAAAGATTAAGAATTCTGTGGGGAAAGTTACAATCGTTTTTCATTTTGAAATGGATCTATATCGCTTCCACAAAGTTGAGCCTGATACGCTTTTATATATTCTCATCAACAATACCAATAAAAAAATAAGCTTTTCTGCCTACATACGTGTCGTCCTCGAATTTCAATGCTGAGAATATAAGTGACTGACGTTAAAACTATAGGGAAGATTGAGTTATAGAGACTTGATTTGTCTGACAGGGGAGCGGAGATGATAAAGATTTGATGTTTGTGAGTCACTAATTTGAAATAGTTTCAAAAACTACACAAAAATTGCTTCAACTTAGCAAAACTACCTTCATTCAAAGTATTCACTGAATTGTACTTCAGACAGGTGCGGAGAGTAATTTTATAAACAAGCGTTTGGTAGGTTAAGCGTGGCCATGGAAAAAACAAACGTTGTAGCGTACTGAAAACAAGGTCGAATATCCCGATACCGTAAACCGCTGGAAAGCGTTTTATGAGAGAATGTAATGACTCAACCACATAGTTTAGTCTGCGGCTACGTAGTTCAAATTGTTTGGTGAGGGTTTGCGACTTTGTCTTTGTTTTATTTTGCAAGTGAAAGTGAGGTTTAGAGAGGACAACCCCTATTTCTGGCATGTCTTAGAGGAGTACTAAAAAGCATGTCCAGTATTCAAAACTCTGGCCGTTGTCAATGACGCAGTTGAACGAGCAGTCATCCTGTCTCACCCTTAATTTAAAAAAAACAAATATATGCAAAAAATCGATATTACTGCAGAGTATTGACGAATAAAGAAAAATTCTAGGTGCAAACAATTCAAAAGTGAAATATCCATGTTGATTTTTTTATTGCCTTAAGGTTAACCTTAACAGTGCTAATGACGACAATATTGTTGATAATCTTTTGATTATACGAATTAAAAAACTTACTTTTATTGTTCTGTTTATTCCAAACATGAAAAACCCGAAAAATGCGGAGTATTTCGGGAAAAGACTCAGAACGTCTACGATCAAGAAAAATGTCTTCTGCGTGTTGCCTAGCAATCAGGTGTCGTCACGCTTTTTTAAACCCATTATTTTGCTACTTAAACAGCAATGCAGTATTTTATTAGACACGCAAAGTTTGCACAGTAAAATTTTATACCTAACACGGGAAAATTGTATCGATACATACAATAGATACTGAGTTATAAAGAAAAAACCACTTTGCACTGTTAAAATTTGGAACTTTGGCACCCCTGCGGCACGGGTTGCGAGCGTTTGATCGTCTTCAAATTTCATATACGTGATGTTGGTATCAAAAGGAAAAAAATTAAGCTTCAAGACTTAAAAATTTCGATAAAAACGAAAATGTTGGAAATTTTGGTCCACCCTATTGCACAATCATATGTTGTACGTACAAACGTGCATTTCCTATTGCGTCGTGTAAAGTAGTGAATTGTGAGAATGCTTGCGCAAATGCATGACAGCGAAATAGTAAAATCTATACTATTTCACTCTATTTCAATAATTATTGCATGTTCGATGAGAAAAACAAGCAGCTTTAAATTGTGCAATTTCCTGCTCCGTGTACATCAGGATTTATACCAACTAAATCTCCGATCTAGAGTATATGTCAAACAATCGTTTGGGCTCATGTTTTGATGATATCGATGTTGATAGAGCTCGGGTGCAAAAACAACACTTGACGGATGGAATGCCGGAGGAGAAGTGATCCTTGAGAGTCTAGAACGTATTTGTAAATATTCTCTGAATGGATGATCCGGTCGGTAATAGGACTTCACAAAAGATGAGTGTCGCGGGTTTATGTTATTTTATTCTTCAATGAAATTATTTAAGAGACGCTATCCATGAGTCAATCCTCGAGGGAAAATTTCGAAAATGCTGGCAATTACCACGCAGCATATTTCAACCGATAAGTGGAACATTTGTTTGCGCGACCCGATTCATGCATGTTTTTCTTTGTAGAATATCCCTCATTAGAATGGGTTCGGGTGAGCGTTACTTTTCGCTGGACGGAGCGAAAAACATTTCTCATGCGAAAAAAATCGCGAGAGAGAGTCGGAGAGGAATTCAGAGCGAGTGGATTCCAATTTACGCTTAAGTGAATATTAATTCTTAATTTTCCATCCGATTTTTTGGAATTTTGGTCCGAAAAAGGAGCGGCGCACAAAAAAAGGCGGTCGTTATAAGTAGAAGGGGGTGGCGGGAGGGAATCCTCGCCGGAACAGGGGTATTTTGGGTTAGGGGGTGAATGGGGCTGTATGGGGTCTGGCTTCCCATGGTAGAGGGCGAGGGAGGGGAAGAGAGGAAGGGGCCGGAAAGGAAAGTGGGAGGGAGTGGAAGAGGACGCGTTATTTATCGGAGCATTCCCATGGCAACGGGGAGAAAAGGGGAGAGCCAAAGATGCTGCCACTGACGGGGTATTGGGTATTCTTTTTCAACCCATTTGGAACGGTAAGGCTGGACTGACTTCCGAGGGAACAGTTACACCCCAGCTCCCTTCCTTGTTCTCTCTCTCTCTCACTCTCCCTCTCTCTCTCTCCACGCATTAAACGCATTCCCACCGACATATCCAGGGTTTACAGAAACGTTCTTA
The DNA here is from genome assembly GCA_963169105.1 of Ceriagrion tenellum. Classification (NCBI taxonomy): domain Eukaryota; kingdom Metazoa; phylum Arthropoda; class Insecta; order Odonata; family Coenagrionidae; genus Ceriagrion; species Ceriagrion tenellum. The sequence continues at coordinate 174,319,389 of OY720633.1, forward strand.
CCTCTCTGTAAGATCTATTGAGTGCGGTTTTGGTGGAATCGGAGATGTTTTTCTTCCGAGTTGTTTACGATCGTTTAATTTACTCCCCCGGTTCCTCAGAAATTTCCGGCTCTACTACTTTTGCAAATCGAATGTACTTGCTGAGATGTTGCTGGAATTAAAAGGAGACTCTGCTTGTCCTTTATGAGATATTTCCACCCCTCTGATTGCGCAGAAAATTTCCTGGCTGGATTATTTTTCATGATATTAATTTTGTAATGATTAGAACTAATGTTTGCTGTCGAAAGGATTGAAGATTTTTGTTGTTTGTTGCCATTGTTTCATGAGTTTCATTCTTCATACAGGTTTCATTATATTAGTGTCAACATCAGGTATTAGCACATGGAATCCAATACTGCTCGGCGGCTGCCTCCAACTCCCCTACTACTGACATGGGTACATACCAACACAAAACGATTTACTTCATTATGCGTTTAATTTTACATGACCTATAGCGTTTACCTTTCTGAAATCACGGTAATTCTCTCTTAACACCACATCAGTCCATATTTTCTCGCAATATTACTTGTTTATTTTGCTTTCATTGAAATAAGTTCGATCGCCATTTTTTCACATTGATGATGTGCTCAATGTACATATTAATTGGCGAATATATGCTTTATTGGGTCGTTAACGGCAGGGCCGCCGGACTTTGCGAACCCCCTATAACCACGGATGGGATTAAAATTGGTGTTCCGATAATTCCAATGCCTGTTATTTGTCTCATTTCCTCAGAAAAGGATTATTTTACTGTAGGAGAGTTTCCAGTTGAATGTATAATTATTCTTAACATTATTTGGACATAAATAGTAATTTCCGGTTCTGATTTTTTAATGACATTATGACCTGACTTAAAACAAAAAATCTTACATCATAGCATCTGATTTATCACATGTATGTGTAATTGCCACCAAATAGTATCCTAAAGAAAACATTTTTCTCTTCATTGAAGTGCATACTAGTAATTCATCAAATATAAGAATTCTCAATAGGGAAAGGAAGGTCTCTCTAGTGTTCAACCTGGTTTGAACATCTTCTCTATATCTCCCGGCGTTTCCTCTTAACCGGTGGAATACACAGAAGACCTTTCTTTACTAGATACGTCTGGAAAATTTGGTATCTTTCTGGGTAATTATGCTCCATTCAGGTACCTATTTAGCTCTAATATTACCTTATACATATATAATTATTACACTGAGGACCACAAGTTGCACAAACAATAAATCCAGCCATTACATTTCCTACTGGTTTAAAGTGTGATAACGATTATTATATTATATCAATTTTCATTTATTTTGATTACTTTTTCCTTCTTTACAAGATTTTCGTCCCTGGCAGGGGCAGGGTTGACTTATGTCTCTCAATAGGTCCACACTACCGGGTGGTATACTAATCTTAGTTTCTACTTACTCCTTAACCACCTCCTCTGACAGTTTCGAAAGAAAATATCTCCTTGTATTTTCGTCATTTGTATGTTGTTTATATATTTTCATACAAGAATTCTTGCTAAGTCTAGGATATTGTAAAACCTTTGGAAAAACCCCCTTCTTCCACCAGCAAAATCAATCAACGAACTGCTAATAACGTCCACACCATATTTCGTCTCATTGTAACAGTGGATAGTATTAGGTGTTGGATTTATATCAGTTCCAATACGCATATCTGGAAGCTAAGAACATAAAATTACAACATTCTTATTCAGCTATGAGAATTATACCATTTTTCACCAAAGCTACATATTGGTAGCGATGCTTTTAGCCTTCTTTATACACTGCCCCCCATATTGTCCTGTGTTACTGCCCTCCGACTTATGTTTGTTGATCCTAAGAAAAACCCGTTCTGTTACATTTTAGATAGTGTGCTGGCGCGAAGGAGGCAAAGTGCAGTTGCTGCAAATAATGCTCCTTCCTTTCCTTGGGTGAGGGCCTATAAGCTCATTTGTTATAAATTCTCAAAGATGTTGAGAACAAGGGCAAGTTTTATCTAAGCCAAGGTAGAAGAAGACATTTAACGTGTATTTAGCATCTTTATCGACGGCCATCCAGTACTTTTGCCCATATTGGTAATGCTAAAAAATCATTGGTTAAATGAATTGACAACAAATTTTTGAGGAGAACCACAGCTCATCAACAGAAATGTATGAACCAGGACTAAACATGCTTTGGCAGTTTGAAATAAATCTATTCCATGCCTCCAATATCACCGCAGACTTGTCATATGCCAAACGCTATGCCGAGCGAGCGGATTTGACATCAAATCTCAGAACTTCATTACTTGCATGAACCAATCACGTGACAAAACATACTTATAAAATGTCATCCCCTATTTCTCGGACACCAGAGGATCCACCCTTTGTATCCCTTTGGATTCAGTGTCGCCCATCACATGCAGGAGATCTTGAAACGCATCGAGCTCTTTCAATGGCATCGACCAGTCACAGTTTCCCTACATCCAACGATCCTAAGTGCATGTCAGTATGAACTTTTGAGTGTATTCATCCAGGATTAAATGCCTGGCTCCTGAAACAAAACCGGCGAAGACCCAGTTTTCTGCGAAGGGAAAGTGGTCACGATTTTCCCGAACAATATTCATCCATCCGTACCTTCCGGCGGATTTGACATTTGTAGGATCTGGTTTCCACTTTGTCTCACCGGGAACCTTAACGTCCGTGTCATATGTCAACTCATTGAGGTGTTCTTGTTAATCTGATCCTCGCTGTCTTTTACCAGCGTGCCATTTGCCTCTGGGTCACCTGACCGTTGTCATGAGCATCACGAGCCTCGACATCGTCTGTGTCCCGGTCAAACAGAACTCCAACGGAACGTGCACCGCGAAGTCTATTATGTGGCCTATTGTCAGCACCGCCACTAGCATTGCACGGGATGCATGACGACCGGCGTACTATTCCTATCTTCGCCTTCTGATTTATCTCTTTGAAGATCACCTCCCCGAAGCCACAATTGGCTGGAGCATCGCCCCTCATACATGCTCCACTAGTTAGGAATCCCCTTTAATTTCACTTTTTCATCATCTAGAGACCTCTTCGGCATGTCTGGATGAGAATGGTAAACATAATATTCAATTAAACGAGTGGGACGGAAGAAAGAGATGAATATGATCGGTTGTGAAATCATATCGCGAGTGGTCGTTTTTCTCACTGACAAGGTGCGACTATCAGATGTCAGACCGGCATATTGTTTCAAAATCATATTTTAAGGTTATCGAGAGTATTTGCATAGAAATAAATGGAGTCAATCACATAAAAAACCTACAAGGAAATAATGCTTAGCTGTGACTGAGTAACTCAGAAAAAACTCGCAAAATTAACAAAGTACCTAGGCGAATATTGTGTCAATTTATTCTAAATCCAATAGCCAATTTTTCCAAAATAATTATAATAGAATTCCACTATCACTATAAAATACGGAAATAAGAGTGAACATCCTTTACGGGAAAAAAACGTTCTATCCTATTTTTTTCTCGGAGACTACGAGTTTGAGGATGAGAACTATTTGCTAATGTGAGCAATTTTATAAATGATTAAAAGCCCATAACTCCGAAATTTTACGAAAAGTATGAGGAAAGATATAGAACACTAAATCTTGTAATGGGTCATAAATGTCCCGTCCTCGGCTCTAGTGTTAACATTTATCCTTTATCACTACAAATCGATAAATCATAAATAAATTAGGAAATAAAGGGTAACATTTTGCAAAATACTGCTACAGATGGTGAGTGAAACAACACTTGTGGAAATGGAGCTTTCTTACGTTGTGTAAAAACAATACAATGTAACTGGTCGTTCCTTATGAGATTTTAATTGTATGAAGGCGGAGTAATATCCACCAACCTCAATTGTTTCCCCAGATACTTAAGCTCCAAAGTCAGAACTGGTTAACTCTGTCGTCATCCGGCCAAAATTCTCACACAGCTTTTCATATACATTTTTCATTCTACACATTCAAGCGAATGTTTTCATTTTCCTTCCTTTTTACGATTCAGATACGCATGAAAACGGTTGAGTACCTATATCAACAATTTTGTTTGGCATAATCCCAGGCAATTAGTTCTTAGATACCTACCAGAGATGATAGAAGTCGCTCAGACTCGTTTGTAGTCACAACTTACGTTTTTCGGATGGACATTTTTATCAACTACACGAAATGGTATGCTCGAAGATCTATTCGCAACAATTTTTGCTTGGTTTGATTTAGACGCAATATCCTCCAAAAGTTGGCACATAGCATGGGGTTGGCTTTCATTGACTTAAAGTGAGCGCTTTTGACATCACAGCCGCTAAGTATAGATTCTATAAAAGTATCATAGAGCTAATACATACTCCGTTTTATATTGATGGTCGTTAAATAAGTAAAATATGACAGATTTTCTATGTGCATAGCTACGCGTTCGTACGTATGATTTAGCTATGAGTAGTAGTGATTCCGATGTGCTCCAACAGATGGCACGCGAGCTCCCATCCACGCAATATCGCTCAATATTGATTGTATTCTTCCGTGAACTAAAAATAATTCTTTGTGAGCAATATATACACACCCTCTGTTTCCCTTCCCTTCCCCTTCCCCTCCTCCCCACCTCTCCATCCCTTCAATCCTTTACCCATCATTATCACCTAATATTCTGAAGAAGATAGCGCGGGCATAAGTATTTTTTTAAATTAACATATGACAGGGGAAACAGCTTTACGGCAGCTTCGCCTGCAACACCAAAAGCATTGTATACATGAAAATATTTGATAATTAGATGAAATATATGTATTTACTTTTGTTATCTACGTTACTATTACATTGATATAAAAACTTAGTAATTTCATTTCAATTATTAACTCAATTACTTTGTCTGTTACTGAATGCTCTTCAACTAGTATATATATATATTAATGCCCTTATCCGAGTTTCAGCAAAAACCGTTTCGAAATCCGCATTGTCTGTACCTTGTGAGACCACTCTGGCCTTCCTTCGCACCGTGCAACATCCGCCGCTCTGCTTTTTGCACATTGGAGGGCACTCCAGAAGTCCACCGCTGTGGCGCTGGTCTCACGGTTTCGCATCAAACGCTTGCGTCGATCCAAAGATTTAAAAAAAGCCTTCTGACGTGAGGAGTATGTTTTTATTTCAGGGATCCGTCTTCTGGGTTTAGTCGACGGATGTGATTCGATTTAATTTTGTTTCGATTGAGCGGATTAACGCGAGAGGGCGCGAGAGGCGTGTGTACGGAGGGGTGGGGGGGCTTGGAGGGAGGGGGGTGGAAAGGGATAAGTGGGGGAGGGAGGCAAGAGGGGTGGGGCAATGTGAGGGCGAGGGGAGCGAGTCAAGGCCGCTCTCTCGTGTGCAGACCATCCGTCAGAGAGAGTTCAGGAGGTCACCGGGGTTAATTCCGACGTGTTCGTTGCTTTGACTGCGGAGATGGTAGTCAGAGCGAGATTTCATATTCACATTCTGTCCCATTATTAAGAAAAACATCTTCAAAAATTCAGAGATGCGAAAATTTCAGCCGCTTGCCGCAAAAAATTTAGATACATTTTTCCAAAAATTCAGACCATTTTTTCAAAGGGAGAACGGTACGGATTTGCACTCCAGGGTTATAATTTCGAAAACGAGTAATTTCTAACACAAAAACCTTAAAATAAAATAGGCAATGTGAACTTTGAATTGAAATTTTGACTCTTAAAAAAAATATCTTGACTCTTCAACGCAATTGTTTTCACGGAATCGCAAAAAAGTCTTTGGTTTTGAAGGGGTTCTCGGCGAGAGGAGTGAAATATTTAGAAAAAAACTACTGACTCATGTTCGCTTATTTAGTTTATTACTGAAAATTTAAGTCATATAAAAATGTATTTACATCAATAATTCATTGACAGTTACTTTAGGATTTATACAGCTGCTAACATTTGTAAAAAAATCAAATTATAATACAGATTTGAGAGATGGAAAGGGGAATAATCTCACTCTTGACCTGAATGGTGACTCTGTGGTGTAACAGCTCGCCACCATTGTGATGATTTTCCAGGTTGGCAGTTCTGCCTCGCGCCGAGTGTATGAACTGGGAGGATGTTGTAGGAGGGTAGGATTGCTGAGGGAAATTACGTAAAGTTACAGGAGAGTTTTGTTGGAAGAAGGTCAGAACGTGTGGAGAGGGAGTGAAAAGGTGTACGTATAAGTGGTGTGTGTGTGGAGGAGGGTGGAAAATTAAAGGAAATAAATATGAGTGTCGAGTAGTGGAGAGGATGGACAATTCAAGGAGGACCAGGACTATATCTAGGAGGAAAGAGAAGTGGGTCATGATTTGGACGTAGGTGAGGAATGAGGAAGATTGATTGATGTGAAGGTTGTATTGCATGTGATACGGGTGGTGAAAAGCATTTTTAAATATAAGTGATAAAGTGATTGATTAATACGCATTTTTATTATGTACCACTCGGGTAAAGAATACGTTGATCAATATAAAATAAACGAATTACAACTCAATTGAAGTGTTTGTTTTTTTCTGGCAATAAACGAGGCGCGAGCCGATTTGCGGGGAATAGGCGAGAGTGTGCCGTGATTTGCGAAATGGATCTCCGAATCTGAAGATTCGGCGCTCTATTCAGCGTCATAATTGTTATTGGAAGGTAATTTTCCCAGCTGGAATGTTTTCCAGTTTGTACTGGGATACATTTCCAATGGTTGCAAGTAATTATTCCCGTCGTGAGCTCAATTTATAATATATTCGCAGTGTTTTTCCGCTATCAATTTAGCAACTGAGACCATATTCTTCCTGATACCATTTTGATTGATTCCCCTACGTAACTTTCCCACGGGACTCGAGTCGGACATTGTATATTTATTAATAACGAATTGCCGGAGCTCCTTCCAAGGAATATATTTTGGCCGATTCTTGTGACTTTAAACATCCTGTGTTATTTATTGAATTATCCTGTATGTGCAAAGCAACCAACTTTAATTCTATCGCCATTTTTACAGTTTTTCGTTTGCATGCTAAATGGATCGACGTCCGCGTATATCCTATTTTATGGACAATATTTCGCCAAAATTTCCAGCTGGCTTATTCAGGTCCGCTGAAGTGTGGATGTAGGGTTTGGTCCGTCCTTTTACGTCATTCTGGTTTCGCTCCTTTGGGTGGAGGTGTGTCGTGATTGGTTCGTACTGTTGAAGAGCCGTTTCCAAGCGGTGGCGAGGGTGTAGCCATACTCTCGGATGAAATTTTTTGGTGTTTTCGCTATCACGCGGGCTTTTTTTCAATAATATGGTGCTGTCAAAATAAATGCTATGCTTTGGCTCACTATACTGATGGTCTGCGACCGCCGATAGGCGAAGTTGTCCATTTTTCACGGCCGTCTTGTGCTCTTGGATCCGGCATTTTAGTGCTCTTGAGGTCTGGCCGATGTAGGATTGGCCGCAGCTACACTTAATTTGTTATATTCCTCCAAATATGTATTCCGGGAGGTGGTCCCTGGAGTTGAGAAGGATGTCTGCCGTTTTTGTAATCTACTTGAATCTCATCATGACGTTGTACTTGCGAAGAGCTCTCGCGATTTTTTTCTGTGGTTCCGGCGACTTACGGTAGGATAGCATATGCCTTTAGTTTTTCTTTAGGGCTCTCCTCGGCGATCCTTTCAAGGGCCATCAGTTTCCTGTGGTCGTCATTTTTTATAATCTTCAGGACTGTTTATCGACGAAAGTCATTCATTTGAAAGGTTTTCAGCAGATGTTGTTTTCCTTTGGCTATGAAGCAGCGTCAGAAAGAGAGCATGCTCGGTGGAACAGGATCTTTATAACTGCGTTCTTCTGTTGAGGGTGATGATGGGAATCTGCGTGGAGATATTGGTCAGTGTGGGTGTTTATCCAGAAAACTGCATGTCCTAAAGACCCATCTTCTTTCTTCTCGACCAGGATGTCCAGGAAAGGCAGGCGATTGTTCATTTTCATTTCTATGGTGAAGGTCACTGCGGCGTTTTGTCTATTAAGTTGTTCCAGGAACTTCTACAGTTCACCTTATCCATGGGGCCATATCACAAATGTGTCATCCACATACCTCACAAGAAGTTTTCGCTTTTTGTTGTATGACTGCAGGGCTTTGCATACTAAATCTTCCATGAATGGGTTGGCAATTACTGGGGAAAGAGGGGATCCCATTGCGGCGCCTTTTGCTTGTCTGTAGAACTTCCCATTCCACAAATAATAGGCGTTTCTCAGACAAAATTCCACCATCTTCGGAACGTCTTCTGGGAGGCCATTCGTTGTGAGCGACTTGATGATTTCCACAGCGTCTTCGATTGGGATGTTGGTGAAGAGGGGAAACTACGTCAAAACTCACTAAGGTGTGTTCCTTGCTTATTTTTGCCTCTTTCGTAATATCGATGAAGAAGATGGAATTCTTGACATCAACATACGTCAAGTCACATCGTGCACGGTCAAAAATCTTTATAAACTGGCGATAATCCTCCGGACCAATCATATACTTCTACATTCTACCTTGCGAGACAACGCATGGGCATGCTGCAGGGGGTGTTATGATATCATCCGTTCATAATATATAGCTGGCCAACAGGAAGAGTATGCAATAGAGAGTACATAAAATGCGAGAAATTACAAAAGATATAAATGCTGTATTTCTTAGCACATACGGAAGACATGCTTATGAACCGTAAGGAAAAAGATTTCTTCGCATAATTTGAGAGAGGTTCAGCCGAAAATACAATTCCTTTGGTCACACTATCAGCCAGTGAGTTCCCTAAGGAAAAAATGCTGTCTAAAACGTTAGTATTTAATTACCTCACCGTATGTCTCTGATTCCATGTGCCATAGTTTTTTCGGGCCTCCCGAATAATCTTAAATTTTCACAAAAAAGGCGATCATGGACGTTTATAAACGGTTGTAACATAACGACTATGCCGTAAGGTAATTTAGTGGTTATTTATTAGTAAAGTAATATATTATTTGTTTATTAGTGAATTGGAGTTGTGAGCCGTGGCCCAACAATGGGTAACCAGGGACGCGGGAAAAAGAAATAAATAAAGAAGAGGGAGAGGGAGAGACGGTCACGAGTGAAGGGACGAGAGGCATTTTGAGTGAGTGCTACATAAAGTATTCTTTGTAAGTGTAATAAGCGAAGCGATCTGTGAAGTAAAACGAGTGTTGTGATTTATTTAGAAATGTTATGTGACAAATAAAGTGAGTGTTCCAAGGTTTATTTTGAATCATTTGAATTGGAGTTTCCGTCCAGGATGTCGTTAATGCCTTGCTCCCACAAGGCCTTTCAAAGCGACGATGCAGTACTCGTGGTCACGAAAAATGGGTGTGGACTATTACTCGAAACCATGGAGGTTTAATTTTCTAAAAACCACGAAACTAGCCGCGTAATTACTAAGATGTAGTCACCCGCTAGTGATCTCACAATTTTGTGAAATTCACAGTGGAAAAGTCATTCGCCTGGACTGGGAATCGAACCCAGATCCCTCGATTTCGCGCCGAGTGCTCTAAACATTTAAGCTACCCAGGCATCCTAATCCACTGTGATTCTCATGGGGGAATTAAGGAGCAAGTTGTCCTCATTAAGGAGGAGGATTTTCCTCATTTAATTGTCCTCATAGAGGACGTCTGAGTAGCTTAATTGGATAGAGCACTCGGCGCAGATTCGAGGGCCATGGGTTCGATTCCCAGTCCAGGAGAATGACTCTTCTACTGTGAATTTTACACAATAGTGTGATCACTAGCAGGTGACTCCGTTGAAATAACTACGCGGTTAGTTCCGCGGTTCTTTGAAAATGTCCAAAGTCAACAGTTTTGCGTTTAAAGCTGGGCTTTACCCCGTGGATTGTGGCGCTTAGCGCTCGCATACGGGTAAGTACCTCTGGCATCATATGCACGGTATCTGTGAGGACAACTTGCTCCTTTAAGCCCCAATGAGATTTACAATGAGTGAGGACGCCTGGGTAGCTTAGTTGGTCAAAGCAATCGGCTTGAAATCGAGGGATTAGGGTTGGATTCTCAGTCCAGGCGAAATATTTTCTTCCAACACTTCCAACTGCTTGGAACGGAACGAACGCTGTGGCGCTGCCACCTCATTGACCATTGGACGGACGCCGCGACGCGGATTTCCGAGCAAGGTGCTATCGCAGTCAAAGAGCGAATGCCTCTCGTGCGAATCGCAAGGAAGAGAAATGTCCCGGTTGGGGCTGAATGCGTATGTACATATATAAAGGGGCCAAGTTCGGTCAAGTGGCTTTGGGCGAGGCGATGGTTTCTCGTTAAATTACCGCCGTTAGAGTGAAAGATGTGTGTTTTGGGAATCGTGGGAGAGGGCGATTCTTCTCTTTCGGTGCATATTCCGCGGCTGTTCGTGGCTTTTGAAGTGATTTCGGTCCGCCCCGTGTGTTGTGGGAAGGGGAAATGAAGCGACGGATGTTTTAAATGGAGGGTGGGTGGGTGGGCGGGATTACTTGAGAGGATGGGTTTACCCTTTTGCATTCGAATGCCTGGGCGAAAGGGAGGGAAGAGGCAGAAAAAAGGGGGAGGTTGAACAATGGAATCCATTTGGGCGAAATTTGGAATCCCACTGCATTCAGCGGCAAAAGAGGCGGCTCGAGCAAGATTGAACTCTACAGGATTCATGCAATTACCGAGAGGCGCGTGTTCCAAACACAAACAGATGGAGGAAATTCAATGAGAGGAAAGAGAAATGGGACGAGAGGAGGAAAGGGGGAAGGGACTTATGCTGCCTCCACCTCCGGGCCACGAGCCATCAACTTGCGCAACTTCTTAAAATGGGGAGCGGGGTTGAGGGCATGAAGAGCGGCATTGTATCTATTAAGAGGCTGCTGGTATTAAAAATATACGTAGACTTAATTAAAAACTACACCAATTTTTGTATATAGTTGTTAGATATATTTTCAATTGCTGATGAAGTAATGATGATACTTCGACTCCTTGAAGGCTTTCCTAGTGTAATTTGATTATGCGTTAATGTATTCATAAAATTTTGATATTCGCTTACTCCGCTGTCAATTTAATATGTGTACATCTGGAGTTCCCTTTCAATATTTAAAACTAATTGTGATACTCAAAACTCCATGCCGTGCGTCAATCGAAGTTTGTCTGGTTCCTCGACGTCGGGAATGCAACTCAGGCGTCCGAGGGCTTTTATTTTGCCTCCTTTGTTCCGTTACCTACTCTCCGAGTTGTTGGTTCAGAGTGAAGGTCTTGTTGTCAGCTATCGCACTCAAAAGAGGCCAAACTCAGGTTTCTACATTGTCAATGAAATGAAATACGAATTTTTGGGGCGATTTCATTTTGGAATCAACCATACGCGATTTTAATGTACTTTAAAATTATTAAACTTGCGTACATCGTGTAATCAACCGTAATATATTCCCTTCATGTCTATGTAATACCGAGGTAATTTACAGGTAATCTACAGTAAATTTGACTTAAATCTATTTCCTTTGGCCAAGGAGTACAAGGCTAGTTAATTGCATCGAATTTGATGAAATATTTACGTTTCATCGCTACTGATTCCAATTTATCCTTTTGTTGTACTTCCCTACCACTGAGTTCAGTTTGCGAACAAGTCGCTAGTACTTATGCAATTAGTGTCTCTCTCAAAAAGGTTTTCATCAGAACTACAGCCGTATTTTTGCTATTTATGAGAACCCAATAGTTATTAGAGCCAAACCTGAACGAAAAAAATACCCTTCAATATTTGATTTCACTTTTGGGGATCCTGTAGACGTACTCGATACAAGTGGATCGTCACTCACATAAGAAACTTTCATCTTATTTTTTATGAAGATTTTGTTTCATCTCATAACCATGCCAAAATAAGCAAGAACGCAATAAATAGCTATATGCTGGATCGAGGGTGGCAAACCTATGGCACGCGTGCCCAAAGTGGCACGCGGAGCAATTATTTCGGCACGCGGAGCTGGGAGGGCGCTAAGGAGGGATACCTCTATCTCACTCGATGGCTTGGCACGCGAGTCGAGCGAGTAGTACACTCTTATATCATAAACTTTGGCACTCAATCGCCAAAAGGTTCGCCACCCCTGTCCTAGATGCTAAGTTAAATTTAATCTGCTTGTCCCGTTATTTTTATGTGTTAACACAATCCCAACTAAGCATCCCTTGAAAGAACAAAACGGATTATGTGTGCGGAAGGAAGGCCATAGGATATAATGTTTAGAAAGTGTACAACATATCACTGCGAAGGGTGTAAATACCTTGAGATGCAAAAATCAGAACGTAAAAAAATGGATGCAGCTATTGGGGAACAGTGTACCTAAGGTAAAAGGGCCATAACACTTTTGAAGAGCTCATTATGGGACAAGTCCATTTACATAGAAAATAAACACAGATCATACAATAACATCATTGAGAGCATAGTAACTTATGGCTGTAAAGTATTTCCACCGAAAGAAAAATCCGGAAAATAATTATTTACAATCGAAATGGACTTTTGGCGAATATCAGCAGGAAAATGGAAAAGAGAAAGAATGAGGTATGAGATAATATGAGAGAATTTGTACGTACAAATTAGGTGAAATACATAACATATTAGGTGAAATAAAAACACAGCAATTAGACGGCATCGTGGGCGCACTGAACGAATGGGAAATGAAAGACTCCCCGACCAAATTTTGATAAGGAACCCAATGGGAAGGCGACCGGAGAGACAGGGCAAGGAAAAGTTGAATAAAATGAATACAGAAGGAAATGAGGGAAAGGATTAGAGGGTCCCCAACCTCAATTCATCCCAATCTCCACATTCAAGGCTGTGAATTACATTTTAAAGTAGGGAAAAATGGGAAACCCTATTTTATTTCTGACACAGTAAATAAAACGCACTTCAAAGAATGCTGTGTGCAAGCCTTAAGAAAATTTGGAATGAGTGACCCCGAGGGAGGCTAGAGACACCCCAACCAACACTATTCAGTGATACCTCAAATCCTCCTTTGGAAACACGACTCGGTTATCTTTCCTTCCGAGTGCGCTGCTGAAAGTCGGGAGTTCACGGCTAATCTTTCGAGAGCTGCACTCCGATCTGCGACCCCGGTTGGGGGAGGGAGGGGGTTGGAGGAGGGGGGAATGTTCTTCTGTCGTTTCGCGGCGCGTGCTTTGACGAAAGGCGAAGGGTGTGTTTAGGAGGTGCGAACCCGAGAGGGCGCATTTGAATTTGCAGAGGGCCAGCACATTTGAAAAGTGTGATCGGCTGGGAGATCTGGAGGAGGGAATGTGCTTGTGTTGTGTGGAAGGGAAGTTTCGCAGAGGGCGGGCTCTTTCCTTTCGTCGATGACATGTGTACATACGTATGAAAATTTCCGATCTCGCGAAATGCGAGGGGGGAGGGAGGTATCCTGGGGAGGGGGTTGGATTGGGGGAGTGTAGGGGAGTGCTTGGCATCGAAGCCGAGGAGATGAAAGGCAGGACGTGGGAGGAATGCGGGAGGAAATCCTTCCGCTTGCTGGCAAACCACTTTTCTCCGGCCTCCCGCCCAACCCTCTCCGAACAGCTCTCGACTGAAGGGCCCCCGTCTCCTGGTCCGCTACCATGGATACAGGGCGTTCGTATGTGCGAGTATTTGGCCAATTCAAAAATGTTAAAAAGTTATTCAGGGTTAAACTCGTTAGTTACCGAGCTATGGTAACGCTAACATTTAGTCAGACGCATTTTACAGTTCAAGGTTCGTGTTTCGCTGCTACCGTTAACGCATCCAAAAACATTTTCGTGCACCAATCGTTACATAGAATATTGTCCAAGTTGTACAGAAAAATTGCATTTTTCTTGTGCCTCTGAATTGAACGATATCTCCTTCCAGTTTTAAGAAAGCTTACAGATATCGGAAAAAAGTTTCCTAATAAATATACATCGTTGAATTAGTTTTTCGTATTCTGAAATCCAAAAAGTGATACGATAAACATAAATTAAGCATATTTTTCTTAAAAAATTATTTTCTAATCTTAATTTTTAGCGGAGATACGGCATATTCAGCAAATGATCTCATGGATGAATTCTCTCTCCTGTTCGCATTAAAGTCATTTATTTACGATAAGAGGTAAATTCGCCAATCGGAGCTGACGTAACTTTTACCTCCCTCCATCGGTGCCATAGGTAGTCATGAATATAAGCATCACATGCCGCCGAATCGTAGCCACTACGAGTACAGTTGATGAACTCTTACTTCCGGATTGGAATTGAGGACTGTTAATCCTGTGGAAAACACTAGCTCCTTTTTTAAATTTCGAATGGCGAACCTTTAATTATGAATATAAATTATTATCGCAAATCGACTTTGCGTGCCACGGTACGGCTATATTTTCGTTCGTAGGATTCACACACCTCTCTGTCTGTTGCCCATTCAGTTGTCTATTTGAATATCTTGACTTGACCCCGTATTTGTATTGGTAATGCTACACTGACGGTAATTAAGCGACGGTTAAGAGACGATCAGGTGTTTTAAACTAGAACAAATATAGTCCAACCCGCTCAAGTAACTTTCACGAAAAATACTCAGCTTTGGCGGAAAATCCGGTTACACTGCGTAAAATCAACCCTCCCACGTAAAAGCAACCTCCAGGATGAGGCACATGTCGGTGCCGATGGTTATAGACTTATTTATTTTGATAAGTCACCGATGTTAAAACCTCTCCAACTGAAGTGCGCCGAGGTTGAACCCACTGCCCTCGGCATTCGGAGAACGGCAATCTCCACCATAACGTGACAGCACACGCAGGCGACGGAATAATGCAACAACTTGCCGAATAGATTTTGGCGCCGTGGGTCTCTCGAGGAGACCACGAAATAAGGACGGCCGGAGGGGGTGAGGTGGGGGGAGACAGGGAGGGTGAGTAAGATGTAGGATGAGTGGGAGGTGCCATAAGAAGATATCGATCAAGGCGGGTGCCGTGAGGTGTGTGGAGGAGGGTGTAGAGAGGGTTTTCCCTTCACATTCGCGGGCACTTAAATTTTCAAGTCGTGGGAGTGGAATTGGTTTATCTCACATTCCTCTCATTCCTACTTCCATGTTCACCGTTTCTCTTCCTTCCTTCACTTGAAGTCAAGGAGGAATCGGGATTGAGGTGTACCAAGGGCCAAGGGTTGCCGCACTTTTTTCCCCGAGAGGAGAGAAAGGTGAAATTTTCCCGGAGAAAGAAGGCCAGGGAAGACCTAAACGTCAGAGAGTGGCTTATCAGTCCATTTTTAGGAACTAAAATACTTCAGGGGAATACTTTCCTCAAAGGTTCCCTTCGAGGAAATACTTTCGAGGAAAAATTAATGAGCGCTTTTGAAATGTGAGTTAAAATATCTGCTTCCCTTTCTGCTGCCAGAGCGAACGATATGCAAAGTGTCCATGTCGATTGAATCAGTTACATCGGGGTGGTGGATAACGATAGAATTGAGTAAGCCTTCTGCGTAGTAATGGAGTGTGGGGGAAGAGACACAGGAAAAAATACCTAAATGCTGGATTGAAGTTTTATGATCGAATTATTATGAACAGTGGGTGAGTTATCACCAACATACACTGTAATGCACAAGTAACTTCACCAACATCTATAGGTTTACTACCAATGTTCAATTCCACAATAATGCGACTACATTGACAAGATACAAGAGTCATTCAGTCATGACGTGAGACGTGATGTTAGTTATACATGTAACTGTAGTACTACGTGAAATATTGAGAAACTAGCATTAGAGAGCAAATCTACTAATTAGCTACTTTACCCGTCGACTATCCTACTTCAAAGTCTCATTAGAAGCCTTTACAGTCTTTAAGAAATAAAGTTTAAGATAATCTGACTCTAACGCATACTGAGACAAAATAAATTCAGGCAATTTTTAGCGAAACAACCATTGATAAGATGGCGGCCTATGGGACTCCTTGAGAAACTATCATGAAATCACAGTTTGGGGAATCGTTCGGCGGAAAACCTGGTTTTGACGACTGTTCGACTCGAGATCCGTGAGGAATCATCAAGAGAAAGTTGATTAATTTGATATAGAATGCAGAAGCGGTAACCGAGGGTCATGGAGTGCACCGTTTAGTAATTATTCGATTTGGTCGAAAAAGTTCTAAGAATGAATTTCAGTCCTCACATTCGTTTTGTGCAACTTGAAATTTGTTGAGCTCACTTTAGAATCAGAAACAAAAATGGCACATGGTCGATCGCGAAAGTAAACGACGAGTAAAATCTTTCTCTTCTTCTGTATATTTCACTAATTTTATTCTCATGATCTGGTCTACTGCATTATGTTGGAGTTCGTAAGACACTATTAACCTTGTCATGCCGTATGTGAAAGAGCATTCACATCGCAAGTTTTAAAATTAATATTCCGTGAAAATTTCTGCGATGTGCGATTGTAAATTTTTTGAAACAGTTGAGAAAACAAACAATGCTCGCATTGCATAATTTATGACGAAATCTTTGCGTTAAAAATCTCTCATTTTTTAACTAACGCCTCACTAAAGAACATACGCGTTATATTGATGTTATTTAATTTTCCTATTGATAACGTATTCTATGGTTTGGAAAATATCTCAAAACGTATAACAATGAGTGACAAATAGTTCATCATATTTTGAAAGATGACATATTTTTCGATAAAATCGTTTGATATTCCGTCCTCTGAACCAGCTACATCGTTAAACCTCAATGTGTAATTTAGTATCATCTATTTTTTGTGGGTCATGGATTAGAAATGATCAATTCTCTCTGCATAATAATTCATCTAGGGCTCTAGAGGCATCTGATGCTAAATTAGCGGTTCATTTATGTCATCATATTTTGAGGTGCATTATCTTCATTTTGAATGAAGGGATAACATTTGGAAACTCAACGATGGAAAGTTTCCCACAACTCTTGTATTTTTGGAAAATTTAGCCTAATATACTATTTGCATCTTCCAACAATTCCTTACTTTTAAAAACGTCAGCAGGATGTCATTTATTTGGTACTTGGAATCAAAATAGTGGAAAAAAGATTCCAGCAATAATTCATATCTCGTGTCAACGAGCAACATGATATAGGTTATTCATTACCAATGCATGTACATCGTGCATAAACGCAGTGAATTACGGATCTGAGCGGGATTATGTGGTGAATGTGTCCGTCTATTCAATTCTCGTGCATGCACCTAACCGCGATGTGATATCATACTTCTGCGGTGTCGCACGCCGAATGCGAGCGCACGGTAAATGTCCCTGACAAATGGGATCCCTTTAGGAGAACAAGTGTGGTTTCGCGTTCGAACGACGGGGCCGGTTAGTTTTTGACATTTATACTTGAAAGTACTATTGCTCATAATTTCGTTATCAACATTAGAGTTAGCCGACTATAAATACATTTAGATGACATTGTATTCAAATATAATGTGTTGAAAGTTGGACGAGGACTGTAGAATCTTCGAGCTCCTAAAGGACAACCCATGGACTAACTAACGCAGAGGACGCATTATGCATTGTCTTCAAAGTCCAGGGACTGAAGATGCTTCAAATAATAACTTTATTACAGTCGCTGCCATTTATTTTTAACTAAATTGTAGTTTGAAAATATTGCAGGTCCTTTGGAAGATTAAAACGGCCAAGGATGCCATCCATATCATTGAGATATTCCAGAATAGTGATATCCCGAAATCTCGAAAAGTCTTTTTCTACGACATTTCATGCGCAAAGGGAAAAATGCGCAAGATTCATGCACAAAGGGTGCATGCACAAAAAGCTGCATTCAGGGGAAAACCACGCGCATACAAATATGAGGACGTTGTGCTCATTCATTGATGACTGGACCCAGCGGATTCGGGTATCTACACCCGCGGGGTAACTACCTCCGGCTCGGCAGGAAGCTCTCGCTTATATCCGAGCGTGGATGGTAGTGGGAAAACGGGAAAGGGATGGGAAGGGAAAATAAGCGAGCCACAGCCCCTTCGAGGCCGACACCATGAGGTTGATTGATGTCAAAAGGACCTCAATTGGGCCCCCGTCTCCCCGAAGTGCTCGTATTAGTTTGGTTACCCAAACAACTGAGACGAGTAGCCGTCGGTCTCGCTTTCGCGAAAAACCTACCGCACATCTATGAGAACCGGAAGAGCCCGTTGCCCAATGATTTGGGATTAGATGTCTCCCTGACTCCCTTTCTAGGTAGACGCCGTGCGGTCTGCCGGAGTACGTCCTCGAGTCGGGGACCACCACTGGGAGGGTCAATTCGGACCAATTCAGGTCAAAGCGCCAGTCAAACCTCTGAAAATCCGTGGATGTGACGTCACAGCTCAAGACGGATCTTCACCTTTGAATGGCCCCGTATGGAATGTTCGACGCCATGACATCAGTGTTACGTCTCTAGCAAAACCCCTGAAACTTGAGTCCATACTAAATAACTCCTGTAAATCGAAATTCGGAAAAATCTCGAAGTGTTGGAGCATAATACAAAATAATGTGAATGCTAACCAGCAACCATTCTTTGATAAAACCAGCGCATATTGTGGTAACACTGCACTAAGATCACGCCTAAAGATTCAGAATGTGAGTTCTTGAAGAATGTAGAATGTATTCGCAATTCAAGGGAACTATTTAAAAAAAGGGGCGGTTTGAGTGCAAATTCATATCACAAATCAATTCATTGAATTTCATTTCATTATTAATAAATCTCATCTTTTCAGTAAAATCATAATGTCTTTCTTTCTTTCGTTGCTTTCCTATATATTTGCGAAAACAATCATTGCCAATTTCCACATTGGAAATGACACTGATTTGCACAGTACTGAGATCTATTTTCAATATGAGGAATTTTTTACGCATACATGTCGTCAGAAATTTTTCAGGATATACAGGTAGTTTGTACACTTTCTCAGCTGTTTAAAAAAATGAATCAGTTAATATTCATTCTAATTTTTACATGATCGCCAAAAATCTTCGGTTTTGGATGAGTTTTATACTGTTTGTGGTGAAAAAGTGAGTCAATTAAAAGACCTGCGCGAGCCGGTGAAGGGCACCGTGCGTGTTCCAGCTTTCACTTTAGGGAACTTTCACTATTAGGCCCCCTATAGTGAAAACTGGAACACTCACGCTACCCATGACGTGATGTCACGTAATCAGCACCCGCGCAAAGACAGCCATGATGTAATATTACGTCATGCCGCACTCAAAGGGGGGTTAATTACAGAGAATTTTTGTCACATAAGCCGATATTAATTCGTGGTGATGCTACGATATTTACTTCACGTTTACAGCTGCTGGAATTAAAATAATGAAATTCAAATATGGCATCTGTCTTAACTTGTTAAGATATCGCTGAAACCAGCTGAGTTCGGGTGTATCAACTGTGTACCCAGATTTCCTTCACTTCCTCGAGACGAGCGTTCTCACTTCTCCCGGTTCTCGATTCCACTTCTCTCCTCTCGGAGTCAATCCTCCCATTTCGACGAAAAACCCTCCCCCATCCTCACCCATCGCTCCTGCTCTCATCCGAAACTCACAAATGAAGCGAATTCCGACTCTCGGGATGGCTGGGGCGCGCGGCCAGTTCCGTGTGCGACGGCGGCGACACGACACGACACAAGGGGGCAGTGTCGGGCTTAATTTCACTCGACGGGGCGGATTTTCGTGTGTCGGGGGTGGGGGATGGAGGAGAGGGTGAGCAGGATGAGAAAGGAGACGAGGAAAGCGGTCGATGGGGTGGATTTTAAGTCGATCGAGGAGCAGAGCTGTTATACCTCGTCTGTTTCCTAGAAGGGATGGGTCAGCTCATCGTCCGAGTGAGTGATTGACCTCTTCCCGAACGGCAAACGAAGTCCACGGACCAGTCACCGCATTTACATTCTCCCTCCCAGAATTTCCACTGCTAATAAACCACGGTATCTATGTGGCCTGAATTTACTAATCTAACAGCTCTGCAATTGCAGATGTATTCTGTGGGAGTAATTCACTAATGGTGACAATCGATAACAAGAATATTTTAGGGAAATGAATAAGCTACGAAGGGCAGGTGCAATTCAACGCGGTAATTACGAATTGAGATTACCTTTCGGACTACGGTTGAATATTTGCTTTAATAACTTACAAATCATTTTTGCAACACACGTAATTTCTCTTCCTCCACATAAATTACAAAGGAGAAACGCCATTTATCGAAAGTTACGTCGTAGTGAGGATGACAACGGCTATTCTAAGCCATACGAAGCCGTTGACCGTCACTATCAACTATTTATTAACATGCCAACACGTTTTATTGCCATGCCCTCGGGTGACATTTTATCGTTCCTTCCTTGTCCTTCAAATTTTTTTTACATGCTATTACCTTTTGTTATTATTAAATCATGTATTACTCAATTTTATATTTTCAAATTGTGCCTTGATGAGGTCTCCTGAGGAAGTGAATGAATACCTCCTCAGATTGTGACTAGCGCTAAACTGTGCTCTAAATACAGTTTGTCCCAGGCGATGATATCATTTCTAATATTTTCCTTTTTTATTTATCAATAATGTGTAAACTATATTGGCGACTAATTTTGATTAATGACTGTGAATTAAATCTAGCTAACAACTGAAATTGCAAAACGAAAATAGCAACTGCGACCAATTGCTAACTCTTGCATTTTTCATTTTCAATTTCAAACAAGTTTCATTAGATTGGCCATTTTATTTAGGATTTTTCGGTACTTTATATTACGTAGGGGTTTAAATATCATACTTTTGAAGATATATTTTTTCTCCTTTAATGCTTTTCGGATAAAAATTGGAAAATTTGACTTCACTTATGAACTTGTAAGTGCTGGAATATAGGTGTGATGACGTATTTCCTTACATGATTTCAGGACTTGTTTACGATAGTGAATAAAAGAATTAAATTTTGATTGAACTACAAAGGAAAAGGAAATATACGGTCCTTTTCGATCATTTCGTGACCATGGCGTCAAAATTTACATGTACAACATCACCATGCGGGCAACATGGAGGGTGTGTGGCAGGGGGTGACTTATCTCCAGCATGTGCAATGAAGTACAGCAATTAAGTCCATGAAGCGACCTCTATTGGTGCATTGGAAAAGAAAACATACCGATCTTGGTAAGGAGGTGACATTTCATTGATGCGCATATTCCATGGACAAGCCACCTGTGTGAGAGATACTATTCGTTCGAATGCATTTTGCAACTACATAAGTGAAGAGATAGCAGGAGATTTATACCGTGAAAATTTACGGATACCTGTTAGTGCCAAGTAGCCAATTCAAATACAAGCATTAGAGGGTAATTAACCTGACTAGCTACACTACCAATCCACATACCTGCTTGAAAGTCTTATTGGCGGCTGCTATGATTCTTTTAAAACCTCTCTATTTTGAATTCTATTGCCCTAATTTAATTTTCATGATCTCATTTACTGCAGAATATCGGGTTTCGTTAAATATTACTGAATTCGTCAGAAAAAAGATCGTCTTAGAATTCATGAAATTGATTCATTCTAAATTTTAATAGGTAGTCTACAAGAAATTCTTATCATTATTTTTGAAAATGGTGAGTAACACTAACGGTTTTGTCATAATGGCCTTTCCTCTATCTTGCTGATCTTTTCTATACACGTTCACACTCTGCTCTGGCACAAGCCCTGAAGGATCCCAAACACTGGCAGCGTATTCCCGGTGGGGTCTTACAAGGGAATAGTAGCTAATTTCCCGTTATCGAGTCATTCGGCCGCTCTCGAGACTCGGAAATTCGGAGGCCATAGAGAATAGCCTCTTGGTGGAGGGAAGCCGGGAACTGGGCTTTACTGCGGACCTCCTTGAACGAGGGCGGGGCCCTTCTGAGGCGACCCAAGCACATCTCCGGTGAGCGTTTTATCCCTTCCTTATCACCGCAATTCGCACACTCCTGGCTGTCTCCTTCCCATTCCCGCCCCATCTAACCCCTGGAGCAGGAAGGGCACACTCCTCGTTTGGTCCTCACTGGGCTTCTGCTTCCCAGAGCACACAATCTGTGATGGAAGTGGTAGAAAATCTCACAAGTCCAAACGACCCTTTTTGGTCCTCTTAATGCCTCGTTTACCCTACACCCTCGTTCACATCCAAAGTAGCTTATACTTCCCCACTTGCTCGCCAAATCCTCCGCCTCCCGCGTCAAAAGACAACGCCCCCTTCAAGACAAGGCAGGGGGCGATTTGTCCACCGCCTCCGTCCCTTTCACCCTCGTGTGTGTGTTAATATCCTTCGTTCCCAACATTGGACGTCGGAGAGAGAGAGAGACAGTTGTCAGAGAGGGACCCTCACAGGTCAAGTTACGCTCACTCAGAGTCCTCGGCCATCAACGCCGTGGACATACATTCAAACGGTGCACAAGGTCAGTGTTCTGGTGAATGCTTCTCGTGATTCGTTCATGACAATTGAATGCTAATCTTAGTATAAAAACCAGGTCACTCTACACTTGAGCTTACTCTTATTTTGGATATGACCAGGGCAAGCAGGTACTTAGTTACGGAATTTTAACATTTTCCAGCGTTAAACACCGTGGAAATAAAAAATTAATCTCTAGCGAGCCATTTCAAAATGCACAATCTGTTAATACCTTAATTGTATTACTTGCGGTAAGAGACTCTCAACGCCACCCACAACCCCAGAGCTATAGAAAAGTGAATCCTGGACTCCTAAGAATAATGGAAGCTTTTATTTTCTTGTTATTTCCTCGTAATATTTCCAGCAAGTAAGGATGAAAGATAAACAATCATTGGATCACGTTTATCCTTATCTAATTATTATTTTAGGTGCATAACTTTAGGATATGGTTGTCATAATTGTCCATATGTGGTTGACGTCTGACTCCATTTTTCTTGAATCGTTTGACCAAGCATTTACTGACTAATATTCTCTTGCGATCACAGAATGCTGCTGTAAATGCATTTAAAAGATATGTCCTTTAAAGTGGACTCTAGGAAGGATGTGATGATGCATGGAGATCTGGTCTTTTAAATACTAATGAACAGAATAGCTTTTATCGCTCACTCTTGTAAATACAATTTTTGGTGTCAAAAAGTATAAAATTTTCCCGGAATGAAGGGAAGAATCTCATTCAATGTAATAACATTAAGGCAAGCGAACTAAGCCGGAATCTTGGATTGAGTTAGTAGTCGTCCAAGGGAAAGAAAGAGGATGTGACTCACGCTTCCGATTCAATATTTCTGTCCTTGCTTCGGCCCATGGTTCGACTGGGGGGACTCCGGGTGGATGGCGCGCGCATAATTTGCTTTGCTTTGAGAGAGCGCACTTCTCAGTGGCCACTGTGGATTGGACGACGCCCGAGGACATCCGCCCAATGTAATCTCACATTTTTCGTTCCAAGCGAAGCCGTACATGTTTCCCTTTGGAGTCTGGATTACCGGCCTTTTGACCAATATAGGTGCAGTTAAGCTCAATTTATCTTTACGTCTGACAAAGACGGAGACCCGATATGGGAGCCTTTTCTGAAAATGAAATACTCCCTTTAAGAGGAATTCTAGGTTTTCCAGACAAAGGCATTGAGTACGCAATCATAGGAGATTGATGTGGGACATATTGTGGGAGGAAATTTTGTGAGCTTAAAGTAATTGTATCCGCTGCAGCGAATAATACTTGCAAGTCTAGCGAGTGATTTCTAGCAACCTTGTCTTGCTGTTGAGTTGAAAGGTAGATTTTGGAGACGTATTTCCCGGTAAGTGAGCTAGATACTACTATTCTAATAATTTGAGTCCTGAGATATAATATGAATTGATATATGTTAACTCTTGAATGTTGTATTAATTTTAATCCGATGGATTCCAGTGAACCTTTTTTTACATGTGGTATGTAAACATGCTGCAATTCCCTGCTTTCCGTTCTGGCATGAAATTGCGAGAAATATGATGAACGATTGAAAATTTTCCCATTTACGATGTAATCGGTGTCGAATGATGTAATTTTATAACCTAGTAGTTACAAATCCCAAAATATCATACATATGGTGAACAACTACACTGTTTCATCATTCTGCTACTCGAAATTTGTCTTGGTTTCACTTCATACTAATAGAACTATTGACTACAAATATTGGCCGAAAGTTAAGAAGGAAACATGGTGGAGAGTAGTAGAATTTTCACGGGCAACATTAACAATAATGTTTGAGCTATCTTTTCATCGCAGCATGAAAGGAACCAACTAGAAAAGGCAATTCTCGTTTATTTGGCGCAAAGTTGCATGGACTGATCACTGGTTCTAATGTTCAGCTTTAGACAGTAAAAGTACTGCCGGAGATTTATCTCATAACCTCATTACATTCCAAGTCATTTCGGAGAGGGAAAACGGTGACGTCACCTATCTTGAGAAAATGAGCGGAAGGTGAGATGAGTTAGGCAGACAAACATGACATATGTGTGGGTTTTAAATAATTTTTTATTGTCAGGTTCTACATACGATGCACTAGCGTACGGTTTGTGCAAAATAGCTCCTCTCTAATGTACCTATTCAGCCAAATTTTATTTCTTTTGATCGATCATAAGAATTATACATGATTGGAATAATTCCTATCAATTGAACTTGGAGCAAATATGATTTGAATGCTCCATGTCAATAAATTAGGCATTTTACCTTCGCTTTTCAAGGGTTACATTCCGTTCCCTTAATGCGTTCAGTAGTTGTACAGTAAAGTATACTCATTACAATCTTCAAATGAACTCACTAATAGTACTGCGTTTCGTATTGAGCTCGCTATGAGAGATGAACATGCATGTGCTTCGATTCGAAGTCTTCTTTCCCGCACAAGAAGACGCAAATCTTTAGAAATGTAGTGAGATGTAGGTATTTGTATTTTTTCTTATCAAAGACGTATGCCTATAGGTATATTGGACTGGGAAAAATGAATGCCAAAAGCAAAAGGCTGGTACGGTTCTGCAATGAGAAGAATATGATATTAGCTAATGCTCTCTTCGATCACCAACGGCATAGGAGGTACAAATGAAAGATGCCAGGGGATATTGCCTGACGCCAAACTGATTACTTTATTGTCAGAGTTAGATACAAGATCCAAGTAAATCAGTGCAAGTGCTATCACGTTAGGGATAAAAACAGTGACCAAAACCTAGTAGAAATGGAGAGTCGCCTTCGATATAAGAAAATGAAGATGACAAAACATGAACCAAGATGAAGCACAAAAATGCTGGATGAAGAAAGGGAACAGAAATGATTCGCTGCGGCTGTCAACAAGAAACTGGAAAATAAAGGAGAAATGGGAAGTGAAGAAAATGGATTGAGCTGAAGAGGACAATCGCATAAGTGGCAGAAGAGCAACTGGTAAGCAAGAAAGCCCACGCGAAGAAACCATGTGATAATGATGGAGGTTATGAAACTAATAAAAGAAAGAAAAGATACAAGAACCCCAAAAACAAAGGTGATACAACCCTCTACAAGAATCTAAGAAACCAAGTCAAAAGAGAATGCAAGAAGGCTAGGGGAGATTGGATCGATAGCTGCTGCGGAGAATTCAACGATAGCATGAAGAAGGGAAACACCGAAACAGCGTACCAGCTAGTGAAGAAGCACCCCGAAGAGAGAAAAACTAGAAGCAACAACATCAGGGATGTGAACAGGAAAAATTGGATAGAAAATAAAGACTTTGGAAATAAATGGAAGGAATACATAGAAGAACTCTACCAAGAGCCGATGCCGCAGGAAGAAAACCTAATGAATGACGAGAGTGAGGTTGATGAGGAAGATCGGGGCCCACTCATTTTGAGGAGTAAATTCGATAGAGCAGTAAAAGGCCTAAAGAAGTCCAGGGAAAGCTCCAGGTCTAGACTCTAAAGCTCCAGGGGAAGACAAGATCAACGGAGAAATCATGAAAGCACTCGGAAGTAAAGCCAAAGATTACCTGTACGAAATAATAATAAAAAATAGCTACCATAGCGAAACACTTCCAGAGGACTTTCAAAAGAGCGTAATGATTGCGATACCGAAGAAGACAAGGACTGTTTGGCGCGAGGATTATCACGCCTTGAGTCAAATATCACATGCATCAAAAATACTCACAGGAATATTAAGTTGAAGGATGGAAAGGAAAATTGAAGACAATCTCTCGGAAAACAGATTGGGATTTAGAAAGTACAGATGCACCAGGGAGGCCATTATCTACGTTTGAGTAATTATAGACAAATCAATACATAAGAACAAGCCATCATACATCGCATTCGTGGACCTGAAAAAGCCTTTGAAAATGTTGAACGGAACAAAATGTTCATTCTGTAGAAAAAGCTTGGAATGGATTACTGCAACTGAAGAACAATCTAACAACTATAAAGGAAGCAAGTCGTCACTTTGCAGATGATATCGCAGTCACAGTTGGAAATTACGAAGATATTCAAAGGTCACTAAACGTAATGGACCATGTTTCCCAAGAATACAATATGAAAATAAATAAGAGGAAGACTAATATGTGGAAAAGAGAAGCTGAATGCAGAAGTCACCTTGAGAGGAGAGAAATTAGAGCAAGTGGATTCCTTCACCTTTCTTGGAAGTACCATAGCGTTGGATGGAAGAAGTATAACTGACTTCAAGTGAAGAATAGCTCAAGCTAAGAAGGCGTTCATTTGAAAAAAGACATCTGCTGCGCTCAAAGAATATAGGACTTCAAACCAACAAACAGTATATGAAATCATTCGAGTGGAGCGTAGCACTATGTGGATCTGAAGCATGGACTGTTGGAGAAATTGACCAGGTAGACTAGAAGACTTTGAAACCTGCAGCTGGAGTAGGATGCTGAAGATGAAAAGGACAGAAAAAATAAGAAATGATGAAGTGTAAAAAGGGTAGAAGAGGAAAGGACCAAAGGAAACACAGAAAAGAATAAAAATATGGAATGGACTTACTATGAGACGACAATATGATTTGGTGAAGAACGTAATTGAATGTAAAGTGGAGGGAAAAGTCCCAAAAGAGGAAGAACCAGGAATAAGTTCATTGAGCAAATAAAGAAGAAAGTGCATAGGGTGAGCTACCAAAAAGTACGAGACCCAGCATTAGATAGGGAAGGCAGTAAATGAGTCTTAGAATTGCACGACCCATGATTGAGACGTACGCCTCGCCGGGGACGTGTATACCACCTCTCATTATGCCTATTTATTTCGTCCGATTGTTCACTGAGTCGTTGGTTAAGTGCTAATGCAAATGAGAACACTGGCTGCGGGAAACCTTGCCAAACAGTTCTCAACATTTCCTCGGGATTCCGTCCGGGTGAGTGGGGCCATAATGGTCGACGTTTCGATGCTCGACACGAGCATCATCCTCAGGGCAGAGGTGAATGCCGTGACTGGTGAAGGTTTGTCTATATATACAGAGGGGAGGCCAATGGCATTTGTACTTAATCACTGCAAATTTCCGCATCATTAACAAGCATGCTCCAACCAATTTCCATTATATATCATATCTCACAGAATGACCTACTAATCATATGGCCAAAGTTGTATTCTAGGCTACGAGCTTAATTTGAAAGTCCGGAGAAAAAGTCCGATTCTTCGCATATTATTGAAAAAGTGAAAAATTTTATTATTAAAATATATACACATTATATTACATTAATTTGTTGTTTATTGATTCCATATAAGCATGCATGTCTTCATGTGACATTTTGCTCAAAATTCGAGATAATTGGTTAATCTGCAAATACTTCCTATTTCATAATTTCATATCACAACAGTGGCAGTAGCTCCCTCTTTCTTCTCAGATTATACTTGGGTTTGAAATTTCCAGCAGATAATTCTTCAGACTATCCGTAGCCATGTTGCGAGATAAATGTTTTCCACACTAATCCATAACCCACCGACGATGGTTTCAGCACTTATTGTCGTGGCCTCGTAGTCTTTGGCAATGGATGCCATTTTCGAGGATCTAGATAATGCGTTCCATATTGAAAGAATCATGATCGATGATTTCATGAATAGCGTGCGAAATCACTGACGTTTGTTTTGCGAATCGTTCTTTCTCTTCGCTCTGTAAGGTAGTCCGAGCGGAATATCATTTTACTTAGAAATCAATGCATTTGGTTCAATTTTAAAGAAAAATATCTCACCTATCCAGTGACACCAAAAATTCTACCCTTTCCACATTACTTTAGGAGATATTTGCCAAAAAAATACCAGCCTCGTTATCTAGGAAACGGTATGTGCATGCACTCCAGAGAGACCTTATTGACAAAATGAGGTATTTCTAGCAATTAGATGTCGTAAAAAAAACTATCAGTGTGTAGTTTGTATGTTTTCTCATCAATATTTGACAATTAATCATATTGTCACCGCGGTAGGTTCTTGGGTATCACAATAAAAGCTTCCGTTGTGATAGAGTTTCAAACGCACCGCGCGAAAAAAATGAGTCAAGTTAAAGACTTATTTAGATATTTTCATTTGATTACTTACAATTTCTGTCATATAAAACTATATAATTTCACCATTATTAATGCAATATTTAATTGATGTGTCCCACAGCAGGTGTAATTAAAACGTATAATTCGAATATGGTCTCTATTATGATTAGGAAACCGTCTCGCTCGGACTACCTTAAGCTACGCATGAATTAGTCTCCGATTCTCTTCCTTGGGACTAATCGTTGCGTTCGCGGCAGTCGAGGGCGATCGCGTCGTCGCGGTCTACGTTCAGTCCCTTTTAAAACGGCCGCACCCTGAGGCCTCCGCTAAAACGAAGAGACTCGAGACGGCCTCTAGTGGTTAAATTTCCCCGTTCTCTCATTCGTGGACCCCAATTGACTGCTATGGCCACAGGGGCGGGATCTGCCCGACCCGTGCGCTTCGATCAGGTGTGCGTGTCGGCGGAAAGGGTTTGGTAAGGAACTCGGAGAGGATTGCGAAATTCACACTCGAGTACTCGATGCCTCCTCGAGGCAGGAATATCAATGGAAGCAAAAAGAGAAAGCGATCGTTTAAGAGATAATTATCGATTTTTCGACATTTGTTACCGATGAGAGCCCCTAGTTTCGCCATACTTGTCGCTAGTTACGGTTATTATTTTTAATACAAGATTCTTTATATCTTTCTGACTTCATGGTTCCACGGCTTGTCGCGGCAGCGAGTATGAGAAATCAATGAATGCGATGGAAGCCAAAGAGTCATTAAGGTGTTGGGTTCCATGGGAGGAAATTTTCAAATGAGGTCAGTTTTCAAGGCCTAACATCAATATATAATTCTTAAAGAATAGCCACAAGGGAATCGCGCATTAAGTATACATGAGTGTATGTTCAGTTGCAAATAACGAAAGATTTCTCAGAATAATATCCAATGAAACTGCACTATTGCATCTTTAATGAGTTAGAAATGAACTTCGTGATGTGAAGAAGCAAACTCTGAATTAGAGGCAGGTTAAAAAAAGAAGATACTTGGGATGGAGTGACTCTATACACCTTTTATGCTCAAAGGGGAATCTGTCCGCCGAAGTGTGACGCTAACGGAGCTCGCACAGTCGAGGAAGTCCGCGAAAATTCACGATGCTCATTAGTGTAAACATAATCACGCGTCGTGTGAAGGGGCCTCTGAACCTTATTGGCTCCCCGGGAAAAGACATATTTGACAAGAAAATAAAAATTTGGTATTACATAACCCCTAAATGCCTTTTTCAGATAAGCGGTAATTGAGAATGTGGACAATTTTTTTCAATAAAGACATTTTTCTTTTGTGAGGATGAACATTCTCCAAAATGCTTTAATAGACCTCTCTGGTTTATTTTTGTTTTCCATTTTCTCCAACTTCCGTTTTAATTACATAACACTTCACTCAGCCGTACACGTGCTGATTAGGATCTACCAGTATGATATTCATGCCGCCAAAAACCATTCTTGGTAAAATTCTACTCATTTCTTGGCCCGAGCTGGGATATCTAAGACATATAAAAAAATACTCTCGTATTGAAGCATAATTATGTAAACTGAGCACAGATGCGCTCGTGAAAGTCAAAGCTGAGGCAGGGTTCAATTCTTACATTTTAAAGGTGTAAATTTTCCCGCAGCGTGTTTATGAAATTATCCATAGTTCGTAAAATTGTTTTTAAGCGGGTCCAGACTCAATTTTTCCAAAAGCTTAAAGGTTAATTCTTCTATTTCCTGAAGAACCGTTTTTCATACATATCTTAAATATGCTGTAACTCATTGGTCCTATCGTCATTTGTCTCATTTGGGATGATATGTAGCTGTGAGTAACTCCTAAATTTTTCGTGTGCTTTTATCGACACTTTTACAGGGTAAGGGTTAAAGTGTTGCATGTTTTCAAGTGAAAAGGGATTAACTGAAAAGTCGCTGGTTCATATGAATTAATGAAACGAGGATCACCTCACTTTGCTGTATTTTGACATATAATAAGTTTCTTTCAGTATTAATTCGTCACTAGTACTTGGCTAAATTACGCTGGATGTACGCGATTACGCGATTTTATTTTTTGTACAATTTCCACTACAGAAAGACCCTCAACTTTTCCGTCTTAGAAAGAAACTGATCGATGGGTAGTTTTTCCTCCATAGGTTTTCAATGATTGCATTAGCCTTTAATGAATGATCTATTTCGAGCATTGTTTTCCCCACTTCGCGTTTTAATATTCCTAAAATTAAACATTTTTGTTTTACTAATATATTGGCTACTTTATGAAATGTGAATTTAGTCCTGGTCCAGTGTTATTCTGCATCCACACGGAATTATGGAAATAAAACTAACGAGAGATTTAGGAAAAAATCATCAATCCAGAGCACCTTGGTGCGAATAAATTTCCAGTAAAATGTGTCCTCAATTAATTTAAAGGGGACCCTTTCATTTCTGATCCCAGCGCAAACAAAAGGATTCTCTTGAGCGCCTAATACGCATATTGAAAGGGCGACTGTATTTTTTACTGTTCTAGTTTTATAAATCCTTCTTTGGTATGAATTGACGATTGAATAGGAAACAAAATCATAAAGACTACCTTTTGGATGCGCGCACTTGAATGCAGTTTCGTGTGGACTTGCTCATTGGAGCGAGAGTTGGTAATGAATAATGCCCGTTGAGAGGTATGTTAAACTAGTTGTATTTTTAAAGGCAGTTTTTACTGCCTGTGGACCCCTTTGAAATCAGAGGCACCTCTTCACACCTGAACAAAAAATTGAACCCATTGTAATACTGTGTAACTGAACCATTGCACTGGTGAACTTTGTTGTAACAGCGATAAAAATAGTTTTTATATTTTTTCAAAAATAAAAAGAAGCGTTTTCAAGATACTATGTATTGCAAGTCGCAATGCATCGCACGCGGCAAGTTAGAATAAATTGTTTATGGGAAATGAATGAAGGTGCTGTAAAATTAAGATTTTACGCTTATAGGGAGCTAGGTTTGGAAAATGAATGATAAGTTTTAGAAAATCGATCGTATTCATATCTGATCGTCTTGCCACGCAGGAATGAATTCACATCACCCCCAATGGATAAACTATGATTCATGAAACTGGTCCATTGAATGGCTCAAATGATTTATGAGCGATGAGGCTAAATTTGAGCTTCATGGAAAAAGTATAGGGATAAGAAGTAGGGTCTGAAATTGACACTTTCTAGCTGGCAAGGGTCTCAGCCCTAATGCAAACATTTGTTGAAAACGTGACGTCAAAAGCCCCTGAAAATCAAAACTAGTTTCGTTTTTGGAATTAAATTCCAAAATGAGAGAATAGTGGCGGAGCAGTTATATTTTAGAGCGCGTGATAACAAATTTTGAGAGATGTTTTGGGTTACTATCGTCGTAGAGATTTAAAAGAGAAGTTTTTCTGAGGTCATGGAGGACCTTCGTGTATCAGTTTAAGTTTTGATGTTATTTGGAACGGTGCTGAGCTTAATTAATACTTGAACTTTTGGAAAAAAAGAACGCCATAAAGAGCATGAATAAAAATGGGCGGTAGTACTTTCTGTTTTTATTACAGTTTTTAATGTCGTATTTTAATGATGTTTATATAGCCTACCGCTGGTCGAATTTTATATTTTTCTCGCTCGTCAAATATTTCTTGGAACTTCATTTTTTATCAACAACAAAAAAAAATCCTTTACAAATTAATTATAATTGCTAATATCTCAGTCTGGAGATATTAAAATTTTGTGAATTCAGTTGATGTTATCAGTTCATAATTTCGTACTCGAATAATAAATGCTTGGATGTGTTAGAACCGGACAATAGTTGCATCGCTTGTCCGATAGTTGAGCTTTAAATTACTTTACAAACTCATTTTTGACGAATCTTAAGTCATTCATGATTTTCTATTGTTTGAATACCAATGTATTATTTACAAATATTTAAAACTGGGAATCACTTGAAGATTTAAAAAAAACTGCATTAATGACCACATGGTCTGCACTCACAAACGCAGAAATATCTCCCTTATTGTTAACCAGCCGTTTCCCCAAGATAATTATGTTTACATTTTACATAATACTTCATCAATATGGAGGATAATCGAATAAATTACTTGCTCTATGTGAAGAAACTATACAACGCGATAAAGTGCGCTATGTCTATAAAACTAATTGAGAGGTTTCGTAGCACTACACTGACTGTTCACCAAGCCGGTAAGGTTAGATTATGCCGGTATAATGTTTTTTTTTCAACATCTGTATCTCTATATATTAGATCTATTCTGATAAAATATTTACTCGTAAGGCCGTAATACCAGTTTTGAATGAGAGCATGTTCACTCTTTTCGTGGTAAACTTCTAGGGGCTTGTAATTTTCTTGAATTCGTGTCAAGCCTTCGTGATTGCACGTCGTTATGGAACAAGAGTTCTTGGTTTTGAATACTTCTCATAGTCTTTGAAAGAAATTATCAGAATTTTAAGCTTTTCCTCCAGACTGAAGTAAAAAAGTATTCTCTGCTCATGAGGTCGAAATTAAAAAAGTGAAGAAACGTCAAAAAGAAATGAAAGAGAACGGGGAGCCTGATCATGTTGAGACGCATTTTTTTTCATCTCCTGGAATTTATAATGACTCGAGACGTGTGTCTTAATATTCCAGCGTTTTTAAAATAAAAAAAGTTCCCATAACTACCGGATTCCAAGAATGTTGCATAGAAAGGCATTGCGCTTTCTCTGTCTCTTTCTCCATCTCTTTATCTTCGTCTCTCTCTCTCTTCATCTGTTTCTCTTCGTCTCATCTCCTTCTCCGTCCAGGGGTCGCCAAATCGTAATTCAAGTCGCATGCGCTATATTCGCCCAAAATCGTGGAAGCTTTCATTCCGGCCCTTAACTTTGGATTTCACACATTTCCCCTCAGAGCTTCGTTAGAGTATTTCATCAGGCTTTGGGTGTAAAAATGTGGTAAGAATATCTGCCACCATCCAATATTGTTTTCAATGATGGAATCACAACTTTACTGTCCATCTCCACCGAGTTTCTTTTGTTACGGTGCACCTTACTCATTGACCTCCCGATGCAAATGAAAAATTCCTAAAAGCTTTCATCTTGTGGGACGCAGCTCTAATAGGGCTGGTGGCAATTGTTCACAAAAAATGACATCAATCCTATCAAATATTGGTACTTTTTATGTATAGTTAATAATTGCTCGCCAGGTCAACCGATCAATTTTGTCTCGATTTTTAAGACCACCCCATGATTCCATCCCCTAATTTTCCAATGTTTTAATGGCAGTCGCCAAAAACTGCACTACATGTTCGTAAATTCGCACAAATGCGCAAAGGGGAAAATTGTTAAGTTCAGGTTGCACTTTTAGTGTTCGTCAAGTCACCTAATCTGCGGTAATTCGTACAACATGGTCCCGGTCGTGGTTCCGTCCCCGGAGCTACTGGGCCAATGGGGCGCCGCCGCCGTCACCCGTTTCTCTTTTCCTTTCATTTCGCCCCTTCATTTTCGCGGCTCTGCGTTTCGACGCCATTCAACGGAAATTGGGACGCTGATGATTTGCAGGTGGGGGTGAGTCAGGGGGTCGAGGGTAGGATCGGGAGGGGGGGTTGTTTTTGGGTGAAGAGGAGGAGGAGGATGTTTATGAAGGGAAGATATGTGTGCGATCACTCATGCAGACCGGACATCTACGTCTAAATACTACCGTGCGAGCCGCCATATGGACGTGTGGCAGGGGGTGTTAGGTCATCAGCCGTGTAAAGATGTAAGATTTTGGTTTGTGAAATGATGACGTATATTATGAGAATTTATTAAGTGGATCCCAGATTTTTTTGTGGTTGCTGATTGTGCGCGGAAAGAACGAATTTTTTTTATTTATATGCTCGGTAATCTCTCTCCTCTTATCGCTTCTATCATACCTAGAGATGTAGTGAAGAGTCATGATAATATTCTCTGTGTCGCCCACCTTAATCCCTCTACAAATTTTGAGACACTTAATGTTCGCTCGTAGCAGCTTTTAACGAAGCTCATTGCTTTAATTTGTATTTTATTAATTTGTTTGGTTAATTCTTTATGACCAGGGTCCCTAATGCTTGCGGCGTATTTGATGTGTACCCTAACCCGAGCAGTGTAGTGTTTCTTTTAAACTTTTTCGTCCGAGGGCATTCCTATTATACGCTTAACAAAACCAAGTTTATTTGATACTGTGTCACATATGTTTTATATATATGTGTTCCCAACAATTTGTCAGAGTAATTATATGCACCCCAGAACGGTTGAAGGGAGCCCAGCACGATCCGAGCACCGGTCGAAGATCTACGAATTAACTACCTGAACAGCCTCCTGTTCAGGTAGTTAATCCTGCTCCAAACTTGGTGACCGCGGTCGGTCGGCGGAACAAGGCTGCAAATGAAGAGTCGCAAATCGACACCAGATTTACTCTGAACGCGTTCCACCATCGAGTTTTAATCCCTGAAGGAATTTCAAATCTCTTCAGCTCCTCGCTCGGATGCATCATTGATGCCGACATGGACCACCACTCGCAGGCTATTACAAGACTAATAGCAAATATGATGCTGTTAAAAAGGTTACACGTTGCAAAAAATGCATCCATTATTTAGTAACGATTTATAGGATCGGAAACGCAATATATTTTAAGGCTATACGATTGGCTACATCTACTTTTGAAAAACCAGTGGGGGGTCATTAAGTGTGCCCTTAGAATTCCCGAGTCTCCACAAATACGAAATTTTTAACGTCACAGTTGCAAAATCACGCGTCACATCCTATGATTTTTAACTGAATTAGGCACCAGGTCACGCAAGCTTCAGGATTACGCGGAAAATATCATTTCAACCCAACTCTACCTCTGGAAGTACACAGCTCTCGAAATTCCGTCTTCCTGCGCCCTAGTTGTGACTCCGACAAAAACACATGCAACATACTTAGACATTCCGCTTACTTTCAATTCACTTTCGTCCATTCCCTCTTCAGTTTTCTTTCACTATATCTTCCTCCGTTTCCATGCTTGGTGTCGTAACACTGCCTGAAATTTGATCTCTTGTGGCGGATCGCAAAGTAGTCGAATATAGAGTACTTGAATATTATTGCAAAGGAAGTAGATTAGTGAATGTCGGAATAGGTAGATTCGTGTATTTTGGTGAAGGCTCTACTTTTAGGCGCGGTGCTGTAGTTCGGAAACTTGGACATCGCAAAAGGAGGGCTTGCGTGCTGAGGCTCGAGGTATTTAAGAAGTGATTGTGGCGAAGGATGGAGAGATGGAGAAGGATGGAGAAGGGTGGCGAGAAGAACAAACGAGGAGGTATTGGATGTGGTTGGAGAGGTAGTAGCGGCAGTGGCGGAGGTTCGGGGGAGGCTGAAGAGGAGATGGATGGATGATTGAATGGAGGGCGTATTGAAAGTTGCGGGAATGATGAAGAGTGTAATCTACATCTACGTCATACCCTGAAAGTCACCTAAAGGGTGTGTGGCAGAGGGTGCTTCAACACCAGGCATGCATGAATGATACGGCAGAACACCGAAAGTACATTGAAACCAGCGTACCACACATGCAACGCCCCAATTAACAATGCACTAACCAAGAAACATTCCATCGTCTATTGTTCCAACATGCAAGGGGTACAAGGACTACTACAACAGATTCAAAATACCATGCATAAATAAGAACGTAGAGAATATAAAGAGAAAGATCTACAGTCTAGCTAATGTCACTATTGCACTATTCATGACGACGATCATAGCTGTTATGGTCCCGAATGGTACGCGGAAAAAATGACATTTCATACCTATCGGTTCTACAATCTATCTCTCTAATTTTATTGGCATGATCTAATCTGCCGTAGTAGGAGGGGGTTAGTAGTGTGTTTTTTTCGTCGTCAGAGAAATGTTTTTCCTGAAATTTTACTAAGAGATAAAGCGTACACTTTAATTGACGCTGTAATAGCAAATCCCATCTCAAGGAGTAATGGAGCGGAGAGCACTGGGTAAAAGCGGAATAGGAAGGAGAAGGATAGAAATTCTGGGCGAAATAAGAAGAGAAAGACATCATGAGGGATTGAAAAGGATCACGTGTAGGAGGAAAAACGGAACAATGGACCAGTAACCGGGATGTTAGTATCGGGACGGTCCCTACCAATCAATCACTTGGTAGAATACTAAAATAAATGGATATGTTGGGAGATTTGACTGGTTTTTGAGAAGAGGAGGGGAAGTCGAAGGAGGGGAAAGTTGACTTCGTCGTGATGAGCAAGTTGAGTAGTCGGAGAAGAACGCTTAGGACGCATATTGGCCGTCAATTTCGATTCATCTTTTGTTTCTAGTCTGCCTTAACGTCCGGCTCTTGAACCGTGAGCCTTTTAATTCTCTTGGAAAGGTTTGCTTTGGTCATTGTTTTGTTGAAAAATTAAGAAAAAACAGTTAAAACTTCGTGTAGAGCTTATGTACTCTCATTTAAAATGAAATGCGAAATGCCATGGCGATTTAGGCGAGTGAATGAGATGAAAATAACTTTTGTTAAAAAGGAGATTATTATAAATGAAAGACTGCGTTTTTACATCCTGACCGCCTAAGACCGAAAAATTTGACCCGATCGACTTGTGTGAACCCGGCGTCGTTAAGTCGGTTTACTCCCCAAGAACATAGGATGGAGGCATTTCGATATCTTTGTAGTTCTCTGCATTGCATGACATCAACTCAAGAAATCACTAGAGACCGCCTTGGCTTTTTCACTTTTTTACCATCAGCAACGGCGAGTATTAACTGCACGAGCTTGACTGTCTTAATTTTCTGAGTCAAGAGATCATTTACCCTTCTTTCATGTTTCATTCGACTCTTTCTGTCATCAATCCTCCTCTCAACTGCCCTCGAATCTCGTCTGATATTTCTGTTTTTTCGCGTAGTCTTAACCGCTCTTGCCTTCGGCGCAACTCCCAGTGGTGATGACCGCCTTGGTCCTTGTATTGATATTATCACAATGGTGCCTTTGTAATGCACCTTGGAGATGTACAGCGCTCATGCCAATAACTTAGTTGTTCATTCCAAAATTTTTGTCTCTCTCTCTCTCTCTCTCTCTATCTCTCTCCCCATTCCGTTTCCTTCGGGCTGCTCTGCTCGTCCATCGCCTTCGGGACTCCTGGTGGTGTGCCGATGAAACGGACCGTCCGCTACAAAAGTTCTTCTGAGTGGCCCGGTACCCACTGATTGGTCAGTTGGCACCCTCCTTAGGGCCTCGCATGGCCGCTTTATTGAGAATGGGCCCAATGAGCATCAGCGGCTCCTTGAGCTGAGATGACGTCAAAAGTTAACCCTCGCCGAGCATAACTTGACCCAGGGCCAAGGAATTAGCTGGGAAGACACTACATTGCATTGCCAATCGCCAGAAGCCTGAGATAGGACAGGAAAAGTCTTGACCTGGGATACAAATAAGGATAACATGTTTCAACCGTCACTTAGCGTGAGTAGGTTTATATTTAGAAAAATAAAAACAAAAGAAGAGTGAATTATTTGGAGAGAAGGGTGCCAATTGAAGCTTGCTCTAAAACTCGTGAAGCATAGAGTACTATCTCTAAGTCCTTCCTAAGTTTTGAGATTGATAGTAAGTCATACTGGTATAATTAAAACTGAATTTTCGAAGAAGTAAAGCACTTACTTCATCCATAACGTTTTTCTCAATGTTAATTGACACTTACTGAACTAATTTATTTAACCGACCTATTTTCATTTCATCCCAGAGAAAAAATTTCTGGCGTTTGGTTGCAATCGTATTTTATTGTATTAAGGCTATCTCACGGAAAATATATCAGTCCCCGATATCTTTGAGCTGCTTTGAATGATGATCTGCCGACCATTTTTCGATTGCGATATAATTTTAGTTATCATTTCAAGATATTCCTGCCCTCATTATTACTTTAATGAGTTGAGCATATCAGTTTGTGCCATTTTCTTTAAAGACAGTCTTAGATCTCTCTGCGTATCTAATCTGCCACTATGTTATACAATGCAAATTTGGTGCACACGTGCGTGCAAGCTCATACAGTTGCAGCAAAGTCTCTCCCATCTCACTCCTTTTCTCTTTAATTTGCCATCGCTCGTCCTTTGTGCGCTGACGTGGTGGAGGATGTAAATGGTGTGTGAGATTCTTTTTGGACCGGTGGGGGGGGAGGAGGGGAAGGAAGGGTTCGCCCCCCCCTACCCCCTACCACCTTGCTTCGTGAACACGCCGAGGCGTAATTCTCCCAAGGTGGAACGCTTTCCTAGTGGAACTTGTTGCGGACGCTGGAATTAATTTCTATCCACCTTTTTTGTTTCGAAGCAGCATGCAGCAGCCGAGTTTGTGCAAAATATGGGCGAAAACCCTCGCTCAAAATTTCTGTTTCAGAATATCAAGTTTGGAGTCATTGGAACTGCTTTGCACGCTTTAATAATTTAGTATTTAGCTTTGAAAAATGCGGTTTACAAGAAGCCATCGTCACTTTTTTATTTCTCAGAGAATAAAATGCATCTTACGAAAATGCACGTGGCTTAAATAGTAATGGAAAAAAAATGAATGGTAAGTATTACTACCTTCCATAATTCGAATTTATGTTTTAATGCATAAATCA
This sequence comes from Ceriagrion tenellum, assembly GCA_963169105.1. Lineage (NCBI taxonomy): Eukaryota > Metazoa > Arthropoda > Insecta > Odonata > Coenagrionidae > Ceriagrion > Ceriagrion tenellum. The sequence continues at coordinate 174,358,403 of OY720633.1, forward strand.
GTCCCACAGTTAGTTGACGCCTAAATAGAATGAAAATCACTGCGGTTAAAAGCGGTCGAAAGTTATATATTTCTAAGATATATTGTAACAAGTTTCCCTGAATGCTTTACTTCATGTAATTCACGGCCCGTGAGCCTTTTTAAAGAAAAAACGGCGTTTCTTGCGCGAGAAATAAGCACTTACAATGTTTAGACCATTTTTCTGAGGGTCTTTCAGAACCCCCTTCGTTTTTTTCTGCTCACTAGCGGATTATTGGAAAGATCACTCTATAAAGCTCATGATCAAAAATTCACTGCGCAGAACGACCAGCTGTCTTAGTGAAGCGGGAGAAACTGCTTCACATCCCCGATTCGGATCGTGAATCGCGAGCGTATTAAGATTATTGTTGATCCTGAGTCTCTCGCTAAACAGAAAAGAGTTATGAAACCACTGACAGAGAATTGGCATGCCCAACGTTTGAGACAATCTAACGGCAATGTCGCTGGCTGTTTAAATTTTCTTTTAGATCAGATATTTTTCGATATTAAAAAAAATACTTGCAGAGTTTGAAGAAGGATTTGTCATTTTTTGGGACGAAAATACATTTTGGAATAATTTTCATCCTTTTATGATTTTCCTTATATTAACTTATTTCTGGATTGTTATGAAATAAAAGTGTGTACTGGAAAAAAAGTAAAAAAAGAATTTGGAAATGAAATTTCTAGAGTTATGGGAACTTGATTTTTACAAAAATTGGTAAGTATATGAAAACTATTTTTGAAAACTATGACTTTCGTGCAATTCAGGAACTGGTCCCAAATTTCTTATACAAATTGGGAAGCCACTTTGCGTCACAACGTTAGACATGGATAAAGGCATTGATTATTTGATGAAATAAGAACGGCGTCACATCTCTCCGTAAATATCATAACATTTAAATCAATGCAATTCGTGCAACCAGAATTTAATTTTCGTCCGTTTCGTACAAATATTTTTTTAATGAGCGAAAGAAAATTTCTCAACAATGAAAAATTTTGTTTCAACACGGAAAAATTTTGTTTGAAAAAATGTTTGTAAAACGGAATTCTCATCTGGCATCGAATTAAAGACTCAAAAGCTTTCGAATTTTTCCGTACGCACATAGTTTTCAACTCAATAGGTGATCAAGTACCTGAAAAATTCAACCATCCAGCCAGATAAGAAATTTTCATTAATCTTTATCAACGAGTGTACACTCGAAATATTACGGTATAAGATGGACAAACTCGTCATAGTTAAATAACAAATGTTTGGGAACTTGTTTGCTGTGGACCAGTCCTTTCTGGGACCTGTTCCTTTTACTCGTTCACCGTTCCTTTGTTATTAATGATTATTAATTTTTATTTTCAATATGTACTTAACATGAAAAAAAACATATAAAAACTAGAAATAATTTGTATGCTGTAAATATCGCGTTATAAAATACTGAATAAGTAGATAATAATAATAATCAAATTATGGAACAGATTTAAAATATTAAGGGCACGAGTGGCCGAAAGAAACGAGTGACCGGAAGGAACGAGGGACCGAAAGGAACGGTCGTTCCGGAGAAGTCGGTCTTCGGTCCTTCCGTTCATTCCACGAACCCGTTCCTTCGGTCCCGTTCGTCGATGAACGACCCACCTCTGGCACAGTACATGGCGCGTGACACGAACTCGCAAGCTTTTCCCCGGATCCAAAAATTGTTTTCATGCAGATTAAGAAGTTTCCATTTCAAAAATCTTCGTAATTTTCCGAAATATAGACAAAGAATGACCTGGACTTTGAAAGGGCTACATCATCGTTATCATCATGCAGCTATGACGTACATTAAATTAACCTGATCATGGTGTGGCGCACCAAAAAATGGATTTTTTTCAGACTTTTGTTTGAATGTTTAAAATCATCATTACTTAGCGAGTTGTATTCAGATACTATTAATCGTCACGTAAAACATCAACTATATCGACTCCATTGGCCAAAATTTCAGTGATTGTAGCAGAGAAAAGGAAGTTGTGGAGAGCCTGAAAAAAATACAAGTCACCAAATTTATTGTGTTTTTCTCATTATTCCGCATCACTTTGCGAAATATAACGACAGAATAGAATACTTAGTGGCAGTCAAAGGAACATCAAATAACTGTTTTCAAATGCCATTTCAACATAACAGCAAAATAAACTCACGCTCAACGGCGGACAAATCCAGGGAGGACTTTATTAGGGCCCACATTTTGGATTTAAAAAATCACCTTCGATTATTCACGTCTTTCCGAAAGAATATATTGTAAATTTTGATTATGGATCACAGATTGAAGGTTATTTTTTGCTATTAGTCTATAATCTTCCACAGTACATAATAATATTAGATGTTGATGACAGATTGTGGACAAGCGAAAAATTGTTACATGTCATTTTTAAGGGAAAATGGAGGCTATCAGAAGCAACCTTTCCAACCCTACATCGATTAGATACATATTACCCCGACAAATATTGCTTTAACTATTAAATTGCGTATTATTCTTTCCAAACTTGGGATGAGTAATCACAAAAGCAGTTCAGAAAATCAACTCACTCAGGCCTTCCGATTGTCCTTATCATTAAAACAAGTAAGATTTAATCAATTATGTCAATGATAATATCCAATATATATTCAATGAATTCACCCAAATCTTCGTCGCTATATGCATCTCGTAGCCTTTAAAACGGCCCCTTAAACGTTTCCTCTTTCACTTCCTCAATCCAGCTCTTTCAGTCTTTAGCAAAGACGAAACTTGGATTGAAATGTGATGAAGAGAAATTTTTTTCGTCCGATTTATCGTGGCAATCTAAAAATAGACTTGGTTTTGGCATGCAAACTTAGACTTGCATTTTTTTCTTTATTTTTCGAGATAAGAATTCTGGCAACGATCATCACCAGTTTTAAATACCCAAATTTGCTAATAAACTTTGATAAATTGTGCCAAAGGTTTATAAGTTTCAGGAAAATAAATTAGAACAATGTAGCAGCCAATTTATGTTAATTATAGCAGGGTACACTTTCCTTTCAAAAGAAAAATGAAATTTGCTCTAAGTTGCTGACAAATATACAAACTAAGGACCTGCTTTTCCCGGAAAACGTACTATGAAATTCTCATGATTCTCTGAGCAGACACTTCTTTGAGGATGCATATTCATTATTGACTCATTTTAAAAAGAAATGGTTTGATAATGTCAAATAATTAAGTAGATTCTTAGGAAAAGTTGAATCAAGGATTTTTAGTTGCTATTCCACTTACTATAAACAAATAGCTTCTTTCTGAGAATGCTTTGATAACGATAAGGAAAATGTCAACCAAACCACAACCAAAGAATTATTTGTCAAAATGAAGAAAACTAAGAAATGGAAATCGATAATATTGCCGAAAATAATAGTAATCAAAATTTTGAAATATTATTTGATAACGATGCCAATCTTAAGAAAAATTAAATGATAAATTCATTTATGTATAACAACTTTTTTTGCAAGTGAGAAAGTATTTTTATATTACCTATCACTGAGCATATCCAGGTGAAAAATAAAATATTTGCTCTCTCGATAAACAAAAATGATTTTCCAATATTATCCATGGATAGAATACAAATTGATGCATAATGTGATTATATTCATCTCTCATTGCCTTGAACACTTACTTTTTATCTAACAGAATCTCAATGCGTGGATCTTACGAAATTAAAATATATCGTATTTATTTTATGACATCGCAATGTAATTTTTACTTCTATCATGTTGTCTTAAGACCACCCGAATCTTTCATTCAACTATAATGTACCAATTCCCCATTATATTGTCTGCATCTTTGAGTACAATAGAATAACCATTATTTATCAAGTTGAGCTATTTTTTTGTATCTATTTAGTGAATAATTTGATTTAGGTCTTTTAACGAAGTAAATGTCCACTCTTCTAATGCTCGCTAATGTGTGTATCTGCTGCCGGTAAGTGTTAGCGGAAGGAAGCTGACGAAGTGATCGCAGGCGACTGTCCATCGATTTCCTCGTCACTCGCAATCGTCAGTCCGGTAATCTGGTTTGCTGCTCTTCCTCTCAAATCTGCTCTTTCTCTCCTCTCAACAAACCGTTTCATTCCTTCACGAGTCTTCACTTTCTCGACTCTCAAACAATTTGCACAGACTTCCAATCCGCGGCCCATCTCCCGTCACCAGATCTTCCCGTCGGTTGCTCCATCCATTTGAGTCTCAAGAGAGTGTTTCTCATTAAACTCTCTCTTCTACTCTCCGTGCTTCACTTCTTTCTACATACCGCACTTCTTCGTTGGTTATTCCGCACTTTAATCAAACCGGATGAGTTTTTTCCGTCCCGCGCGTCGCTCGCAGTTCAAATCTCAATCCTCGACACCCTTAGTCTACTCTCCGAGCGCAGCGCCCTCTCATTTCCCTTTAGTCTCATCATCACCGCATCAAGGAAAGTTTTCCGACGTTTCTCAGAATATTCCCGGAGCTTTCCCGGGCTGGTCTTATTCCCGTCAATATTCGCCCTCCTACGCCAAGTCAATACGGCGTTGGGGCATCGCTCGCCGTCCTCGCTTTGTCATATCGTCCTCCGTAGCCTCCTTTCCCAGCCTTCTATGCCCCCGCGTCGGTGATGCGGATTGGTTTTAATATAGATAATTGCTCCGCATTTCTTCAATTTAAAATAATCTTGGACTCGCGGGCTCTCTAGAATATGAAAATTAGGTAAAATTGGTTTATGAGTATGTATGATATAATACTTTCCCGGCGAATTAAATTAGTGTACATTTCTCGGGCTCGCCACCGGGTAAGATAGTCATAGGCAGCCGACGTTTCGGGTTCCGACTCGTTACCCATTCTCAAGGCTGCAGCCTTGAGAATGGGTGGCGAGTGGCGAGCCCGAGAAATGTACACTAATGGTTTATGAGTGTCTTCATCAATAGCAATCAGGGTATTCTCCAACCTCAATAGACATCCATCGATGTCATTCGGGCAGCTAATTTTATTTTTCAACAAACCTGTTTTCAATATGGATAAATAAATTTTAATGTCAAATCATTATTTTATACCAATAATTATCGATATTGTAACTAAAGTTTTAAAAATACAACATTTTTTTGGAATAATTACCCTCTGCAAATCTTGGCATTTTACCCCAGTATAGCGGAGGAAGATACCCAAATGTTAGGTTTGACAAAAGTCTTTTAATCGTGTTTCTGGTATTGCGCATTTTGTATAATTCGTTAGTATTAATTATTTTCATTATATCGTCGTCGTCCTCCTCAATTCTGCTTTCAATTCGAAGTTTGAATGGCTGAAGCCAATAAGTCAAGCATCTTCCCCCGACTTACTCGGTGTGTGTACGTAATGATGGCCCATCTATCTTTTCTCTCTCCTGTCTGTCTGTCCTCACCACACCCATTCGACTCACTTCTTACAACTCCCCCTCCTCCCTTTGAGTCACGCGTCCCACTCCCTCCCGCCCTCCTAAGACCCCAATAATCCCTTCGACCTTTCGATAAAATCCGCGTCTCCATCCACTCAAGAGATTACCTTCGTTTTCCCGAAGCGTATTACTTGCAGGCGGTTTTACTTCGAGAAGAAATTGCTCCCTCCTCTTAATCGCCCTGGGCGGCCGACACTTCGCTCCCTCCCACATCCGAGCTCTTTCCAGGAAGCGGCGCTTTGCGGGGGAGTGAGGAAATGCTCCCGACGGGCTTTGAACATCATCCAAACCAAGGGTAGCACTTAGAGCAAAACAAGTTCCGTCGTTGACACAGCCTCTAAATCAACTAGGGTTATTGCAAGCCAAAAATCCTGGGAACCTTGAAAGTCATGGACATTTTTAACGGTCCTGGAGAAGTAATGGAAAGTGAAAAATTAGTCCATAAATTTGCTATTCGAAGTGGAAATCTTGTCTTCTGTATGTGAGATGCTCCTCTTGAAGTATTTATCTCTTGATGAGTGGACTAGAGGGTTTTATTACTAGGTCTAAGACATGTGAGCGCCAGCCAAGATTCTCCAACCTCTCTTACACCCATCCAAATCTCACATCCTGGTTTCTCCAAGAACGTTTTCATGGGTTTTCGAAAGTAGTGGTTATATTTTCTGTAGAGAAATGCCTTATAACCTCGCAATATTATTCCATAAGAACTCCTACATTTTCCTATTTCAGAACAGTTCAATTTTTGTGTGTCTTAATGGTTTGTGGCTGTCCAAGTCTAAGGAAAAATAAACCAGCGAAGTCAATCTATGCGTCTTTATGCTACTCATCTCGGCGTCTTGGCAAGGACCCCCATACAAGTGTGACGTCATTACGCACGCAACTATTGGTGGCAGCTGTGAGATGTTCTGAAATCCTAAGGATTTCGCGCTGGATACTGCGGGAGAACTAAAACGCTCCTCGCCGGAGCCAATGAGTCAAGAATGAGACATCCTTCCTTGTATTAAGCTAGAGGGGGAGGGAGAATCCGGATCACGTCACTGGGCAAATATAATATAACGTTCCTCTCTCTCTCTCTCAATTATCTCCATGCTCACAACACAATGATTTTCTAATTGGTAGAAGTAATGGTTGAAATATTCAAATAAAGTAGTTACGATGGAACATATTTGAAGAGAAGTCATTGCGAAGTACAGTTCAATAATTTAGCCTCATTGCAACAGCTGCCATTTCCACGTCACCTCAATGGAACGAAGCGTTAACTTTGAAAAATATTCGATCCTCTTGCGGACCATAGTGGCCTCATCATCATCATCATCATCCTCGAGTCCGCCCTCATCGAACGGAGAATATTCGTCCTCTTCCCAGACCGCACTCGCTTGCCACTCGGGGAGGTTGGGCGATCGCATTACGCGGGTCCACGAGTGCATCCGCGACGTGCTCTCATCTGACCTCCCGGTCCTCTCGTCGCGACGCACTCCTCGTCCACCGCGTCGTTCGCATCGAGTACTGTCCTCTCGTCTCGTCCAGTGGATCACTTGACGGGGCGATAGGGGGCCCTGGGCGTGCCCGCTGGGCCCCTTTCGCGCTTCGAGGGGATTGTGTCAGCAGCTGAAGTTGATCTGCATCCTGGCCACGACCGAATTCTTCCAGTGTGCAATGCGAAGGGTGAAGTCATTTGAGCCGAGGGTGCGCCCCCTGGGCGGAAACCACGCACTTCGCCGTGCCCTCGGGCCAAGACAAGAAGAAACGAGACTGCTACTGCGAGGCTCACGAAATTATTGCCCAGTTACATCAATTTCAATGCCATAATGCCTCGTTTACATTGTGATCGAACGTTCTATCATCCCTGCGATGGATGCCTGATTTAGTTGGACGCGTATTCGTACTATGGTAATCCGTACTTCCTAAAACTGTCTCTTTCCCGTGGTAAAGCACTGGCATCGCGAGCGGGAACTGGAAATTATGAGTAACGATAGTAAAAAAGCCATTGAAATAAGTGATGAAAATGATTATGCTAAAACGGACGTGCATAGTAATGTGTCATTGGCTTGAGCAAAAACTTCAAAATACTCAATACTCCACAGGAATGACGTATATCTTATTTCCTTGGCTTACTCTTTCCTTTCTCGTTGCGATGCCGGATAGCGGTGATGGTTTAAGGGTATCTCTGAGTTTACGATATCATTGTGAATGCATGGAAGTTTGCTACGATGGAACATGCGGCAGTCGTCTGAATGTGGCATTACGGTCATTTCAGAATATACGCAAGGACGTGCTTGGGTTATATGCTCGCTGTGATTTCCTTCCAAGCATTATACAATAATGATACAGGCAACGAGAATGACTCTTGCGAATTATTACGCGAAAATGAGATTATGGGAGAGAAATTAATTGAGAATCAGGTCCTATCAGCAGTGCTAACACTGAAAAATGGGAAGGCTATTGACATGTGTGGAATGTCCAGATATAATACTGAAGTGTGGTTGTCAATTACTCTTGAGTCCACTTGAGTGAACTGTATAATTTATTTTTCATAGCGTCTGTTATCCCAATGGACTGGAAGATTGCTATAATGGTCCCATTGTACAAATTGAATGGTGGGAAGATCAAACATGAATAATATTGAGCAATTAATTGAGGGAGTAATCTGGAAAAATGATCCGTATAATCATAATCGAAAGAGTGAGGAAGTTTACAAGAGACAGAATCTGGATTGGCTGTGGATTCATGGATGGAAGGGCATTTGCCTGGTGATCGGCAGATGGCACTTCAGCAAGCGCTAAGGATGGATGGAAATGTGTGGATGAAACTCTAGGCATTAGTGGCTAAACGCAATGGGCTTTGTAAAACGATAAAAACAATCTAACAGTGTTTAAAATTTCCAAAACCTTGATGTTGTTAATAGAATGCTTTTAGTTTTGCTGAATTACTTAAAATTATTTTCACTGGAACGTTGCCAAATCATTTAACTTGCTCTCACATTTTTATAATAGCAGTCGATCTAACAATTCGATAGTTTGATAATTAGATAATAATGAATAATATTTATTTTTCACGAGTTTTTCCATAATTCTTAGAGCTTTTTAACATTTCAGTTCTGGTCATGGCAAGTGTAGAATATTTTCCCAAAGATGCTGGAGCCAGCACAGAAACTGTTATTCTAAAAGGGAACTTTTTTGGTGGAAGCGGGACAACACTCGGGAGCTTTGAACAGGACTTTAGCTGGAGATGAGACTAAGTTTCACTAGACGCGACCCAAATACGGGAAACTAGACTTAGATGAGTCGGACTCCCAGTCTTGTCTCGCAGCTAATCGGTGCAAAATTATGTAGACTGAAGTTTAGGTACAAATTAATATTAAAGTCAACTACCCACATGAATGCACCTCAGCCCACTTTATTTCGTGTTTAACCATATTAACTTAAAATTTTGAAAATACACCTATTAATTTCATCTTTAAGGGAACACTAAAAGGCTCAGTTTTTGGCGTTTTCTAACAGACCGCTCATTTTAACAAATCGTAGAGAAGAAACGTGACGCTCAATTTCTATATAAGTTTAATTCAGCTCCGGCACTACAACTCTAATAACCGTTCTCGAATTTCTTCTCGTCTAGTATTCCATAAAAAATAGTTGTCAGTTTAATGAAACGACTATTTCTCTGCAATAACACACCCTTGGTCTTTTTTTCAAAGCTCATCGAGGCAATATTTTAAAGCTATTACCGTGCCCAGCTAAAAACCATGATAAGATCAGTAGAATTAACTGATTTTATTATTATGATATGATTAACTGTGTAGATTAACTTCAGTAGAAGTAACTTACACATGTTTCGGAAGTCGCTCAGCTTAAATTTTCAGCAGAAGGTAGATATTCTTACTCCATATCAGCGCCCATTCGTGTCATCCAAAAGCAATCAAATAGAAAATAGGGGTAGAAGCTATGTGTTGGATTTATGGGTCCACTCCTTCCCCTGTCCACCAGCCTCAGTGACTCGTCGATCGAGAGGATTGGAGTGATTGCTGCACACATCGCGCGTGCGTCTCTCGAGGATACGAGCGGATGGGTCAATGGGCAGCAAGGGTCGCTGGATGGACGCTCCGTGAATAACATATTGGCCCGGTGGGAAAAGAGTTCCGATGCAGCCTCTTTTTTACTATTCAAAGCAAATATTTGCATTTAAGGATCTTTTTTAGTTATTATTCTTAATTATATAGAGTCAGTAGAATAAGGGCCTGGGACGTGCTGATATTCATGTATGCTTCCGAGAAATGAAAGATATCTAAGTTGATGAGTTCATTTGCATTTAGTGTTTGACCTTAGTGCAAATTAACACTTGAGAATTTTTCTGACAAAATAAAGTCGCGGAGTCCTGAAAAGACGATACCATCAGCTAAATTGTTGCACTCGGTGATTTCTGGCATAAATTTCTCATAAATTGTTAGTAGCAGGTTATTGTTTGAGTGCATATCTTGATGACAAATATCTGTCGTAATCCTCTCTCACCGTAAAACACTGAACTGTATTGAAGACCGCAAAATGTTGGATACGTCAAATTTTCTCTAAACGTAACCTTGGTCTGTATTTGTTTTGGGAAATCAAACTGATTGGTTTAATGGTTAAAATTCTAAAATAATAGCATGGTATTGTGCATCGTCATTGAATTACCAAACTCTTTGTGAATGCATGTTAACCTCCTCAGCCCCGAGACATATCCAGCATTATATTTGGAAAATTCTTCATACTTACGTTTTGCGTTGTAAGCCATGTTTGCAGAGTTAATATCTCTGCCACTCAAGCTTCTTATTGATGCTGCCACTTATCAGCAAGTGGCACTGCCAATATTTTGCGTTTCTGAGCGGGAAAAAATTCAAACGTCTGTGTATACAATACGCCAGGACTGAGGAGGTTAAACGTTTAGTTAGAGAAATCAGGCTGTCCATTATCTCTCCCTTGAAGAAGTATCGAGACATCCTCTCAATCCATATAATAGTGCATTAATGTCATCGGTTTCATTCGCATCTCCGTACCGCATTAGAGTCCCATCAAATGTTTATTGCTCACGCGTTCGTAATCGAATCCTTAGCCAATCCATTCCACGAGAACACGAGATCGAAGGATATCGCCTCGCGATTGACGCAATGGAATCGACTGACAGAGAGGTAGACGGAGAGGTGGAAGGAAGAGCTGGGGAGACAACCCTTCTCGCGGATTTGTGGGAAAAAAGAGAGAGAGAGAGAGAGAGATGCTGAGAAGTGCTGAGGAAGGGAATAGGAAGAGATTTGCGCGCCGTCTGACGGAATACAAACAAAAAACAAATTGGACTCGCTCTTCCTCCCACACCCTTTCCACCGTTGAATCCCCATTGGAGCCCCTCCCCCCTTCCCGTCATGCTCGCGTTCGTATGGGCGAGCGAACCAATAGCCGCTTCAACGTCCATCGATGCCTCGCTCAGGCTACCATCTTATGTACGTGCCGTCGCAACAACAGTGCGCACATTCACAATGCTATCGTAAACCCTTTGTTACCCTCACTCTCCTCAACAGGGCATCGCGACGAACAATTAAAGCACAAGCAACCGAAATAAGGAGTAACATATTCCTAAGTGGAATTTCGAGGCTTATGAAGCATTTTTTGAAGCAAATGACACATAACTACGCTCATTCATTATAGTAACATTAACTGCTTCACTTTGATTTTCGACTTTTGTTTACAGTCGTCATTAATAATTTCCGGTCTCCCCTCGCGACTCCAGCGCTTTACCACCGTTAAGCGGCAGCGTTCGGAATTCTGGATTACCATATTCTTCACAATACGCATTCACATCTCGATTTCAGTCTGCCATCGCACAGACAGTCGAACTTATAAGAGTATAGGGTGAAGGGGCGCGACCGATTAAGGAGTGTGCTCTGACTCGACAGCTTCCATCCCGGTGAGGGAAGCGGGGTGGGGGGAAGTTTGGTTGGATAGGATGGAGGGGTGGATGGGGGTGGGGTTTGATTGGGGTGGATGGGGAAGGGAGAAAGGGTCGCTGAGGAGGCAAAAAAACCCAGTATCTTGGAGGGATGGTCTCACTCGACTCGACGAACGTGAGAGAGGGAAAGAGCCGATATGAAAAGAGCACTCCGTGTCGACACACATTATACCAGAGATGAATGGTTGTTATAGCGAAACGACTTGAGTTCACCCGTGTCCTCTATTACCGTCGCAAATCATTTGATTGCCACTCACTATTAAAAACGTAATGAAAGTAACCGGGGGGAAGAGGCAGATAATTATAAATTGGCAGTGCCGGTTTTATGGCAGCGTTAGAGAGACCGCGCCGGGCATTCTTTAGTTGTTTTCAAGTACTTGATGGATTTCCTTACGACCATGTCGTGTACAATCATTTGATAAATAAATGTTTCATTGCTAAAATCGTGCACTCATTTAAGTTAACACATTTGAAGATCAAATGAACAAAGTTGAGGAGTGAAAGCGTGGAGAAGGGGGATAAGAGTAGAGCCGAAATATTTGCACAGGGCGCCGGGACGGCTTAAGCTGCCACTGAGTAGAGATAATCAATCTTCATTCTTCGCAGCTTTCGCCAGCTCAGAGTAATTTTAAACGTGATTGTTTAGACCAACGTATTCAACCCTAGGGTAGGCTAGTGCAGCATTCCAGCCCACGACCCTCGGGTAGGCATGTGCGAACGCCACCCCGACGCCGAGGCTGGCATCCATTTGTTTTAGTCATTTGGAGTCGAATTAACATACCCTCCAAATGGCTTCACTAGTTTTAGTTTCAGTCCTTCTAAGAACTTTGTCCTTAATCTTGTAGAATGCAAACATTTGAAAATAAAAGATATGGTAGTCATATCCTCTCGGTTATTTCATCCCGATCGTGGCTTCAAGGTTTTTTGCGTTATTTTCAAGTCAAAACATGTTTTCAAATTCGGGAGTAGTTTCACTCGTGTAAATTCATTGTCAATTTATATAATCGGTCCATGCAGTCAGCGCCGGTCTCTCTTAATTACACGAAAATTGAAGTCTTCGTGTTTCTCACGTGCCTTCTGGAATTCCGCATTTCTTCGTTGACTTGAGCCAATAGACTATTTTTTAATCGCCAAGACAGCCTCACATGATCTTAGACCACGTAATTCCCGGATAAACTCACCTTCAACTGCTAAAACTTGAACCAGTTGAGATTGGTCAATTTACCTGGGAGTGTTCCGTATTTCATAGTGCGATGAGGATAGTGGGGATGCTTCCAAGTCGCTTAATGTCGTAGTGAATTATAATCCAGCTCTAAAGTGTTGAATATCATCCTTGTTGACGCATGGGTAACACTGAATTTTAGTTTTACGCTTTTGAATACCACAATCTACTTATGAGTCCCTGACATCACAATGGAGAAGTACGATTCATTGTGATCCGTGAAAACTAGCGATAGTACAAAAGTTTTTGACGATAATGTTCGAAACACGGAAGCAAATGATTATTACAAATCACTATTTAACAAATCCAGTGTACTTTGATATCTGCTTAGAAAATATTAATATGATAAAAGCTAGAATATCTCTAAAAAGCGTGGTTTGTTCTAGGAAATTAATAAGATATGACAGTGTAACAACCATTGAGTTGAGAGAATGACAAAAAGGAATTGGGTTGGGGTGGTGGCTAGAGTACTGGCTATCCATCCGGACGGCCATGGTTCGAATCCCTGCAGAGGAGGATGTTTTTCAGAGGGAACCCGATCCCTACTTGAGTGTTTTGTGGAGGGCACTTCAAGTACAGTACTCCGTCTGTCGGATGAGACGTTAAACCGTGGTCCCCTTGCCACCTTTTGTTACTAGCAGGCTAATGCCGACGCCTTTTCTATCCACCTTTTCGTTTCTATCCACCAACCTAATGCTGTTTCTATCCAACCTTCCTCCCTTATCTGTTCCCTATGACACAAATGACCTCAGTTGTTGATCATCCCTCAAATACTCAATCCTAGAGTTGAGGAATTCACAAGAATTGAGTTGGGAATCCTTTCAAGATATAAGTAGAAGGGATGAGTTAACATATGCTTCTTCTCCAGGAAGAGAGGAAATCACTAGTAAACTAGAAAAACCAAAGAGACGTCGGAGGAATGGCGATAAGTTTAAAATCATGGAAATAAAATGGCAATAAGAGTTTTTAACTTCATTTTTTTAAATTCCACAATAGAGGAGTAGAACACGTTACCTGAAGGAATCCTAAGCCCTTTCCCCACATGCATCCAGGTATTCAAAACGAGACTTCGGGATGGGAAATATCAGTATCATCCTCATTTTCCATTACCACCAGTCAGCAGTAGGTATATCGTAATATTGTATGCAATAAATAAGCAATTAGTATTTGCTCGGCAAATAATTTATCATTATTCTCTAAAAAAATGGATTGGGGAGGGTTATTTTATACACTTTTGACTTCCTATTTCAAATGATGGGCTCAAGAAATATGATCAGCATTTGTCAGTTTTGTCCAATATGTCTCCTCATCATCAAATGTTCCCTTTTGTATGCTTACGTAACTGCAGGTGGTTTGCGTGTCAATGTCAGCGCGAAAATAGAAAACTTGTTGTGCTTGTGATTGCTGAGTAAGGCTTTCACGGCAGGATTCATATCTCCCTATCGTAAAACTGAACGATATAGCGGGTAATTGCTGTATCAAGGGCATAAAATATTGCGTTATCTATTTATTTTCTTTCAACTTTACTCATTGCATATTTAAGTATAGTTTAAACTTAAGTTGAAATAGGGCAGTATAAACCTCGGCTGCAGTAATATTGGTAGCTCAGGAATAGGGAAACTGGGAAATATCGTTTTGCGAGAAAAGTACTCCTATTTTAGAATAAGTGGCGTCGTTTTACACAGTTATCTCTTCTATAGCACGAAGTAATCACAAATTTCCATGAAGCATATCTCTTCCCGGCAATATATGTCTCCATTTATTGTTACGCGGCCACACATGGGGTATTACGAAGGTTGGGAACTTTAAAATAAAGACTATCCAGTAGGGTGACACTTATTTATCTTAATTGGAAAAAGTTGAGTTTTCCACAGACAAAAATAATCGTTGATAAGTGTTAATTAACGTGCTAAAGTTTCGTCACTCTTACGTATTGGGTAACCGTTCCCTAAGGACCATAAATACTTTGAGACTAAATATGTGTTTTTCGGGCGAAAAAAAGCTATATTCTCGAGAAATATGCAATAGTAAATTTCTCCTGGACCAAAATTTTGTCTGTAGTAGCGTATCTTGCTGTGTTTCTAAGATATGGCTTAGCGCAGTTCGAGACACCCCCGAGGGGTGCAAACCAGCACCGCTGCATCACTGAGGAGTAGTCCGCACCATTCCCTTCCCCTCCGATTTCCATTCCCCTCATTCCCCTCCATGTACCGGCGCATGGTGCTACGCCCCCCTCCCTCCTTTCGTAAGAATGAGAGTATGTACTCATTACCTCTTGAACTCCCATATGAGGCGTCTCAACCCGAGAAATTATGACTGATATTCAGATGTTCACAGTTATGCAAAGAAATACTAAACACAGTTTCACTATTATTTGATGAAACATTCGTTTTCAAAATCAAGAGCTACTAGACAGCTCAGGTCTTGCCAGTTTACCTCCATGGATGTGTAAGGTTTGCTATACCTTGCACTTCCATGCATTGCTACGCATAGGTACCTGAAACGGACGCCTGAGCGTCGCTTACAAATTCAGAAATTTTTTATCAGCAGAATGGTGACTCCGGGATTGAAAGCAAATCGTCTACCTAACCAAGGTACCAAAATTGGTTACAAGCATGAAGGCCACTCGGCTTTGCTACGCATAGGTACCTAAAACGGACGCCTGGGCGTCGTTTACGTAGTTCCCCAAGCAAGCTTCTGAAAACTTAACGTGATATATGTTAATCACTAAGGCGTTTAATGCTTAGGAAAGATATCACTCACCTGCAGTGCAACCTCTAAATAGGCCTCTTTGAAGAGCTCTCTGAAACTGTTTCCACATTTGTCATATTTTTAATACCCATTTTAATTTCATCTTAGTTTTGATCCACACAAAGGCATCATTTAAGCGGGTGAGCGATCCAAATCAAACCCCACTCGATCACGATGAAACCGGTTGAAAAGGCTCGTCGAATCTGTGGACAGGGAATAAAAGTGCGGGAGAGATGCGGTCAAGGTGTACGTAATTGGGATTGGGACTCCACTGCTGCGAAAGAGTCTCCTATTTTGTCATTTTTACGTCATTTTTTGAGTGACTGAATCGTGCTAAACATGCTTTAATGTTGAATACAGTTTTTATTAAATATTATATTTGGCGTCATAGATTGGCCGAAATAAAATTCCAACACATTTGATGGATCAAATTATACCTCAATTCTTTCTGAGGGATGTGTGTGAATGAAAAATTATAATTATGGGAACAATGAATTTAAAATTGAAATTGGTGTGATTTTCACTGAAAACATTGGTTATCTTCAATTTATTTTTAGAGAAAGGATAGTGGGGAAAATATTATAAAACCTGTCACAGACATCAAACGGATTAAACATTTGTTTAATTTTATCACTTCGGTCTCATTTTGCTAATAATGATCATCTGTGGAGAGCTGTTCGTAGTTCGTGGTGATAGTGTTCGTAGTGATAGTATACTCACGTAGCATGCTTTATTTATAATTCAAATACTTTTTCTTTCGTGAGCCTATTCACAAAGGAACAATCTTTTTTTCAGTCCTCTGAGCAAGTGCGCTCTCAAGTTTTTCACGTCAAAAACACTAGGAAGGGTAATGCGTTGCGGTTCTCTGGCGTCGCTTCGTGATTTCTTTCAACTTACGCATTTCCGAAAGTTATGGCGCTGCCGTCGTGGGTGGTAAAGAAATTGCAGCGGCTTATGTTCGGATTCTAGGGATGGAAGTTTTACTCGCGTTGTTTCACACCAAGTGTGCTTGTGTGTGTGTGTGTGTGATGCCAGGGTGGCGTTAGTTTTGAGAGAGAGAGAGAGAGAGAGCGCCCTCTCTTCTTTTTCCTCTCTCAAAGCAGCGAGTGCGAGTTGCCGCTTCAAACGGGAAACCGCAAAAGCAGTTTCAATCGCCTCTCGCGTCGAGTGCGAAAGAGAGCCGAGGTTTCGGGAGCATCGCAAATAGCAGACAGCCGGGGGGCGTCGAGAAGGGGAGGGCTTTGCGGAGAGGAGCCCACTACTGCAGGGGGGGGGGGGGTGTGGAGTGGCAAAGAGGGAACTGGCAGCAAAAACCAAACCCCGACCTCCTAAAGAGTGAAGGAGGATGGATGTGGAAGTGGGAGGGGCGCGAGAGTCCGTCCCCCCCATCAACGCCTCTGTGGGGCGAGGAAAAGGGAAGCTTCTCTCTCTTTTTCTCTCTCTCTCTCTTTATATATATATATATATATATATATATATATATATATAAAGCCTAGCGGACCCGACATTATCCTAGTTAGTGCTCAAAAGTTTAAAGGTTTTGTTTTTGTGTTTGTTGCCTTTTGTCCTTGTTTATGTCTTGTTAAGTTTTGTGACCTGGCGGTGGTTTTGCTGGTTTTCCACCGTCCTTGGGCGAATGCTGGGCCAGTGTAAGATATTCCAGTAAATACCCTGAAGATGCGACAGCCTAAAGTGGGGAACACACCGTTGTCTTTGTTATTTTGTAATTGTTTGGGGTGGAAATAAACATATTTTGACTTGACTTGACGACAGACCTGTTGTCCTGCCCAAACGTTGGCTTGCCTGCTATTAGCGGATTCAACAAACGTTTTTTCGATATTCGAATTTTCGATAAACTATATAATAAGTGACGTTTGACATTTCGATGATTTCGTTTCGCCAAAACAACGCCTAGTTACGACGCAAGTGCGACGACTTGAGCATCTATTGATGCTTACATCAAATAATACAGAATTCGACATCAGCGCCATCTATGGTACACAAGCATCACTGAAAATTATTCTCAGATGATCAGTTATTCATGGACTTCTCAGAAGGTATTAACGGTTAATTAATTCATGAACTTAAGATTATTTTCTTTTTAAAAATATTGGGATTGATGGAGGAGGAGGGTGAAATTTTGGGGTTATATGATCTGATATGCGAAAAATCTTTTTAAAAAAATTCGTCAAAAAAGAATTTCCTAGAACCCGATTGCAGTGCCACCTACCGATACCAATTGTGAATCTAAATCATCTAGAGAGACACTCAAACATACAAAAAATGTCATCAAAATCGGTCCAGCCGTTTAGGAGGAGTTCAGGGACATACACACGTACAGAAGAAATATATATATATATATATATATATAGAGATATATATATATATATATATATACATATATATATATATATATATACATATATATATATATATATATAGATACGTTGATGGATTGGAGTCAGCCATGCGGCGATGAACACACGATGTGGATAGGATGGAGGAGATAGACACACAAAAAAAGAGACGATCACACTTACATAGCTAGCTTTCGGAACTAGTCCGTCTTCAAGGCGTATCACGGAACAAATGTCGTGTGCGCTGGTGAGGATAGGGGTAGGAGGGGCGGTATGTTAGGGGAGTGGGGATGGGGGAAGGGGAAGGGGTTTTTCCCAGCGGTTGACGAACGGTTCTTGAAAAGGGGAAATTTTTTTTACCAGCTCGTGTCTTGGCCGGAGAGAGCGGAAGGGGTCGCAGTGAGGGTGGGGGGGGGGAAGAAGGAAGGGAAGGGGGTAAATGGAAAACAACGGGGAGCGTGCGATTAATGTATTTTATTTAATCCGGGCGCGGCGTACGATTTTAGCAACCAGATTATGGCCAGCTCCTTCTGGCGCACTTCAATTAACGGGGCGTCCGGGGGAAGGGAGATCAATATTGCCACCTCAAAGCACTTGTCAAAGGACAAGCCATGCTTCCGCACATGAGTAGGGACGGGGAAAGTGGAAGATGGGTCTTTACAGGTGCACCGATGGTTATTCATTCTAATATTAAGGGGTGTAATACATTCGCCCACATAAAAACCGGGACATAGTTTACATTGTAACACATAAACTAAGTTGTGGGAGTCGCAAGAGCCGGAGGCTTTGATGTCGAACGGCGTCTCTGTGTTAGGACTCTGAAATGAGGATAGGGGGCGAAACATGTTGCACGTTTTGCACCGTGGTTTGTTGCATCTCTGTGTGGTGGGACGGGGAGTGTCATTCGATGTACCCTCTCGCGAAGAATTGGAGCGAAGAAGATTGGCTAAGTTAGGTGGACGTCTGAAACATACTGTGGGGCATTTGGGTAGGAGATTGGCTGTCGATCTGTTAGTATCTAAAATTGGGAATAAGTCTTTGAGGATGGTCTTGAGTTTTTGGACGCCAGGAAAATATGTGATGTGAAGATTTAGGGCGTCCAGGGGGGTGTCTTTTTTACGTGGGGTGAAATTAGCAGAGGAGGGTAAAATACGTTTTTTTAGAAGTGGCTCGGGATAATTTCTATTGGATAAAGAATTGTGAAGCTTATCAAGGTATTCGTGAAGTTTTTCTTTGGAGTTGCAAATCCGGTGGCCACGGATCGACAGCGAATAAGGAATTGAGTGCTTAGTGTGTTTGGGATGGCAGCTGTTGTAATGCAAATACAGTTGTTTGTTGGAGGGCTTGATATGGACCGAAGTCTCAAAGGTGTTATTATTTGTGATGGAAATGTCTACGTCGAGAAAGGTGATTTGAGAAGGAGAAGTGGCCGATGTGAAGCGAATGGATGAGAACTGATTTAGAGATTTGAGGAAGTTCGCTAGGGTATCCTCGCCGTGGGTCCATATGATGAAAATATCATCAATGAATCTAACCCAGAGCTCCGGTTGTAATTCCTGGGTGGCGAGGAAATCACTTTCGAGCTTTCCCATGAAGAGATTGGCATATGAAGGGGCCATTCTTGTGCCCATAGCCGTTCCCTTGGCTTGAAGAAAGAAACGCCCATTGCCTTCGCCTTCACTTTCAATGGGCGTTTCTTTCTTCAAGCCAAGGGAACGGCTATGGGCACAAGAATGGCCCCTTCATATGCCAATCTCTTCATGGGAAAGCTCGAAAGTGATTTCCTCGCCACCCAGGAATTACAACCGGAGCTCTGGGTTAGATTCATTGATGATATTTTCATCATATGGACCCACGGCGAGGATACCCTAGCGAACTTCCTCAAATCTCTAAATCAGTTCTCATCCATTCGCTTCACATCGGCCACTTCTCCTTCTCAAATCACCTTTCTCGACGTAGACATTTCCATCACAAATAATAACACCTTTGAGACTTCGGTCCATATCAAGCCCTCCAACAAACAACTGTATTTGCATTACAACAGCTGCCATCCCAAACACACTAAGCACTCAATTCCTTATTCGCTGTCGATCCGTGGCCACCGGATTTGCAACTCCAAAGAAAAACTTCACGAATACCTTGATAAGCTTCACAATTCTTTATCCAATAGAAATTATCCCGAGCCACTTCTAAAAAAACGTATTTTACCCTCCTCTGCTAATTTCACCCCACGTAAAAAAGACACCCCCCTGGACGCCCTAAATCTTCACATCACATATTTTCCTGGCGTCCAAAAACTCAAGACCATCCTCAAAGACTTATTCCCAATTTTAGATACTAACAGATCGACAGCCAATCTCCTACCCAAATGCCCCACAGTATGTTTCAGACGTCCACCTAACTTAGCCAATCTTCTTCGCTCCAATTCTTCGCGAGAGGGTACATCGAATGACACTCCCCGTCCCACCACACAGAGATGCAACAAACCACGGTGCAAAACGTGCAACATGTTTCGCCCCCTATCCTCATTTCAGAGTCCTAACACAGAGACGCCGTTCGACATCAAAGCCTCCGGCTCTTGCGACTCCCACAACTTAGTTTATGTGTTACAATGTAAACTATGTCCCGGTTTTTATGTGGGCGAATGTATTACACCCCTTAATATTAGAATGAATAACCATCGGTGCACCTGTAAAGACCCATCTTCCACTTTCCCCGTCCCTACTCATGTGCGGAAGCATGGCTTGTCCTTTGACAAGTGCTTTGAGGTGGCAATATTGATCTCCCTTCCCCCGGACGCCCCGTTAATTGAAGTGCGCCAGAAGGAGCTGGCCATAATCTGGTTGCTAAAATCGTACGCCGCGCCCGGATTAAATAAAATACATTAATCGCACGCTCCCCGTTGTTTTCCATTTACCCCCTTCCCTTCCTTCTTCCCCCCCCCCACCCTCACTGCGACCCCTTCCGCTCTCTCCGGCCAAGACACGAGCTGGTAAAAAAAATTTCCCCTTTTCAAGAACCGTTCGTCAACCGCTGGGAAAAACCCCTTCCCCTTCCCCCATCCCCACTCCCCTAACATACCGCCCCTCCTACCCCTATCCTCACCAGCGCACACGACATTTGTTCCGTGATACGCCTTGAAGACGGACTAGTTCCGAAAGCTAGCTATGTAAGTGTGATCGTCTCTTTTTTTGTGTGTCTATCTCCTCCATCCTATCCACATCGTGTATATATATATAGAGATATACACACATATACATCTCTATCCATGTATCTATATTTCCCAGTGCTGCCACTAAAAATGTCTCGACGTAGTTTCGATGCTTTATTGAAAGTACTTAAGTCACGCAACCTCATTCAGAACTTGAAAACGAAGATTTATCGAACAGTGATTTGACCTGTGGTCATATATGGTACAGACACGTGGAACATGACCACGGCAGAAGAAGAGCTACTTGAAAGATGGGAAAGTACTAAGAAAGATTTTTGGTGCTACAAAGGAAGGTGGACAGTGAAAACTATTGAAAAATAGAGGACTCGAGTAACTTCACAAATATCCTAACATAGTGACAGAAATTAAGAGTAACAGATTAAGGTGGTTAGGACATGTCGAGAGAATGCCTGAGGATAGGATGGTGAAAAAGATATTTCGTGGTCATCCTGGTGGTAGAAGATTGAGAGGGAGGCCCGGGAAAAGATGGTTGGATGATGTAGAGGTTGATCTGAGAAAGATGGGAATTAGAAGATGGAGAACGCATGCCGGGAACTGTGATGTCTGGGCTAACATCGTCAGAGAGGCCAATGAGGCCCAGGACAGAGGGCTGTAGCGCCGAGGAGGAAATGAGTAAAACGTAGTTTCGATGGCGCGAGAGATTCCTAGGATTATAAGTATTTTTTAGCTTTTCTCGCATTAAGCAAGCTTTTAGCATTAAGCTTCTTAGCTGACCGCTAACCGTTCACCGCTTATGGGGAAAATTCAGAGAGCACTCTGCGAAAACCGTCATTACAAAATTCTAACGAAACAAAATCGTAACGAAATTCTGCTTCCGAATCCTGTCATTTTTAATACATTTATTAAATCATGAAAATGTCTTTAAATCGACTCGTGTACGCTGAAACTGCGGTTGACGCAACAATTGGTGTTGAGACACGGTCATTCCGACTCAAATCAAACAATGAGTTTCCCTTGACCTCTCCACTTTCGACCGAATCGGCTATACGAATTTGGTCACCTTGAATCGTCGACCATGTCCATTCGTTTTGCAAAATATGAATCCGTTGCTTAGTTACGGGAGTATGAAAAATTGAGCTTTTCGTAAACTTAAGTTTGTGTTATCTTTAATACCTTAAGGGGGTGATACAGAATATAAGACATAGTTTCAGGCTTCACGTGGTGGAAATTTATGATGTCACTCATAATAGAAATAGATACTTGTTTTTATTCCATGCTATTTAATACAGCTCAACTTGACCATGGTTTCGACTCCGCGTGTCATCCTGATGACACGCGGTGTCGAAACTATGGTCATGTTGAGCTGTATTAAATAGCATGGAATAAAAACAAGTATCTTTTTCTATTATGAGTGATATAGGGCAAGAACTAAAAAATTAGAAAGTACCAAAACGGAACAATGCTGTTGTAGCTATGTCTCAATGCCGACTAACACCAAATGTTTTCTCATGCTATTGATTTTGAGCCTCTGGAACCCCCATTTTTTTAGGTTCAACATTCAAGGCTGTCCTCCTTTAGTAAGAAGTGAAATACATCCAGCAGGGCAGGATATGCCAGTGATCGGGAGGGAGGACGCCGAAATCTGCATTTGTGCGATGCCATTGATTTTGAGTGCTAGCCTCCAGAGAGAGAGATGCCTTCAGGGTCGCTGCAAGAACCAATTGAAATGAACACTTTACAAATTGTGCTCAAGGATAATTTATATAGCATTGATTAGTGCTTAATCGTTCAGAAAAATCGTAATTCCTGAATGAAAACGCTGTAACTATGCTATTTTAGCGATGTCTCCCAGCGATGAACCACAAACTATGCTTGCACTCTTTGGATGCTGGGCCTGTTGAAACCTCGTCATTGTTGAGTTTATCTTTAATGCTTCATGTCACTTACATCAATAAAATATACAAATAAATCTCATCACACCCAATAGATTTTCTCTCATTTCGATCGCACCTTTTGCGGAATACATTGCGAAAAACGTTTAAATTCCATTTGAGGATTATAATAATTCCTTTATATTAATTTCCTGCAAAAATTTGTGACACTAACATCAATAGAATTAAATGTTATGATAAGCTGTAATAGTTTCAGGGCTAGTGAAGTGTTATTTATTAATATTTGAATTACAGCTTTACACGCATTCCGTAACTTCTTCTCAACAGAAATTCATACGGCGGGATTTATTCAGAAATCGAATTAGAGAGTGGCGATTCAAGGACGTCGTCCCACATGAAGAGTCTACATACGAGAATCTGATTGCAAAAATCACTATCGCCATTTTTTAATATTACGTACCTAGGTACTCGGCCATCAAATATCAAAAGTTGATCAAAATCGAGGCCGTTTGTGTTTTGAGGAAAACGTGTTTGAAGTTTTCAAAATGATAATTATACACGAAAATGCAACACATTGGATTAATGACATAAAATTATCATGCGCCATTGCTTTTTCCTTCAGATGAGCATTTGCGCATTGATGTTAGGAGCTTATGTGAGGAGATATTAAAGACAAAACAAACTTAAGTTTATGAAAAGCTCAATTTTTCATACTCCCGTAACTAGTCAACGGATGCATATTTGGCAAGACGAATGGGCTTGGTCGACAATTCAGTGAAACGAAATACGTCCTGCATACTTGGTCGAATTTGGAGATGTCAAAAGGGCATTAGTTTGGTCTTTTTTCATCGTCTTCACGTGGATTTACCCAATTTCAACGAAGTAGAACACGAAACTTAAGGTTAAATTTGCTGGTGAATTGCAGCAGAAAAAAATCGGAGGATACCATTCAGGAGTACCAACAGTAACTTCCTAAAGTTTTGCCTCAAAAAGGAAGCCTGTGTCTCGTAGCGGCGTTCCCATTGGCCCGGCGAGGCAAAGGCCTTTGGTTTCATTTCCGGTTCAGGCCCATTTTCCAGCTCGTGGCAATTTCTGCGTATTCCATCGTCTTATTTCTAGGTATTAAATCGACTATTTTATTCCAGAAGAAGCGTATCTAACGGACGGCCGGCCAACCAAAATAGTTGGCCTACATTTAACAGTGAAGGCAGTGAAGCCAACGAGAGCTTCTCTCGTGCGCAGACAGTCGAGAAAATAGCCGGAGAAAGATTATAAAAAGTTATAACTCTACTTAAAACGTAATTGTACCTACTGTTAACAATTATTAATTATTTATAGCGTTTTATCTCGTTGAAGTATTTAAAAGTACGACTGCTAATACATTTCGCTTTGTTCGTTTGACACTTGGACAGAACAAGTAATTGCAACTGTCAATTTATCAAATACATTTGAAGGTTTTTGGTTTACTTTATTTACTATTGTAAGCAAACTGAGTGCACGCCAATTTCCCTATTTGTAATGTATATTCGAGGAAGTGGAAAAGAGCAAGAGAAGGGTTTGGGCTGGCTCGAAAAAAAGATCACAGAAAATTAGAGGTCGCGAATGTTGGAAAATAAACTGCCTTCTTAAGATTATGCTGTGACCTTTACTGTAGCAAGTACGAGGACCATTAGCATTTTCTGCTATGTGCTGCGAGAGTTAAATCTAAACCTCTGATTTAGTACGAGAATTATTTACATTTAGTTTATGTGTAGGTTACTTGATTGTTCTTAATTGATCTGGAGAAAGTAACATGAGTCATTTTTATGAAAATGCTCCCGATTTATTGAAAATTTGTTCCAATATTTTGGAGGGTTTCTATTAAATCGTTATATTATTAACAAAAAATCAATATCAACATCTAATGGCCACTAATTTTGGTTCGCGCAATCGCATGTGCAAGCACGTTGTAATTCACGCAAAGCAAGATTCATGTTCCAGGGAACTCAGACATTAGTGTCGCTCCTTTCGTACATTCCGCCATTTTGTAATTGATCGATATTTAATTACACCCAAATATCATCATTATCTAATGAAGTTGGATGCAGAAGCAAAATATAGCAATCTCCAACTAAATTAATGGAAGTGTTAGACGTACCTTAAAAGGAAGAAATGTCAGGAGTCGCATTTGTTCATTTTACGCCGGTTGCGGTATTATAAATTTAACCCATTCCTGGTAAAACTGGCGATTCCTGGAGGATTAATAGCTACAAGATTTTTTTAGTAGTAATATGGGAGTATCAGTGAATTTAGTCTCTCAACTCTTTCGCCGTCAACTCAGTATTCCCTTGGCTTAACTTATATACTTCGATATCCGCGAGAAATAACGCTCTTCCGGGGATCAAGCAACGTCACGCTACTTTCATGGCTGCGCCAATATACATTCCGGAAGATCCGTCCTGAAAAGGTTCCGAAATGCGGATGTTAAAGTTTTCTTCTTTGCCAATACGGCTGACAGAACAGTCTTAAAAGAGTGCGTGACTTATTAGTTATTCTCCCGACGCTACAGCATGAGGACGAATGAGGATCGCGATGAAGGGCTCAAGATAACGGGGGTGGGGATTGTGACTCCCTGGCCGGCCGTATAAGGAGGGGATGTGAGGTGGATTACTCCAAGGGGGGGAAAGGGTGGAAGTTAAGGGGTTATTTGATGGCCTCTTTGGCGGACTATTACCGCCATTCTTTCCCCTATCCAACCCTCACTGCAGAGCATCTCCCCGCTGCCTCCTCTCCCAATGGCCTCAGACGAAGGTCTTTGAACGGGTCCCCTCGCCTCCCCCTTCCCTTTAAGGAAGGTTTACAACCCTGTGTTAGTACCTTGAGCTTCCCTTCGAAACCCTCCTGATTAAAGAAAAGGGTTTATTGTCCTTTGCCTGTCTTCCATCTTTTACGAAGGTGTGCGCTCGTGACTGAAAAGAGCGGATGTAATGATAAGGATTCTCGAAGTGGCGTAAAAAAGTCGGGCTTCAGCTTGTTCTGCATGAGTCCTTCGTCTTATCACAGCCTCCATCGTTTAAGATGAAATGCTAAAGGTCGGGGAATCAATAGCTTACAGATTTTATGCAAAATTTCTCTTGTTCCTCCCGAGTTCATATTCCACTGACACCCAAAAATCATCTTTGACGATAAGAAAAGCGCGTAAGCAATAAGATAAAAAATACGCTGAAAATGGGTATTAATTCGTAATACGTGTGACTCATGGAGAAATTCAATTTCTTGTCATGCCTTAAGTTAAATCAAGAGCGATATGATGCGTTTAATTTAACTCTATAAAATTAATATGATATGTATGATAAAATTCAAAGAAAGACAAAGTTAAAGCATGAGAATGAGCTTGAAAATAAATCCCGCTAAAGAGAAACTGATCATTTCAGGCTTATGTCTACAAAAATCGAAATTTTAGCAAGGAAATCTCATTATAGGTGGTGCTTATTGATGTTTAAAGTTTCAATCACTTCTCTATAATCTTATAATTTCAATTCTACGATTTAATTTCAACGAATATTTAACTTACCTTTCTTTAGTCTTCTCTTTTAAACCAAAGTGTGATGAACACTAAACCAGTAAAAAGCGCCATCCGTTTTCGTTCATCAAATTAGCTTCTTTGCCAACATATTTTTTTTTAATCTAGGCATGTACCCATTGGTTCAAAATAATAAAAAACTCGTAATCTTGCTCGGTAGTCGACCGGTTAAGGCGTATGTGCATCACTATCAAGGCGAAATTTTCCTAATCACCTAAAGACTGGCATTAAAACAGTGGTTGACTTGGTGATTACCATTGGGAGATACCAAGTGTTTTAACTATTTTTTTGTTTTTAGACTTTTGCAGCGATTAGATGCATTAGTATCAACCATTTCCGGGTACACTGCTGCGCATACCCGGCAGCATATTGCAGCAGTATACCCGGAAATGGTTGATACTAGCGTTTTAACTATTTTAATTGTGCTGCAGTGCCACATAGTAGACTCGGATACCTTTGAATTTACATCCGCTTAGTTTTGCTCGGTGAATAGTCATTGAATGAAATGTTATTGAAAAGCTTCTTCGTGCCGGAATGAAGCAAGTGTAACTGTTTAAGACCAAAATTGGTGAAGTATGTCAATATCATGCCGAATAATGTTTTGATCCATTTATTCAACTAAATAACTTTGGCAAGAAGATATGGAAAATAAATGCTGTCACTCATCGAAATATTTTCCGTAGGTTTTTCTGTGTTCCTGAAACCGAAACTAGAAAGTTATTCTCAGACTCCTATTCTATTTTTAATACCGTGGATCTCAACCATTACTGCTCCTGCTGATTTGATTTTGATCCGAGTAATTATGTAAAATGAAAATAACCGTTAACTCTAAAAATGCTTATGAACTCTAAGGCTTCCGCGGAGTCGTTCAGAAGATATCGAAGACTTTTCGGGTTCTCTTCCGCGTGTTTCCATTGTCGAAGACGACAGTTTCGACAGCGTTGCAGCTGCCTTCTTCAGGTCAGAAGTGACGATGCGTGTGAATGTGACCGATCTATATAGCCGGCCGTTTTCCCGCCATTTCAGTCTGGTGCGCTGTCATTGGCCGCTTCCTTTTTCTTTGCGAAAATTCTTTTCCAGGCGTAGGAGAGAGTGTAGCCATCTTCTCTGTTGATGTTCTCGGGTGTTTTTGCGAAAAATCCCACCTATGCCACGCATTCCGTAAGAATGGATACCAGCCTGAAGTTATCCGGAAGATAACGAGAAAAATGGAAGACGCGGTGGACCTGAAAAGGACCTCCGAGGATAAGCCAAAACCTGCAGCCTTCGCCGTCATTCCATATGTTGCTGGCACCAGTGAGAAGATATCCAGAGTACTGGCGAAACACAATGTCGTCACCCGTTTCAACTGCGTCCAGAAAACCTCAGACATCCTCTGCAAGGCCAAGGACCGCCTACCAGATAACAAAAAAGAAGGCGTCTACCAGGTGAAGTGCGAATGCGGGAAATCCTACATCGGACAGACATCGAGAGCTCTCAAATGCCGCCTGAGAGAGCACCAAAGAGACATAAAGAATAGGCAGCTACGCAAATCAGCTCTGGCCGAACACACCTGGAGTGGACCTTGTCACAATATGAATTTCGAAGAAGCCAAGTTAATAGCAAAAGAAAACCGCTACTTCCCCAGACTCATCAGGGAGGCCATCGAAATCGCAAAAACACCCGAGAACATCAACAGAGAAGATGGCTACACTCTCTCCTACGCCTGGAAAAGAATTTTCGCAAAGAAAAAGGAAGCGGCCAATGACAGCGCACCAGACTGAAATGGCGGGAAAACGGCCGGCTATATAGATCGGTCACATTCACACGCATCGTCACTTCTGACCTGAAGAAGGCAGCTGCAACGCTGTCGAAACTGTCGTCTTCGACAATGGAAACACGCGGAAGAGAACCCGAAAAGTCTTCGATATCTTCTAAAAATGCTTACACGCAGTCTACGGAGCATCGAATTCTACTTCAATCCCCCTTCACTCCCCAAAATTAATCACAAGGAAAAGGTCTGCTCCCCTTATATGAGAAGCACGGACCCAACAGAAGATATATACTTGTGATTATGCTCCAAGAATTCCAATATTTGCTTCATTGTCATGCAAGACTTGGTGCAAAAGAGAGTTCAAAGATAATTTTTCGTGATCCTGTTATTTCTTTTGGTCACTTTGGTGTTTTCACGGAGAAATTGAACTAAGAATTTGAAACCAAGTATGTATGGCTCGGTGGGATTTTAATTTTTCCCATTTAATACATTTTCAAACATTTTCGAAATCAACAAGCAAGTAAATATAACCCTATTATACTCAAAGTACTTTAAGTGCTCTCATAAGTGCAGTTGTATCCCAATTATACCTCCATTTCCGGATTCGAATCTTTCATTGTCTTCAGAATAGGTATCGGCACATATTTAAGTATTCAGTCTGTACATATTTCTTTTTGTAGACCACGTAATGTACTCATATTCTGGTTCTGGACATGTCGAACTGCATGTTCGACGCGTTCTCGACGGTTGGGGGCTTTGTTTTACCACAGTGCGGCGTGTTTTTGTTCTGTGGATGTTTTGCTCATGTCATGATATATTTTCAATAGTTTCATGCTGTATTTCAAGTATATTTTTGTATGTTAAATTGGGCGCATTCCCCCATGTTTGTTGGTGCGCACTGGGAAATTCTGACCACGTATACAACCGCGCGGTTTATTTATTCATGTTATATAAGTTTAACAATTCGTAGAAATCTCGAAAACACAAGAAATTTCCAGAAGGATAACGATAGGTCGCAGCGAGTAACTTTAAAGGAAGGGCGGACGAGCCGATGGGTTTTTTCATTGTTTAGATGGGTTGCAACGAGTAACCACGCTGAGCTAGGAATTGGACATATGGGGTCATTGTGTCGACCGTCTGTCACGAGTAACCACGATAATCCGAACATTGGAGGACGATTATCGACGGAAAGTTTTTCTTACTGAGTGTTTTGTGGGATTTAATTGTAAAGAAGGAACAGCATCGACAGATCCACGGTCGCGAGAGTAAGCAGGGACCACGGGGTGTCGCCACGACGCATGAGGTGCCATATAGTACAGTAGAGAAGGACCGAATGCGTCAGAGGAGAGAAGGTGCATGCACGGAGCCTTACACCTTGCATTCACCACGAGCAGGTTCGCTGGTTGTATAATGATGTTTGGTGGACTGATTGTTTTAACCTGGAAGACTGGGGTTTTTGGCTGTTCACATTTCTTGAGGAGTGTTGATTTATATGCTGTTGTTGTTATCTGTTGATATCCAATGCAAAGGGTGTTTATTTATGTTCTGTTTGGGTGATTTATAGTGTAAGTTTTGCAGTGTGTGGTAATATATTGAGAATTAAAACGGGGAGCAAGTATCATTGTTAATAGTACTATCGTATGTACCGTGTAATGTAATAAATTGATATGTGAGATTGTGTCCAGCAAAAGAGTACGTGACACTCCATTTTTTTCATTACAACCATTAGAATGAGTTTGAAAAAAGATCGTTTTCTCTTCCTCAATTTCCCTCACTCTGTTATTCCATCTCCAAGATCTCTTAATAATAATAATAAAATTTATTTGCCCCTATGATCCTTTACAATAAAATTGCATGATATAAGGCACGTCAAAATATACAATCATATAGTACAACAGAGTTACAAGTCAAGAAGTCAAAGAATGACACAAGTCACAAGTCAAGTAGTATTAAAAAATTCATTCATAGAATAAAAAAGCTTTTCACACAGGAAAGCCTTTACTCTCTTCTACAGATTTTGAATCAATTACTTTAAGGTCATCAGTCAGCTTGTTGCAAATTCTCAACCTCATGGTTTTGGGTGCCATTGAAGCTCCTTTAGTCCTAACATATGGGATGTGGAAATTCCTATTACCTCTGGTATCATAACTATGCATATCTGAGTTCTTTACAGCATCAAAATAACCACACTTGACCCAGGTGACTACTGATAAGATATACAAGCATGGAAGGGGAAGAATTCCCAATTTGTTCAATATTGGGCGACAATGAGCCTGATATCGCTCTTTAGCGATTAGCCAGACAATCCTTTTCAGGATTATGAATATCTTAGTAGCATGACTGGAGGACCCCAAAATATAATATCAGGCCTTATCCTAGAGTAAAACTCGCCATAATACATGGTCAATAAGACACTGATGGATACAGTAGACCTTATAACTCTAACAAGAAAACATAGAGAACTTAATTTATTAGCTAACTTGCCTATGTGTGTTTCCCAAGACAGATGGTTCTCGATATGCAGGCCGAGCAATTTAACTATGCCCACCTCTTTTAGTGCCACATTGTTCACCATAAAGCTATATTCCCTCTTCGGTTTATTAATATTAGAGAAACATAATAATTGAGATTTACTTACATTCAGATTTAGGCAATTATTTACACACCATTTAGTCAGATTGGCTATTACCGGCTCTCCTGCCTATATCACTGCATCCTGATTAGAAGCTGACAGAATGAAATTAGTATCATCAGCATAGACTATAGGATAAATGTTCTGTATACTGGAGGAGAGTTCAGGCAGGTTATTGATAAATAATAAAAATAAAGTAGGTCCCAACACAGAACCCTGTGGGACACCACTTTTCACAATTCTGCAAGTAGAGTTCGAGGTAATATTATCCTTGTTGACACTGACATATTGTGTCCTATGGTCCAGATAAGAACATAACCAATTTTTAGGTATGCCCCTAATACCGAAACTATTTAGCTTACTGCACAGGAGTTTATGGTTGACAGTCGTGAAAGCATTTGTGAAGTCAAAAACAAACCTACTGTCTCTAGCTTTGCCCCAACTGATAAGAGGACTCTATCCATCGCTTGGTGACAAGCTGTTGCTGTTCACTTATTACGAACAAAACCATGTTGGTACTCTGAAATCAGTTGATGTTTCTCCAGGTAAGACATTAATCTGCCATAGAAAGATTTCTCTAAGATTATCCCAATCTGATTTTGAATGGCGATGCATCTGTATGAGCTAAGATCATTCAAATCACTCTTATTCTTGTTTAGTGGAATGACTTTTGAAACTTTCAAGGAGGATGGATAAACACGTTGACTAAAAGATAAATTGATCAGGTATAAGAGGGGGTGAAGGATTATATCACATGCCAGTCTTAATAGGCATCTTGGTACCTCATCAGGGCCAGCTGTATGTTTAGTCCCCAGATTTAAAAGGATATGTTTCAATTCAGTTTCTGTGTAAGGATGGAGGAAAAAGGAATTACCACATGGTGGACTGTCCCTCTCCTCCAAGCTTACATTATGTTGAGCCATAGAGTTTTGGCTGAAGTGATCATTAAAGATGGTCGCTAAATTATGTCCCTCATGAGTAGACCCACCAAGCTTGCCTACAAGCTTTGGCAACGGAGAATGCCGAGTATTATCACAAGCCCGCTGATTTTTTCTTATTTTCCAGACCTCTTTAGATTTACATTTTGATTGCATTAATTTTGTATCATTGTAAGTGCGTTTAGCATGCGTAATCAGGTGTGCATAAAATCTTTTTATTGCAACGTATTGCAGCTTCAAATCTAATGAATTATTTTCTTTACAAGTTTTATACAGGTCCTGTAGCTTAACAGATAGCATGCGAATTTCATCAGTAATCAATGGTTTTCTTATCTGATTATGCCTCACTTCTTTGTGGTGATAGGAAATGCTATGCTAAAATGATACATAAATTTCTCATAAAAGGCACCAAAACTAACATTAACATCTACCGATGCATACACTACCTCTCAATTTTCATCTGCAAGCAGGTTTAGAAAAGTGTTAATATTTCCATCGGAAAATGTAAGTGACGAATAGACCCGGATTGGAAGAGGGTGATTGAGGCGGAATTCAGAAATAACAGGGTAATGATCTGATATGTCTGAATGTATTACGCCAGTTTCCACCCCCTTAAGATCAACACTTGTAATTATATTGTCCAGAAGACTTTTAGTTGAGGTAGTAACTCTAGTGAGTTCAGAACTGGTAATATGCAAATTGAAAGATATTAAGATATTGAAGAACTCTTCTTTCTCTTTTGAGTCGCCCACTAGATTGTAATTAAAATCTCCTGTTAGTATTATATTGGGGTTTAGATAGGCACCATGAATTAGTTCCAGTAGTGTCATTAATTTCTCCAAAAAATGTTAAAGTTACCCAATGGCGATCTGTATAGTGATACAATAATAAATGATGTACCGTTTGCATTTACACTCGCAACACACGATTCAAACACTTTATCTTCATTTACTGAGAGGAATGCGCGATTTACATTTCCCAGAGTTAACCTATCAGATAACGAAGATTTGCACACCACCGTTTTTATAATTAGTTCCACAAAAAGCAGTTACAATACGATAACCCGGAAGGTGCACTGCATCAACTTCTGAGGATTTTAGCCAGTGTTCATTCACGCAAATAACATCCACCTTTTCTTCACTCACCAATATTTCTAGTTCCACAAGTTTATTACGCAAACACTGGATATTTAACTGAAGTACAGTTAGAATTTGTTCTAGCCCTCCGGCTTTGTCTGGCTGCCCCTCCGAAAATAATACTCTCCAATAAATATATTTTTTGGTCAAAAGCTAGTGTCCATTAAAGTTTCCCCCAAATTCTCATCAACCGATACCCTAAACGAGGCGTGATCTCCCCAAGTTACCTTCAGTTGCTCGATCCTACAGTTGCTTTTAGTTACATCCGGGACCTTTTTTTTCACGTAATCCTAAATGTTTTCAACGGTAGTTTTACTTGTAAAGTTCCACACGTGAACGTGAGTTTGGCGAGGATTTCCCGATAGAGAGATTCTTCATTAGAAGAACCCAATTTCGGAGAATTCCACCGTTTACGCCTTCTTGTCACAGATGTAAATTCACCACTCTCGTCACTTTCAACCAGCATAGATGTCACCTCGTCATCACCCATCACTGAGGCCATGTCATGTAATCCGGTATTGGGGGTTGATGCTCCAGGAATGTCAGGAGCTACATTTTCTCGAACTGGGCTGGTAACCGAATTTGTCGACTTAGGATCACATTCAGAAAATCTCACTTTTTTAGTCGGCTTTCCAGCAAAATGTACTTTCATTTTCAAATCCCGTAATTCTGACTTTAGGGATTCTATGTCAGCCGCCATTTTTCCTACGTTGATACTGTCCGTTACGCGACTAGTTAAACATCGCCAGAGAACACCCAGCGCATCTTCAATAGCGTTTAAGTTGATTTCTTTCAGTCCGGTACATTTATGGTGGAAGAGATGATTGCAGTTATCACAGGGGAGGACTTTTTCCCAGTTTGAAAGGCTTTTTTTTACATGCGTGACACTCAATGCCTACTCCCGGTGCCGCCATCTTGACTCTATTCAAGATCATCTTCATCTGCTGCTATCTCACACTCTGTAGGGAAGTTCACAAGTCTATTATCGCTGTTGTGGAGTTCTTCCACTTATTAAATTCATGTATGCTTGATATTTTCAGATTTTATTTATCAGGTAGACATTTTTCTTGTGTTGCCTTTACTTTTTGTATAGATTTCCCCCTCATACCACCGAACGACATTTTCGCTTTAACGCTAAACGCCCACCCACTTTGCCCTTTTTCTGTAGCTTTTCCATTGTCTCCCTCAGTCCTTTCAACCATTTATCTCTCGTCCGATTGGGCTCTCTCCTAAAGGCTATTCATTGAATTCCTCATGCCTCCTGCACCCTTGTTCGGTGCTGATGTCCAGTCCAGTCGTTTCCTCTTCCTCTATTTTCATACGCATTATTCTGTGACCCATTGTATCTTTATCCCTCTCATTCGCATTGATTTTTTTACTTCCTTCAACGCTCTTAATATTACTGCTTTTATATATTCACAATTTTCTCCATTTTTTGACATTTTTTTGGCTCCACCCATGTTCCTTTCCTCTATCCCCTGATATTCCCGCCAATTTTGTTCATTGCAGTGCCTCTGCATCTTATCTCATTATCTTCTTACTTTTATAAAGCTTTTCAATGTAAAAACACACTAAATCATAGCTAATTCCGCGCCTCCACCCATATAGCTACGCGATTTTTTGCATCTCCCGTTAAATATTGTCCTTACCATGTTGTATCAATTCGACGTCTCCGTATTCCCCGGTAGTTCCTGTTTGTGCCTACTCCAGAGTAGGAGCCTTTTGGAAAAGTATATTTCTCCTCGTATTCTTTGAATTGAACTATTTTGTGCTCTATTAATACAATGCGATGGGAATTTCCCCGTTGTTCTCGCTCCGTATTAATTCCAACGCGTAAATCATGCGCCCTCCAGTTCTCCACACTGCACTGCGAAATCTCTTTCCTCTCCCTCCCGTCTTCCTCTCTTTATGGATTTCGCTCCCTCCCCCCATCCGTCTAACCCCACTCACTCAACACCCCCAACCCACCCTCACCCACCGACACAATCAACCCCCGCTCCTTCCACACATCCCTCTCCCTCTCAACATCTCCCGCACACGGTCGGAGCGGAATCGAGGATTGGAAGACCAGCACCGCCAAATGCCTGCAGCAGCACAAGAGGGCGAGCGCCCGGCGATAAATCCTTTCTCAGCGGGGAGCCGTCGACGCCATGCGCTCGTTTGTTCGCCAAACCGTCAGTCGAGGGGGAAATCAAAAGCGCGGGACTCGTGCTCTCGTTGCCTCCCCAACACATGTCCCTCCCCTTCCGAATCCGTTCCTGAACGAACGCATTCCGTGTCGCCGTGGCCGGACAGCGACTCCACCTTTTAATTTCCAACGGGACGATGAATTCATCCGATGACAAATTCGACTCATTCGATTCGACTTATCCGTGACTATATCAATACGGGTCTTCACGGCGCCACACGCCGCCGACAATATTCTACTCGCTGAGCATAAACTTCCATAGTATACCCAAAGATATTAAATTTTTTTAAAAATCTATAATTTATTCACTGCCAAATAAACGAAAGCGCTGAGCAACCTATGCTATGCTTAAGGAGAATACACTGAAATAAACACAAGAACGACGGTCTTGTTTATGTTGTTTCGAAGACGATCGATATTGAGCGACCATACTCACAAATAATATCGAGAGTGAAATCGTTACGAAGGCTTTCGCGGTTTTCTTGTGTATAGGAATTGTTTGGAGTTTTGTGGACCACCGTTTCGCCGGAATCCCAGTCGGCATCATCAAGTCCTAATTCTCCTGTTCAATAGGGCCTGATGATGCTGACTGGAATGCCGGCGAAATGGTCGTCCTCAAAAATGCTACAACGCGGGTAGAACCTAAAATATTTCTAAAACTCCTATAATTAACGATTGTTTCATGCTCTTCGTGCGGCTACGGTGTCAATTATAATTTGTATTTTAGAACCTCGTGAGAATTATATCGTTTGAGTATTTGTATAAACCAATCATTAGCAAATTGAAATCGCTGTTCAAGTCGATAACAAAGAAAGCCACCTAATTTTCAAGCTTGCTTATCCATAAGATCCATGAGTTTGAAATCATGCCTATTTATTGTACTGTAGACCGTCCAAGCTAATACTGTAGCTGATTTATACCGATTTATCTTTCAAAGAATTCAAAAGTCAACACCTTTTTCTCGAGTGTATTTTTTTTAAATGCTGCTATAATGGAGCCTTCGGCCTTGTGATTCCCTCACCCAAATTGTATCGGACGTGTTTAAATCTTGTCTGCATTTCTGTCCACTGCCCCAAAATCTGGGGTCTTACTCTAATCGTCGAAGTTACGCTTTTTTCTTCAATTTTTCCAATTTCAAGGTTTCCAAAAAGGGAGTTTTTACTCGGTTTCTTGAGTAGAAATCGGATGTTTAGTGTTTTGCATAATTTGACCTGCTAACGGTGACCGAAGATTTTTAAACATAAGTCGGTCTCTCAGGACTTGCTTTAAATTAAGTGTCACAAGCATGCTTGAGTGTATTTTATTGCGGTCCAAAAGTTAGCAGTGGATTGATCGTGGCGTAGTTATTTTTTGTCCCTTTTTGTGATGCAATATAATGATCAGGTAAATTTATGGATGGAATTTGAGCTCATACATTAAATAAATACAGTGTATGGAGTGGTGGGAATTGTATCTCGCCGCTTTTTCAGCCACATGATTCAAAGAAAACTTGAAACGTATCGCGCGTAATTTTATTACATGTTAGCTAAGCGTCTGAGAGAAGACTGCAGGCCATATCAGTAATATCGTAATTTTTGTTTATCTTCCCGGATAAGTGGACGTAGTAGATTCTTTGCATTTAGTTTAGCATTGTGAACCTACTTTCATGCCCCATTTAATTAGCTCACCCTCCACCTTCCCATGGCCGCAGCTGGTCACCTGATTACCGTTGTTGGTATCTAAGGGGAGGACCATTTTAAGCGTTAGGTTTCTAAAATGAGATGGGTTATACCAAAATTATGAGACACACTCTGTTTTCGGGCCATCCTGTTCAACTAGGGAAAACTTGATCTTTTATGCAGAGGTCTAAGATTTCCAGAGTTTCTTTCAAAAGACAGAAATATGCATTCTCAGCTGAATTGCTCCACAGAGCACTCACTCGCCAAACTCCATTTGTTCTCGCAGAGGCAAGCACTCCCCTCATTTTGGTATGAATGATAGAAATAAACCCTCATTCGGGGGAGTACACCTGCAGAGTGTCCAGGTGCTGTCGCTACACAGTTCATTTAAAAGATTTCAATAATAAAGTCTTTTCAAACTCGGTGTAATGAAGTCTCTTTACAGTCGTGTGCGTTTCCAATCTGAAGTGCCGCACACCGCAGGAGTGTCTTTCTATGACGCTCAAGCTGCGCACTCGTAAAGTCTTTGTAATTGTCTACCGATTACTTGGGACAACACGGCCATATTACCCAGCAGTGATATGGGCAAAGCACTGACCGAGTTATGGTTCACAATTCAACGAATCTCAATGGAAAATGATGGGCTCGATGAGTAATCACCATTCGAGAAAGTAATGGAGATATTATCAGCAGAAATTATATGATTAATAAATAACATGGCACTGGAGGCGGCGGGGTAAAGTCTTCGTCTGCTAACCCGAGGGTTGCGGGTTCGAGTCCCGCCTGGGTAGAATATTATCTGCCCAGGACATGGGTGTTTGTGTCTCGTCCGTTGTTACTGTTATTCACCCGAAGTAATTTGGCCCATTGTGCTGTATTCTAGGTACTGAAGATAAATAAATAAATAAACAACACATATAATCTGGAAACAAAACCGCACTGATAGAGATATTTATACCTACGTCAATATCTTGCGAATCTTGGGATAAAATGACCAAAATGGAAAGATAAACGCTCTCCATGGCTCAAAAAGAATAACTGGAGACGATGTCTCGCATAACGTCTACAGCACGAAATATTGCTCAACATTGTCTAAAAATTGTCTCGTGTCTCCCACTTCAAATGGGAGACCAATTTTCTGCGATTTTTTTCCAGAAACGTGTCCAAAGACACGAATTTGTCTCTCGATTGTCTTTAGACAATCACTCGATTGTATCTAGACAATGTATAGATACAGAAATCGCTCGACTTTGTATCCAAGTGTGGAGAAAGCTTAACATCATGTCAAAGAGTGTGGAAAGAAGAACTAAATTTCAGGAGAAAAGGAGCGGGAACATAAAACGAGGACATGGGAGGTGGAGAGGTCAACAAAGAAATTCTGACATGAAGGAGTGGAGGGTGGTGCGGAAAAAGTAGCTCAATTCAAGGGATAGATAGATTTAGTCTAGTTTATTTTTTTAGAATTGACACTTAGCGTATATACTCACACGCAATAGCTGGTCATGCCATGGTAAGCCATTTGCCTCAGTTCTTAGCTGTTACTTAGATATGGGAGTTCAAGAATGACTATATTTCCAAGGAAACGCGTTCTCACTTTTCTTCGAAAATCTAGAAAGTCATGCAGATGGTAGAGTATTGGAAGGACTTCTGTGAAATATAAACATTACCGTCTATCAACAATGTTTTTGCCTGTACTTTGTACAAGTTTCAGAGATTGTTGTTTATATTTATGAGATATTACGTCAAAAAATGGCGAACTTATTTTTCAGACAAAGTTTTACATTAAGTGGTCAATGTATTTGGTTTCAGAAATGTTTACATCGAGAAATTCGAGATTCGCTTACATCGAGAGCAGAGTATTAAGAAAATAAACCTTAACGCTGCTCAGCAAAATGTTTGGAAAAATATTTGCCACACTGAAAGTAAATACAATTTTTCGCTCGCGCGTCGCAGCCCGGCTCCGCGCATAGGGGTCTGGCAATACTGATTCTGTCGGATTTTTGAAGTTGTGTGGACACAAACTCCTCGAAATAGCCATTTTCATGCTGAATGTGTTGTCACTGATTACCAAAGGTTCCATTTTGAAGATATTGCGTAGATCATGAGTCTATCGAATGGACCAGTGGACGCATAAGTGGTAAATTTGAGCAATATAGCGTTGTTAAGCCAAAAGCGTAACCATATGCATCTTCCGGTCGAACTTTCATCTATATGATGTCATCTTATGAGGACTTACCTTTATAATATCACCCATAAATATATGTTATGGATTGTTATCTCGTCGCCAAAAACTGTTGTCTAGAATTCCGTAAACAAACAACTTTTTGGAAAATGGTGCCGACTAGTGATGAAGGACGGAAGTTCAAATGTAAATGCAGTCGAATGTTTGTAAATAAACACAACGTACTGGTTTTACAATGAATATACATGGGTTTTATTCACAATTAATCATAATGCAGTGGATAAATAATGTAGTACTACACGTGGGGTGTAATTATACACTTTTTTAATATCATCCGGTGTACAGATATGTTTAATTCCTCTCCAAATTTAATTACATAAATTGACAATTAACTTCTTAGCACTTCGTAAATATCGCTATACGGAAATTTAATAAAAATGCGAGGTGATTTCATGAGTATTTCCAATGGCCATCATTGCAGTGTAGGTAAAAAGGAATGCACTTACCGCCGCCTAGAGCAGATTCTTATTTTTCAATCCAAGTCTCCTATTTTGGGTCCTCGTAGACGCATACCCTATTTTGCAGCCTGGTACGAAGCAAGTTCTGCGTAAGCAAGGCATTATAAATTCTTTATTTAAGCCAAACGGGCTTAATGCATTTAAATTAGAATCAAAGTCTGGCAAATATCGTCGTTGGCCCACGATGCACGTTTCATAAACCTCTTACACATTTCCTGTAATAGATATGTCTTCTCTAGCATTTATAAATTAAGTTTTAACTCATAAAAATAGCAAGATATTATTCAAAGCATCAAGTAATTCGTATCTCCTCGATCGTTATTGAATATGTACCACAGTCTCACGTTAGCAAAAATTAACTACGTCTATTTACAATAACAACTGAAAAGACTAATCGAAGTGGTACCAAGGACTGGGAGAACTAAAAGTGGAAATTTAGGCAACACGTAGCTTAGGCAACAATTCCAAACATACTAATCCGTAATATATATTCACGATCTTACCTTATACAAAGCATGTAATATTATTTTCCTGACAAATTTTAAGCTCTCCGGGACTAGCCACGGAGTTTCACTTTTACGGAGTCACCCGCAATGCACAAATGTGCGAATAAGAGTGAACGCCTCTCTGCGTTCAAAGTTCGATCTTTCCTCGTGGGCAGTGGCGCTAAGCGCTCAGTGCGACTGATTGTTACATTATATGTCCGTATGTCCGGCAGTCGAGAACATCTAGTCCCGTTAAGGTCATAAAAATCCACAGGTAAATAGGACGCCTCGGTAGCTTGTGGAGAGCGGACGTGTTTTGCAAGAGCTCCGTAATCCGACGTCAAGGCCAGACTTCCCCGGGAAGGAAAGCCTTCCCTCGCCCGGGATTTTGGGAGAGACGTTCGGTCTCTCTCCGAGTTTTTCTACTGAGTGAAAAGTGATCACAATTGTTTAAGTTTTTTTCTACGGTTTGCGTTTCGGCGGCCGCGGATGCGGCCGCACGTTGTGAGTTTTTGTTATTATGTTCAAGTGAAGGACCACGGATTTATTTTCTCAGTGTGTTGTGTGAAACGCCACGGTTCTATTTTGTGTTCTATGTGCAAAGTAGCACTTCTTTTTTTTTCCTGTTTCGTGGTTATTTTTGTGACCCAGTGACCCCCCTGTAGCTAGTGCCCCGGGGCTTGTCCCCAACTTTCTTATTTTTTCCATCGCTTCGACATGGTTGTCGAGCGACAGAATACCCTCTTCCTCCAATTAGAGGAGAATGTGAGCGCTCCAACCCCGCTCGAGGTCCACACCTTCATTAGGGAGGTGTTGGGCCTCGCGGAAGAGGAGGTTTTGGCCATACAGTTTGGCCTCAATAGAAGAACGACATTTATCAAAGTCGGGAATGAGAGCATAGTCTCTAGAATAATAGAAACCACCACAAGAAAACTGCCGTTTCCTACAATGGAAACACCGAGGACAACGGCGACAGTCGACAAGACCTCCGGATCCCCCATTAACGTGAAGATCCTATGTCTACCCATCGAAATCACCAGGGAGGAAATTGGCCTAGCCCTCCAAACCTTCGGTAAAATTTATAAAATTAGCGAGAACAGATGGAATGGCGACCACCTTTTCAAGTGCTTCACCGGAACTAGAATCGTGCGTATGGCGGTAGCCACCAACATACCATCATACATCACGATCGGAGGGCATAGGGCAATTGTAATATACGATGGACAGAAGCGGACGTGTGCTCGCTGTTCGGCCGAGGGGCACGAGAGGAAGAACTGCCCCCGAAATAATGGGCCACGTGGATTTAACGAGGTGGCCCAGGCTGGGCGAGTGGGCGATCCAGAAGTGAACGAGGAGCAGTTGATTGCGGGAGCGGCCTCCCTACTTGGCTTAGAGGGGGAGGAAGTCCAAGCTGCGCCCAGTCAGACAGGATCATCGGCTGAGGATACAGCAGTCAAGCGCCTCGTAGCGGAAGACGACCCGGAGCCCACCAAACGTCTCCGAACGTCTAGCCCAATATTACCAACAGAAAAAGGAGATCGCCACCTTGATGAGAGGGACTTCCCCTTCCTACACTTATCCACCACCTCACACCCCACCCCCTTCCCTCCCCGCTCTCCTACCTCCCCACGCCGATCCTCATCTCCCGCACCTCCTCCACCCCCCCCCTTCCACCAGGCAGGAGACGAAGAAAACAAGAACCAGGACAAGGTGACCGAAACGGAGGAGATCATCACATCCCAGCCAGCACCCCCTGACTCCCCCGAATCTCAGAAGACGGAAATGGAAGCAGAGGCCAGAGTGGACGACGAGTCAACGCCGGATGATGACACAGAGGAGGAAGAGATGTCAACGAGCACTCCACCCTCTTCCTTCGACTTCCCCCCCGTCCCCCCGAGCGACAATACGCAGGTCTCTATGATAACACCAACCCAACCAAAATTCGACCCCGGGTGTTCTTCTCCAAAGGAGACTCATTCGGATTCAGATAGGAATAACAAAAGTAAAAGTAAGAGAAAGAGAAGCGGTTTACGTAGAGGTAATAGGAGAAAGTGAGAAAGTACATAGGTATGGAGAGGAGTAAGCCTTATACCTACTCAAATCTTACAATGAGAATATTATCTCTCAATATAGCGGGGGTGTCAAACGCCCTTAAGAAGAAGTTACTAGCCACATTCGTCTCAGACTGT
Organism: Ceriagrion tenellum; assembly: GCA_963169105.1. Taxonomy (NCBI): domain Eukaryota; kingdom Metazoa; phylum Arthropoda; class Insecta; order Odonata; family Coenagrionidae; genus Ceriagrion; species Ceriagrion tenellum. The sequence continues at coordinate 174,400,460 of OY720633.1, forward strand.
AAGGCAGATATCGTCTGCCTCCAAGAGTATGTTGAGGGGGTCAAGTGGCCCGACCCCCAATATGTAGCATATACAAACTTTGGAGACTCATATCTTGGGACCTGTACCCTCATAAAAAGCAACCTAAAGACACACACAGTGCGCCTCCACGAATCCGGAAGGATTATATCTTTGACGGTGAACGATATCACTATTCTAAATATTTATGCCCCTGCGGGCGAAAAGAACCGTCGCGAGAGGGAGGTCTTTTTTAGCGATATTTTAATGCCTTATTTATTTTGTTTTACAGGGAAAGCCATCTTAGCGGGTGATTTTAACAGTATTTATAGGCGCGAAGACTCCGAGTCCAATAGAGACAAAGTTTTGAATCGTCCGAGTCGAGCCTTGAAACTCTTAATTGAGTCTACGCATGCCGTAGATGCGTTTCTAAATAGCTCTGTGGGCCCCGCTTCATACACGCGTGTTGGCCATAACTCTCGTACCCGCATCGATCTTGTTCTCCTCTCTCGTCAATTGAAACCCCTCCCCTACACCACTAGTACCCTTCCCATATCCCTCTCCGATCACTGTGCCCTTCTCCTCGACCTAACCCTTCCCGACCCCTCCCTCCCTCATAAACCGACCTCCCCCCGTATGTGGTGTATGGATACAAGGCCTCTGCAAGACGACGAATTTCTCACTGCTGTAAGAAGGAGAGTACAAGATATAATCTCTACCCTCAACAACTACCAGGGGAATATTTTAACTTGGTGGGAGGAAAATTTTAAGCGCAAAATAATTTATTTTTTAAAGAAGGAGACGATACATTGGAAAAAGGAAAAGAACGAGACCATTAGTTTTTATCGTTCTGCCCTCGGGGAGTTAATCAACACCAACCCCCGGCCGGAAAATTTTAAAGAAAAAGTGCGTGAGCTGAAGAATATAATCCTCAGGCGGGAGATGGAGAGGCATGCACCTAGCCGCTGGCAGCGTGAAGTCAACCCGGACGTCTGGGGTCCCTATACGCTCGCCGAACTTCGGCGTGTTGTCGAATTACACCAGGAGACGGTTGACCACCAGACACCGGCGGATCCTGCGGGCGATGGACTGCTCGAGGACGCCGCCCATTTCTTCGAAAACACATACAACCGCTACGGGACATGGAGGGAGGAAGATTCCCCTCCACTCCCTACACTACCCACACTCTCTGAGGACGAGAAAGATGCGATTGCCGACGCGATTAGGGGCGAGGAAGTGGACGCAGTTCTCCACTCCCTTCCCAAGGGCAAGGCCCCTGGGTCGGACGGCCTCCCCTATGAATTTTATACCACGTGTCGTGATATTTTAGTTCCTGTTTTAACTCGTATTTTTAATAGTTTTAAAAGTCATTCGGCCGGAATGACTTTAAGCCAACGGACAGCTGTGATCTCATTAAAACCAAAGAAGGGCCGGCCGCAATCACTAAATGATTACCGGCCCATAGCTCTTATAAATTGTGATAATAAAGTTTTTACTCGGGTTTTAAAATCGCGTTTATCAGCCGTTGCTGACAGTATCTTACATCATTCACAGCACGCGGTGTCAAACTCCCGTTGTATTTTAGATGCTGGCGTCCTAATTAGGGACATAGTCTTATCCGAGGCTCCCCCCTCCGAGAATTTTTTATCAATTTTAGCGATTGATTTTAACAAAGCCTTTGATTTTATCCGGCCTGAATATATCTTATTAGTACTAAAAAAGATGGCTTTCCCTGCCAATTTTATTGATTTCATTACAACATTATATAAAAATGCAAGAGCATGTATAAAAATAAAAGGGAGGACGTCACGTCTCTTCCCTATAACGAACTCAGTACGTCAAGGATGCCCGCTCTCAATGTTTTTATATGCCATCGCAGTCGACCCTATTATTAGAGCGATGGAGGAGGTGGGGGTGGGCGTGCGCCGCTTTGGGACCACATACCCCGGGGTGGTGTACGCGGACGACCTCTCACTTTTCATCTCTGACCCCTGCCAGCTCGTGGCAGCTGCGGATATTCTCCGGGAGTTCGCTCCGGCTGGCGTAGAAGTGAGTGTTAGCAAATCCAAAGTGCTCCCTCTGAGAGGGCACCTTACCGAGGCGACCGCGGCGGGTTGGAATGTGGCGATTCCCCCGCTTAAAGTGCTTGGTTTCTGGTGGGGCGGAACAACGGAAGAAATGATAGAAAGGAACTGGGAGGGAGTGAGCGGGGCGGTGGCTTGGGCGGCGAGGAGATTCACCATCCCTTCCCTCCCCCTCACAGCCCGTGCCCGTCTGATAGAGCAACATGTGCTCCCGGGGGTTTTCTTTGCGGCCCATATCTGGCCGCTTAATAAAAGAACTTCTGCAGAGATAATTAAAAACACGAATCAAATGCTCTGGAACGGATATGTTAGGAAGGTCTCACGAAAACAAGTGTGCTCCCCTATGGAGAGGGGAGGGTTAAACCTGTGCGACATTCCGCTCAAGTGTAAGGTGGTCTACACAAAACTAAGTGCCAAGATTCTGGGGGGTGGGGACGCCCCGCGCCGAGCACTTCATCGCTCGGCATGGGAGGGGGGAGGTTCCTCTTCGAACACATTTAAGCGTGGCATAAAAGATACGAGGGAGATAGTAGAGAGCCTCCAGAGGGGAGAAGGGGAAATATTCAAAACAAAGACTGTCTACGACCGACTAAAAGCGAGAGAATTCCCACTCACACCTCCCCCAAACAAGTGGAGGAACTGGGCGGCCAACAAAAAGGCCGATGCGGAGAGTCAGAGTGCCCTATACGAGACAATAGCAGGGATATTAGACACAAGAGAGTCCAGATACCGAATCGGCTTGGAAGACTCCCCTCTCTGCTTAAAATGTCAAAAGATCGACAATACTGCACACCATATACTAGGTTGTGACAAAAACACGCCCGTCTGGGACACAATTCGAAACATTTATCGATTATGGGATACCTTCGGAGGGGGATCGGTTCATCATGAACGCCTCCTCTGTCTGGACTTCAAATTATTTCCAAATAGACGAAACAAGCTTTTGACTCAAATAATAGGAACATATATCAATATAAGAACACGAAAAAAAAGGACAGGCACCCCCCTTTCCCTTTGCTTAAAACAGGTGGAGAACCGAGTTACAGCTGATCCAACCACAACCTGGCTCCACAGATTACTTGTGAAAGCGGAGGAAGAGGAAAGAAAAATAGAGACAAGAACGGAAACAGTGACGAACGACCCCACTCCGCCAGCCACACCGCAGACGTAGCAGTGCGCAGACGCGGGGACGTCGTTGCAGGCGAGAACGCTGGAAAGAGCAGAATACAACGGCAGCAGGCTTATTATCTTCCATGCCCCCAGCGTAGCCGCACCGGCAAAGGCATCGGGCACCGTAGTCCAGTCATACAAGAGGTAGCCGGTTCGAGACACCCAGTGTTCTATGAAGAAATTATTTCATTGATACTAATGATGGAAAAATTGAATCTCTAATTTTTCAAACAGAAACTTTAGACAAGAACTCATTAAATAATATAATTTGCATTTCAAAAGAGTAAAATATTAATGAAATTTTTTCCTGTTTGTAAAAGTATGTACTCTGGACATTTGTGACAATAAATATTAATTTGACCGTAGCTTAACTGGCTAAAGCATTCGGCCGGAAATCGAGGGATCCGTGTTCGATTCCCGGTCATGGCGGATGATTTTTTTCTCTGTGGAAATTCGCACATTATTTTCCTCCTTTATTTCAATCAGATAAGCTCAAGACAAAACTAGAAACGTGAATCGCTTACCTTATGTGCCATTTAGCAAACAAAGTGGCTAAAGGGAGCCCATCATTATTACGGGAAAAATTTCACATGGCTGCTCCTTAATTATTTACCGAATGTGACCTATTACGACGGGCGAAAAATGACGGAACAATTAGGGGCTTAAGAAGGATCATCTTAGCGTATCATAATTTGAATCTGGAATTCTCATCAAGCGTCCAGCTTTACGAGATAAATGATTTTAGAAATTATTCTTGCCCTACGAATGTCTTGTGAGTTTGTGTATTTTAAACCACGAGTTGCAATGCAACTTCAGCAACAGCCACGGTCATTGAGTCAATGGCAACGATGCTGATAAAGCAAATTTTAAATCCTTAGGTTTGACTGAGTTACTTTTTATAGTTAGCTAAGGGTGTCTGTCAGTTTTGAAACATACTCGAGGAGGTCATTTATAACGGAAATAAATGCTAGTAACATTTTCTGCAGTTTTTTTTTGCAGCTCTCTTTTCACATTCACTAATAATTTGTAGACTGGCCAGCATTACCGATGACCGCTCGTAATATTTCTCACATTGCCTTGAGCATGCACTGCCCAGAAGTATATTTTATCACTTTATAACTATTTGACCTGATTTCCAAAGCATTAATCTCACTTCCATATCATCATTCCGCATCTTCCTTTTCTGCCTGTTTGGGTGTATGTATACCTTGTGAGAAAATAAAGCTTAATAGGTCCGCTTATGGCGTTATTTGCGACAGAACTATAATACATCATAACTCCGAAATTATATTTTGGAATGGCATTTGTGAGAATATGCATTTTTTTACATTCTTATCGGCGAAGTGAGGCTAAGTTGTCTTGGCTCTCCGAATTTGGCAATTTTTATGGTTGTACTTGATATGGGTTTATTAAAACAATAAGTACATAACGATGCGTCCAATGTTAGTGCAGTATTTAGATAAATTGATTGGGGAGGAATGATTACAGTTGCACTGAAGAATGGCTCTGCAACGGCCTAAGGTTTTTCTTCGAGATTGTGGTAAACTCTCTTACAGAGTGATAAGTATCATATCATTCGTATCATTCCATCCATAGCGTGAGGAAAAAGGCGCCGAGGCCCTTGTTCACTCCCTGCCTGTACTTCAACGTTATAACTGCAAATGTCGCATTAGATACATAGCCGCTCACTCAGTGGTACCTTATCACAATTTTAAGAATACATTTTAGCAAACCAATCGCGCCCTCGCAAAAATTCCTCAGGGAAGTTCATTTTGGAGTATCACGTGATATGTATTGGAGTTAGATGGTTCACTTTTTTAAACTCAGTATTAACAAAAATTGGTATTATCCCAATTTCCTGGCATACAGACATAATTACTGGAATTTATCCATTTACATTGGTCACTCATGACTTTCCCCATTTCTTGCAGGCTATATCTCCATGATATATCTCTAGCATCATGCACACACATATATCATTATGATATATCTTTGTACATGAACAGATTTGGGCGAAAGTTTCATTACGTGCACTTCTAAGTAATATGCATAGGCGAAAGTGAAAAAACTCCATGTAATTAATTTTAATTCTAGGAAATTTAATGTTCTTCCGGCAGGTAACCTTATGGCACTGACGTGCATTTCAGTATAATGAGATTATACATGTAAAATTTTCGCGTAAACGCAAAACACTATGTTTCTCATTAAGTATTTGGCCGAGTAAAAACACTTATTTGCATATTTATTTGCTTATATTTCCAACTCCATTCCTTTAGCCTTTGCCATTAAAATACTGTAATCAATATGAAAATTTTAAAACATAATTTTTGCATCATTTACGTCACTATTTCCATGTCAAAGTTCTTAGAATTAACAGATGTACGTCTTAGGTAAAAAGTGGTGTAAGAGTTATTTACGAAACACTTGAAATTACATGCAAATATATCCTCCATGGCTCACGATGACCGCGTCAAACTACCTTCACCCATTTCACCAGCATCACTGTCTAGCTTCCAGAGTGCATTTCTCTATCCAGTGTTGGCGGGTACGATCCCAGGTCTATGAAGACGCGACCGCAACCCTTATTTAGCTATCTTCCTCATGACGGATAGGGGCAGAGGAGAAGAGGGTTAAAGGGGCAGGGGTGGGTTGGGAGGGGTCGGAGGTCGAACCTTGGATGAGGATGCGGGCTTAAGATGTCGAGGAGACTAAGTCCGCCGAGGAAAATTGACGCGGCACAGCAACCCCCCGGGGCCGAAATGGAGAGTGGGGGAGGAAATGGGGCGGAGGGGAGGAGGGAGGCGAGGGGAATGGGAGAGGGGCGGAAAAAGGAAGGGGTATATGGATGAAGAGGGGCCATTTCCATTTAGCCTCGTCTCCTCGTCATGGATGCGCGTTAATTAAGTAAGCTAAGGTCTCACGTTTAATTACACGGTGGTGAGATTAAAATTATATTAAAATGTATCAATGGGAGTCGCCAGGTTATCTCGTAAGTGCATTAAGATCTCATCTTGCGAGCGCGCGAAGAAGGATCCGGCTCTGGAGCAGAAGTTAAGTTGTTGTAATGAGACGTGAAATTGAGGATGTCAAAGAATGCGATCGCCGGAAAACTCCAAAATGGCAAGTTTCAAGTCTTAAAAGTGTCTAGTCTCGTAGAACATAATCTCGTGATCCCGACAATTCAACCGTTTTCGTTGTTTTCAATTTTTTTCTTACCAGGGTTTGCAATCAAAATTTTCAGTGGTTTGCTTTTCTGACGATTCCCTCACAAGATAATGGCAATCCTGAAATTTATAGAAATTACTTTAGAAAGCCAAGTTTTTTGCCATTTATTCGATGAATAGAATGAGCAAGAGATTGAAGTGGCTTTAATTACTGAAGCAGCGTGTATGCTGTGATAGTAACACAGTAGTATTAGTTTTTAAACATATGAATTCATAAAGTGCTCTATATTGCTATTACAACGTTAAAAAACCGTTAATTTTTTGTAATTTAGATAAAATAAATATAAAAGTTTACGTAATATAACTTTATTACAATTTTGTCATTTTTATTTTAACTTTTATGCATGTAAACCCTATGGGGAACACAAAAAGATTAAGCTTGCCGAAAGCCCGGATATAATGTTTTAGCCCACCAATATTAAGGCTTTTTTCCAGAAAGCATAATTTATTTACACTGAACACATTGAAAACCGGATTATATTACTTATGAAACTTTAAGTATTGTCAATAAATGGGTCTTTCTTCAATTATGGCCCTCGAATTTGATTCAAGTTTCAATGCTGCGTGGACAGATACGGTCCTCAACGTGCAACGAATTACTGCAAATGGTTGTTTATATTAGCATAACTAAAGTTAGAAAGTAGTCCTTAAGCTGGCAGCGAATACCAAATATCTCAATGTGGCGGATGAACATCGCGCAGTGGAGCAATAGCAGATCGGTGGGTGTTCATGAGAAGGGAGGAGAGCATATCTTATCCGTCATGAATAATGCAGACGTGCTACTTGGAAACATGACCGCGGTCAATCAGCACCACTAATATTTTCCCCCAAACAGACTTGAAAACAAATAGGTCAAGAGAAACAAAGAGAGTGCTGATACTGTACGATCTAATGCATGTAAATGGCGTTTTGCTTTTCCTGGAAACCTGATTGATTGAAAGATACGACAGAAACCTCATTGGGATGGACACCAGGTAGTGATTACACATTTGCATATCCCCAGCCCGACTCGCAAGACGAATACGGTGAAGTATTTTTTTGAAAGAGAAAATGAAATGGCATCTATTACTCCATCCAAAAAATCGGGTGCGGTTTTTTATGGCATTTTTGAGAGCACCACGGAGCTTCTGAGAGCTGATCTTTTTCAGAGCTAAAGGATTGGTGAAGAAAGAGAGCAGTAAAAAGGAAATAGAGAATTCCTTGCCAGTCCCTTGAAACTTCATATTCTTTTAGACATTAATCTGAGTTTCATAGCTAAATTTAGACAGAAAATAAAAGATTACTTCTCTGTGAATGAATTTTCCCACTCCATCTGGTAATGTATATATATTATATATATATATATATATATATATAAATAAACGATTTGCCACAGGAAGGCAATCGGTAAACACATAATCACATAAAAATGAACACTTACAGATTATCTTGATATTATAAATATTGATGATTTTGGAAAAGTTTTTTTTAGTGCTCTGAGCCGTTTCCATTACGACGAGAATCATTAGGTAAGTTGGACATGTATGGGAAATCATAGGTTGTTTGTTAGGGCAATGAAGCTCTTTGAAATATAATGGTACAGTGAGAGGGCTGACTATCATCTGACTCTGTGTGTGGACTTGATGTACCGTACATTTGATGGAACTGGTTGCGTTAGAATTTACCCCTGGAATTCAAATTGTTCGTACTTATCCACGCAGAAGTGTCCCAAAGTGGAGTTTTACTGTCATATTTATATAAAAAGGCTTTATAAAGTCAGGGGCTGTCCAATGGTTATAAAATTACAATGAAAGTCATTTTTTAGATTAAAATATTTCAAGATATTGGGTTAAAACTATGATGTTACGTAAATGCATTAAATATATATTCTGGATTAAAACTTAGCTTATTCTACTATTTATGAGAAATAAAACAACCTATACCAATAGGATATTGATTAATTTGTGATGATGTTCTCACTTACTATCGTGTACCAATCATTTAAATTGCGTAGATTAGCGAAAAATACAAATATTATGAGACACTTGTTGCAGTTGACACGTGAACAAATATTTCCAATTTTAGCAAACGATATAAATTGCGTTAACATTTTATCATTTAAACTGAAATCGGGAAATGGATACTCCTCTTCATTTGGGAGATTTTGAAACTTCTTCTATAATAATCCGAGTCACTTTCACCCTCTCGGAAGAGGATAAGGCGGCTGGGGGCAAGAGCCGGCAGCCAGCGAACCGAGGCTGTCCCACACGTGAAGGAGAGGCGACTGTGTCCCCAGAGCCCCCAATCTCCCCACCCATATCCTTGTATCACCCCCACACCCCACTACTGCCTGCAGGGAAAAGGATCACCATCCCGCCCAACCCTTGTGAGACCCTCATTCCGCTTCGGTCGCCCCCGAAGGTTCTCAACGAGGCGCGCCCTCCCTCTTAACATTTCGGTCCCAGAGTAAACTTTTCCACCTCCAATTTATACACTCACCAAAGAAAAATGAATACAGACATCCATTTACATTCATCGATTGTTTTTCTTGGCTAATAGAGATGTTTATTGGCTGGCCAATCGTCTTTGAGCTCAAAATTCGATACCACTTGTATCCATGACTCTGCAAGTGTACTCCACTGAATTTTCATTTTTGAAAGTTGATTTCAACATTTGCCGACCAGTGAAAAATGTTTCTGCATTAACATAGAAAGCCAGGTGTAATGTATTATGCTCGGCCAAATCAAAGCTGTAAAATCCTCTGTGGCACGTTGTACTTGAACGCGTTGTAACATTCTTTCCTTAGATTATAACTTTGAGAGAAAGATGTGGTAACATTGCCATCATACAAAGTCAACTTTTGAATTTCCTCGGCTGATTATCCTACATTGAATTAGTGATAATGTGAGGATTTATACTCCTCATATAGAAAAGTGCTAGCCAACATTCATTTGCTTCATTAGGGTAGGGAAACAACGTTACACTATGAATTGGAAAGAATCCCATTTCCACTAAAGAACAAAGCGTTATCATTTAATGCGGAAGAGGATAATGCGCAACATATGAAAGAAGAGCAATCATTGATGTGTGAGACGGTATTGCGGAGGAAACAGAAGTGAGCATTGGAGTGTGACAAAGATTTTCTTTATCACAAGTGATCAAAGGCTTCACTGAAAGAGGAATAACTGAAATAGTAGAATGACTGAATACGGGAGTACAAGTGAATGGAGAAAACATCGACGGACGATGCTTTTCTGATGACAGGAATATTCGATTAGAAGAGGAATCTGACGAGACTACTAAACTATAAGAAGGAAATCATGAAGAAATACAACTCGATGATAAATGTGAATAAAATCAAGGCGATAGAATCACCGTCAAACTTAAGAAGTAAAAACATTTGCTGTGTCGTGGAAGAATTTTTCCACCTGGTAAGCGGGCAATGGATAAGTAAGAAAGATTTTTTAAACAGAAAAGCCCGTACAGAATCCACGAGAAGATGAGTCTCCTAACAGATAGTAACTGGCGCTTGGAAGTAAAAAAGAATTCTACCATGAAATGCATTTGCGGCGTGCTTTTATTTAAATATCGGAATCGGAATTTTGAAGAGAAAATAGAACGAGAGAATCGCCAACGAATGAGACCTGCGAACAGTCGGCGACAAAATGAATATACATAATGAAAACTATGAGAGGAGGAAGAGAAGAAATTTTCGAAACAATCTGTGTTACAATAATCCTTCGAAACCAATTATGGAATTAGAAGTTAATGGAGAATGGGAAGACGAATGATGGAGAACATTAGGCGTCTCATGAAGGTTGTCAATGTGAGTACTTTTGGAGGAATGAAGTGGTTTTTGGAGAGGAGGGTGATTATTAGAGCTCGAATGAACCAATCATCAGATTAATGACTGCTGTTAATGATAATGATGTCGGGAATATTTCGAAATACCTTAAATACGCGCAGTATTGATTCATATTTACAGAAATACAGATTCAATCGTTGGTTTACCGGTTTGACTCCGACGTTTATCGTCGTGCGAGTCTTTTCGACAGTAGTAAGTTCAGTCGACTTACTATTATAGGGTTATAGGTATGACGCGAGGTTTCTTTCATAAGAGGAATTAATTTTGGCCGTAAAGAATAGCCAATACACTGGGATTATTTAGAAATTGACGCGTGACTTCCTAAAAATAACACTTTCACCACTTTGTAAACTTTACCTCTTCCTTAAGGTTCCCCAATATCTTCCACTGCATATCACCTCGTGTGCGGACATTCTTTCATTCCTGCGCTGGTTCCCTCCTGATAGCTCCACAAGCCACTAAAACGCACGCTAGCAAAATATCTTTGAGTTGTCCTAGAGAACCATCATCTCAGCTTCTTTGCTGCCACTATTTGTGGCGCCTTGGTTCCGAAGGGAGTGCACGGTTTTTCCGCGAGAATTCGCGGCTTCAGAAGCGCAAACCTATGAACTTACTTCTCCCCCAAGAAGGCAATGATTCGGTTGAAAGACCTGCTCATATCAGTGGATGACTTACTCCAACGCTCCTGATAAGGGTAATTAAACTACCGGCTGGGAAGAAAGGGGGGACGGGAGAATCATCGCCCCCACCTCCACCCCCGCCTCTCTTTTGTTTTCTCAGGGGGGGGGATGAGAGCCAAGATGACTGGCGGCGTCGTCACTCCCGCGTGCCGTGGAGTGGAGATACGGGAAGAGGAAGGTAGTGTTCAGGTTGCCTCAGACGGCTAGCCTATCTCCCCCCCCCCTATCCTCCCTCCTCCCTATCCTCCCCTGTGCTGCTGGGGGGTTTCCCTGGAGAGTCTCGCTGGGTGTTTTCCCAGGCGCGGGGGTTTTGAGTGTCGCACGTGAGGCGGTCGGGCCGTCGCTTTTCGCATTGTCCGCTCTGGTGTCGTCGGATGGATAAGAGATAAGGCGCCGACGCGAAGGGTTTCGGGCAGAGATTTCCATGGGATGGCTGTGAGGAGAGAAGGGGAGGTGCTGTGCTGGGGTGCCCGGGACGATGTGGTGCGTTTGGGTGCGGCGCCTGAGGACGACGAGAGCGGTGGATCGGCTGAGGAACGCTTTGGGAAGCGTCATCGTCTCGGCGAGAGAGCAGCGCCGACTGCAGCAGCGGAAGGAAGGAAGGGAGGGAGGATTATGGCCGGCCGGAAGCGCGCCTGTCAAGAAATCTTCAAATCTGAATTGAAATCCTTCCACTCGAGGAATTAATGCCCGCAAATCTGTTCATTTTGTGGAAAAAAATATTACCGCAAAATAGATTATAGTTCCGTTTTTTGTATCCTGTTTGTTAAGAGCGCACAAGCATCTTGAATAGATAACTAAGAGAATGAAAAGCTGTTGATTGTTAAAAAAAATGGTGCCTCGGTTGGGCAGTGCGGTCGCTTCGAGGTTGGAGAGAAGTGGGGACTCCGGACTCTAACGCTCATGCGCCACCGCCCAAAGTGACTTTGGAAATGGTCTTTCAAATTCATATTCTGAGCGCTCAGTGAAATTATTACGTTTCCAACGTATTTTTCTCACAAATTGAGCCAAAAAATTACTCAATTTAAAATACGAGGACGGGAGAAAGGCAAGGAAAGCACTATTTTTCTCCGAAATAAATTTAATAGCAGAAAAATTATTTTATAAGACAGGAGAACTCCAGAGAAATCGATTGAAAATAAAAATTGATGCATTTTACTTGCTTATTCTTGGAGTTTTTCACTGATTACAGCGATATTTGAGGTCAATATGCGCTGATTCCATAGAAATATCGGATTCTTTAGCTATAAAAAAGTGTGCGTAACTGGCATAATCTGCATGTTTTGGGGCTTGATTCCGGTCTTCAATTGGTGGTGAATGTCCTCTATTAAAGCGGCGTTTTTTTAAAAAACCAATTAACGAAGAGTTTTGGAATTGAGTAATTGTCTTGACTCATTCAGTCTTGGTAGTAGAACCTCCTTAAGATGTAGGGAAGCGATTACGTGAGTCATTGAGTGCACACTTTCATAACTTTTTCCAGTAGGTTGAAAATAATTCTTGAACCGCATCTCACTTAAGCCGTTCTGTTTAGACGAATAAATCAATATGCGTCTTGTAACATAAAAGTTGCGGAAGTCACATTTTTAAAAATTAGTCTTACAGTACAATTATGAATTGGATTTGGGCGCATGGTATCCAAGATTTAAGTAACAATCAAATGTAAATACGTGTTTTTAACTTGGCATGATGTCTTTCAATTCGTTGACAACCATTGTTACAAGGAGTAATGTAATAATTTTGTCGTGCGAAAAATCTGTATGTCATCGAATTCTCTCGAAATATATGCCAAGTGACAGAAGGCTACAAGTTATAATAGTATTAAAATTCCAAGAATGCCAAGAGATTTTCATGCATACATACATACATACCAATCACGCCGTTCCCTTCCGGGGTAGGCACAGTCACCAAGTTTCTCTCATACCATAATCAGTTCACACACACACATGCGCATTATCTACTAGTAAGCATCGAATGCAAGGTCTTTTGTGCACCTAATCCCTACTCGTAGGAGGGCGTCGAATGAGGCCAGGCTGTAGGACTCTTAATCTCTCTTTTCACAAGTCAGTGGAATCGAATGCGCAATGTACGCATACAATGAAGGATTACAAAGGTTGCGTTCACCCTTTACATCAAATTTCCTAAAATATCCCTTCCTTTACATAATGGAGGATTTTGAAATTTTCCCTAAAAACGTGTTGCTTGTACTGTACTATTGTTTTCATTAATTACAACGAAGGTGAGTGACCTATTGTGTTCAGTAGAGCTCAGTCTCTATCCAAAGTAAGGATCTTTTTTAGGGCTTATCTATTCACGATACGTAATTAAAGTTAAATAATCTTTCTCTCAGCAATTAGATGAAGTTCTCATTAGTTTCACACCATCGTTTATTTTCATCATAATCACCCCTCTAATACTTCGAGGACATGCAAAATAATGTTTTGCTAAGATTTTCCGGGATTTTTGAAATTATTTTGGATTCTGCTTGCCTACGGAATTCAAAGTTAGTACAGAGACCATCTATTCGCAACCTATTGTTTGTGTGTCTAGCTACATGTTTATTTCTTCTTCTTTTGGTGATGATTTAAGGAACTATGATCCGTTGCAGTGAATAGACGAATTTAGTTCAAAGAGGAATCACTCTCGACTCTTTCATAATTGGTCTGATGAATTGTTGGTTGAAATCAGCACCTCTACGCCCTTCCGGTGCCCATGCTCGTTGTACATGTGGGATAGACTGCTATTTGCTTGGAATGACCCATAAGCGTCATAAACTAGCCGCTACTCAAAAATTGTGCGACGACCGCTTGGTTATATTCAGAGTTATTTTGGGTATCAGCAGCGTTAAGTTTCTTTAACTCAATCTCTTGAGTCCATACGATCTCAGAAGAACGGCTTCTGACTCATGAGAAAAACTAATGCGGGGACATTTGGTTAGAGATTACCCTCGGAAGGTGGAGCGTAGCACAGAGGAGAGGAGCTACAGAATTACTTTCACTGAGGTGTACATCTAGTTTTTATCATTAATTATTCCCTTGTGTTATGAAACGACCAACCCTTTAGGCACGCTCTCTCATTGGGATGAGGAGCGGAGACGGGTTGCCAAGCCACTGTCACTTAGAATTGGCGCTTTTGGAGCAGAGGAGATACTCCTAATAACTGCCACTCGATGCCTACGATAGCTTAATATACGCATAGTAGCGTAGGCGTCCGCTTTGGGTTGAACAACTGGATCTCATGACTCAGGAACTGCTGCGTGTCTCTTTTGACTGACGCTCTAGCCCGAGACCATTGGGGTTATAAAGAAACAACTGGGAATATGGTCAGTCACTGGCCTCGACGAGGAAAAGATTGCTCAACCCTTCTGTCAACGAAATCGCTGAGTGGAATTCAGCTTGCTGTTTCGCGCCACTGGCCAGACAATACAATTCAGACAAACCGCTCGCCGAATGCCTATTCTACCTGAAAATGCCTCCTGTGCCTGAGGAGAAACGTTTTCAGCTCACTGTGACGCAGGCAGCTGTTTCTGAAGGCATGGGATCCAGCTGCGCATGTCTTTCCTTGAATTTGCCTTCTCTAACTCTTGTACATCTCCCAGTACTGCCCACCCAGAGCTCCGATTGAAGGACTATTTTGCCTCCAGAATATTTTTCCGGGAGGAATGCCATTATGCCATATATATTACGAATGCAAGGCTGCATCTTCGAGAGCGGTTAATGAGGTAGCATCCCGTTCTCGTCCACATCGCAGTGCCCCGTAGCTGTGGCCGTTGATAGCGGACCGATCTTCTTGATCTGCGTCATCCAAACCCTCTTCCGAGGCTACTGCCTCTCAATAGTGGAGTCATTTTGGGTAGTATGCTAAAGTGCTAAACTGACTGACTTGTGTATATCATTCCAAAGACTGAAATGTTAACCCAAAATACTGAGTTATTTAAAACATGTAATGCAAATGTATCTTAAACATCAAATGTGAATAATGCGAAGACTCGATTCGTCCTGGTCTAAATACCGCCACAGAGCGAAATTATGCATGATTTTCCTCGTGATTTCTAAATTTTTATCATCTGCAGAGGTTCTTATCAACGTTTTGTTGGATACGAGAGAAATACTTAGGTGACCAAAATTCGAAAACCAAATCAACTCTTGTTATATTTATTATTATTGTATTTCATTGTTATATTAAATTATATTACATTACGTTATTATTGTTACATACATTGTTATTAATGTTGTAACAAATATTTATTGTATATGGTCGAGAAAGTTATGATTGGTTCTTACTAACTTTCGTAGTTTCAGTATAGCCAATACTATTTGCCCGTTTCGGATCATGAGAATTGTTGCGTCACTGTGCACCCAAGGTGCTTTCGGTCACAGTTGGTCTCCGCCTTTAGAAATATCTTTTTTTGTTGGTTACTAACCTCACTGAAATCACAAAATATAGGTCGCATGGTCAAGAGCAGCTAATCTCATTGAAATAGCCATGTAGAGCCTTCCGAGAGTCTTGTTTGCAAATAATGGCCTGGGTTTAAATTATCTCTTCCCCTATTTAATCGCGAAAACTTGATTGAGAACAGTTTTTTACTGCAAAAAAAGAGTACAAATTGCTATAAAAACATGACTCATATGGACATATATGGGAAAGAAGTGTTTAATTGTCAATTTAAATCTTTACTCCTCCTCCTTATGCAATAATGCAGTTTGTTGGCTTCACACCGGTGATTTCATGAAAAAATTGATGGCGTAACTTGATGGACGTTTCTAGCATAATTTTTTCAAACTTCGTTGACCGTTAATGCTGTTTATGCTTAAAGGAGTGCAACATACAGAGAGTCTCTTTATGCAACAATTAATTCGGTATTATCACGACAAGTTTCAACGTCTGCATCGTAAAAAAGCTTTTTTAATTTTCGCCATCTTCCTTCGATTTCAGCCCCCTCTGAGCGCCAGCTTACACTGTCCGGGGTCATCCGATCCCAATCCCTCTCAGCGGAGGATTTACTGCCCCGGTCAAATTTCGTTTTTTTTTCTGAGCGAAAAGATCTCATTTGTAAGGGTTCAAAAACAATGCAAATTCCCTTATACCACGTTGAAACTGCCGCCGCTCCGAGCATTAATTGGTATCACGGTTTGGGACCGCAACGGTGTAACCGATTCGGGATTAGTGCTTCGGATTTTAAAGCCAGTCTTAGGCCTCACAAATATTTTTTCGCGTTTTAAAATTGGGTCCTATGCTAGTGAGCTTCTTTTTCATCAGGTTCTCATGTCATTTTTTCCTCCTATTTCCTCTATCCTTGGGCTCGAAACTTCATCTCCTTAGTTATTAACCAAACATGAATATGCATATTTTGGCAGTGAGCTCATGGTTCCGGGGGGGGGGGGAGGTGAGTGGCATATTTCACTAACAATGCCATTCATCTTTTGTGAAGTGTAAAATTTAAACATAGTTAAAGTTGAGGCCGCGCAATGAAAAAATTAGCTAAGTTGAATTTTACACCCGCAGAGAGAGAGAGAGAGAGAGAGAGAGACTGTCTTTTTCATCCCCGTCCTCCGTTCATCGGCGCTGAAGATGAATCCTCGGATTAGGATGCAATGTTCAGGAAAAGGACTTGAGGCCACGAGAAATACAACCTGGATATCATTCTACCTTAGGTTACTCCCACCTCACCGTTTTTGCAAACAAGCATACTTTTTATATCTCCTTGGCCCCCTCTGTCAGTAATGACACTCTTGAAGATGGTCGGTCACATTGAGTGAAGTAACGAATCGTAGGGAATAAATATCTGCCGTTGTATCTGGATCTACGATACAAATGAGTACTTTTTGCAAATTTTGGAGAAGTAAATTGGCAATCAATATGTTAATTTACACCTTTTGAGTATGGTTGGCTATTAGGAAAATTATTAGGAATGGGAGACATAAACAAAATGTCAGAATTAGCTTCTTTTTGCGAATTGTGCCAATGGGACATGGGTTGTATAGCCTAACTAACGGACTATGTATTAAACCTTAAGTACCCTTGCTATGAAATTCAAGGAGTGGTAGCGATTCGATAGAGAATTCCCTGCTTATCCTGGTTTAAAATTTTTAGGCAGAATAAGAAAGGTTTTTAAGATTATAATGTCTTCACTGTTTGAGTATCGATTATTTCTTTGTATTGGCTAAACATATTTCTTACTTTCTTTCATTTAATGGCATTTTAAGTTCTCAGGCTCGATTATGCAAGCTTATGGCCCGAATTTTAGAAATGTTTTGCTTTAAGCAACGGCAGCATTTACAAAATATGAACTCTCTTCAATTGGACTTCGAGAGGAAATTCTATCCATTTTATGAGATTTAATGGAACCATTGATAGTATTTCGTAGCATAGTGTACTTCATAAATAGTCAAGAAAATTATCTTTTCCCTAAACTTCAGTTTTTAATATTACCAAAGAGTCGTTTAGGTATAGTTTTATGTTTTTAACTGAGATAGAATTTTATAGACTTGGTTATTTTTCAGGATCATAATTTTAGTCATTCCAGGTTATTCATTTGTGTGCCGTGATATTTCCTTATCCTGTAATTCTTTGTATGTAGATATTTTTACATCGGTAATGAACTTCTGATCGATATTTTGTCATAAATTTAGGTAAAATTAAGTTATTCGGTCATCTTCTGGCTGTGCTGCCTTTAAACATTTTTCCCCACCTCCGGTATCAGCTGGAATGGAGTCCTTGGGTGTGTTTTCTTTCGCGAACGACGTGCGCAAGGATAATTTCTCCCAAGTACGATGTTCGTTTGTTCTCGCAAATAAATACGAGGCTAAGTTTGAAGGAATCAGGATCGGAGGTTTGTGTCAGTGACGTACTCGCTCCGTGTTATGCTGCAGAGAGTGGTTTATTAAAATGATCTTTCGCCACACATGAACGGAAATCGTTTTTCTTTATTGTTTTACGGGAAGGGATAGGTGCCTTTGCTCCCTGTTTTATTCACATTACATCGTGTATCGTAGTAATCTATCAATTAGTTATTTACTGAAAGCATTACCCTGACCTTATGGTCAAAATGGCGGACGATTTTTTCAGGTAAACTTTTTCAGAAAGCAGTAAATATCTTTGATTTAAGAAATATGGTCACGGATATTTCATAAGGGTTAAAAAATAACAAACATTTCTTGACGTAATTCTGTAAAATCTGTGACGTCGAAAGTAAATTCGATTTTTCGAAAACGCGCAGCGGGGCCTGGAAATACTGACTCTGTTGGATTGTTTTAGTTGCGTGGACCTAAACTCCTCAAATTCGTCGTTTACGAGCTACACATATTGTCAAAGAGTACCAAAGGTTCTACATTGAAGATGTTGCCAGGATATTGCGTGCTATTACGTCACAAAATGGTGGACGTTTTATCTGGAAAATTTGACATAAAGCAGACATTATCTTTGGTTTAAAAAATATCTGCACCGTAATATTTCATCAAGGTATTAAGTGAACATATCTTAACATTACTATGCAAAGTATTGGAAAGAAATTTCCGACGCCGAGAGTAAAGTCGATTCTTCGATCACGCGTCGCGGCCTGGCTCCGCACAGCGGGACCTGGAAATACTGACTCCGTCGGATTGTTGTAGTTGCGTGGACCTAAACTACTCAAATTTGCCTTTTTTAAGTGATTAATTCAACATACCCGCAATATCTTTAATACAGAGCAATCAATTACCACATATACGGCTAGAAAACGGTGAATTCGAGGTACATATTTAGGTCCACGCAACTACAACAATCCAGCAGAGGCAGCCGCGACGCGCGATCGAAAAGTCGAATTTACACTTGGTGCGCCAAGAGTTTTACAGAATTAAATCAAGATATGTTTGCTATATACCCTGATGAAATATCTTGGTGACCATATTTCTTAAGCCAAAGAAGTCTGCTAAAGTCAAATTTTTCCTGAAAAAAGCGTCCGCCATTTTGCGACGTAATTGCACACAAATATGGAAAAAATTCTTAATATAGACAAAGAATTATGTCTGTAGATGATTGATAAGGTTTATATTTCCTTAAAATTCCTACATTACAATATCATCTGTGTACCTTAATAATTTTCGGAGAAAAATGGAAACGGGCGTTTCGTGGAAAATTAAGCCAAGTTTAAACCTCCGTATCTAAGTAACAACTGTGAGAAAAGGCAAATGGCTTACCATTCCACAATTAGCAATTATTTGTGAGTAAATATGCTAAGTTTCAAGTCTTTACCTGAAAAAAAAACCATTTTGGTCTTTTGTCCGGCATTTTTTGATATCCGACCACTGTGCGGCGCGGCGTAGCCCATGGCGACGCTTCGGCGTGAGGGGACACAAAGGGATCGCATCTTAAGATGTCTGAAGCGATAATCGGGAGTCATTGAGTGCACGTTTTTATAGCTTTTCAAGTGATTAAAAAAATCTTGGACCACATTTCACTTCAGAACATCTGCTCATGCGGTGAAAATCACCATGTCTGCATTGAGGGTGGAATCGAGTACCATTGGTGCCGTCTTAGGTTTTGCGCGACCATTGTACTTGCAATATTGCTATTTCCATTCATATATTTTTGCTTATCTACTGAAATATTAATTAACCAATCAATGACGGTAGGTGACCAAAACAGCATTTGGGACATATTTATTTATTGTTGATTTCGTAGCCTGAATATTACTGATAGACAAGAGGAAGAATTGATGCTGTTTTCAGAAACTGATGATCAGACAGCATCAGTAAAAGCTTATATGTTTGGTTGAAGGCTTCTAGTTCCTACAGGGAGCCAGTAGCATGCAGCACCGCATCCATAATGAAATCAAAAAGCTCAGTCTGTATGACTTGGCAATTCTACAAGTTAGTCAGCATGCTCATTTTATATCCAATCCCATATAAATACTTTAAAGCTCTCATGCTATGGCGAATATCCTCGAACTTGTGCTGGATTAAGCATGAAGCATGTGAAACGTGCTCAACCCTTATCGCGGATTGAAGATTATATGGCATTTTGTGGCTCCGCGTCGATGCAGTTTGGTCTGTTGTGGAGGAGAGGTCTATGTCCGGCACTGCCATCTGATAGATGGACGAAATTTCGGCGGTAAATAGATTTAAAATCCATTCGAGCGAAATAAGATGGGAATGTGAGAGTGGGAGGCTAATTTGTAAGTGGATGCCATGGGAGCGGATTGGTGGTGGTCACAAGGGAGGGAGGGATAGTCCAAATCACAATTGCCATATCCGGCGATTAATCGCACATTGAGCGACCTGAGCTCTATAGAGTAGTCGAGAGTACAAGGTGCTGCAGTTGTGGGTGATTGGAGTGCGCCTTCCTGGCGATTCAGGACTCATCTGGCAATCCTGCTCCAAATGCGGGTCCCTCTTCCTTCCTTGGTGGACGGGTAATGAAGAAAGCGGTTGGGGCCAGTCGTCACTCCCAGGGGGGTTGGTGGAAACGTTTGAGAGGGACCCGGGGGCGAGGGGTGAGTGGGAGTGGGGTGATCAGAAGGGGTTGCTGTCGTGTGCGCACCCCCCCTACGACACGCATCCCTTGCTCCCTATGCTTGGCCGAACCCCTTTACATTCCGATCGTCACTTGATACGTTGTTGCTGCCGCTCGGAGAATCGATGATTTATGGTACTTTCACCGGATTCGATGGAATCAATAGGCGCCGATAAATCAGGAATTTTGATGGAAGGGAAAAAATCCGCGAGAGTTCAAAAGGATTGAGCGAGGCCATGCGTCGTGCCTTTTCTGCGCGTATGTAGCGGGGCAAATGGGAGCGGGGGCGAGCGAGTTTCGACCCGCGGGCGATAAATACTTGAGCGTGGAGATTGAAAGTTGCGATGTCGACGTGGGGAAAGTCCCGATGCGAAAAAATGACCTCTCTCTCTCTCTCTCTCTCTCTCTCTCTCCCTCTCTCTCTCTCTCTCTCTCTCTCTCTCTCCCTCTCTCTCTCTCTCTCTCCTGTCAATTCGCGATACACCAAACGGATATTTTTGGTCGAGTATTTTTTTGAGACCTCAAATTAAATTTCATTTCATCGGTTTTTTTAGGAGGGAAAGGTTTTGGCCTTGCGGTTGATTCCATGTGATTGGGAACTTAATTTAAAATGAATGCGGTGGATTAAGCTTTTAAAGCGATTACTTTCACATTTTATCTCGCAACATGAAATTTTATCCGTGTTTATATACCGTGAATTACGCAACATTTGAACTTATATTTCAATGGGTTTCACGAACATGCAATCTCACTCCCCGAGTAAAATGTCTCTGCATTTTAAGGTTCATTTGTGGACTCCCTATCGAAACAAAAACACATTTCCTGGGAAAAGGGCCACCTATGTTACAGTTGAATTAGTATTATATCATAATGTCATAATGAATTTCTGTCATGATGACTTTAATGTCACCTTATTCTCGAGAAAATGGCTGAGAGAGAGAGAGTTGCTCCGTTGTGACCAAACTAATCAATTAAGTTTCGACTAGTTTCAGGAAACTTGTTAAACCAAGACTAAACTATTTCATCGCATAATACTCATATTTTTATGATGCTTGCATTAAAAACTCGATGAAATTCAGTCCTTAAGTAAATATTGATATTAATAATAATAAACAATATAACAACGAATGAGTACGTGGGCTATAGTCAGAAAAGAGTTTATTAGACAAAGCTATTGTGTAGGTGACATGATTCAAATGAGTCAGAATATTACATATTTGTAATGCTTACGCGTCTGTTATTTTTAGTTGTGAGGACAGCTGTATAATGAGGCGCGTATTACATGCATACATCTTCATTAAAATGGAAGTCAATGGAACCATCGTAAACAAAATGTCTTTCATTCCCGGCTATTAATAATGAGCAAACATTGTTTTCATTAACATTACATGTTCATATATTATTAGTGAGAAAGATGGAAATTAAATTTATATGAAAGTAATAACATCATTGCGTTATGTATATTGGAAAAGTAGCCCCCTCTACTCTGCATCGATGGGCGATGGAGAGCAGTAAAAGTATAAGTAACGGATATTCAAATGCACGGGACAACATGGTCATTTAATCTTCCTTCCAATTGGAGGATAAATTATTAATGCGCATGAACATTCATTTTAATGGCATACGAATCATTTATAAATATTGAGAACCCGTCCGAATATTCTCTTCTTAGGGATCGCCGTGCAATCACTGTATTCAGTTGGTTATCAAAAATATTTACATCAGCACCGAAGTTATTCATAGCTGATAAATAGGAAATCATGTTTTAAGTTGAAATAGACTAATGCAAGAGATAAATTAGTCAGTTTTCCTTTAAAATTTGCAATGTTCCGTTTCATTGCGATTAAGTAGGTGGCCAGAAAGGGGAGAGATTCTTGCACTCGACCTTATAAAAACTAACAAATTTTAATTTCTGATTTTATACGCCTAAAGTCGTTGTTTTCGAGTTGTTCTGTTTTATCCCCTTATCAATACTTCCTGTGTAATCTACGGCATCCGATGTCCTTTTCTCATTCCTACTTTGTTTTGGCCGACGACTTTGGTAGACCAATGTACTTTCCATGTCCGCGCAGCCTTTCCACCTGTCAGCGATTCTTAGTTGAATTTACTAGTTTTCTTTTTATTTATTTAAGCTATCATTTCATGATGACCAAATAATGGCATCTATTGACATCCACGCCAGGGTTGCCCTTGAACTCTTCTACTTGATTTTCAAGTTGCTGTTTCACTAATATGTTGTCAATAAAAAACTTTCTTCTCTCTCCCGTAATTTCACACGTCTGGTCTAGTATTTTCCTCGCGTGGGGTGTTAAATAGAGTTTTAGTGACGACAGGGCCATTTGAACTTGGAGCTGAGTCAATCTGTTTCCAAACTCTGTTCACCCAAGCCACGCTTCCCTGCAATTTACTTTCTCAGCCTTTCCCTACAATTGCTCAATCTTCAAATATAATTAAGTTTTCTCTCCTTTTCTCATTCCTCATCACTTCCTTATTCATTGCACACCTTCAACGTCGTAATCTTCTGTCTTCAACTTCGTAATCGTAGTCTGACTTGAGAATGTATACTTGTACCTCAGCTGCGTCCTTAAGTTTTGTTTTTAATTAAACCATAATTATCCTTTCCCTGCATTGAAGATTACTTTGCATTCGTCCACCGCTACGTTCCATTAGTATTATTCCATCATCTGCGTTTCGTAGATCCAGAGTGGCCCATAATCCCATAAGAGCCTCTCTGAAATTGCCTTCTCAGGGCCATTTCATTTCGCTGATACATCCAGATTCATTATTTTCATCCCTGTTTTCACTCTTTCATGTTCGGCCACATCAGCGGAGCGATTCAATGTCCCAGGTACCGTTCCAAAAATGCTGCTCATCGTCTCTAACTGATGTACCCTCTCGATTAGTCCCAACCCGGATATCCGAATGAGAAACTTGTTTCCATTTGGAATATTTAACTCAATAAACATCCTGTCTTTTATTGTAAAACACATTATAGATAGTTCAAGAGATACTTCCAGTGATAATTAGCAGGACATTTCCCATTTCCTTCCTCCTCGAAGCAATACAGCCGATTTGGTAAACCACACACCACTCCTAGAGTGCAATGAATGTTGCCTTAATCGTCCCACGCGTTCAACGCCTCTATCACTCCTATGAAAGAGGGGATCCTCTGCCCCCCCTCCTACGGTTCACTGGCTGTCTATCAGATCGCGGAAAACAATTCGTCATGTCACGGCATCTTCGTGATATTTCGTCGCCTCTTCTGAGACCAATTTCCCAAAGATTTCTCCCCACTCTCCCTCTACTGATACTGCCGTTTTTGACCACGACTGCTCACTCGTCGAATGAACTCATCTGTTTTTCTTAGCTCCCCTCTGTTACTAAAGGTCAACCCGCAAACCGCATCCCGGGGGACGCACTCGGAATCGGTCGGCCAATCCCGAGCCATTTCATTTCATACAGATTGATTTTTGCTGTTTCCCCCTCTTATGCGGTCGTCAACATTACATTCATAACCTCTTTGCTTCTTTTACATAGATTTTCCGGCTCTAAATGTCAATAAAACTATTCTTAATAAACTCTTCTCGGGCTCTGCACCAGGTGATTGGCTTCATGTTTGCCGACGTTTAGGAAAACGACTTGTTTTCCATTTTCAAGGCGTGTTACTCTGCCCATGTGAGATTGTAAACCCTTTACAATCTGACACGGACAGAGTAACACGCCTTGAAAATGGAAAACAAGTCGTTTTCCGAAACGTCGGCAAACATGAATCCAATCACCTGGTGCAGAGCCCGAGAAGAGTTTATTAATACTATTCACCAGGAGAAACTTAAATCTTTTAAAACTACTCTTTATTGAACAGTACATTTTGTAGCTGGTTCTTCCACGTGTACACTATTAACCAATTTAGTGTTAAACGCAGCCGTTTTGGTAAATACCATACCACGCCTAGAGTGTCCCTTGAATGTCGCCTTACAGTCCCACGTGTTCAATACCACATCTTTCTTGTGAAACTCACCCGTCAAACTTGCAGTATAATTTTATATATTACTCAGTGGACATTTCATGCCACCAGTTTCCCCACAGTACCTTACTTCCTTGGAAAGAACCGGAAGGATGCACCACTTATGCGTGCATGACGCCCTTTACTGATTTACCAAAGGGCACATTTGCATACATACGCGTTGTAAGGTTCCCCCAGGCATCCAACTAAGGGCCAGTAACATTTGGGTGACATCATACCATCAAGTATTTATCATTCGCAATAGTTTTCAAAAATTAAAAAAAATACCAAGTACGGTTTTGTTTACTGGAAATCCTTCTTTTTACAATGTCTCGTGCAAGATGACAATGCTTTACCAAGATAGAAGGAAACACCTATGAAACGTGCAGCATAAATCTATGCATTTCTCAGTGGATATTTTATGTTTCCTCTGAGAGATATAAAAAATATCTGACTGCTCGCGGGCTCCTTATTTTAGAACATTATTTGCTAATCATTGAGATTGGAATTACAATAACTGCCATTGGTTTACTACTGTTTGTTTTATACAATTAAAAAATGTTTTTAAATGTTGCCTGAATATAGTGATTGATCTTTATAGCCCCTGACGATAATTTATTATTATCAGCAAGTGAGAGGCGTAAAGAAGAGGCTTATCATTGAGATTCACGTACCGCTAATTCCTACTTTAGTTTTTTTTTTAAATTTCCAGGCGTCTCTTTTCCCTTGTGCACTTAAGATTTTACTCCTAGTTGTGGCTATTATTGAGCCATGATTAATTTCCAATGATAAGCTTTTTGTGGCTAAAATCTTTCAAATTTCGGAATTAAAACTTTCCTGTATGAGTTTATCAGTCAAAACTATTACATGACAAGAGAATAGTGTAGTGTGTCCATCAAGTGGTATTTTTTCTTGCTATCGCATTGCTTCATGTGATTTTCGTGTTTGATTCCAGGATAGCGAGTGGACTGTCATGCGTCCTTCGATCGGTGAGCATCTCCACTGCCACGTAAGTACAACATTTGAGCAACACTTTTTGTTCAATATTTTATCTTGAATGTAATTTATAATCACAAACTTATAATGGTTAATAAGGGAATATTTAGCCGATCTGAAAAAAATTTTTAATGCCTCTGATATCATTTATTTGTGAAGGGATATGTGAGCATTATGACGCTACAATAACTGCCATTGGTTAACTACAATTAAACATTAACAATTAAAAATTGTTTTTTAAAGTGTAGCGGATATCCATCACTATGGTCGATAAATAATGTGAGGATGTGCTATTACTCTGTACTTACTTCGTCCATCGTAATTAGGCTGGAGATATTCTGAGAAAAACTTCGTCTCATGTCCATACCAACTTAGTACATTTTGACTGCACAATTACTCTTACAAACCGTTGACGGCTAGATGGAAATGAAGAATCAAAATTTTATTTTTTTCGTCGAAACTAACGGTCTGTTTGCTCTTCACCTGCATAAATAATGCCACTAACTACTTAGCGATTATTTTTCTAGGTTTTACCCGGTTTCATAGTTGGAGAGAATTCGTGAAGCCGATTTTGCAGACAAAGCTTTAAAAATGCGCCACATCGTCTTGTCGGTCCAAGTGCTATGATAAGACGGGCATGCTCCGCTCCATTGCCCAAGAAAAGCAGAATCATCCTCTGTTTGGATGTGAATGAAACATCGTCTTATCCGTCCCAAGTGCTGTTGCTCGTCAGCGCGATAAAGAACAGAGAGTTTGAAATCAGCTCAGAAGTTTCGAAGTGTAATATCTTTGAGACCCGATGTCGCTAGGTGAGAATAATTCGCTTTCTCTAACGTCTCTGGGTCTCCATTTGCTGGAGTTCGCCAAATCTCTCTAAACCTCTTCAATAAAACTCCAGAACAATTTGTTCCGGTTAACAAGACCTGCTGGTTATTCTATCGCTAATAGCGAAGTTAAAGCCTTAAAATGAATGGTAATTTTTCACTGTCACAATTCAAAAGTAAATCAAAAGGCACAAAAACAACCTTACACAATCAACATATTCTACAGTTTTTTACAAGAGTCATAACAAATTATCAGTTCTACAAGCAAACAAGTGAGTAATCTATAGGCACTAATATCAGGTATTTTCTCATAGACTAGGATTGCAATCAAAAACAGCATCCAAAGAGGACATTCACTCTAAAAATATCCCATTTAAAAAAATAAATGAATTCTACTTGGTTTAGCCTGTATTATATGTAAAGTAATATTTTCACCGACTTGCTCAAATCCACTTTATTTTAATTGAAGTTTCTCTAGGGAAACAAAGAACCCTCAAAGTGCCTTCTAAAGGCGTTGTTGCAGGCCAGTGAGGCGTAAGGAGGTCATCCTTTCTGGTGATATCTTTCCTCAGGGAATAAAAACTATTCTCAAAAGCCAATTGCAAAGCAAAATCCACAGTGCTTAAACCACGGAACCATGGTACGAATATTTTAGTACCATGCGTGGAGTCTTCTCTCTGCCCTCCACGCTACGTCACACGATCGATACAATCGCATCTCAGAGGTATCGATAGATGA
This sequence comes from Ceriagrion tenellum, assembly GCA_963169105.1. Taxonomy (NCBI): domain Eukaryota; kingdom Metazoa; phylum Arthropoda; class Insecta; order Odonata; family Coenagrionidae; genus Ceriagrion; species Ceriagrion tenellum. The sequence continues at coordinate 174,427,509 of OY720633.1, forward strand.
CTGAGATGCACAACGACCAAGCCGATGTACTAGTACCGAGATGTATGTACATGAGAACTCCTGGTAGTATTATCGACACGACAGTCATTCCCTCGCGCCTCCTCCAACGACGCATTCAACTCGAGAGCAGTGGATCCTCTCGACATCGGCTATCACACTGGTGCCACAGCAAGCGTTATCCCTCATTGACACTGGTGTGACGTGCAACTAGGCCATTCCGCTGATTCTTGTTAAGGCAGTTAGAACGAAATTTTTCCCCAGTCACGATAGAGACCATTTTAGAATATTAGTTTCCATTTAGACACATGGAATAAGTATTTTAATATTAACGAATAGTAAAATGTTATTTCAAAATGACTGAATCCCCGTGACTAAGTGAACACGCGCGCATGCATAAGTCTTTAAATTGACTCATTTTTTTCATGCCTATCGGGAACAAAGCCTTCTCACTTAAGGTTTTTTACGATTCTGTAAACTTACTTCGGTGAGCCATTGATTTAAAAAAAAAATAGTTAAGAAAACATTCAAAGCACCTGCGGTTGAAAATCTCACTCAAATTTTCCGACGTGATCTTGGCGCGTTAGGTATTCCTTCTTTGATATAATCTCAATGGAGTGCACTCACCTGCACTATTTCCCTATAACTGGCACTAGCTAGTAAATGTCTCGCAAAGTAGTGGGATTAGTGGCAGATACTTTGTTATCTTTAGAAAGGTGAGATATTTTTCTTTGCGGGAGTGTTTTCCGTGGCGTTCTGTTTTCATTATAGCCCCTCATTGTGTGGAGAAAGAACGAATCTTTGCAGTGTTCGGCAAAGTGTCTCTCTTATTTAATCGCTTGTGTCTGACAAGAGGTGAATTTAGGAGCTAAAATGATATTATTCTGTGTCGCTCGGAGTCACATTTATTCTAAATTTCTCGAGCAACCAAGCCTTGTCTGCGGCTTCCAAGTCTTCAACGGCTCCCAAACCAATCCCTCTAAAAATGTGAATCACTCTTCGTTTTTTCGTTGAAGTTTTTAACGAAACGCTCAGCTTACCTGTGTATTTTACTTATATGTCGGGTTAACCTTTATGTCTGGGCTCCAAAATGCTCGTGGCGCATTCGAAGTCTGGCCTTACTAGAACAATGTAGCACCGCTCATTCGCCGATGGCCAATTGTACGCTTGATAAAAGTTAGTTTCTTTAAAGTTGTGTCGCACATATTTAGTTTGGTCGTTCTTCACAATATGTCTGCAGTTAAGGTTATTCCCAAATGTTATGCTATTTTGCGTCAACTTGCTTTCTCGAGTCATCTGATATTTAGGATATAATGACGTGCGAGCTCAAGTTGCGTCTCGCAGGATCTACTCTTCCGGAAGCTGCGCACACTGACATGCAAGAAGTTTGGATATTCCAGAAATTTCATGATATTGCCGGCAAAAATGTATTCTATAATTTTGCGTACAAGCAATTATAATGACGTTGGCTGATAAAGTAATGCGGACTCACAGAATTTCATTGCATAATATTTACATTATAAAATGAATCCATTCTACAGTTTCCCCAGAAACCACCAATTACTACAAGAGCTCTATTGAATTAGCTCTTGATATTGGTTCGTACTTGAAAAAATTAGCGACCCCCCTCAGGAGACGTGTTCGTTAAATGAATATTTCTCAACGGCGTCGTCCGCCTCGGAGCTGGTAATTCGAAGCGCCGTAATAGATCGATGATGACAATTTCACGAAGAGAGGAACCTCAAACCTTCCGGGGGATGATAATGAGATGAGGGGGAGGGTTGGGGGGGGGGTGGTAGATGACATTGTGGGGGCTGGATGATGCGAGGGGGGGCTGCGAGTCTCATGGGATATGTGTTTCAATACATCGCTCCTCCCTCCCGAATAATCCCCGAGCGAGCGAAGACGACGTCGCCGACTGAGAAGGCCCATCCGCCCGCCAAGAAAACCCTCCCTCTCGTCGCCACACCAACCAATCTTCAGAGTATATAAGTACATTGATACATGTACATAAATATACATATAGTATATATTTGGCCACCCTCTCCATCTCTCCAGCCGCCACCCCCTCCCCATCCCCTCCAACCCAGCCTCCGGCCACGGCCGACACCTCGCAGACGATTCCCCCGGGGAGCGTGCCCACAGGAGGGTGGGTTTCCAATTACCAATCGCTCTCCTCCTCTGGGTGAGTTAGTTCCCATCATTGGCCGATCCGAAGGAGATGATGGAAATTTTCGGATCTTATATCTTACACGTAGATATATTTTTAAAAATGGGAATCGGCGTTAAAAAGAATCCTCTCACCCCCTCCGCCCATCTTAGGATACGATTTTATTCAAACGACCGTGTGAGCAAGGCACACCGCAATTCACGACTCGTCTTCAAGTTGCACAAAGTTCGGGTAGTCTTTTAATCAATATCAACTTGTAAATGTAGGAGGACCGTTTTGTGTTATTTCACTGACGATTATGTGTAAATAATTCACCGCGGGTGAATACGGGAAAGACAATTACGAATCCTTCAACAATTATTCATCTCCAAAGTTACACCGAAGTCCAAAAGCCTTCCAGCATGAGGGATCTTCAAATAGCTCTTAATGTAGGAGTAAATGAACATCAAAATTATAAAAAATATGCATGCGTCGTATTAAAAAAATGTAGCTTCAGAGAATGCGAAGAGACGCGTGACACGCTGGAGCGCTGTTTATCTTTACCATCTACGTTTCAGTATAAACAGAGACGAAATACACCAGAATAATAATTATTAGTCATTTTAACCATGATAAAATTAGTAGATCGAATTATGTTTGAGAGATTAATACACTTTACTTCCTAGTTGATGTCCATGTAACTTATCAAATGGTCAATTCACAGCAGAAATCTCTCTCCCCTTGTCTATTCCCTGCAATTCATCAATTGCCGGAATGTTTTCAGCAAAAGAGTAGTTACCCTGATATCCAATGATAAAGGAAAGAGCACAATTCTTTTAATACGTTGCTTATTTCCTCACATGAAAGGACGAGTCAGATGTGGGGCAATTTTTTTTAAGGAAACAAGGATATGGCCTCTCATCCAATGCTTCTCCTAGTCATAACACTCCTCAAGCAATTGCGAATAAAATTGTTACCCTAACCCCCTTCCCATTGAGTGTACTGGTAGATTTGGAGAGGAATTCACGAAGTACCTCGGAATGTGTTTTTCTCTTAGTGAAAGAAAGAACTTCTTTAGCGTACAACCAATTTTTTTAAATGAGAGACGTCGTTTTACTGAGCGCTCTCAAACGTAACTTTCACCTCTTATACATCATTATACGGGCAAAGCCTGCGCCAAAATCATCTGCCCTAAACGTCACAAAGAAACAGTCTCTCAAAAACGATTATTTAAATCAGGTGTGGATAAGAAATTAGAATAGTCTCGGCGTTCAAACAGCCGAGTAACCAATGCATTCTTTAATAAACTGGATAATACCCAACCAATTCATAGTTAAATTCAAGAGTTTCACTTCCCTCATTTGAATGACGGCAATAGTAAGCGCAGTCAACGTGAAAATTTTAACCAGGATCTCATACCAAAGTGAACGCTGGTGAAAAATATGGGTTAAAATTATTTGAAGAAGTGTCTAAGCAGTGATGGAGAAAGCATGGAGGTGCTGTCATAGGGAGCGTTATCGTATCAAAAGACACTTCTTTAGGAACGCTCTCAACCCAACAGCTCAAAGAGACGAGGCTCTTTCAAAAAAGATTGTTTGAAAGTTTAAAAAGATTTGTCGGATGTGGGGGGTGCATAAGCACTGGCCCCTCCCCCCCTTTCTTCTAACATGCAGTGTTGCTACGCCGCTGATTTCCAGTGTTGATCTCAAAGTTTCCATCGCCCGCGTCCGAATATAATAAGATGCCACTCACACTACATAGTCGCGGCTTCACAACAAAATTCTGATACCAGCTCTTCGGCCGCGAATTTCAACTCCTCCAAGTGGATCTCGTCAGCACGATGGTTGGTTCTTTAAGACTGTTATAATGTAAGGATACAGCTGGAGAATTATGATTTGCTGTGCGGTGTGTTATTACAGCGAGTATCTCGGCCGTCATCTACGTAAACTCCTTCGCAAAGTCTTCGTCGGCACCGTTGGTCGTGCCCCACTTCTGATGGAAGACATATCGCGGTCTCACAGTGTCGAGTTTGAAGTAAAGGAGAAACAGCCATTTTGGGGAAAATCATTAATTAAGAATGGTGGGAGCGAGACATTATTTCACCGGAAAGTCAATGAATTCCGTTCTCATTTGTCATGCGAAAACCAACTTCCTTAAGTCTTTGTTCTATGAGCTTGCCTGCCACAAACAGATTGATCCTTAGATTAAGTTTTTTTCCCATTTTTCGTGTTGAATCTTTGACCTTACCTACGGAATTGACCGTGTTCTGACAAGCTTACTTCCGCATGCTTACATCGGAAATTCAAATTTTGGTTCTAGTTTAAGTTTGGTTTAAATTTTGGAAAATTAAAATTGTACTTTTGAAAAATAGACTATGATTGACTCTTATCTTTTTACCCGCAGGACTTTCCGCCTCTGCTTATCAATTGGTATAATAAAAGTCTATTGTAATTTATCGGAGTGAATTAATTTTAATTATTTCCAGTACTAGGGTAATCTTTCATTCACTTCAACAACAGGGTATATTGCTGATATCCTTCGATGGATGAATGTGGAGGTTATGTTGAGTCCGATGCGAAAGGTGATAACTGATCACCTTCGATGGGAGAGGCAAATTAGTTGATTCAAGAGTAAGTCGATCGCCGACTGAAGAGGGGGATATGAAATTTTTTTTTTCCATTTTAGTACGATTCTAAGATATTACTTTCCTTTTAGATTTTTAGTGACATTTTATTTCTTTTAGAAAAGCATGCTTAAAAAAGTTTTTAATTTTTTTTAATTCTAAACATAGTGTTAAAGATTTCAATGGCTCTCTTCTTTCGTGACATCCTAATATCAAATGAATCGAAGGAGCAAGTCGACGCGATATTCCTTGATTTCCAGAAGGCATTCCAAAAGGTTCCTCAAAAAACTCATGCATAAATTTCAATCATTTGGATGGAGTAAAAAAATGACTTAATTGGATAAGAGACTTTCTATGTGATCAAAAACAAAATGTAGTTATTTATGGTGTTAGATATCATATGGTTGGAGTCACATCCGGTTTTCCTCAAGGAAGCGTGATTCGCCCTCTTTTATTCATTATTTATATTAATGGCCTAAGTTCTTAAGTTAGCAGTAAATTAAGATTATTTGCAGACGATACAGTAATCTTCAGTGAAATAAGCGAAGACGCGGACTTATCCGGACTTATTATATCTGTCATCGGACTTTAACAACGTTTTAAAACTTAAATTCAAGAAATAAGGTTTTATTAAGTGTTTTGTTTTTTATTACCCCTAACAACATTCATTCATGGAGAAAGGCGTGAGGGCTAGAATTAAATCTTAGTAAATTCACCACAGAACTTTTCTTGCAAAAGTCATCACACCCCACGGAAATGCCTTACCTATACTGTGGATGGAGTATACATAAAATCTTCAGGCGCAGTAAAATATCTTGGAATTACCTTAACTTCTGATATATCGTGGGAATTACACATAATGAACATATACGGCGCAGCATTAATGAAACTAGGTTTTTTTAAAAGTATGATAGGAAGGTCCTCGGATGAAAAAGTCAAAGAGAGATGCTACTTCGCTCTGGTTAGGCCACACTTCGAATACGCCGCGAGTATTTGGGACCCTGGTCATAAATATTTAGCAAAATATTGATAAAATACAAATAAAAGCAGCACGCTTCTTTGAAAACTGCTACGAGCAAATACACTGTCTCTCACATCTTTTAGAGGGATTGAGGTGGGAGCCCCTAGAGACTCGGAGGCTACATGCTGGGCTTAGCTTGCTTGAGATATTCAGAACTGGTGTGTTTCAGAGCGACATAGAGAATATGATCATAACGCCTCACTACATCTCTAGGTTTTACAGAAGCGATAAAATAAGAGAGATATATTGCCGAACAAATAGGTACAAATCTCGTTCTTTCCGCGCACGATAAGCGACCTCAATAAAAACTGAGCTCCATTAAATACAATTCCGTGATACACGTCACCATTTCACCTCACAAAACCTTATCCCTTACGTCTTTACACGGCTGGTGTCCTAGCACCCCCTGCCACATGCCCATGCGGCGATTCGCAGAGTAGTATGCAGATTGAGAAAGATGAAAAAAGTGAAATGAACGTCATAACATTCTGCAATGTATAATAGACTACAATTGTCAATGACATTTACTTGTCAGCCACTGTATGCTGTTCATGCAGTGTAAATGGTTTAATAGATCTAGTCTTAAGGAAAAATATCCATGAAGCAATTCATATGCATTGAGAATATAGGTTGGAAATAATATTCACTGCAGAACGAAAGACAAAAAATACTGCTATTACGATGTGTTGTACCGATGGAAATATACCGCCAAAGACTGTCTTCTTCAATATTTGCGGCAAAAATTACTCAATAGTACTGCACGTCAATAGTCACGTGCATGAGTGTAAAATGTGTCACACTTCAAAGTATGAAATTAAAATCGAAAGCAATGAATGGATTCACAATAATTCTTTCTTCAATCTCTAAGTCTTTGGTCCGATGTGATAAACAGTTATTAAATTACTACATGGAATACATCTGGCATAATTTTGGCGATAAATACATTTTTAGGCTGGTCTTGCTTTGTGACAAAAGTTGGGTTTATCGTCACACCTCAGACTGATGGATACGATGGCTCTTATCCTAATGTTTTGTGAGGTGAAATGGTGACGTGTATCACGGAATTATATTTAATGGAGCAATGGAGAATGGAATCTTAAAGCCTCGGATGCCCTCATATGTATATATGTTATAAAATAATTGAGCCTCAGCCTTCTTAGAGACGTAAGGGATACTTCGTAACATGCTTATCCTACAGCCTTGGAATCCATTATGCAATGATAAATAATAGAATTACGGAAATGTTCAAGTTAACGAGGATGCAAGACCCAAAGCGATGATTGAAGGCAGTCCACATGGACGCCATGTGTCAGGGACGGAGCATTGGCGATTTTAGAGCAACGCTGTGAAGCGTACGATAGGAGACGTCAGCATAATTAATTTGTGAGCAAAGCCACGATGAAGGCGTTGCTGGGAAGGGTGAGTCCATTGATTCGGTGCAAAGAGCACGAAGAAGGAGCATAGCATGTACAATGCGAGAGAATGAGATTATGGCAACACCCTGGACAAGTCCTCTCGCCGGGAGAAAGATTGACGGATTGGCAGTTTGGTGGACGGGTGAGGGAGAAGGATGAGGGATGAGCCATGAGAGCGTAAATTGTGCTGAACACTCCCGTTGTACCCGCACTGTAAACAGTTGTCGTCCTGCTCAATGAGAGGGGTTAGCGGAATGTGTATTTGTTCATTGATGACAGCCAATATTTGATCGCGACATGAAAGAGTAGGTATACAGCTGTGAAATAGAGAAACAAGAGATTTTTTCGTGTCCTACGAAATAATGAGGACGTAGGACCGAGTACGGAACACTCTGTAAGCCATGGATTTGGTCACTAAGGAAACATTCGTCGCGCTATTCGCAAAAATATGAAATAAAAGAGCACTTTACCGCGAGACTTACCAATCAAATTGCAGAGAACGCCAGCTGACCGGCGACTTTTGTGGAGAAATAACATACCGTAATTTTCATTGGAGATGAACTGCTAAAACAGATAAACCACTTCGGAAAATTTGAATAATTTTTGTTAAAAATTATTTCATGTACGGTTTTTTTACAATAAGTAAAAGAAATAATTCGTTAAAAAGGCAAGAATAAATGAAACAGCTAACAATTGAATATGAGTATTAGTTTCTGCGTCAAAGACGTAGGCTCTCTTGACCCACGTATTCATCATCCCTTATGAAAAGCTGTTCGTTAAACATTAGGATTCGATTTGATGCAATTTGATCCGACCCGGACCCAAAACCCAACATCAACCGACTAGCAAAACACCCAACAGGAGCTATGAAAAAAACATAATATGGTTAATAATTGGTTTTGCGGGATATTTTCGGGTTAAATAAATCATTTTAGAAGTTTGGTCGAGTTATAAACGATATTCAATGACGTTCTTAGTGAATTAGGCACATAACTCACCATTAGGATGAAAACATACTTCGCAATTTTCTTGACAACACATTTATCACTGACATGATTGGATTAGATGCATTTGATGATAAGTTTAAGTTTAGTTGAGGCTTTTATCTTACATAAGCATTACTGACCACCACTGCTTACATTTAAAATGTTGGGGCCATGAAGGTCCAATTGTAATCATATCTTTATTTTTGTTTTCTCATGCACAAATTAGGGGTTTCCGATACCTTTGGTTGGGTTACATTTTTGAAAAACGCATTTATGAAGGAGTTCGAAGGGTTGTGCACGAAACATGCAGCGGCGACTGTTGCACGTCATACGCAGAATAACGCCAATTGACGTCAGGGGTGAGAGAACGTTTCGCCGGTGCCCATTGCGGCACATTGATCGTCGTCCACGTGCTCTTGCTGATTCGTTCCCATTGGCGCTTCCGTCAACACACTGATATGCATTGACGCAATGCAAAGCTCCAAAAATGACACCTTTGGCTGTCGATTAGAATACTTCAGCAAACAGTTCAAACCACGGAAAAGTCATTGCTCATTTTCTAGATAACATCAATGGCCAAGGATGGGTACGACGTTTTTCTTTTGATTTCTATTGATCAAAGGCATTGACAGGCAGAGAGGGTAGTAAGAAAAACGTCCAGATTGAAGTAATCATGTCGCTCCAGTACCGATGTAAGTTCCTGCAAAAACACCTTTCACCATCTTGATTAAATGGCTTATTAATCGGAAGTTTGCTTTTCAAGTTTCAATTTTTGAATGACCACAAATAGCACGATTTTTATTTCGACTCATTACTTTTGATGGTTTATTGACATAACTTTCAAGCTCATTTGATTTTATATTTCAAAGTGCAATTTGATGCATGCACTAGTTTGTTTTCCCAAGAACAATGTACTTTGCAAACATTTTTATATGACCATTTAGCTCTCGTCATAATGAGATGGAACATTAGTACAATAAAACAGCCTATGGGAAGAAAAATGGTATTAATTTGATAAAACGAAGTTGGGGTCAAATGATCCCTAGCAGTCCTTCTAGTTAACGCGAAACTCCCTAAAGGGCAGACAAAACATTTCCCAGGATAGGATTTATTTTCATATTTTGCACCAAAATTATATTTCTGACTAATCTGGCATTTTAACCCAGTTCTCAATTGTCGCTAAGTAGCATCAATTATTTCCTTCCCTGTGTAAAACATTTAAAGAGGATTTCCGAAGGACGGAAGGGTAAGATAATAAAGATTATCTCGACATTGGTCTCTTCATCTACGAATATATGTTGTATATATGTATACCCTTGATAATCGATTACTCCTTCCCTAATGGCGGCGGCCATGAGGTTGGGCGTGTATGGTTGGCTGGGGGGGAGGAGGGGGCGGGAAGGATGGTCGGAGATGGTTGAGTTCCTGCGGTGGAAGTTTTCCGACTCGGTTGGGAGTGGCTTACTATAGTGGGGTGCGGTGGAGTGCAGTCAAGGAAAGGGAAAGAGGAAAAGCAAATGAGCTCTTTGCACCTCCACAAATCCCTTCGAAGGGCGAACAGGTCCACCGAGGCCTCTCGTCGAACATGGTCGCGTTGGTTTCAAGACATGATCCGATTCGGAAGGAGTTTTGTCTCGAATCGACAGAGAATCTGATTCGATTAACTTCTCCCAGGACACTAATGAACGTTTCTACTGTCTGGAGATATGCAAATGGTTTTATTTTTTGATGATTCGTCTTGTTTTGGCTAGTGCTCTTAAGTCTCACATTTACTTGTTAGGTATCTTTTTGTCGCAGAATTCTTACCTTTTATAAAAAGATTTAATGCTGAAAGTGAGGCCCCATTTTAAATAAAACTGCCTTAACCTGTTTTGTGTTAACTAATTTCCTCCTTGAACCGCATTCTGGAAGGCGTCTTGTCGTAATCGGTACAATATTATTTGATAGTTAAATAGTAGCTACCTAATTGTAGCAAACTATTTCAGCTGCTGTTTCATTTCTATTGACGCTAGCAAGCTCAGAGAAACTGGAGATGCCGATAACTCTGTAATTTCAGCACCTTTAACTCATTTGAGTGACTTTTTACATAAATTTTCTGTTTCTACCCGTAATTCTTTCCCTAAAACCGTGGTGGAAAATACCACTCGTGCCCAATTTGAATAGGAAATTCGTTTCGTACGTAGTTGAGTTTTTTCCCTCCTTTATTTTTCCCTGTAATGATCTTTTAAATTTTTCCCCCTGTAACTTTTCCTTGCCGTAACAAGTTCAAAACTTACGGAAAGTTCTCCTTTCCTCACAATGCCTTTCATCACGTTGCACAGCAGATCCTTTAGTAAACCCTCCCCTTCAGTTCCCTCCCCCCCTTTGCGCAAACGTGAAACTCCCCGCCCCACAGCATGATGCCACGGCCCGTCAAACGGCGACTACCTTCATACCCTGAGACAACTTGAACTGGGGATCAACTTATTTTGAGCAATCACACCTGTGCCGAACACTTCTAGGGTTAAGAATCCTGAATAACGATGGAAGAAAATGCCCGTTTCTGGTCGTATTTGGAGGATCGAATGTAATCAGCTAAAAGAGGATTCTTTGCTGTTCTGCATTCTAGCGTCTTGTGTTGTGACTAATTACCTATTCAAATCAACTCTGTTGAAATGATATTGGAAGTTGATATAGATTTGGAGAAATGAATGTCCCTTTTGTAGAGTGTCGGATCCAGAACGTTCTGACGCTCGCCCCACATTGTGTTCAATCTATGCGAGGATTTGAAAAATTCACTTTTGGAACTAAGCACGAGTCAAATTTTGCAGGTTATTGGTGACCTTGTGCCATTGTGAATTAGTCGATGTCAAGGCTCGGATTTGAAAACTGATTGCTCATTCTACGCAATGTCGCGCAGCGCAGCGATATGAATTTTTTAAGCAGGGAGACTGGAGCTTATTGTAAAAATTGTGATATTTTTTTATATGGCATACGTTTAAAATGTGGGCATATAATTAAAAAAGAGACATTATAAATAGTTCTTTTCAGATTACTAAATTTAAAGTATTGCACCGGTTGAGGGTCAAACTTAGATCGTATTACGGTTGGTGTCTTCTTGTCTTGAGGGAGTTAGAAGTTGCGACATGCGTCTGGCATGGATGAATGAAACATCTTTTAAATATTTGAATTATTTCAACAATCGTCTATTCAACGGTTGTATACGACTCAGCGTTTATGAATCATTTACATTTTGTATTTGTTACAGAAAAAATACGACCTGGACCAAATAAAAATGACCATGGAAACTCCACTAGAGGTTTATTAGTACGACCCGGGTTTCGACACTTCGAGTCATCATCTGAACCTGAAGATGACACGAAGTTTCGAAACCCGGGTCGTGCTAATAAACATCTAGTGGAGTTAACATGGTCATTTTTACTTGGTCCATTATGTATAACTTCCACAAAGTAAATCCTACAACCATAACCTTTGTAAAATTCTACCTATTTTTAATGGAGGATACGATAACTTCAACTTATGAGTCTCAATAACAATTAGTAGAATGTAACTATTTACGGTCACAAGAGTTCAATAAGTGTGAAATGTTGATTTAACTGCGACTGAAATTCAAATAATTATCACTCTAATCATTTCCGTACTAAAGAAATGAATTTCACGATACATTTTGTTCTTTTCTTATTGGAAGGTGAATATGAATTTTTTTATCTATTAAATTTAATAAACTATCATAAAATATTTCCATGAGTACCATAGCAGTTTGAATAAAGTTCTATTTTTTCTCACTAGTTATTCTCAATCAATTCGGATCACACTTGCGAATAACAGTGTGTATATAATCATTGGAAAGTTCCATTATGGTACATTCTAAACGCTTACCCTATGGCATTACAAATGCCATAACTTCCTCACATTCTCAACGCTTTCGAATTTTGGTTTGGAAATGCAGTTCCCGCAATGAGAGACTATAGCAATTTTTGTCTTCTTCGAGATTCCACTAAAAGCTTTCATTTAATATTTTATTGCTTGTATTTTTTTCTTTGATACCTTCTAAGCCTTTTCAACAGGTATAGCTTAGTAGAATAATTATAAATTTACTCAAACACAATGACGATGAGGCCCGCCGTTGGCATAAATATGAATATCAAGGGAAAAACTGTGAATACATTGATATGGCCACAAGACTCGTTTATTTGATGGTTTGAGATTTTTCTCCGCTGAAGACATCCGTCCAACACATCACCATCCGTTGCTGTAGAACTGCTTCAATGCTGCAAACTAAAGAGATATTATTTTTTTCTTTTGCTTTGAATTTCCCAAAGCGCTCCTCATACGATTCATTTTCAGTGGATAGTGGCTGATATAAGTCTAAGCGGGAGGATATATTTTTATATACCTATTATATAAATAAGAATATATTGAATATACTTAATTCCCAAGTATCGACGGAACAAAATCCAGCTAGTAAAGCCCTTGGAGTGTTATCCATGGACGGAGCAATTTGTATAATTTATCGTATATTGTAATTTTCATCTCAGTCCTAAGTGGTTCGTGTCAATACTTCCAGGACGCAGTATTAACTGCCTGACAAAAAATCCACACCAAAATGTTTCAAAATATACACAAATGACCCATTTGGGGGTTGTGAGCGATGACCGGGGTGAGTCACTGTATGGACGTAAAATCTATTTGGCTTTTCTTTCCAAAATCCAAAATTTCAATCAAAAAATGAGAAGCATAGATATCCAAAAACCAAGTCAGGGAAGTATTGTATCCTAAAAATAGAAGTTCCCGAGGAAGCCAGTTGCCAAGAAAGGTAGCGCCATGAATTATTCACGAAGCGTTTTATTATAGAAAAAATATCGCGTCCTCTATACCCTTTTAGCGCCTTTCTGTTATCTTCCACGATACCTCTATGATCGCCTCTCTATAATCATCCAAAATTGTCGTAAAATATTTTGATTTGAAATAGTCACCCTCCGTAAGAAGTGAATTTCTATTCCATTTCAAATAAAAGAGGAGGAGGAACATTTTAATAAAAACATGGACATCTTTCATTGAATCAGATCGGGAGGAACTGTATTTTACCAAGCAATCTGTAATGGATTTTTAAATTTAAAAAACAGCTGAAATCGGCACCTTGTGTGACCTAGGGCCAATAGATGAGGGAAATATCTCTGCTCTTTGTGTACCTAGAGGTAAAAATATACCAGGAGACTGGACAGGAAACTAGCCCCAAAGGTCACGATTTCTGCCTACCTGTATTATTACTGGATTTCGTCTTTAGAAAAATAACAAAACGTCTGAATTATACCATAATATATACGTTCTCAAACGATCATAACCTATGTGCTACTATAACTTTTTCTTCCGAAGAAGTTAACTGGAATACGTTACTGATATTTTAATTTTGACGTTAAAAATAGTGCAAAATGAAAACTACTAAAGACTTTTCCCGCGAACATAATCTGCTCATGAACTCAAAGACCCGTGAACTCCCATGCATAATAATAACTACTCCAATATTGTGAATAGTTCTATAACTAATTGTTCCAAATCGCCCCAGTCTCCCGGATCTTAGCTAAATGTTTAGTCTACCTGTCAATATTGGCTCTCAACCTGTTTACTCAGTTAGCAGTGTTTCAGTAGTTCTGCTCGCTAGCAGTTATTTTAACTATGCATTCTGTTTTCCTTTGTATTTTATATACTTCGGGAATTAAATCTTTCTGAGCAAAGCTGAACAACGCCGAATGACATGTTTTCTCTGTAGGAACTAATTCCGATTTTTAATACCGTTAATTTCCGACCTACTTGAAAGCCAATATCCACTATTTTTTCACTAGTATTTGTTCAGTGTTCATGGTTGTAGAGTTTATATCAGTTTTTTGTGAGGACAATTGTCTAATTCCGTCTAAAAATCCAAGAAAAACCCGTCGCATAGCTTTTCCGTTCCGTTTCACATAGCTCGAGGGTAGTGTGTAGGATAGCAGTGTCTCCTCTTATGATCCTCTTTTCCGCGACAGCAGCAATTTGTCCTGCAAGCTCGTCAAATTATAAAACGTACGCATTTGAGAGTCTGGTATGAAAGGGATGTGGTTGATAAAGGCTGCTGATACCATGGGTCTTTATTGTTTCCCTTCGTTAAGGTTTGAGTGACGAGGACATCATATTAATGTGGACTATTGAGGAAGAACGTGGTTGAATCTTTAAAAGCTGTAAGAGAAAGTAATTACTTTGTAGTTTACTACTCAAATTTTTGTCTAAAAATTTCAGAGTGAAACATTCCTTTTACTCTGAAACATTGCCATAAATTTTGCGCGTCAACGATTAAATAAGTAAAAGAATTGTACAGGCCTTAGTCAGAATGGGACAGCCTCGGCTAGTATTTTGAACGCATGGGCCATTCTGAAATGTTATCACCTAATATATAACAGGATTTTATGGATGGCATGAACAAAAAAGAGTCGGATTTATCACTCTTCGTTTGCTCGCGTAGTCGTGATCTGGAATGGTCCAGGTGTCTGCGTGTCGCACGTGTCCAACTCTGGTGATCGTGGAAGGGAGAAGGAGTCTGTTACTCGGTCCGAAAATGGATGGCGTGGGTGGCCTCAAAGTCAGAGGGAAAATTATAGTGTTTATCTCTTCGAAAGGACATAATTACTCTCCCGCCCAGGATTCCATTTCGAGCGAAGCCGTCGACGCAAAAGGGACTCGTCATTACGGAGCGCGCGAAACCTCCCTTTCGTTTCTCTCCCCTCCGTCTTTCCTTTATCCCTTATCTACCCTCTCCCCCTCCCTCCCCCCTTCTTCCCACACCACCCACGTCTTTCCCTCCCCCTCCTCCCCATCACATCAATCCAGCCATCTCCGAATCCTCATCACAAAAATCCCTCGACTTTGTGGATCACAAGCCCTTCCCGTTCGTGTTATGGAGGACCCACACCTCCTCCTCCAACTCCCCAACCCCCACCCCACACCCCCTTCCTCCCGCTGGACTGGCGGCGCCATTACACTCCTCTTCTTCACTCTTCATCCCCGCATCCAATTCCCACGGAAAATAGCTCCCCTTCTCAGTCTGCCTCTTCCTCTCCATTTCCCTCTCTTTGCTCATCCTTACAAAAACCCAACCCGCCGCAGCAACCCCCTCCTCCCTTCAAGGAGAGAAGAGAAGAGGGAGGGAGTTGTAGGGAGGAAACACCCTCACTCCCGTTCGGTCTCCCTCCTCCCTCTTCGAGAGAGAGAGAGATGGCGATGGAAAACCTCTTTCGCCTCACCTCCTTGAATAATTTGGGCGCGCGTTACTTCCTCCTGTGTTGGGAATTCGGCGCTACTTAAGTCTACTCCACCGACCACGGTTATCATAAAAAGGGGAAGCCCTTTGCGTGGTGAACTAAGCTGCTCCTTGGTGGAAGGAAACACCTCTGGTAGAATCTCAAGGTTCCGAAATGAAAATCGTCCAAGAATGCAATTGTGTCAGGCTTCCTGTCAAACTTTCGCAATTTTTGTATTCGCTTTGCCTCTGCAATCTGATCGTTATATGCCCTAAACTTTAGTTTTATCTTTTGTTAGTAATAGCTTTTGATTATGAGATGATAATAATTAAATATTAGCGAAAGAAAAAAGTCTTCTTCATATTACGTCTGTTTCGTCGAGCATTACCTTTTTATCATGTTCTCGTGTATGCCATGAAAACTGAAGGCATTCACGGTTAAATAGTCGTAGGTATTCACAACTTCTATCCCCATGGATATCACCTCAAAAATAGATTGTATTGCTAGAAATAGAATTTTAAGTTAATGGGCTACCGTGATGACCATGATGTGGAGGTGAAGTGTCGCAAATACCTTGTTTACTTAGATGTAGGAGTCGGCATCGTCACTATGAAACCAAAATGAATGGCTATTTCCGACAGTCATGAGGCATCATGCAAATACGTTGGAAACGAGAGACCAGTTATCGAATCCATCAAAGTATCTCTCGGTGTTCAGAAAAACAAGCCGAGACATTAGTGATTATTTTATTGGACCGGTGAGCAGAATGCCGCTTCCTAGTTGCACAATCAACATCAATGCCTTCTGTTCATCATTACAGTGTAAACAATAAGGAATAATATAATATATCAAAAAACTATCTTTTGAAAATTATTGAAATGTTAATGATACACCCTTCCCTTGGACTGTAACCTTGACGTGGTGGAATGACTTGCACGTTCTAATGACCCCTACGGCTGGAGTAGTGGGAGCCATTACTTACTGCTCTTGGTAAGGCCACCCATGCCAGATAGAAAGAAGGGAAGGAACTTGACGGAACGTAGCACACGGATGAATGGTGTCACATTAAAAACGCCGTTGGGAAGCGATGGTGGAAATCTCTCCCTACTATCAACTGAGTATCCTGAATACGAGAGTTATTCATGGAAACCCATGGAGTCCCAACAGTTGCCGGGCAGCGGAGAAGTGAGGACTCTGTGGTTGTTTTCTCACGAAACCCATGTAATACAATGTAACCAAAGGATACGATGAATGATTGAATAGGATTGAAGAAAATAGATGCCGTAAGTGTCGGCAAAATGAGGGATTAGAACAATAATGAGGGCAGGAAAGATACAAAAATGGAAGAGGTGAGAATTGATGCTCTGGGGTTGGGAGAGGTGAGGCCAAGGCGCGGATGCACATGGATAATTCCGGTGATACTGGAAGATATCAAAATGATTAAATTTTAGTAAGGCAAAGACTTAAAAACAGATTTAAAACTCGCGAAATCTTCCGGTGAGGAATGGCGGTACGTATTCGGGTTATATTTTAGCCATGATGAGCTGTGGTGTTATATTATAAAGCCTTTGTAAAAGTAGGAATATGGTTTCGTGGATCGTGGATGCATTGAAAGCGCAGTAAAGGATGTAATACCAGACGCTAGGGGAAAAGAACTTACATGTTGAAATTCAAATGGAAGCAATCGAGAAAAGGTTGTAGACGATAAAACCAAGTATAGCAAGAGTGGCAGAGAAAACAGTAGGATCAGTGGAACGGTGGAGGGTGAAGAAGCATTGGGAATCTACGGAAGAAATAATTAGGAAAATGGACGAGAGAAAGATGTGGGATAGCGTTAACTCCGATCTAGGCGAGAGGAAGTAAAAGGAAATTAACCGTTGACTTCGGCTTGTGGCCAAAAAGGTGAAGGAAAAGTGATAGAAAGAACTATCCGATGAGAAGAAAAAGCTACTTGAAGAGGGGGGATTGGGTACACTATCCGCTAAAGTGAAAATGCCCTTCAGTGGTTAGAGAGGGCAAACAATAGCAAAAGATATAAGATAGCAGGCCAGTTATTAGAGGAACAGGAAAATATCTAGTATAGGGCATGAGATCACGTAGGGGAGCTTCATTATTGCGAAAACCGACCTGTTAACCTTGATTCTGAGAATCGAAGAACAATAGATAAGGATAACTTCGGATCAAGATTACTAGAGAGCAGAATAATTGAAATGGCATACGAGAGACGGAGGCCAGAAAAACTGTGTAAATAGATAATATATCTTCGGGGCTAATGAATATGGGTAATACCTAAGTGAAGATGATTTTTTGTTGAACTAATTCTTACGATTTTAAGAAAGGACTTTGGCCAAAGTGTATCGTGAAAACTATCTTGATACCTATCCCTAGCAAGAAAAAAGCATCAGTTTGAGTGTATAGTAGAATAATTAGTTTTAATTCAGCATGTAGAGTAAATCACAATGGAGGCGATGACCAGTTTGGGCTCAGGGAGAGGATGGCCACTCGGGATGCGGTTGCGGTCATGATGGAATTTGAAGATAGAAAATTGGACATTACGTTTTCGCTTGCTTTGCGGATTTCGAAGAGGCCATTTTGAATATAGAGAAACTCTATCTGCCCCGGACACACTGTGAATCATAGGCGTGCTCGTTGGAGTTAGAGACCCGTCGCTAAGAAGCTGAGAATGTGTACCGGCCTGACTGGTACATGTGGAATCACACGTGCTGCTCGCATGAAGAAGGCTGTCATCCTTGGGTCACCCCGTCTGCTCGCATGACCCGACCGCAGCTTAGTCACTCCATCCGATGGGCGTCGAACGTGGGTGCGAAAATTGCCAAACCACCACCACCGACCTATGAGTCATGAGTATGACAACCCATGGAGTCCTCAGGCACCAACTTTTAGGGATCGGCTGAGGGTCCTTAAAATGGATGGCAAAACTCGCTTTCTTCTGGTTCTTAAATTAATTGATTGGTGCATCTTATACGTATCCTTCTGGGCAAAGCTTGGTCTCTCTGCCAGTATGAAATAATTATCATTCTTAATGCTATTGGTTATGTCATGGAGAGTATTTGCTCTTCACTTCTGAGAAATCAAGTCGACGCGTCTACCTGTGGAGAGGCCACTGAAATTATGCCTGGGGTTAGTGCATGTTGTCAGTTGATTTCGTCTGCTCAAATTGTGCAATACTTAAATTTAGAAATGTACTGTTTAGGGCCTTCGATTTGAAGCTATGCCCTACGAAATACCGAGCTTTTTCATGCCAATATTATTAATCGTCCCATTGTTTCTAGATACTTCTACACCTCTTTTTATATTTTCTCTTATATTTTCAGTTTGCAGTTGCCCTCCTCGCAATAGACATTTTTGAAGCATCTTTCAAGGATATATCTCATGGATTATTTCGATTTATAGCCATCCCTTGGATTTACTGTATTAAAAACAGCTCTTTTTTTATCGCGAGGGTCCGTAATGGATGGAAGTTAAAATAAAGATTATGTTGGAAACAGTTCAGACATTTGGCTTGAAGAAAGAATCCTTGTCATGCCTCCAAACGATGAACCATTGAAACGCCCCATCGGGACCAATATTCTTTTAGTTCGGATACGCTCCACAAATCTCCGAGGCGGGCAGACAGATGACATTAAGAGCTTCCCGCCCAACTCTCCTTTCCCCTGCTCAGGTGTTCATGTTGCGCTTTCGGCGATGTGCACCGCAGCTGACCGGCACTCATCTCGTCACGGCCACATCTCCGGGCGGTCTCCATCCGGTCACCATATTATTTTCGAGGTTTCATGACCGAAGTTCTACGTCCACTCATCGATAAGTCTTGCGACCACCTACCCAATGTCTGATGCCAGCAAAAATCCTGAGCTTTCAGATAACTTCGGGTTGACTTAAATGCAACTTAATCTTGTCAGTAACTTTAACGAGACCACACAAAACGAAACCATAAGTTCTAAGGCCAAGTAGCAAATCAAACGTTGTGTCTTCCACACATTTATAATTATAGGTACAACCGTTTTCGGCAGTTACGCCATCATCAGGATGTAGCAGACACAAAGTTTGGTTTACTACAATGTCGACCTTCCACCAAGTGAAACCTTCAACACTTGTAACTCCTAAGGTCAAGGCCTAAGATTCAGAGAAAATGGCTCACCTATTTTCAAGTCAGTAATAATTATATGCTTTTATCCATTTTGGCTTTTTCAATTCCTTTCCCTTAAATATATTCAACGACATTTGGCGAGATTTTGTGAGGCAGCACAATGAAAGTCCAATTAAAAATCATGTTGCACCTGATGATGACTCGCCATTGCGTCGAAACGTCGTTGCGGAGATTAAATACCTCTTAGTGGACATTATCAATTCTTTTTACTGAACTTTCCTTTAGTCATACATTTTTTAGGCCTATTAATTTATCTGGCGTGCCTTGCGTCATTTTTTATATTTGGCTCACGAAACTAGAGAATACAACATATTTCCTGGAGTTTTGATACATGGTAATGTTCTTAAGTTTTCCTCGTTAGCTTTTCGAATTATTTCAAGGAGATGGAAAATACAGGCGATTGGCAAATCTAGGCATATGCGCGTGGAATTACAGGTGGTTGATCTCTCAATGTCACTTAGCGAAATGGAGAGAATGTTTTTCTTGCTTATATTAATCTCGACCATATGGCATTAGATGTCGCCCAATTACTGCTCGACAAAATTCATTAAGCATTTTCATTTATGTTCCATCAAAGCATCTACCTTACAAAACTTTGAATAAGATTTAACCGTCATGCTGCAAAAATGATAATTAAATCGATAGAAGGGTGCAGATGCCTTCATTTTGACTCAACATACTTCGCTAAAACGCAATACTGCAGTAACTTAACAACAAGGATCTGTGGCTAGGAGTGAAATACCAAAGGGAATGATTAGGGAAGGGATGAGAAATGTTTTTTTATCGCGGGAGGCAGAACGAAGATCAAGAAGCATTTAAACTGAATACTATCACCTCTTTGTTTTTTTAGCAATTGATGCTGCATTGGAAAGGAGAAATATTTTTACAATTCGGTATGGCAGTGAATATTTCTTATTTTGTCGGTTCCGCCAGTTCTAGATATATAGCGTTCGGCTGAAATAACATGTCCGCCGTGTCGCCCTTGGCACTGGCATGCTGCACTTTTTCGAGTACTCTGAGCCTTGCGTACAGCTTCCCAGTCTCTTGAGACTTCCCTCCTAGTTATTCCAACTGCCGAGCTCCACTTTTCGTTAGCCAGAAGCGATTTCCTACAAAGCGCATGGGTTTCTATCATTTATAGTTCATCTCAAATTATGATTCATTTTGTGTGGATCCCGAAATGCTTGCGATAATTTCAAAGTTAGATGTATCAATGGAAAAGTAACGTCTCCTCTTCCTCTTTTCATCCGATGGCACCTCTGAGTTATTCTCTTTAAAAATCGTAGTCTCTTCGTATCTGACCTGGAGCAGAGTCCCGTTCATGTGGATTAATGCACAAAATGGTGAGCCTCCCTAGCCACTCTGCATAATTTGTGATTAAAATCAATTGAACAGAGAACATCAATGAGGTCAGGAAAAGTTTATTGGCCAATCCGCGTCAGAGGCTCCATATCTGCTGACATTCTAATGCCATGAGAAAGAATGGAGTTAATGTGTCCCTTAACGACCGTATGGATATCGTGTAGAGCAAACTATCCGGCGTACTCTTAGCGATAGCTTTGAGAGAAGCATTCTTTTGGATCATTGTAAATAGCTTGTAATAGCATCGGCTCTCATTGTACTAGGGTATTAGTTTTTAGGACAATAGAACACTGAAATACAGATTTTGCTTTACTTATTACAGCATTTCAAAATTTTCCTTATGCTCAAAAATTGGTGGCATGGGATTACAGTGCAACATTTGAAGAATTTTTCTTGCTGGAATACCTCTTGTCGATTTCAAATAACGCTTTACATGCCTAGTATAAGACCATCCCTATCGGGTGAGTGGTTTAAAAGAATTGAAGGAGTCTAAATCTTCGCGTATAACGTGTTGAAGCATCTTTTTCCCCTCTCCTCAGTGTCTAGGTCTCATCCTTGAATCTTTACGGAGATTCAATATGGTTGTGGACTCCTGCTCCTCTGCCTCCTCCTTTAATTTGGTCGACTGATGGATTTCCACGCCGAGGGTTAAATGTATTATCCATGGAGATGGATTGGAAAGGAGGAAAAACATTCATTGTTCGACATATTCATCTCGGGAAACATCGAGATCGCTGACGATATTTCATTTATCAATAGGAGTTGAAAGATGGAGAGAAAATGAGATCGTTTTTTTTAAGGCCCTCGGTGAATATTCTCTCTTGAGAATCATCCACTTCTAGCGTAGCTACGGAATATATATTTGAATTCAAGAATGAGCGCTCCCTCAAGGCTTTCATAGGAAACAGCCGTTGCATTGATAAGCCTATTGCGTCACAATTGAATTGCTTGTTCACTAAGTGCTGAAAGCCGTCCTATCCGTCCGATTTTGATCTATTTATAACAAGATTCATACTAAAATATATTTAGTATCGACATAGGCCTGAGTGTAAGCAGTCGAAACTAATATACATGCAATTTGCCATTATTACACGCACTATCATGATCGATATGTTGATGAAGTTGGTTGAAAGATAATTCTTTACTCGCCCGCTCTTCTATATCTATATCCACATAATACCCCGCGAGCCACCGCTTGCTTCATTGCTCGTCTTATAATTCACCAATGATGCGTAATATGCCTCATATCTCAATTCGTGAAATAACTATCACCACTTAGTTCCCTATGCAAATGATTTTTAGTTTGATATCATTTCCTTTGCAAAATTTTCGCCCTTTTTAGAAGATGTATATAAAGCAAGTTCTGCATTTTTCATGAGACTTTTGCTTTGTTAATCTGCGGCTAATCAGGACGTGCAACTGGTATGGCCTTGTTTCTAACATCTACGCAGTTAAGACGATAGCTGGCCCGACCGCGACTCCTATCACCCTTTTATTCACTCAATCATAAATAAAATGAGCAAAAGACTCACTCCAGTTAAAAAATCTTTCACAGGTGATTGTTTGTGGTTTCCTCCCAGTCGCCTGCTGGATATACGAACTTGAGAAGAAAATATATTTCGTTCCAATTACTAATCGCATGACGACAAATCGGGCGTCAGCCGGACATTTTCCATATCTTAATCGTCTCGGAGTATACTAAGTTTCCGATTCTAAATGGTGATATTTTTTGGATCGATGGAATATTTATGTGAAGGTCGTGGAGAATGATACCGAAGAAAATAGAATCTCAGATCACGGTTCGTGGAGAAAGAATGAACGCTTCAACTGCCGCCCAGAACATGCCTTCGCCTGCAATGACGGCGCTTCACCAATCCAATTCTTATCAATGTTTCTAACATCTACGCAGTTAAGACAGTAGCTGGCCCGACCGTGCTTCCAATCGCTCTATCTTTATCGTTCATAGTATCGTTTATAATAGGCAAAAAGAGCTCAGGACTGGGTCCATTTAAAAAATTCTTCTCAGATCATTATTTGTGGTTTCTCCCTCGTCACCTACTGGATATACGAAATTGGGAAGAAATATTATTTCGTTCCAAGCCAAACGGTTTCACCGCTCAATGAAGTTCAAGGAAGTTCCTTTTCACTTCGATGATTCGTGCTTATAGTTCGGCCAGGATTATTTTTTTATCCTTCTATGCATAATCTCTTTGCGTTGCAGGTGCTGAACGTTATGCGTTATGCTTTGCGTTATGCTGAACGCCATTTTATCCAATCGCGTCCTTATATACCAACTTCGGTTAGCTAAAAAATAGAAGCTAATGAAATACCTCGTATTAAAAAAGTGATATCCGAATCAATCCACGATTTTCGGAACTTTTTATTCACAATAGTGTGAAAGAGAAACGTCATCCTAAATGAGCATCGTGGAGATATTCCTCATCCAGCGTTCTACATTCCATTGCATAGTTATTTTCTTTCCCCTCTGCAACTTACAAGCCTGCTTAACTGACCACTGACAAGACTGCTATGCTTGACTTTGCTGTGGAACATAAAACACGAAATAGGACTAACTGTTTGAAGCGTAACTTTGTGAAATTAACTCAAGGAGAACTTTGAAAGAGGTAAGGGTCACGGAAAAAATCTACCACAGCTGATGCTGAAACCTAACTCCTTTCTGTGGTAAAATCCTGATAACGACAATAAGTTTTCGTTGAGTAGTATTTCCGTAGTTTGGTCCTTCTATACGTCGGGTGATTTTGAAATAGAGCGCATCAGGATCCAGTTCATGCCGATGTTATGTTATATCCGCGTATTGAAATCCCAAGGACTCAAAGTTACTCATGCCATCACAATGAAATCTGATTCAATTGGTTATTTATCTCGTGGAAATCAGGGATAGCAGTGATGATATATCAAATGTAATGTGTCAAGGCCTGGTTACTCAACAAATTCACCGAAGTCATTAATGGATGAAAGTTGGTTCCAGTAAAATTTCATGAAGTTACCCCAACAACGTCTTGGAATTAAATTAAGGAGAGGGCTTCCGTGGGGATTTTATTTTAAGATTTCAGTTTTCTGGCTTACTTATCGAAAGAAATATACTTCATAGGACGATATTTCGCGGTTGACGGCTTCTTCGGGTTGATGTGTCTCGGCGGTTCATCACAGGTCTTATCTAATAAATAAAAATGTTTGTTTGTTCAACTTCTCTGCGTTCCAATACCATTCCTCAGATTGCGATGAAACTTTGGTGAATTGTGCGCGCGTCCGCAAAGGTTTCTGAATTATTAAAAACATTTTACATTAGGTAAAGCGTGAGTCGCTTCAACAAATGAGTTTTGTCACGCGAGCTTCTCAAACAAGCGAGGAACGACAAACAAGTAAGGAAACAGATGTTTACGATTTGCTCAATCACGTCAATCAGAATCATATCAGTAAGACATAATCTGTGTTAAAAAGCACGTGATTTATTTGTACGTGGAATTTGATTTGGTGCAGTGGTCTCTCTGTTTGCATTTTTAATTAACACTTGCGCTCGATTTTCGTATACGCGTCGCTATTTCCTAAGAATGGATTTTAAAGCTTTAAAATCTTAAAATTTTGCACTACTTCAGCACAACAATATTTTATTTACTTCTAAACCACAGCATAGGCATGGAATGGAAACTAGTGCCAATATTTGTACGTATTCAGTTTCTCTGTGGGGACTGGGTCCGAGGTTCGTAATTTCGAAAATTTCGTATTTTCGAAACTTCGTATTTTCGAATAGCACCATGTAATTAGCATAGGCTTTTCGTCGGGACCGACAGTTTTGCTTCATAAAATCGAAACTTCGTATTTTCGTACTTCGTACTATTAACGAGTTGCTACTGTATTATTCAATTTCTCCGTTTCTGTAAATGAGCAATTGCTGAGGTGCAGCTGCATTTTTCTCTTAATCTTTCGCTGACATCGGGCAAAGTCTCATTAATGTGCTTATTTTTGGTTGTCATCTTCCAAACTTAAACCATTTTGGAATGAGTTTCGGCTTTTATCTTATTTTTACTTGTTTTTAACCTATCGATGAGTTTTCCTTATGGGTCTCCCATGTTGAATGTTTGAGTGGAATCATTCCCGTTAAGCAACAAATAGTGTTGCAGCTCTTAGTTTAGGAGATATTCCCCTGATATACTAAACATGCTCTCTGGATAGGGTGAATTTTATTTCTCCATATCACCTATCATCATATCATGCTGTGTGGCACCGTGTTTCTCAGCCATTAGCCAAAGACTGCGATTTCCTTATAAATCGTCCGGATGAAATTTTGGCCGATAACCATCAATCTACCGAAAGTTATATTGTGTCCTTATACAGGTAGGGCAAAGTAGAAAAAAATAGTAGAAGGAGAGTGACGTACGTGCGCAAGCCTCCTAGTGGTCTAGCGCAGAATCCTACAGGTAATTGCCGAGTCAAATTCTTCCAATCGTAATTAGCGTTTAATGCGATGGACATTCACTAATCCTTCTACTCCGACTGAACAGAGAACTGATGAATCAAGACTGGGCTGTGCAGTGGGAGGGTGACCATTGATAACCTACTCCTGCTCTGTTGCGTGGCTCATCCAATATATGCATGAACTGAAAACTGTCATCACTCTTAACATAACATTACTCTCACTTTCCATTATTTTTATACCCAACGCACAATAAGGCCGATCATATAAATTGAAAACGGGAACAGGGTTAAAATTTTTGACGCTGAAATTTTTAACAGCATACATCACGTACAAAAGATGTGGTCATTACTGAGGAATTTTCTTAAAGTATTTAAACTGCTCGGCCTTACGAGCAAACTAAAGATGTATGTATTACTGGCTTATTTTTTTGTGTTTACTTCCTCCAGAACATGATTAGAGCGTTTTTTATTGGCAACTGGTATTAATGCAAGAATGTTATGTTTTGCTGAATCTGTTGTTGATTGTTGACGATTCCGTGTTCCTAGGCAATCATAATGAGCCTGAGTCGCATATTTATAATCTATTATTAAATTATTGTATTCTATGCTATTGTTATGCATTTCCCGTCGACAGACCATACGGTCTGATGGAACCTAAATGTAATATAAGTTCAAATAAAATAAATAAATATATACTTATTTCAAAAATTTCAAAATTTCGGCATTTTTGTAAAAACCATTGGGACCTCTGAGCAGACTAACCATGAATATTATACTGATTTGTTGGTTTTAAATTTCTTGATGACGTATTGACAGTGTTTCTGCTGGAATATGGACTCACTACAATAACAAGAATTATTGTTAAATTGGGGTAAAATATTTATTTTGGGAAATTTAAAACTTCAGGCCGACTACGCAGACTAAAGATATTATTTTACAGGCTTAATATTTCATGGTATTCTTCTCACACCAGTAGGGCTACTTTTGAGACATACCCATTTCATTTGGGTGAAATTGGATCTTTTGACCCCAATTATTGCATTTTGTAAATTGGATAATTGCTTAATCACTGAATGACCCAATTTTATGTCGACCAAGGTGTCGACTAATGTGCATGTATTGCCTCCAATAACATATGTGTGGAGACCAGTGTCATTGAACTCTGCGCATGACAGAGGCATTTGACGGGCGAGGAAGCCAATCTACTGCCTTATCTCGCTATTGCACATAAGTTGAAGAATCTAGGGCAAGGCAGGTTCTGAGCTAACGTGACCAGAGTATTTCAGCTTCTTGAATTATTACCTGCTAACGAATCAAGACAATCATAAAGATGGAGAACTGAAAGAGAGAGAGAGAGAGCAGACAGCTGCATCACACTCCCTCGCAGCTCTTCCCATTCCCAATCGTGGCACCGAACTTGGTATCTTAGGGAGAACATTTTAATTTTCCTTTGAACAATGAAGTATTTGGAAAATATATCATAACTTTTTGAATTTCTGCAAGTCCCAATTTGCATAATTAATTCCAATGGTATTTGTGACGGAGAATCGTTTGAATTGTCTGGGATTGTTTACTCAAGGCTCATTATCATTTTCTCACGAGAAAATAGGGAGTTTCATGGCAGTGGTCTCGTCTCGTATCGCCATAGAGCGGTAGATATCATTTTTGCGTCGTCTCGAAAACGAGACGAGACGAGAAAGGCTCGAGTCCGGTGGAAACACAGTTCGCGCCCATTGCTCACCCTGGCCCTCGAATTCGGGCCATGGACCAAATTAAATCCAATTTCAAACAAAAAGTTTGTAAACATGAGTTTAAACAAATTTGAGTAACTCTTTTTAATCCTTTCCGATGGATGCTTTCATTGCAAATGTTGAAAAACGTTTTAAGGAAAATTCAGTCCCTTCTTGGCCGTTCATTTGAGTTACATTAACAACATCTTCGACAAGACTAAATGTGACCTCCATGGTTTTGAGAATTCTTAACATCTTTTTTCCTTTTAAAAAATCCACCATTGAAGCAGGGAAGGATAAAATCCTCGCTTTTCTCGATCTTTCCCTCTTGAGATCGGGTTGAAAGTTACTGTTTGCTTTCCATCGAAAATCCACGGCCACAGCGAATAACATCCATATCAACAATTCACTGACCATTCCAACCGTAAACCGTCTGTCTCCCATTCACTCAAACGAAGACTGTTAAATGCTCCACTCAAAAGTTTGGTATATAACAATGAATTAAATGACATTAAAGACATAAATGAGCGAATTAGTTTCCAAGATTTACTACTAGAAAGTATTTCAAAGAAACAAAAATGAAACAATATCTCTTTAGTTCCTTCATGCACAAAAATGATTTCACTGTTGAATATCTTATAACGCTTCTATACACACCTAGGGGCATTGAAAAATGTCACGATAGTAAGCAAAAAATGTCCTTCACTAATAATATAAGATTTTTACATTTATTGGGAAAAAACAAAAAAACATTATTCCCATTGCTGAAAAGTAAAGTACGTGTAAGCTCTGATGAGATAGGTACTCGCTAAGTGTCATTGCGTACGGTAAGCTCGCAGAAGAACTGAAAGCAGCCAAAAAAAACTGTTTGGAAGTCGCCGTCCGCTCAGTGACACTTCAGTAGATTAATTCCTTTGTTGCCGTAAAAAAGCAACTAATACAATGACGATCTCAATATTCAGCCGTAAATGGATAGATTATAGTTGCAACAATGCCTTTTTGAAATCTCTGACATTTCAGTTACACTTCGCCATGTCGATTTATTAATAACTCAACAATTAAAACGCAGATATGGCTAATAGTTTCAATGTTACGCTTTGATTTTCATTAATCAGGAAATATTTTCAAGGCAGCAACTGAGAAACCGCTTTTGATTGGATTAAAGAAATATCCAATGGGATCTTACCAACTTTAAAATTTCGATTGAAAAGGAAAAGAGGATAAAAATAAAATCCTGTTGAGTTAACATAAAAAAGATATAATAATTGAAAACCGAACGGCAATACGATATCCAATCGATGCAACTGAAAATGTCCATTCGATTCAGAAAATGACGTTTTCATTATAGCATTTATGACATTTTCATAGTTTTACTCAATGAATTAATGTGTGTATTCTCCATGGCCTTAGGAGTTTTATACGAAGTGGAATATGCCCGATCAGTTGCTAAACGATGCATATCATAAAGCCATTTCACTGAAATTCCTTTTGTTTTCGAAAAAGTAAAATTCCGTCATTATGAAGGGTTTTTGGTATTGTTCTTTATTTTTATTCGGGTCTTATGTCTATCAAACACTTTGCCAAAGAAAAATATACTTTAAATTGCTCATGTTACGTAATGAGCTGGAGGAAGAGGAATAGGTTCCCCGAGTAGGTATTTGATAAGTGATATTCCCCTCAGAAGTCGTGACAGTGCTGGAAAAGATTTTAAGTGGGCAGTTGAGGTGAAGGGGCTTGCTGCATAGATATGATCCATATCTTAACTTGTTGCTAGCATATTTATATGTCCCTCAATTCACCTCAATTCAACATACAATTGTACCATAGGGTTTCAGATTATGCTCAATCTTGGTGTATTGATAGCACGTGATCTCAAACGATGATATCCGAGACCATTTTAAGGCCATTTTTAACCATTTTTTCCTACGATTTTTCATTATGTACTTATACGTGTTTAAATTTTCACATCTTTGCAGAAAACTGTTTGCCCTGAATCATGTTTAACTTATGTCTCGGCCTCAATTCATCGTAGAAGAACGATGTATAACTCATTTTTAAGCTTTTATTTCAAAGGCACTGATACTATTTAAAATTGATTTTGGAATTATTTCATTCAATGAATGAAAATTCATTAAAAATTGATTTGATTCCCTAAATAATTTCCTCTCCGCTCTCAATAACTCTCACTCCGTCTCTTTTACCTCAACTATCTCCAATTCCCTTATCACCTTCCTTGATGTCAACATTACCTAATCAGGCTTCAATTGCCAGACCTCTGTTCACATCACACCTACAAACAAACAGCAATCCCTTCATTACAGTAGCCGCCACACCTCCCATACCAAACCCTTCCTTCCCTTCTCCATGTCCACCCGTGGCCATTGTATTTGTAATAATCTATATTCCCTCAATACATTTCTTACCAACCTTCACCACTCGCTCCTCAAGCGTAGTTACCCAGAATCCCTTCTCGTTTAAAAATCAGGAAAAAATTCTCTCTCTACCAAACCTCCTCCAACTGAAGACTTCCGCTTCCTTTCTATTTGCATAGCCTATTTCCCAAGTGTACAATCTATTTATTTCATTCTTAATGACCTCTATCCTATTCAGAAAAACCACTCCTCCACTGCCAAAATTTTCTCCAAGCCTCCCTCATTCACGTACAAGCGTCCTCCTAACTTGTTCAATATAATTAAAACCACGAAGCCTCTTTTCGAAAACCCTGTGGCATCAAAACTTACCTCCTCCCCTTGCAATCGTACCTGATGCAAATTATGTCCAATCTTCAGTTCCTCCCCTCCTCCTAACCCCTCCGTCACCTCCCTCCCCAACTCTCTTCCCTCTAGCGTCACCAGCAATGTCATTTACCACTTACAATGTAAACTCTGCCCAGATTTCTACATCGGAATAAGCTCTACGCCGCTTAGCTTAAGCATTAATAATCACCTCACTGATCGTAAAAACCCATCCCAATCTGCTTCTCTTGCTGTAGCGATCCACGCCTCTCAACATAAGAAATCTTTTAATAATTGCTACAGTGTTTCGGTTTTTTACTCCCTTTCCCCATCTGCTCCCACTCTTGATCTTAATTCTGTAGATCTCTCATTAATTTGGCTCTATCACGTGTTCCTCCCCACCGGCATCAATGTCTTTCACTAATCACCCTCTCCTACCCTTCTCCTTTCCCCCTTCCACCTCTTCCTCCCTTCAAGCCTTTACCCATCATTATCGCCTAATATTCTGAAGAAGGCGGTTGTGTTGGACCGCCGAATTATTAAAATCTCACGAGTTTTCTTTTTTTTTGGTGTTACCTCTGTTTTTACCATTCACGCCTCTGGCATCTTTATGTATATATTCGATAAATCCAGCATGGCACAACATTAGATAGGTGCTGGACATCGGGTGGCACTAAGTGATAATATCTTACATAACGAACGACCAGTAACTTAACTGAGACTTAATATATATTTTTTCAAATGAATAGGACATCTCTTGAACAGTGTCCGAGTACCTCTTCACTGCCCTTTCCTGAGCATAGCAGTCCAACTCCAGTGCAAATAGTCCCTCAAATGCCATCTGTGCCCACACTGTGCATCCCTTCCTTTCACTCGCTACCTCCCCCGCGCTCTCTCTCTCTCTCTGCCTCTCTGCCTCCTCTTCTCTCCCATATCCGCTCTCTGGTTCCACCTTCGAGAGAGAGAGAGAGAGACAGGGGTCCCTGTCTCCTATGCTCCCTCATCCGCCCCACGCCCCTTAATCCCACTTGTATCCGTCCGACCCTGCTTTTCTTCCCGTCCACGAGGCGCGTCTCCACGCTTTCCTTCCAGGACAGGACACACCCTAGAAGCAGCAGAGAGAGGGAGAGATATATGAGGGGGGGAGGGTGAAGGGAGGAGTGGGAGACCCCTTCGTGGAGGTTCCATCACGACCTCCTCTCACCACCCTGGGACATCACTTACGCGAGGGTTTGTTTGCAAGCCACCCTGACCCCTACCGATCTCCCTCCCTCCCTCTCTCTCTCTCTCTTGCCAGCCCTTCCCCCCATTGTCCTCTCCCCCCAACCTCCCTTCGAATCCCATTAAACGACCCCCAACTTACTCCATAAGTGGAGGAGGGAATCCAACCCCAACCCCCTTCATCCGCAGGGCGGCCGAGGAGCACAATGCAAACAACTGGACTTCGAAGCGCCTCAGTCGAATGACAATGAACCCCAGAGACACTCAGTCAGTCAGCGGGCTCCAGAGTTCCGGGAAGATTCTGTAGGGAGCGAGTGCTCCCATGGAGGAGAGGGAATCACCCTAGGGCCACCGCACGCCGCTGTCACCCAAGGGGCGACCCTCGACCCCGAATCGTCCTGGGTTCCTTCCCTCCGAGGTAGTTTAAGCTGAAACATCAAATTCATCGGTGAATTCCGTGAATTCGATCTCATTTTAAAGAAAAATATCCAATGGTACCTACCAAAATAGCAGCCCCTTACCGCACCACTACTTCATACGGCTGGAAAAAAATACCAGCCATTATTGATGGAAATTGGTTCAGATATGAACCCAAGAGACGCTTAATTTGAAAAATGTGGAATAGGGTATTTGAAACCTAGGTCTAGTAAAAAAATTAAAGTGTTTAGTTTGTATTTTTTTCTCTGCAATCGTTAATAAATAAATCATCAATACACCGCAGCAATTTTGAAAACTCCCATTCCCTTTTTTGGTACATGTGATACCAGTGCCATTGCTGATGAATCCAAAAACCAATGACTGTTCGGCACGAGAGTGATTTGGAAGAAACTGCACTAATAAAATGTTTTTTTACATAGCCCCCGCTATTATTAATGCTTTAATTTTCTATTTCTGTTTTACCTGAAAGGCAGTAAAAAATATTCTCATGTTATATTCCCTCTGCTCCCATGATAAGCTCTAACAACATCTCGTATGATTATTAATCAATCAACAATTAACTCCAATGCCGACGGACACTTACTTTGGAAGACCTCAAATGTCCAATTGCTATCACATGTTCAAGACATTCAGTGTGGAGTCAAATGGGGAGGATGATCAAGTGAATTCATTTGCGTCAATTAGGTTAGCTTGGCAAGTTCGTTGTGGTAGTTATATCAGGTATGGTGGAAGGGTGGATTGAAGGATCGGATTTCCACAGAGAAACCTACGTTACTTCCAAGACCCTAGCTGAGAACTCAAATCATCGGGATAGGAAGACAGAACTCCTGCTGCCCTACTCACTTCTTTAACGAAAATTTTCATGTAAGACGGCTATCGTCATATATGTTCAAAATAAAACTTATTTTTAGATTTTACCTTGTTAATAATAATTATTTATGCTTTTGTGGCATTTGGATGAAATAGGCAGGTATATTTCATCGAGTTAGGAGTTACCATAATACCAGTTCTTGGTCATGATACCTGATATGAGTAAAAGACTTCCTCGCTTCAAGTCCGAATGGCCTTAAGAGCGTGCTGGAGAGGAAGCTGGTCGCAGCCTTCTGTCCAGAGATGTCTCTGCGGACAAGCCGTTCAGGGCGACATAGTAGACTTCGCCGCCGCATAGAGGGTGATAGTGCCGTTTCGAAGCTCCGTCCCTTGAAGGCCGTAGGAAACCTTATCTCCGATCTAATACACATACACGAGGGAATGGGGAATGGGGTAGGGGAAATGGAATGGGTAAGAAATTAGGGGAGGCCGCTATGTCAGACGGCCAGTGACATTTGAAGACAATTCTGAAATTCGGAGAGTTCGGCTGCGTGTGAGGTACTCGATCCGTGGTGCGCGGAACTCCTCAATTTTGTTCATTCTGCACCGATCCGACTTCCAAAAGGGTGGCTCTCTTCCTCAACGGTAGCCTAGCGAGAGAGGTCCAATCGCACCGCTATCAGTCGGTCAGGATGGACAAATACGTAGACGACTCTGAAGTGGGGCTCCAGAGCGAAACTCAAGGCCTCTCGCGGCTTTCGTCGACGCCTCGCGCCGGTTTACTATCACGCAACCTTCACTTCGGGAACAATAACCGAAATCACGCATGACGCCAAGAATGCTTACAATATTACCCGATCTGGTCCTCGTGTATAGATATCATGACTGACCAGCCAAAGTATGCAGATTGGTAGCTCTCTGGCCTCGTAACCCTACGGCCTGCCGCAGGAAGAACGCAGCCTACCACAGGACAGTTTTTGTAACCAATATTTCTGAATGGGAGCGCAGAAGAGGCAGAATGGAGGAATTCCTCTGTCGGCATACGTCCCTTCTGCGGTCGTGCGACAGTGTCCTGCGGCCTCAAGAAGCAAAATTTGAAGTAGGTCTAAATTTTGCAACACAATATTTTTAGATTGACCAAAAATTGCCGAATTCACTGCATACATTTTTTCCCCATGAATATATCAGATTTTCTTATAAATTAATAAACAAATGAAAAATGAGCTGTTTGACGGGATCGACTGCTTTTTTGATTTTTAGCCAAGTAAAACAATATTTGTAGGAATTGTGCCCTAAAGTTTGTTTATGAAGAAAAGATTATTAAAAATCGTATTCCTAAACGTTTGTTAGCCACATTTTAAGAGAAACGCTTTCGAAAACTTTGAGATCGGGAGTCGGAATTTTCAGTATGCTGACAAGTCCCGTCCTATGGGAAAAATATAGGTAATATCAACAATTGAAATGATTTTTAATATATAACTAAGTTTTTGGTAAATTTTGAGCCACTTACTACCAATAATTTCAGAGGGAGAGACATTTAAATGTGAAGCCGCTGTCCGTTCGGCTACCGCCAGCCATGCGCTTCGCGTCGACCAGACGAGCGCTTTCGGCTGTCTCATCTCAGCAAGCCTCCTCCTGCCTATTTTGACGTAGCAAATATCGCTTTACTTATATTTTTCTTCTCAGAGGGCATATAATACATAAGATAAACTCTCCTGAAGTCATGATTATTGGTGAGGGCACACATGCATCTCGCTCCGGGGCGGTTGAGTCTTCAACTCTCGAGCTTGTGAGCACAAGCTACCTTAATCTATTTTTGTTTTCTTTGATATCTGATTCCACAGCTAACCCTAACCTAAACCAAAGATGTTAGATTGTTCAGCCATCAAAGAAATTGAAATATTTTACTGCTTACATACAAAGTGATTATACCTCTAAGCAATATTTAACACGGCAATTGAATCATTACATGAGGAATAAATCCAACCATCGGCAGGATACTAATATTACATATATCCATAATAAATATAGGGAGTGCATTTGTGTGACTACTCTTCTTTGTCTAACTGGTTACCGAAAATCAACTGAAACTGAAAGCATCAAGAATATTCCTTGCAAACAGTTGGGTTAACACGATGGAAAATCTGGACGTAAACTTCTTGTATACCACCACCCGCAATGTATTTCCATTAGGTTCACTATCCCTTTCCACTCCGGATATGCTAGGGTGCTCCATCGACTTGCACGGACTCGGTTTTTCCAGGATTCGACGATCCCTAAGTTTCTTGGAAATTATTGAATATAGAAGAAATAGAATAATGCGATGCAATTATAATTATTTTACAAGTTTGTAAATATGTTCATATTTCCAAAATATGAGTGTAATATTTCATTTAACTTCAAATTTCCCACCTCTGATATTCCGTCAATTTCATGCAAAAATTTGAAGAAGCAATTGTATTTGAAAATTCGTCGTGTCTTTTACGAAACCCTTTGAATCTCACTGAGTTTTATACTTCCTTGAGGAAACTAATGAAAAACATTGATTAATATAGCTAAAAGACATAAAACTCAATGTTTCTTCATCTGAAGTATCGCTAATTTTCAGTTTCGTTAAAACATTTCATCCGGGCATTAAATGGTCATCCATTTGTTTGAAAATACCTCCATCCGACACAGCTCAAAACAGAGGTTCACCTATTTCTCGGCTGGGCTATATTCTTCTTGCGCACACGTCTATTTCAGGCCTCCACCTCTGCGATAGAGGACGCCCCTGCTGGCCTAGGCTGCGTTCTTCTTGCGGTCGGCCCAAGGTGCGGCTTGGGAATCGCGTTGGATATGATCGACGAACAATCTACAACCGACCACCTTGATCCCCTCAGTTAGCTCAACAAGGTCAAGGGCATCCTACTCTTCCTATCGCCCGTACTTGACTGCAGCAGTTGAAAACTCACCGTATAAAATATTGCTCACCAAAATTTGTGACGATGTCGTAGAACGCATTCGAAAAACTGTTCCAAAGTAAGACGATGTCAACCTCTTTCGCCTCTCTTCCTTCCATAGTGTACAATTACTTTGATCGACTGTAGCCTACTGAAGCTTCTCCGCGACCTCAGCGGTCAACTTTAGGGCAGCTAAAAATTCATTTTTTTCGACCTCAAGAGTTTCATCATCAACATCAGGCTTAGCAGCTTCGGGTCCGTATTCAGCATCCGCTGACTTGCTAACGAATAGAGCCCTTCGTACAGATTTCTTTCGAACTTGAAGCCTTCTTCGCTTTTTCCGAGCTTCCATTCTCTTCTCCCAGGACTGCATGAATACAGCTTTCGGTGCAGCTTACTATGCATCATGCCCGTATTGGAAGAAACCACAGCACCCATTGCTCGAGCTTTATAAGAGCCTCTGCCAGAGAAATTCACTCGATTTCCCCCAACCAGTTTTGCAACAATAGCAATGAAGTGCTCCGCGCAGTTACTGTTGAGATCCTGAATTAAACTCCTGCTGTGGCGAGCTAAATATCCCACGATTCGATTCAGTTCCTACATCAGCCCAGCCGAGTGGAGCTTATCCATGATAGATTCTTCAGCATCGCTTCTGGAATAGAAATAATCGGCGGAGTTTGAGTGGTCTCCAAAGATATGTCTTGGG
The DNA here is from genome assembly GCA_963169105.1 of Ceriagrion tenellum. NCBI lineage: Eukaryota > Metazoa > Arthropoda > Insecta > Odonata > Coenagrionidae > Ceriagrion > Ceriagrion tenellum. The sequence goes on from OY720633.1 coordinate 174,463,520, forward strand.
CTGTTTAAAATATCTTTCCTTTATCTCGATATCTTCTTATGAAGGCTTCTGGATCAGTCGCCTTGTTTGCGGTAGGCAATTAATTTATTAATTGCAGTCCGTAAGCGTAAAATATTTGAGGAAACTTTTTTCCTAAGGCAGACAGGTCCATTCCGCTTATCTTTGCTGATTCCCTTCAATATTGTGCAGTAATTTCGCAGAAGGTGGTTTTTACATTCAATTTTTTCAACCAGAGTGTTTTTATAGGGTCGACATTGAACCAATGTGGCATATATGCTGCTGTCGCCATCTGTAGTCAATATCGTTATTGTATCGGATTCCATACATCTGTTCGCTAGCTCTAAACCCCTCTAAAACTATAGCCAACTCCATACTTGTGGAAGAGGCAGTGTATTCCCAATTTTTGAAGCACACGTGCTCGCTTGCTTTTGTGAGGGATATTTCTGCTCTTCGGCACACCATACAGTATTTATTTTTGACCCCTACGAAAAGCACCTTTCTAGTACGGTATCCAATGATGGCTGCCTGAAATACAACATGCAAATTTAATTCACCATTTGACTCCCACGTAACATGAAAATAACGATTTGATATGATAACGAAATGATAATTAGTTCTCCGACTTATTGGCCTCGTAGGCATCGTATATACTGTAGGATACTGTAGGCACATGTTATTTTCTCTATTGCTACGAACTTTCGCGAACTGATGAATCAAAGCAAGCATTATTTTAAGGGACAAAGGTTAATATTAATATATAAATACATTTCACGTGTTATATTAGCTCCTGGGTCCCGTATTCAATAATAATTGTACCGCTAAAATACACGGAGTTAAACGGAAGAATGCAATTTTTTCATAGTCATAACATGGCCCAAGCGCAAGGCTGGTGGCTTCATTTTTTTCGCGTAAGGTAACCCCTGTGGTCATAAGTATGGGTTAGTGCTGCCGCCTCACGTAGCTACCGGCGACAAAAAGGGGTGAAAATGTCAGTTTTAATTTTATTTAATAAAAATCTACAATTAAAAATAGCTATGGTTGTTTCAAAACTCTCATACTTCAAATGAACGTTCCTCCAAGGATGAGTGACAAGTTGTGTTTGCGAATGGGGGATTAAAAGTTCCGAAGATAGACGAAGATATCTGAAGGCGTGATGACACGGCTTACATAGAGCTCGGCTTGTGGCTGTGATGTGTATCACGCCCGAGCCGTCCGCACTAGACTCATCGCTGTGAACATTTCGGTTTACATGCGCCGAAATTTCACGAACCTATCTATTACATGCGCAACACTTAAATGTTTATTTCTCGATCGGATCGCCGGAGACACGTCAAGAGGACCAGGAAAGGATTGGCGGAACGAGTATGATCTCGACTCAACTTTTAACACGTCTTGATCCTTCCTCTTTACAAGACCAACTCCTTTGCATTTAAATGCCTCCCTTCGCTCGCATTTTCCCTCTCCCGACTCACAGTGATATGAAATCGGAAAGAGCCGGACAAAAGTCCAATATTGCTTCTTTTGAGGTACACACTTGAAACCTGGCATACACACTGACAATAGATTGCTTATCATGGAAAATAAATCATTTTTGAAAGATCTTATCCGTTTTTGAGATACAGAGGCCCAAACATGGCCATGTTTCCAATAACACGCCCGATCTCGTTTTTCTACAAAAATATTTGAAGTTAAGCTGCTGGTGGGGTTTTGGAAGGATTTTTATGCAGTAAAAAAACATTATATTCCAATAATATGGTATTTTATATATATTATCCATTATTTTCGAAGATTTTGGTTAATATTAGTGTGATATTACGCCGCAAAATGGCGGACCCTTTTTCCGGGCGAAATTTGACATAAAGTAGACAATATCTGTAGTTTAAGAAAATTGCCACCCCAAAAACTTTCATCAAAGTATTTACTAAAGATATAAAGAATACGAATAATATAAGCATATAAAGCAAAAATCTTGGAACAAAGTTTGCGGCTACGAAAATGAATCAATGAATTTGGTCTCATTTTAAGGAAACAAATCTCACCCTCTAGCACCAAACATGTAACCCCTTACCACATTACTTTTCGAGATATTTGCCAAAAAATATCAGCCATTTTACATGGGAAATGGAACGTGTATGCACTCCGGAAAGACATTATTTACAAAATTAGGTGTTTCTAACACTTAGATGTCGCAAAAACCGAACAGCGTGAAGTTTGTATGTATTCTTAAATACTTTTGAAAATAGATCATATTGTCACCACAGTATATTCTTCAGGATCACAATAAACCTTCCGTTTTGAAGGTTTTTGAAACGCACCGCGCGAAAAAAAATGCGTCAAGTTAAATACTAATTTAGATATTTTCATTTAATTACTTACCATTTCTTTCATATAAAACTACATTATTGCACCATTGATATTGCAATATTTAAATCATGTGTCCTGCAGCTGGTGATATTAAAACGTATAATTCGAATATGTTCTCTATAATGTCTATAGGGAACTATCTCGCTCGGGCTGCCTTAATTGATTCGAGAACTCGGCGCGAAATCGAGGACTCTGGGTTCGAATCCCAGGGAATGATTTTTCCACGGTGAATTTTACTCAATAGTAGAAATCTTATATCCACCGAAAGGACTGTCTCTTGTTGCAGAATAGCTGAGAAGAATGCCTTTGAATGGCACAACGCGATGAGTTCCGATGATTTCGTATCCTCGGGCTGTCGGCGGTGAGGCGAGCCAACCAATTGTACCCATACTCTTTTCGTTGACTCTAGATATTTTATCCTCCATTCGACTTAACAAACTCAATCCCTTTCCTAAAATACTGTCCGATTCGCCTTACCCGTCATCAGTGTCAATATCCTACTTCATAACGTTTATTAGCGCTCATCGTAGCCAGAAAAAGATGCTGCATCTGCAAATACAGCCGATGGAAGGACAAAGTTAGGAGCCGTTATAGACTCGGGAGGCAGCACGTTAAGTACATATAACTTAAAAAATCAGATCAGGCGAGTTCCAGTGAGGCACTGAGGAGATCGTTTTTCTCCCGCATTTTTTATCTCCAGATGCGATAGAATTGACATAATTAGAGAGACGTTCACTGCCGAACTGATTGGTTTCTATTCCCCCCCCCCCCGCCTTTTCCTGCGCCATTGGTTATACAGACTCGAGGAAGGGGAATCACAGTTAAAATGGACCTCACATCCGATTTCTACTCATGCAAGCCCTTTTTCTTTGTCCTTCTCTTTTCCCTAGTCATTATCACTAGTAGCACGCCCCTGAGAAGGTTCACAGCCAAGCGTTTAAATGCAGATGTAAGATTTAAAGAGTGATCAGGGTGTAATTGTTGGCGCCTTTATGCACGTGAGTATCTAAATTGCGGAGAAGGTTGCAAATCGTCAGTATTAGGGAAATTAGTATTCGCGATAAATATTGGTGAATAAAATTTTAATTAAAAATCAAATTATAGGGTTAACTTGAATCTGTAATATAAAATAGATATATCTTCTCCTAATATTCAGCTTCTCAATGAAACATTTGCGTTTGAAACGACATCACAATGGTATGGATCGCATTAATTAAAACGCAGCGAAGCCTTCTATGTAAGCACATTCGACTGGTATTCTAACACCCCCTGTCACTTGCCAAAAGGCTGCTTGCTGAGAGATTACCATCACAATAAGAGTAAGGGAGGGAATTGGTGAATCATTTGTCTTAAATTTAGTTAGGTTTGGGTATATGGCCGTCATTTCTCAATTTTTTTGATCATGTTTCAATTCCATAGCTGGGTCACTAAGTGATATTTTCAATTCTCTCTTTTCTCGCGTCCTCTTTCTATTTTCCCTTTTGGTATTCTGCAACAGTCTTCACGTCGGGTTTAACTCCATTCAATGTCTCTTGTTTCACCTCGCATCATAGAAGTCACGGGTTTTCCTCGTGCGTCTCAATTTAGACGAGGAGAGAGGAGAGAGAGAGAAATATGAGATAATTTCTCGATACATTATATCATGAGTTGACTCATGAACAGCGTCCTATCGACGATGTAATTGGTTGATCATTTTACCCTCTCTAAAATTGCTCGTGTCAGTAAAGCATACACAATACATTCATTCATATACACAGGATGCAAAAATAAGGAACATGTTCTATTTATTTTACGCTGGTTTGTATCGCGTTTATTTTTAATGTTTGATATCGGTTAGTAATTCATGTTTACAAATTTTGGAACATCTGTCTCTTATGTTTCTGATTTTTGGGATCGAAATATCTCTCCCCGAGTCGCTCCAAAGGTGAAGACGACAAGTGAAGAGGAAAATTGCCTCCGGAGTCGAAGCGAGGTCGCAGAAAGACGGACAGACGCGCGTACGAGAGGATGAGTCCCGCGCGGCCCGATGACGCCGCTGTTACTGGGAATGTTGGCAATGCGGCCGCGTCTTCGTGCTCTTCGAAAGCGACAGCCTTCAACTTTTATTTCGGACTCCAGTGACGACGGGCGGGCGAAATGTAAATGCCTCCGCGCCGAGACGAGCCAATCTCGCAAGCAAGCGAACACGGTCGGACTGAGCAAGTTCACTCATCCGATGGGACAGTCTTATCCCGGAGATGACAGCTGACCCTGTCCCAGCCTCTCTCCTCCCTCGCTTCCCTCCACCCCCCACCCACCCTCGCTTCCTTCCTTCCCTCGCCTCCCCGCCTCGTCACCCTTCGTCTAGACTCTCATTCGCTGTCGCCGTGACTGTGTCGATGGCCACTCGAGGGCCACCTACCTGTCGAGCTACGAGAGAAAAAACCGGGGCGCTATTGGAAGCATTCCCTCGAGGCTCACTCACGACAGTAAAACTCGGCGTAACTTGGCTTATTGTCGCTCTGAAAGCGGACCGGGGTGGTAAAATCTTAACCGATCACAACGCACCACTGCCAAAATCGGTCTTACGATCGATTGATGCGGCCTAATGAGTGCGTGAGTTTTGAGAGTTGTAGTCAACTCCCCAAAAACATCTCATTGTCAGTTGAGATATATGTAATAGTAATTATCGATCTAAGACTTTCCCGGCGTATTGTGATGTTTAAGGTTACTGGGGTTCCCCGCCGGGTCTAACTGTCCATCTTGGCTGACGTTTCGATGCACGAGTCGCCCGTTGCCATCAAGGCAAGACGACGATGACGATGGACGAATAGTACATACGTCGAAACGTCGGCCGAGATGGACAGTTTGACCCGGTGGGAAACCCGAGTAATCTTCAGTATAATAGTGATTATCGAAAGAGTGGCTACCGTAAAGTTGCAAAAGAGTGCATGGCACTTACATGCAAGGTAAGGAGAGCGGTTGAAATCGCTCATCGCTATGACATTCTCTGGGGGACACTATCCAGAGATATCGAGAAGAGTCGAAACGGGACGACAGGTAGTGGTGACCAGGGGCGGTCTGGCATCATCGGCTGGAAACGAATTTGGGGCCCCTTATTTTATTGGTGATTGGCAAGGCCGTAGCTAGAAAAATGTTTGGGTGGGTACATTTTGGGGGCGGTTGTTTCACGAAAGGAAGCGCTGTTATCCATGCTATTTGGACACCAGAAGAACTCGCAAACAAAATATGTTTGTTTTATTGCGAAATAAACCAGATATATAATATTCAGATATATATTTATAAATAGTTAATATGGGTCTGTAAGAGGCAGCGCGACAAACTCGTTTCCAAATACCGGCGCGCCTACTGTTCCCTCGATAAATTAATTGAACTACATATTAATAATTACACCATATGGAGACTATTCAACTAATAAGTATCAAAAATCAATCGAGCGGGCGTAAATAGCGCTGCATTGAGAGGGTGGAGACATTTTAAATAACAAAACGATCTCGCAAGTTGTGGCACATGCGCCACGCCCTCTCTCTTTCTGCCGCTGCTCGAGTTTTTCCGAATTAGTACGCACCAATCAACAGTGTCCAAGATCGTATTGAACATCCACGAAAGTTATTATTTTCTTATGCGCCCGCACCACAATAATGAAACATCAGAATATTTTTATGTGGTGCAGGCCTAATAGCTTACTTTTAATTGCGGGCCTAGCGTAAAGTAGGAATTTTTATCAAAACTTGGACGTTATGTCTATTATGAAAACCTAATTATTCACGTATTACAGATAGAAAGGACACTGATAAATAGTTTTCGACTAGTTATAATAATTTAATTGATTATTTGAACTGTACTTACACTAAATTTTGTCATAGATTACAGTAAAAAACATAATCTAAATAATTCAAGAAATAATAAACAAATAATTCGCGCAATTACGTAGCGAATTGGTAAGTATAATATCTCATCCGCATAAAGTCATGATATTCCCCGAGCGTAAATGTGGCATGCTGAATGGAACTTATTTATGGTGTAAAAGTTATGATTTGGAATCGATTTTTTCCGCGCATTTCGAAAGTTATATTGAAAATGCAGAATATGCATCATTTAAGACATATATATATAGGAAATAATGAAAATGATTCAATTTTATTTGTAAGTCATCAGATTAAATGGTCATGAAGAAAGTGAGCCGAGACGCTCCCATTGCCACCATCAATATGCAATTCCAGCGCGTACATTAAAAAAGTTACATTTTAATTATTGATTACGCATTTATGTGTAAATGCATTTCCTTAAAAATTGATTTCATCCCTCTGGGGAACATTCTTTCATTACTACTGCTTCCATATAATGCCACTGAAAAAACGATTTTATTTTTTAATTTTCCCATTTTCGCAATTTATGAAAAAACCTGTCGTGATACGGACTTCGGAATGTTTCATTTTTTCAAAATATACTGAAAACTATTCAAATCCATACCTACCTTATTTTTAAAAAAACAAGAGATAAAATTTTTCTTCCTTTGCTAGTGTACTTCGCACTCATTCCCCGCATTTGAGCTCGTAGGAATCCTTGACGCCATCCTTTTTGAAAATATACTTTGTTTTTTAATATTTAATTTTACTAATTTATGAAAAATCTTAAACATATTATGTCCACGCAGTGAAAATTTTTACCCGCTATAAATATTTCACTTACGCAATAACATTAAAATATTGCCTTATCTAATTTTCACGTTTTCGTGATTTGTGGAAAAACCGGAGGTGATATAGGAATTTGAAGGTAATTTTTGGAATGCACCTTTTCATTTCAACAACAAAATCTTGCATATTGGTGATAGTCACTGATTTTCCTAGCGCTCAGTGCTAATTCCAAAACACTTCATCACTTTCCCGTAAAACCAGAAACCGCAATTTCTCTAACCGTTAATGTTACCTACATAAAAATCGATAGCGTAGATCACAAGTAGGTTACTTTATTTTTAACATTAGTAATATTAACTATAATGGGGCCCTGCAGTGAAATTTTGATGAGGAGCATAGCAATCCAAGTGCGATAACCTTTACTTTTCAACTACTCACGCTTGGTGTAGTCTGGTTGGAGGGCAATTAGCTGTCGAGTGAGTTAGCTGTCGTGAGGCGCGATGTTAGACTAACTTCTCTCCTTGCTAATATTTTTGACACCCTCTGTCGGGGCCCCCCTAAGCTGCCTCGGGCCGGGGGCCCTCGGCGATCGCCGATCTGCCGACCTACCCAGACCACCCCTGGTGGTGACTGATAACAAGTTGGGACGTAAAGGTAGCCAGTCGCATCGGTTTTCACCGGAATAATAAAATACGGTTTGAAGAAAAAAATATAAAGAATCTTGCAGTCTCTCTAAAGGCTTCAGCCTATTATTAGTGTACTGGGAATCGCTCGTGTTTTCATTAAAAAATGGTCTAATTGTTTCCAGCGTCACAATGCTTTCCGTGAGCATTTCCTTTCGATCGCGGACTAAAAGGTGGAAGGTTCGCTAGTTCCTGGTGATGAAGATAATGACTTTAAATCATGAATGCGTGAGATAATGCTGGACATGCATGCGTGAGACAATGACCTGTTGGCTTATCTCCCTAATTGCCAAAGCACATCATCGCATCGGGTTGTATGAGAAATTATTTCCGATCTCCGAAAGAGAAGGATGAGCAATTCGTGAATGACGCACTTTGTCTTCATATTGAACGCGCCTTCTCATATGAATTGGTCGCGTGGAATTCATGAGCACATTCATCCACCAAACCGCCGTACGGTATATGACTGGAGCCATTTCGAGGGCGGGTGAAAAAGGTCTGTGTAGGTCCATATTTAGATGAAATAAGAACACTTTGTTTTATCCGCAGAAAACTTTAATGGTATGAGCTCGAGCGGTGTCAACACTTCCGTGGTACTGTATACCTTGAGAATGACACGAAAGTGTTGAGACCGGTCGGGCTCATATCATTAAAGTTTTGTGCGGATTATACCAAATATTCTTATTTCATATCCATAAGAGCTCTAAATTCCACGAAGTTAGCTCACAAACCATTGAAGATATCTGTGTAGGTCACTTCGTGGGACTAACTCAAAAGCAATAGCACGCTAATATTATTTCCCAAACGAATGATCACGTCTATAACTGCATAATGCAGTAAAAATAGGCTTAGGGGTCTCAGTGATTAGTGGCTTATTAAAAATTTGTACTGAAGTTTAAAAGTAAAGTTACAGGTATCGACTCATATAAAAGAAATTCGAATATTTCAGAGAAAATCAAGCAAACGCAATTATGGACGTTCTGAATTATAGATAAGGATCCCCAGCCTCCAACCACCAGGTACATTTGAGGCGGAAAGTGGCGGAGAGTGTGTCGGGCAGCAGGCGGTCGCCTATTGCAATGACAGCCTCGACGGCTCCTCGTAGACAGTGAGTGATCAGCAAAATCTCGCGAACCCAAATGTATTCTAAAAAAACAAAAGGCCGGGCCTTCTACCTATAAATGCCCGACTTCTTGCATCAGTTTAGTTGGGGATCATTATAAAAGTTCTTTGAAACTTCGGCTATTCAATAATTTTGTACTTCGTGCGACATTATCTAAGGAACAATAGCACTGTCTAATTTTTCAACCAGCAATGTATTTTTCTTGGATTCAAGTATCTGCTATAGGGATCACTTCGAGAAAATTATATTTTAGAAGTGGAGGCAGCGAGCAAATGAGATAATTGACAAGTTCGTGCGTCGACTTGTAAACGACTTAGTTGTATTTCTTCATTGAAGCTTTGCAACTCATCCACATAATACCCTGCAAGCCACCTCAAGAGCGTGTGGCAGGGGGCGAGTTATCAACAGCATTCTTTTAAATATTTTAACTATGGCACAGAGAACACAGTTCTCTGTGCCATAGTTAAATTAATGAAGCTACGTCTAATAATGCATTAGCACAACCTGCAAAAAATTGTCAAAAGTTAAACTTTCATCAACATGTGCTGTACTTTATGTACCTATGCTACTGATGCTACGGGAACTATCTGTACTTATGCATTTAGCAACTACTTAGACGATCAGAGGTACAAGAGTCATGCAGGAATTACGCGGAACGTAATGTTAGTACTACGTGGCAGAGTAAGGAACAAGCATTACGGAGCAATTTAACTAATCAGCTAACGGTACCTGTCGTCTAATCTACATGATGGGCTATATATCTTTTCTGTTAACTGTCGCGAACTGTTGAGTGTATGCTCGGCGTTTTGTGATCCCTACTGGTCACTTCTTCTAGGTATTAAATGGCTGAAAAAAACCACCATTGGTTTCAATAGGAAAGCTATCCTCACAGCGGGATGGGTTAACCTCTCGTAATTAGATGGGGCGGAGTGCACCTCACTGCTTCTATATTTTTGGATGGACTCCACACGATTGAAAATGAAGCGAGTTTTGCGGTTTGCATGAACATAGTCAACCCTTCGTTGCTGATGGAATTTGTGAGATTTGCTGATACGTTGTGCGGGAGATGAAGAGCCTAAGCAGGTGGCTAACTTGAAAAGAGAACATCATGCCTACAGGCAACGACAACTTCGTAACATAGCGTTCATGGTGTTGAAGCACCTTCAGGTGTTGTATAAGATGGGTGCTCGATTGGTTTCCCGACGCATCGCAGTTGACGACTTTGGAGCACTTCAATCGTCGAATCCTGCGAAACGGGGGAGGAAGTTTGCTCCATGTGGAGCGATTAAAAAAAAAACACTTTTAATGGCTGTCAACACAAGCTCATCGAGAAGTGGGAAGCTTCCGAACTGCTAGGCCAGTTCATCTCGATTCGTCCCACAATAAGGCCAAAAGATAACGGGCCTCTCTGCCTTTAGTCACGGCGATTTTAACTAACAGCCTTGCAAATATGCCACTCGACCGAAAAATCCATGATGGTGGGCTTTTTTTTATTAAATAGTACAATCGTGAAATACTGTTAACTTTTCATTTCCTTATCGGCCAAATCATCATATCTAAACTACGCTACATTATATCTTGGGCGGACTTTTAGTCTTGAAGAATAAAATATTATGTATAAGTACCTAATAATTCACTGATATTTTATACGACAATAATGCAAATTTTAACAGCGTAGCTTTGATGTGCATTTAATAAACTAAGATGGCAAAATGGGTAGTTTCCTGGCTAGTGTTGTTGTAATTCAGCCTTAATGGCGAAGACTTTAAGTTTGGCATTAATTAAGGTTGCTCAGACTACAGCATAAAAATGTCTGACTCCAGCTGAAAATTACTGTAATATACATGAAGAAGGTATATTCCAGGAAAAATCTGCATACTCTTTATGTACCTTGCGTTTGGTTCTCCTTAGATTTCTTATTTCATCGGCAAAAGCAGGAGTTTAAAAAAATACAAATAAAGGTTAATTTTATATTTGCTTTGACTAGCGTAGTGAGGTCAGAGCCGTCTTAAGTTTCGATAATTACGGGAGTTCAGCTAATGCACTCCCTTCGGCTTCGGCCTCTCCTCGCCATCTCCCGCCTCTCGCTCGAGGGCGTGAGGCTCGCCTCACTCGTGCCTCGCTGTGCATCGTGGGACACTCGCGGAACCGAAATTGCTTCCTCAGCCTTCCGCGAGAGGGAGTGGGTGAGGAGGGGGAGGGGATGATGGAGGGAGAGGAAGGGGGTGAAGAAGGGCGGGTGGGGGGATGATGGCCTCGAGTGAAAAGAGAGGGTGGGAGGGTGGAGGGAATGGGACGGGGGTTGTGGATTAGCTCCCCCCCTCAACCCCTAGACCCACCCACTCACCTCCTGCGATCGCTTGGAAGACTTCCGAAGGGGGTGGAGGAGAGATGTGATAGCGGGGGGATGGAGGGGGGTGGGGGTGTTGAGAGGTGGCGGCAGAACAGCTCCCTTCATCCCCCTCCGCCCCCGCCCCCAAAATCCTTCTTTCCGAGAGGCGAGCCCCCTAGTTCCTCCTTCCTCCGATCGAGCGCTTTGATGGGAAACTCCTCGATCTCGCGTGAGTCTCGTTCGCTCGATTAATCAGCTGCAGTCACCCCCCGTGTTGTCAACGGGTGGGATTCGGGGGTGGAGAGACAGGGAGGGAGGAGATGGGGGGAGGTCGCTCCCTTCCTCCATTTGCCTCCACCCACACCCTGAGCTACACCTGTGCGCCGCCGATGCCACTGATGACGCCGCCGCCTGACCTCGCCATTTACAAACTATTGACTCTACGTTTCAGCTTTGATTTCGGATACTGCATTTTTATACGCTTATTACCACTGACCTCTCATAATTGTATTATTTAAAATTATGTCTAACATTACTCAACGTAATTACACTGACATCCTCACAGCAGTATACATAGCCTTTCCTTAATAGCCACAGTTATTAGTCCGTCAAAGAAGAAATGGAAAGACCTCCAGATGGCTTTTCAAGCTGGTCCACTAGTTTGTACGCTTTGGCCCTCTACAGGGTATTTGAACAAAAAATTAGTATGTTATGCTTTTTGCGAGCAGTATTTTATATCCTCTATTATTGAAAGTTTAGGCTATATCAGAATCTTAATGATACACAGTAATAAAAATACCTAGGTTCTATCCTGTGAGGTAAAGTTTAAATTCTCTTTAATTCAGCCAAAATTAAAACTTGAGGGTTCTGAACGGGGACCGCAGAACCGCCTACTCCGTTTCCGTGATGCGGTATTGACTAATCAGTCGCCTGAAAGGGACCTGGAAATTAAAAGGATTCTTAGTTACATCTTCCGGAATCTGCAGCTATTTACATTATTTTCGTAACTTCTTTTGCATCGGTGGCGTAATAAAATATCAAATCAAGAAATAAACAAAGTTGCAACTTTTATTTTAAATCTGCCCGTGTCACAGGTAAGAAGGTAGTGTAGAGCGCACATTTTTGCGTTCAGTGTATGTTTTTAAAACATGTGGGTTAAACTTAGTATCAACATAACGCTAATGGTACAGTTCATTACGTTATAATAATAGTCATATGAAACAATGTGTACGTATCCAGTCGTGTGTTAATACATTCGAAAAAACCTCATGAAGGTTCAGTTGTATAGCAATCAACCGTTAAAAAAATCCTGTTTGCTCTCATAGAAAATCTCTTTGCTTTCATAAAAAATGCTCTTAGAAGTCGTTACTATACAAGACATAGTTTCTAGTCGCTACCCACTCTCGTTGCTAGGACTCTTGAGTTAGGGCATATTGTTGAGACGCGTAAGATGTTCGCTATTAAGACATCCGAGAGTCCCATTGTTACGATACTAAGAAGCTTCCTCCATAGGTTCACCATTAGGATGTGTATTGTTAACGCCGTTGCTATACTAGTATGTGGAGGAATAGTCGTCGGCGATTTCCTAGCATAAGCCCCGATCGTGGCAGTCGGACACTCCCCGCTTTCCCAGGCCCGATGGCTGGCATGGTAGTGAATCGGGCCGGAGCCATTCCCTACTCATGGGTGTCGGGCCTATCACTCGTCGGACAGAGTCCCTCGGAAATCGGTGTCGGGCCTGATGGGTTGCAAGGACTCTGATTTCCGCAGTGTATTTTCTTTCTATCACATTTCTGCTCCATACAACGCTACGCTCCATATATAGCTCCTCACCAGCCTCGAAGATCAACTAGCCAACGCATGATCGTCCGTAAATCTGACTTTATCAGCTGCCTTCATACCTTGATCCCCACTTATAGTTCTTCCTGTGCCTCTCCTACCGTTTTGCCAGCGTAAATGTTAAAAAGCAAAGGCGACACCGGGCACCCTTCCCTTACACGGCGACCTATAGTTGCCCACTCTGGTTCTCCGCCTGATTGGTTATTTGCAGGAGTTGATCACAACTCCTTGAGGTACGCCTTACATCGGTTGATATCCATGTTTTTCCATTTCCTTCCCTCTTCCATTTTCCTAATCTTTTCTTTCGTTATCCAATGTTTCTTAACCCCCCTCGTTTCCGCGGATGTCTGGTACCTTGTGTAGCTTTCTCACGTAAGGTACCAGACATCTGCTCCCTTCTTTTACTAAACGCCTACCTAGCTAGCGCTATTCTCTTCCGTACGCCTTTGCTACTACGTTCGTTTTCTTCTAGCGTACTTCTAAGTAATTAAAATGCTCTACAAACTCAAGTTTGTAGCCTACAACTTTTATCACCAGCCTCGCTTTCTTTGTTCCCGAGAATCCCATTACTTTCTTTTTTGTGGTTTACCTTCATTCCGAATTTTCTGCGCTTAATCTCCGAGGTATTTACTAAAGTTTGTAGTCCCATCGAGGATCAACTAACCAACACATGATCGTTCGCAAATCTAACCGACTTTATCAGCTGCATTCCTACCTCGATTCTCATTTATATTTCTCCCCATGACACTCTTACCGCTTCGCCAGCATAGGTGTTAAGGCTCGGAGTCATTGCGGTGTACTCAGTGAGTTTGGACGAGTGGTATGTTTGGAGATGTTCGACATTATTAGTCATTCCCTCATTTGATTGGTTGACTGCAGCCGTACATTCCATCCTTGACCTTGACAACTCCGTGATATGCTTGTGGTTCTTTCAATTAGCGTCCCATCTCAGCTCACTCTGGTGTGTTTATTGCTCAGTTTTCCTCCAAGGGCTGCTTCTCACGTATTTCATTCTCTCCATCTGGGCTGAAGTCTTCTTGATAGCACTCCGTATGGTTTTTACTCTCTTTCACATCTCTATAAGTCTCATTTCTAATCTTGTGTGTTATTTGGTCTTCAGCGTTATCCTACATCGAAGCAAATGTTCTCTGATTACGCCCAATTCATCTGTTATTAATATTGACTTGGAGTTATCGTGAATCTGTTTATCTTACTTTTCCTTCTGATATTTCCTGATTTCTTGGTTCCGTAGTTTCTGTTTGTTGGCTGCGTCATCTTCGTTCTATTCCTGCACTTTCTTCATTTGTCAATAAAATCTCTGACCTCAATCGTGGTCCTTGTCTATCATCGGCACCTCCATTCGTTACTCACCAGTCGCCCATGTACTACTTCCATATTAGTTTTCATTTGTTAATGCCTGGTTCCTTCCGTACTGACTGTCGTTTCCTACACGCAGTTTTCCATTTAGGGCCACTCTTTATTTCTCTCTGGTCAGCTTTTCCTTCTTTGTTATTTGCTATCAATTGTAGTCGTTCCTTCTGACCGTTTTGAATCTTAGGCGGCTATTCAAGACCACTCAATCGTGCTTGCGATGCATATTCACACGTGGATGGTCCTTAAACTGCCTCACCAGGTTACGATATCTCTCTCTGAGATCCACTCGGTATACCACTTTGACTTTAGGCATCTTCCACGCGCATCCTTTGCACCGATGTTGCTCAAAGGTTGTGTTTGCCACTGGCATACCCTTTTCACTCCAGAATTCTACCGGTCTTTCTCCTCTCCCATTCCTTTGAACCAATCTATGGGATTGAACGAGTAATGGTCAGAATACATAGTCAGCGGAAAATGAGTGGGCCGTATCAAAAGCGAAGGGGAAGAAGAGAGCCGGCATTCCGGAAGAAGCGAAAAGTGAATTCTCCGAAGGGGAGAGTGAGGAAGGGTGCAGTGAGACTGAGAGAGAGAGTGGTGGAGAGTTAAGCTACGTTTTCACGGACGCGTCAGACGCGCACGCGCGCGACGAGACGTGTCATTTCTTCGCGAGAACCGTTCGCATGCAAGCGAACCTACGCGTAGGGGAACCTACGCTTAGGAGCTTAACCTGAGCCACTTCTGGGCTTATTTTTGTCCCTCACATACTTATCCCGGAGGGCTTTCCACCGAGCCGAAGCATTTTTTTCTGTAAAACACTATTATATTACCAAAAATGCATCGACCCATGTAAGCTTTGAGAATCATCGGATATAAAAGTTGTTCTTACCGTCCACTCCAATGGATACTCCTATCTCCCCCCACGCCTTCTCCCTTAGGTTTCTATCCTTGTATTGATAGTCCTTATAATTTTCCAGGAACGTGTACCTCTCTCGAATTTTGGAGATGATCATTTCATCCATGGAACCTACACTTTGCCGGTCGGCCATGTTTGTGATTCTACGCGTTCCACGCGTCGAAAGTTGAAAATATTTCAACTCGGGCGACGCGACTCTACGCAATCATACGCGAACTCATGCAAAGAAATCCGGCTTCTGATTGGCTGAAGATCTCGCTTTCGCGTGTCTTCGTCTGAAACGCGTTCATGAAAAGGTACCTTAAATGTCAAGGGGGGGTGGGAAAGAGAGGCACGCGTGCAACCAATCACCAGAATGAGGCACCGCAGCTCTCTGGCGCGTTTCCGCTCGCGAGAGAGTCCAACCCCTCGGAGACGACTCTCCGCAGCCACGCCCCCCTGCCTTCTCTCCCTCCCCCTCCACTCCCACGCCCCCATTCCCGTCCCATCCTCAATTACTTTTTTGCGCCACGCGATCCCCGCCGGAAGTTTAGGCAGTTTGCGCGAGAGATTTCCTCTTTAATACAAGAAACACCACTTTATATTGAGTTTTTTTAAATTTCAGAAGCCGTGAAAGCATGAAAGCGTGAAAGCAAGAAACATGAATTCAATATTAAAATATTAACGGCCCAAAAATATTTTTCATTGCAATTCTCACTGAATTCTCATTGATTAACTGTCTTTTCCTTGACTCATTTTTTTCCCTCCGAGCGCTGAAAACTCCCTCAAATCCAAAGATTATTTTGCTTTACAGTAAAACTGCGAAGTGGTGGCTAGATGATCTATTTGTTTAGATTGTTGAGAGTTTATTTATTTTCATTTACTTATTTGAAAAAGTCCCAAAAACGGCACGAAGGCTTTTAGCATCGGATGAATACCAAACAAATAAATTATAAGCATTAACCAAATATAAAATAATAACAGACATAATGACAGAAAATAGAATTGATACAAAAGAACATGAGAAAGTGGACCGGGACTTAGCGATATGTTGACAGGGGAGATGGGACTAATTTGCAGACCTAGTTAGTAAGAAACAATTTGAAAGCGGAGGGTGGGGAGAAGAGGTCAAGGGAGAGTGAATGCGAAGCCAGGGAGTTAAAAGTTTTTTGAATGCGGTGGAATAGGGAGGGCTGGGATGATGAAAGACGGAATTTGGGGATGTTAATAAGACAGCCATTGCGTGTGGTACTGGGAGGAACATGAAAAGGAAAGAGAGGAAAATGGATATTGGTGTGGAGAGTACCACTCCAGATGCCATGAAGGAACTTCCTGTCAGAGAGCACATTTCAAGGTTGTTGGGCAGGCGGTTCACCAAATTGGGGCCCAGTATTCTAAAATGGGGAGGACACAGCCAAAGAATACCGTCCGGAGAGCAAGCGGATCATGAATGTCGGTGTGGCGGTAAAGAAGGCCGACAACGGACATTGCCTTCCTCGTAATGTTATTATTATACCCGTGAAAGTTAAGTTTTGAGTCAAACACTGTGCCTAGATCACAGTGGGAACTAACATTAGGGATTGGGTTCTGTGATAGAGTGTAAGAATATAATGGGATTTGGCGTTTCGAGGAGAAGGTCATAACAGCTGATTTCGAGGGGTTAATGCGAAGCTGCCAAAGGGAGCACCAAGCGTGAACGGAGGAGAGGGCAGATTGAAGGGCATTGGAATCGGAGGGGCTATCAACCTGCTTGAAAATTTTGCAGTCGTCCGCGTAAAGTAAAATGCCACTTCCCAACGGGAGGACACAGTAAATGATATCATCAACGAGAAGTGTGAACGGAAGGGGGCCAAGGACGCTGCCTTGAGGAACCCCTGAAGAGAGAGCAGGGTGATTAGACGATATTCCATCAATTAAAACACGCTGAAGCCGAGAGCTAAGGAAACTATGGATTAAGGATAAATTACACGCAGTCAAACGAAATGTATGCGTTAATAGTTTCTTAAATATAAACTTTTAAATATTTTTATTGAATAACGTCTCCCTGAGTGCTTAGCCATCACCACCATCATAACAATTAGTACCATTTCACATGGAAAATAGCTCGTGTTTTGGCAAAAATCTTAAAAAGAAATGTAGTAAGTGGCTGATGTTTCATTATTATTGGAAAGGTGAGACGTTTTTTTTTGTATCGCTATTGCCCGTTCAATCCTAAGATTGGCTGACTGCAGCACTCTAACTTTATCTGTCTAATGATAGTTCCCTTACCTCCTGTTATTTCTTCCTATGTACTTTCCTCTTTATTTGGTCCTTGAACTTATTCCTGGGTCTTCCTCTGGTGACTCTTCCCCCTAACTTAAATTCAATGATTTTCCTCACAAACCCATTTTGTGTCAGGGTTTGTCCAATCCATCTGGTTCTTCTTTTCTGCATGGTATTCCGTATTGTCCTTTCCTGTTCTACTTCTGTACAATTCACCATTTCTCATTTTATTCGTCCATTTTATCTTCAGCATCCTCCTTCAGCACCACATTTTAAATGCTTCTCGTCTCCTCTGATCTGCTTTTCTAATGGTGCATGCTTCCAATTCATTTAATGCCACGCTCCACACGAATGTTTTGACACACTGTTTTAAGTTTGCATCCCTATGTTCCTAGAACAAAGTAGTTTTTTTTAACCTTTCTCAGCCTAGGCTATTTCGTTTAATATCTACTTTATATATATACATATATATATACACACACACATCTGCTTTAATATCTGTTTAATGTGCTTAGCTTTCTTTCGTCCCGCGTAATTTCACTTCCATGACAGGTGATGAAGTCAACTCGCTTTAATCAGAGCAAATGGATTTTTCTTTCTAATCAGACCGATTTCAATTAATTTTTCGTGGCACGACGTCTCGCTCAAACCGACTTCAGTCTCTCTCTCTCTCTCACTCACCCACCCTTGGGGTCACTCTCCTTCCCACCCTCCTTCGCTCCCTCCCACACCCCCCCCCCACTCACTCTCAACCACTTGATCGGCTATTCCCTTTTATCGTGCATATTGTCTCCATCATTCACATCTTTCCACTTGTTCACCTCTCCTCTCATCCGTGTGGACTTTTTTCCATCCCAGCATTCCGTCTTTCAGGCGTCACATTCCCAGTGGCTGACTTTCCTGACAGAATTTCTTATTCCTATCCTGTTGCCTATCACCGTTGTTCGCGTTCACCGCGTTCTCGTTGACGTGACATATCTTACACTGTCTCCGTTGATGTCTGACTGACGCCCCGCCAAAGATGGATATCTGTGGATTCTTGCAAGTGGATTACCATTTAAACACGAGGAGGAAAATGCTAGTAATTAATTTATTCAAGGAGATTCCACTGTTTGATCATGTAAAATGCACAATCTGTCGAAGGAAAATTATATCTACCTTTTTGTAGGCAAGTAAAGTTAAGCACTATTTACTAATGTGCTTAGTACTAGGTTGGCTCTTTGAGCGAGGAACAATGGTTTCCTTTCTTTCCACATCCCTTCAAGAGCATTCTAGTGCTTAAGAATAGTTCCTGGTTTTGAAAGTGGGTTAGCCACGTAATATGCGGGATTGAGCACTTTAAAATATATCGACTAAATACCCCTTTAATTCTGAAACTTAGACGAGAGAAACTTCACTTTGAAAAATTTCACGATTTTTTATTTTAAACAAAACTGTATTTACTGAAAATATTTGAGTAAAAAATAGTAGAATTTTAATAAATGAATTTTTTATTTAAGTTTTCCTGTTCAAACACGTAAAGTTTACAAATTTGGTAGACATTCTAATCAAGGCGCGTATTTATGTCCAGACATTTAGCAATTTTACGGTATTGTATCACGCTCACAAGTTTCCGATAGATACTTGTTCGGGCCGGGACAGGCCTAATTTTAAATTTGATCTCTTAAAGTTTCTTTGCCTTTAAACCTCCCTCCCTTTTTACTCCCGTCTTGCCTTTTGTGCTTCATTTATTTGTTTGTGTACGGCGAAAGAGGGTGCCAGTTTTTTTGGTACCAGTGTGTGCTTCGCAGGAGAAGAGGACTCAGTCGAAATACACCGGACCTCTCGGGAAGCTAATCTCGTCGGCGATGGGTCAGCTGACGGCAATCGGTGTGCCGAGAAAGTGGTGTGTGTCTGTTGGTGCGTGGCAGCGGGAGTAAGTCTTCCCTTTTTATATTATTTTCTTTTGCTCTATTCCCACCTGCACCACCCACTTTGATTTCCTATTCCCTTCTTTATTTTATTTTCTTTATTGTACCCCGACTTAAGATCTGTCCCGGCCCGTTTAATATACAATGGTTTTTTTCTGAGTCGAGACGTCAGCCCCGTGCGAGTACATTTCCTGGTGCCGAAACCCGGGAATTCGGAAATCATTAGGGTCTATACTTATTTAATTTATTTTCAATAGAGTGATGCAATCACGTATAGGAAATAAATGACCACCACGAGGCAAATTTTCGAATCGCGCCTATCCTCACTGCGTTTTACTCGGGATCAGTCTAAGGCAACTCTCTTGGCCGCCCACGTGTTAGCAGTCGACATCAACAATTACCAGGGGCGCCTCAGTGAACACCCGAAATCTGGGATATTTTTGGCTAGGTGCTCCCTTCTAAAGGAAGTATATCTTAATTTTACGAATGAAAATCATACAATCTTTGAACATTGTATTAATAGTAACCACACGGAAGTGATTCAATTAGTCTCCGAACTCGTCGAAGAGTGTGAGGAGAAGTATTATTTCATTTTCTCTATTCTTGTTAGATTGACAACGTCCCAGAGTGCAGTGGACGGCGAAGCTCGTTCTTCTGTGTCAACACAAAGTTGAAGACTTCCCGCGATTGACGTTCATAATTTTTCGGGGACATTTTCAGAATGGCCAGCGTTCGGCATGTGTTCAAATCGGTGGTCCATGACCAGAATGATATATCAGACTTTGAAAAGTAATAAATAATTAGCTCTGTTTCCTTTGGTGAGGCGCATTTTTCATGCGCCTGGCAAGAGTTAAATGATTTTGATAATAATCCTCGTATTCTTGGTTTTTTCTTTTTAGATAAAATATTGTCGTTTCCGACTATTTTTACTTATCAAGTGTCATCATTACAAGAATTTGCGACAACTTTAGCGGAGATGTATGCTGCCTTGGGTACTTCAGATATCCCAAATTTAGGACTCTTTATTTTATTCCGCTTGGCAGCTCGGGTTTTGGATGTGGAGACTTTATCTCAATTCGAAGAGACGTTAGGTGGGAGAATGTTTCCTTTTGTGTTGAATCTTATTAATTTCTTAAAGAAACGAATAAAAATTTTGCAAACAGCAAATGGAACTGTCCATAAGTCTATTTCCTCCAGTTTTCGAGGAAAGTTTAAGTTCTCGCTGCTAGTTTCTGTCCACGAAACACCTTCAAAAGTTGAGGATATAGCGGTAACACGTGATATCTGCCCATTGTGTTCCTCCTCGCATCCATTATTTAAATGCGTTAAATACGTTGAAATGGATCTTGCTCAGCGTTGACGCTTTGTGCGCTCAAGGAAAGTTATGTATCAATCGTCTAAGGCTAGGGCATTGGGCCCCCAAATGTCAATTAGGAGGCATGCGGTGCCAAATATGCAGGCGACATCATCACACGTCGCTACATACTCCGGCCGGCAACGAGAATTTTGTCAGTTTCAACGACAAGGGAAAGGACCTCATTCGATCATTGGACGATGAGGAGGGCACTTCTTTACCTGAAGCGTCTAATCCTTCGTCTTTTTTCGGGTAATCATAACGTCCTGCACTCGGATTCAAGGGCAGTATATCACAATTCTAGGCACAGCGCTTGCCAAGATTCAGTCGGGTAATGGGGCATGGGAATCCGTTAGAATTCTCATTGACCCTGGCTCCCAAGTGTCTATCATCTCATGCTCGGCTGTAGGACGGCTGTCCTTGAACGTTTCTGCGTATGAACCCGAGCTAGTTGGATTAGGGAATTCCTCACTTCAACCACCGAAGGGCCAGGTTTTATGTTCTCTCTTGCCTAGACATGCGTCATCCCCAATCATCACCACCGTGGTGTGAGAAGTGATAAAAAGACTTCCATCGACTCCTCTACCGCGCTATATTTTCAAAACATTTTCTCATTCGCGCCTCGCAGACCCAGAATTTGACAATCCTGCACCCGTGGAAATGTTGTTAGGGATGGATTCGTTTCTCAGGATCCTCCTTGGTGGGCGGAAATCGTTGTCTAACGCAAACGTGATGGCCAATTAACTAAGTTTTCGGTTGGATCATTATAGGAAAAATTCCAACCATCGCCCACCAACCACCATCCCACGCTATGCCGTTTGCTGTTTGCAGTCGCGAGACGCCTATACTTAGTCACTTAAAGGCGTTTTGGGAGGTGGAGGAATCGAAGGTCGAAACTCGACCAAGGCATGAAGACTTACAATGCGAAATGTCGTTTCAAGATACACATCGTCGTATGAAAGACGGGAGGGATCAAGTCACGTTGTCATTTTCGGAATTTCCCCCTCTATTGGAAGATTCTCGCGGCTACGCGATTACACGGTGGATAAATACCGAACACAAATTAGCCCAGAACTCACATTTAAAGAAGGAATATCAAAATTTTATGAAGGAGTATGATCCTTTTGGACACATGCCCAAATCTGTAGGACCCGGTTTATATTGTTTGCCGCATCATGAAGTGTTTAAGGCGTCTTCTCCGAGCCAAATAACTCGCGTGGTTTTCGATGCCTCGGCGCGGACATCGCTCGGGAAATCTTTGAATGACGTCTTACTGACCGGCCCAACACTTCAAAAGGACATTTTCGACATATTAGTCGGATTTAGGATCCATAAAATTGCATTTATTGCCGATATTTCTAAAATGTACAGATAAAGTCTGGGACATCCAGACAATTGTCCTTATCAACATGTCCTTTTTCGAGAGGATCTATCGTCTTCGTTGGTACATTATCAATTAAAGACTATGACTAATGGAGTTGTTTCCTCTTCTTATCTGGCGATTAGGACCTTTGCATCAGCTCGTTCATAATGAAGGGAAACATTTTCCTTTAGCTGCACGGGTACTCCTCCACGACACTTATGTGGACGATTGAGTCACAGGAGTGAGCTCTGTGCCGGATGCTCTAGATTTGCAAAATCAACTTATCTCTTTTCTGGCATTAGGATGTTTTCCTCTTGGAAAATGGGCAATGGGGTCACAAGAAACCAATGTTCGATTTTTTTCCGGGGGACCCCATTAAAAGTTGCCCATTGGCTAAAATATGAGATTGACAAAGTTTCAGCTTAACTTGACAACGTTAACCCGTGCCTCATTGAGGCTGAAGTAAGGAAAATATGCGATTTTTAGCAAAAAATCTCAATTTTTTCGCTATAAAATGAAAATCATTTGTTGTAGAAACCTGATTCTTACAGCACAACATAGGAAATTTTATTATCTGAAAGTTTGATTTTTGTCTTTTTTTGCTAAAACTTATAGATTTATTAATATTTAGCATTTTTCTGGTTCGTCTGCGGTATTTATCCTCAAAAACGACTTAACATGATAAGGCCTAAAAACATTTCTACATTCAATTACAACTGCTTTCCAGGATTTGCTTACTTTCTAAACATTTAATACATTCTAATGGGTTTATTTATGATGATATTTATGATATCTAATGGGTGATTTCAAAAATATATATAGCATAATTTAAATTGGAAATAAAAAAATATGAGAAATGGAGAGAGAGTAAGTTGTAAGTGAGAGCAAATATTGTTCAAATGTATTTTATTCAAATCATTGATAATTATTTACAATTATTGGATCGAAGTACATAGAAGGCAATGGCTTAGATAAGGTGGCTTTTGAAAATTCTGGATATACTTGTCTATATTCAGATACAATTTTCAACTTTAACTGCCGTTGTTCTTCGTCTTTCGTCAAAGAGGAATTGAATTCTTGTATTAATTTTACCCCCCTTTCAGCAGTGTCAAACCTTTAAATCATTCACAACATTTTCAGCTTTTAAATAATGCTGCTTTTCACACCATCCCTTGGGATCAGTATTTAAAAATTCTGTATTTATTTTAAATCTCTTAAGAAAAGAGTTTGAGGAGAAACAAAAAAATCAAGTTCTTTGTCTAATAAATGATCAACTTGGGCAAGACGTAGAGTTTAATTTATATCTATATCGTCACAATCATTATCCTCATTTTCGTCTAGACATTAATTTTCTAACCATGCTAGTTTTGGTATTGCTTCCCAAAGTATCATAAAAAAATGAAAATGCCACTTGTTCCGAGTTGAGATACCATATGAGATGGTTCACCATTTTAGAGAGTACCATGTCTGCAACCTCTTTGTCAATTTTCCTATATTCGACAGACGATTTCAATAATTGCAGGTCTTGATTTTGTGCCAAATTCTGTTTTTGGGCATTGAAACATGCTTTTACATAAATATTTGTTATAAATAGACAAATATCTTCTATAGCTTTTTAATCTAAATTAGTTAATGAAACTTCATCCCTGAAAAGATATATTTTTAGACAGTAAATGGCCTTTGCCATCCATCTGGCATAATGAATAGCACCAGGTGCTCTTAAAGAAATGCCTTTTGGAGGAATACGACCAAAAAGAATCAAGCAAAGTTGCATGAATTCTTTATAATCTTCCCTGGGCTGTTGGTTTTTTGATATTTCAATTAAGAAACTTGAAACTTGGTCCAGATCAATAATTTTATGTCTAATATTTTCATCTTCTACTCCAGTTTTGAATTTTTTCTTGTCTGTCTTTGACCACCCAGTCTGAAATCTTTTAAATATATATGGCTGAGGGCCAGTGGTTGTCTCCACTATACAATCAAAGCTTTTACAATAATTTCTAAAATATGGTGGCGACGTAGCAAACACAAGAAACTTTTCTCCAATAGCTGCTCCAGCAAAACACAGGTTCCTCTGAAGCGACCAGTATTTACTGCAGTGGTATCAAAGCATATTGCCTGGATTTTTCCAACTGCACACCAGTCTTCAACTGCCGAAAATATAGTTTTTTCCAGAGTTATTCCCATACTATTTTTGAGCTGAGGAACTCCTATCAATTACTCTTCATCCCCATAACTAATCAACGCCGCTACCCTATCTAAATATTCTTTATTCAAAATGTCTGGAAGTAGTTTCCCATCCCAGTGTAAAACAGCTCCCTATAAATAGGAATTTTTGAATCTATTTTTAACAGGTTCAGTCCTTTGTTCGCGGAATAGCTGTCTGCGGAGCCTAATTACACTTCTACTTACAATTTAACTCTGTGGGTGATGACCCAATGCCTCTGCAGTAGCTGAAATAATTCGAACCATTCCATTTTCACGAAATGTTGACTATTTATTCTCCTTGTCGGGATCACCAATGTGGAGATGGGTAAGTGAGGAGATCTCCACGTTTATCAAATCAATTTATTAGAGGCTTTATCAATGTCGACTACAATCTCAGTCGTCTGACTTAGTTACATAAACATAAACAAATCAGCAAGGCCTCCTTGGCAACAATATAGGATATGATGGCACCATTTACGGTCGCCACAAACATGTCATAAAAAAAATTTCCTAGAACCCGATCGCAGCGTCACCTACCGGGTCCATTTGTGAATCTAAACCATCCAGGGACCCAATCAAATACACACACAAAATTTCATCAAGATCGGTTCAGTCGTTTAGGAGGAGTTCAGTGACATACACACGTACAGAAGAATTATATATATATATATATAGATGATAATATTTCCGATTTAAATTTGTGTACATTGTTTGGTTTAATAATGATGTCAGAAATACCATTCCATATTCTTGGGTGAAATTTATGGTGAATAACTGACACACATAAGTTCTACACCTTAGAATCATAATCGTCTTCTCCCTCTTACTCGCCAGCATGAATCACTCTAGTTTCTAATAATACAATTATAAAAATAAACCGGAGTTTTAGTTGAGAATATTTTGAGAATATTAATATTATTTTGAGAATATTTGAACATAAAAATGAATACAGATAATTTAAATATTTTTCTTTGTTCCAGTTTCATCCACTTCAATTAAACATAGTAAGGAGTAACATGTTCGTATACATTCGTATTACATATATATCCAACTCCAGCATTGGACAAGATTTGTAATTAATTTGTAATTCATTGGTTAAATCAACAAATACAAGGACACAATTTTCGATGTGAGGAATTAAAAGATGACTGTGATTAGCTTTCAATGCAGCTCAAATGGAATTAGATGATGAAATTGTTTCATTTGCGCTAATGTCTTGTACACTTTGTATGAGATGAAAAAAACACGATCTGCCCAAGTTAGAGTATTTTTCTAAGTTTACAATCGCGTTTGTATAATCAATTCCAGTACCATTTACTATAATATTAGGTAAAATTTAGTTTATTTGCAAATTTGGTTGTACCAATTATTTTAGATTTTGTTTTAACTGGATCGATGTTCAACATATTGTGCTCTAATCACTTGCATACGTATGCTGGAAACATCTTCATTTCTATATGATGCTATAAATTTCTGATGGATGACAGTCCACATAAACTTAAAAGTCGTCAGCATGGAATTGATAATTTGAATAACCTATCGAGCTAGGTATATCGAGAATAAATATTGATAAGAAAAGAGGACCACGGATGATATGAAGACCAAGGAGAGGGAATGATAGAACCCAGAGGAAAACCATATTTCAATTCCAAAAAACTGGAGAAATCACCCTCATATCCTTTTACTACTTGAGTTCTCTGGAATAAATAAGATCGGAGCCATTGAATGACTGGGAGAGAAAATCCTGGTTTCGGCATTTTACATAATAAAAGGTCGTGATTCACACACTCTAAAGCCTTTATAAAATCAAATAGTACAGGAATGGTAACTTTCTGGTTATCTATAGTGTGCCGAATATCTTCGGTCACTCTGATGAGGGTGGTTTCGGTACAATTTCCTTTCAGGAATCCAGACTGGTATAAGGTTATTTGTTGCAAGAAAGTCGAATACTGAGTTGTACACAAATCTTCCAAGTGGTTTAGACGAGGTAAATAGCAATGAAATGGGACGATAATGTGATGGTTCAGTCGGATTCCGAATTTTCTGAAATGGCTTAATTAATGCGGTCTTCCAAGTGACAGGAAAGACTGAATAATTCAATGAACAGTTGTTAATATCAAGCAGCACCGGAAATATTGCTGGTATAACTATGTTTTATATTTTTCTCTTGATACTATCAATTCCGCCAACATTAGACTTAATGCAACGAAGATACTTCAAAATCAGTTCTGGGGTAAAATAGGGAAATTATAAGACGATGTTACCAAATTCCTTTACATTTAGCAATTGAACTTAATTTCCGAATTGACTACTTAATCGTGATTCATTCATTACATTGGAAGTTACATTGACGTATGAACTGGTAAAACATTTATTTAGGTCGTCGACAGAGACATTAGGTTTAAAATGATTATTTCGAGATTTAACAAGTTAAAGTCATCGAACCTCATTACATATAGTTTTAGAGTCTCATTTGTCGGAAAAACAATGATTATAATAATATTCGTTGGCATTTTTCATTAATATTTGAATTTCATTTCTAAGTATTTTTGTTCTTAAAACAGGTATTGACAACTACTCCTTTTAAATTTTCGACGTCTTAAATCTCTTTTTCACTCATTTGTTTTCCATTTGTGGCGCTCAAAGATTCATTTTCGTAAATGAGTATATCATTAGCCTCACTCGAATCAATGGTCTTCGTAGAAAAATTCTTTTTCATTCTACGTGCCCCGAGTATTTCGCGCACGAGGTTATATTCAGTGAAGCGAACTTTTACGACAGGAGGTCTACCGGTAGTTAAATTTGGGCAGGCAAGGAGTCTATACGTATAGTCAGTATCAGATTTTTCAAGTTTGACCTCCAGGAAAATCCCCACTTTACAGAATAAAGCCTCTTCGCCTAAAGACTCTTCGCCCGACGTAAGCGGAATCCCATGCATTTCCACTACATTGCTGAGTGACTCTAGCTTAACAAAGTTCAACTGTGATTCAAGAATACAAATTCTTTTCACGCGGTTTTTATTTTCTTCAACGACGCTATCAAATTTATTAAAGATATTTGAGAGAAACTAATTTATGGAATCGATTTTCTTAGCGCGCTCATTCATTTGCGCGGCCCAGGACGACACAGCATTACGCAGTTTACTTAGCTCGTTTTAAATACTATTTTTGAACTCACGTTGGTCGCATTGAATCGCCTTAACTCGATCCAAGAGCTCTTGCAGCAGTGATCTGGTGCTATCAGGTTGACTGTCGCCAAGAAAACGTTAAGTGCCCACGGTCCCCACGCTCGGTTCGGATCCCTAGAATGCACGCTGCGCAGGTCCAGGTTTGATTCGTATCATCCAGTAATTGCAGATCAACCTCGTAGAGAGAGGAGCAGGCAAGATGAAATGGTTTTTCATACAAATCGCACTTCACCATTTTCTGGGTACGTTTTATGACTATGCTGCACTGGGAACGTGTATACATAGGCACTATGATAATGCCGCACACCAACAGCCGGAAGTACTTTGGAACTGACAAGGCCGCAACTCAGGGACAGAAGGAAGAGCACGTCTATTCACCATGAGAGCGCAAAACAGTCTGATAATTGATACAAGATACAGGATGAAATCCCAAGTTGCATCCACAGTAACAAGCATGGCAATATATGATTGCAGGGCTGTATCTGTTAGTTGCAGAGCGTCTCCCAATGGTTAAAATTTTGAAGGTGTCTCCTATTGAAAGCTATCTTCTTTTCACAATACGGAGATGCATGTATATTTTGGAGAGCAATGCTTGAACGCATGTTTGCCATTCCGATGGTATGTAATGCAATTCTCAATACTTCTTTTATATCCACGGGCGATCTTCAAGAAAGGGCGTACTTACATTAATATAAAGAATTTAGCTCGGTGTACCGCCTTTCCTGGGCGATTTTCAGTTTTTTTAAATTGAACTGTGCCGGTTTTTCGCGATAGAATAACTCTTTGTAGTTTTTCCAATGTGATGAGTTAAGTTACCTTGATATTAGTAGGTCACCATTGTTATAATGTTTATCGTAATATTTCGCTTTCATGGGAAAATCTGAATAAACGCTATAGAATTGCAACAAAATAGTTGTCAATTTCCATAAGGCTACGTGTTAACATGGCATTTAACTGCCAAAAAATCTTTACCGGCAACATGATTTTTCAAAACATTTATCTCTACGTTTCATATAAGTACAAGAATGCGAGTTTTCACGCAAATCCGTACACGGCACATGAAAAGCGCTCTTCCATTCCAACCGTCTGAAGCGCCGTGGCGTCATCGCTTCGTGGGCGGTGACCGGGGTTCCCAGGGCGGTGAGGCGGAGGGTGAAAGGAGGGAGTTGTGGGGAAGATGGAATGGACCCCGTCCCTTGGGCAGCGACAGGGGGATTGGTGATGGCAGAGGGTGAGCAAGAGAGGATAGTTTCGTGCAGAAGTCGCCGGGTGGTTTGATGGCGCACCGTTTGGGATAGTGATCCTTGAGAAACGGTTTGCAGCTGAACTTGATGGCCGCACAGAGGAGTATCAGGGAATGACCGCGCGAGGGCGCCACCGGAAATCCCAGCGCTCGAAAATGCTCCGTCGCAGATCGAAGACAAAGGCTCCCCTCGGGGAGCGAATGGGGATAACATACATCCATCCAGATCTGTAGAAATACCTGACTGTGGATATCTCCATTGTGGATGTATATACTTCATGCATACTATCGCAAGTTGCATGAACGCATTTATCATTATTTAAGATAGCATTTAATAAACATAATAATTTCCTCCCTCCTTAAATTTTTTATAAAAGGTTTTATTTTTAGGTCCCATAAACGTAAGTTTTTCTTCACTGTTACATTAAATGGTGAATTCATGTATCTGAATTTCTTAATTTGTAGGAGCATTTGTCAACTTCCCTTCCGCAATTATTACGTTTTAAACTCAATTTAAATAATAAAATACTCGTATTGAACTTCAGGCAATCGATTTTTCTTCCTCTAAATATCAGATGTGATATGTGAAAACAAACGTCAAGGATCCAGAATCTACTTGCACGGGGCTGACGTCCAGACTCAGAAAAAACGATTGTATGTTAAACAGGCCGGGGCAAACCTTATGTAATATAAAAAGGGAAGACTTAGGGTGCGTTCCGAATCGCGCATGAAGCGCATCAAGATTGAACCGCTGGAGCTGTCATTCCGAAATGCTGACGCGCTTTGAAGCGCTTTAAGCGTTGGTGAGAATCGGAACGGTCTTGATGCGTAGATGGCGCCAGGATAATCATTTTCAAAAATGTGCTTGAGGTGGTGGAGAGACTGATGGACATAACTGCTGAATAATACGTGATTATCCGCATCATTAATTATTAGGTTTATCCAAGAAATAATTTAATCACAGCTGCGTATTTTTATGCGAGAAAGAAATTAACACGCATGTAAAAGTACGTGCATACATTGTAAACGAGTAACGCTTCATAAGCAAGAGCTGTTGTATATTTCATTCTAATTTAATTAATATGGAAACTACTTAACGTCTTATATTTTATGTTCTTTTTTTTCTCAAGTCTCTTGAGTATCCATGTACACATTTTTTTGTATAAAACATGAATGTCGTAAGTAAGAGGTTCTCAATTATTGGAACACAAGAAATTTTAATTTCTTATTTAAAAAACACCAGATTATGGGCCCAGACACAGATTCGGTGGCTCGATATTCACGTATCGTGAATTATGAACAAGACCTGAGTGAATTAGGCGAACCCAGAAGAAAAAATCGTGAGGTTAGGATTTACGTACGTGTTCCATCATAAACACAAAATGACTAAATATCCGGATGGAAACGGAGCCTCAAATTTCCGAAATAGTCCAGGTGGAAGTATTGCTACTGGTTCTATAATATTTATGGGAAGTGGTTCACTGCCTGCTTTTGCCAAGTTGGAAGGTAGGAAGAATTACAGCACTTAGGAATTTAACATGGAAATGCATCTCATAGAAGTGGACTTGTGAGAATGTGTTGAAAGGCAGGCGAATTCGCTCATACCATAGACTCACTATCAGTCATCAACCGCACGGTTTGAGAACTATGTATCTCTACCGTTCAGAACACAAGCCACTAAACCATGCCGGTAGAAATGTAATCGGCACATCAGATCACCGTGGAAGGGCGGGAGGCGATCACCAGCAGTTGAAGGCGCTACAAATTGCTCCTTCGACTTGCGCAACGGTGATGAAAAAGAGGATCAATATGATTCATGGTCCATTGACGCATGCAAGGTTACGTGATGATCTCGCTAGCATTGCTTACAATTTAGACCTTTTCTTGTGCCCCGTAGGGCCCAATGTCAGGGTCTTAAACAACTAAAGCACACTTTTTTTTGACCAAACAAATTTTAAAAAACGATGCCCAACGTTAAACCTTCTATATTTTGCGCATTTATCAATAAAATACTGCAAAATAGAGAGTAGATATCATTCTGTATTGGAATTTCTCGCCTTAGAAACCACTTAATTTCTCGCCTTAGAAACCACTTAATTAGTCGCA
Source organism: Ceriagrion tenellum (assembly GCA_963169105.1). NCBI lineage: Eukaryota > Metazoa > Arthropoda > Insecta > Odonata > Coenagrionidae > Ceriagrion > Ceriagrion tenellum. The sequence continues at coordinate 174,494,397 of OY720633.1, forward strand.
GACGCAGTCATACTAAGATTCAAAAGTGGAAGGACTCAATTGGTGGAAGGTGGTCATCATTGTAGTAAGTCAATCTTTCCACAATATATAATAGAATGTACCGCTAGTTATGGCTGTTAGTCTATCTTCAGGTAATCCGGTACCTGAAGATAGCGTACTTGCCAAAACAAATTGTACATTCTATAAGTGATTATGGAAGCCAAAAAGCTTTACTACAGTCATTCTAACTTTTGTGCGTGTAAGAGATTTCAGCTTGGAGGATGATGACGGCACTTGCTTCCATATAACACCCTGAGAAGATTTCAAAACTTTTAATTGGTTCTAAACAGATATTAAACGTAAAACAAATGTAGGAGATTCTTCTCTAGATAATATTTCTTTGAAACGAGTCAATATATCTGAATTGATTTAATATATTTGCACGTAAAGCTAAACGAAACTGAACAAAAGAACCAAGATCTGGAATTATTAACGCCTTCAGTGCGGCATAAATTTCTGAAAAGGTACTAATAAAAAGTTTAAGATTAGAAATGGGGTCGGTGGTGTAAATTCAATTAACTTATCCGAGTACTTTTACCCCAGAAAACGAGGATTATTATAATAATCACATGGCTCCTATCAAGCTGCAGCGTAATAAACCCCTGCATAGTTTCATGCAAGTGAGAGTGCAGGGATAATCTTGCTCAGCGATCTCGTTTTGCTAAAAGCAATGTCAAATATAACGTCAAATGTGTCCCTTGTAATAATCGCGGACCACCTCCCATCTTCCGGATCTGTTATAATTGCAGCGAGTTCCGGGTTACGGCTCCACAATGTTCGTGCATCGTAGCCGCTCTTGACCCAGACGGACAGTAAGGGATAATCCAACCAAGAATGAAGAATGGAGTCTGGCCTTCAACGGAGACACAAAAAATAGAAAAGGGTACTGCGAATAAATAAAGAGGGTGAAACGGAGCTAAAAGGGCACGGTAGGATGGCGTTTGGAAAAGTACCGCGCGCCTGATCACGCGATGTGGTACTCGTGCCCAGCAATCCAGGCGTCACACATAACACTCGCAAGTGAGAGAGGACCGTCTTCACGACCATAAGTCTCTCTCACTACCTTCTTCTCTCTGCTGCCATATTCTCTTCCATTACACTAGTCAGGTAGAGAAATAAGTTAGTGCGCATGCACCTTCAGTGCTCTGATAATAAAGGATGCATTCTTGGTATTTCTCCGAATTCTTCTTTTTTGACGACAACCACAGTAGGTGAAACTGTTGCCGTCAAAAAACAGCAACGCGATGAAGTACCCAAAGATGCAGTCAGGTGAAGAAAGAACCAGCGAAGCTCGGGAGTGCCAACGCACGAGCAAAAGGGAATTGTAGCAATGTCGATGTTTCTGCTTCATTTCCCAGTTCTAACATAAAATATACCAGTATTTTTATTCTGAAAACTATATCCGAATATATTTACATTTACGAGTTCCCTGAACCTCTCTTTAACATTGTCTTGTTCAAATTATGCTGATCTTTCCGTGACCATGTTTGAAGAATGTATACTTTAACATTCATTCGGTGTACGTGCCAGTTATCTGGACTGGACTGGAGCTGTCGGAATTTATTGCGTTACCAATGAATGATGCGATGTCCAACCTGGAAAATAAATGCGTCCGAAGCAATCTGTGCAACTCTTTCCGCCAACGTGTGAAAGGAAGAGGAAGCGTTTTACATTGATAGGCGTGATAAAGTGATGCAATCCTTGGGATTGGTTATCTCGTGTGTTCATGATTGGTGTTTTCGAATTCAAGATGTGGATTATGGTACGGGCCAGGATTGCCTGGTTGGGCGACTTGAGCAGTAGTAATGCGACCATACTTCGACAATCGACATTAGTATCATCCTCATTTTAGGTGATTTCACGAACAGGTCGCGCATTTCTTGGTCGATAGTCATTTGTACGTGGGAAACAGAGAGACGGACATCACGTGCCGAACGGAGGCATAGGTGATGGGTTGACCTGCTGAGCTTCTTTGAACCTGGTATTAACAGTGAAAATAGCTGATTTGATGGCTATGAATATTTGTGTGAACTAATGCATTCAATCTCGTTTTTATGTATCCGACGAGATCAAAACTTTTTTCAGAGAGATCAGGGCTTTTTCATTTGCTCCAGGAAATTGAAGAATAGAGTCAAAAGTATGGCAGCGTTACAGGCGTAAATTTGGGTAAAAATTTGATCTCCAAAATGGTGAGAATGCAATTCTGTGGGACATGTCCACTCATATTTTATAAAGATAAATTAAAGATGATTCATTTGGTTGTACGTTTGAAAATGACTCAGTGAGTAAACCGCGGTCAGTTCATTTAAAGTTTATGTGAAAATTTACTACCGACTTTTATTCTCACCATTATGGAGTAAGGACTTAACTAGCATTAGAAATTCAGTGGAGATAGGTTGCGATTCCATTATATTAAAAATTAGAAAGTTCTGGTTGGTTTTTTTTCACTAAGATTTTTCCACTAAAAGCCCGGTGAAATTCTTGAACAAGGCCATGTCATCAACTCTGAGTGATCCAAAGACAAGGGTGAGAATAAATGTTATGAGAATTCTAGCGACTAGTGGCGATGCTTTCTGTATGATTTAGGACTTGGTCCAGCCAGGCCTGGTCCGGACTGAGGCCGTTTGCGAATATGGCAAATCAAGCAATCTTCTCTTGGAATCTAGAACTCATTGGGCGGATATGACGTCTAATTCAAGTGACCGCAGACGCCATATTGTCTAGATACCTAGTCAAGAAACTAAGTAAATGAAAAAGCAGACTTGTTATGCTTACTATGTATTAAGTTAGAACTCTAGGTGCGATAATATGGGCTTGTATGGAAAATAGAAGTGAAGAAAATTTCAAACGGATACAATTTTATCATTACTACGTATATTTGTGTGATATTGTTAATTATTTGCGGAAAAATTGAGATTTCTATATATTTTAAGTTTTTCAAATGTGAATATACTGATAAAAGATTTGGTGCCTAATACTTCTGTGAAAAATTCCATACATTGTAGATGTTCCATCCTCGTTTACTTCATTGAACTTACAAATTCTGTTTTCCTTGCTCTTGAAGAAAAAAAATGATCTCGTCGAAAGAATGGTTCGATGGATAGTACTTTCAGGTAGCCATAATTTCATTGGCAGCATTAGTTTTAGCTAACGTTAATATATATATATATAAGCATCATAACGTTAATAACGTTGAGCATTGGAGAGGTTTTCCCTGTATGATTTTACACTTTCCCGGCGAATAACATTTATGTAAATTTCTCGGGCTCGCCACCGGGTAACCGGTGAGAAATTTACACAAAGGTTTTCACTTCATTCATCAAAGAAGGGGACAATGTACCATTAGTATATATAATTTGTTAATATAATTTGTTATAATTTGTAAATATAATTTGTTTTCTACTTAATTATGTTAGTTACAACACGAGTATTTTATCAGCCTACAATCGAATATCATAGGTAGCTTGTTCGAAGTGTAATACATAAATATATATTTACGTGTTTTTTCATATAGGCAAAAAATATTATAAAGCCTTTTTGTGCATAAAGACGTTGACTCTGGTGAAATACAGTGAGCGATAAGTCGTCCACTTTAGCAGCCCCTAGCAATCGAGTCACAATAGTTATTCACCATATTATGATATACGAGAATTATTTGACTCATATGCAATAATATTTAAAAAATAATATTCCCTTTTAATTTGTCGCATAAGGATGGGAAGCATAATTTCAAGAAGTAATCGACTTTAATCACCCACAAAAATTATGGACACGGATAGCGCTTTTCGTATGTTTTACGAGATGAAGGCCGCACGATGTCTCTTCCATCGTAGAACGGCTACGAAAGTGTGAAGTAAGGATTTCAATCCGTCTGCCTAGGAATCGAGATAACTTGATATCAAGTTAACAGTGCGTTTGCCAAGTTCGAAAACGGCCTGAGTCGCTTTGAAGCGCCCGTGTTGTGGAGGACTGTTGTGCTTCTTGGGAGGCGAGGGCAAGGGAGGGGAGGGGGGAAGGGCAGGGTGTGGGGGTCGAGGGTGATAGGAGGGGGTGGGGGGATTGTTGGAGTCCGAGGGGAAGTTGTTTACATCCAGGGTCGCCCACGGAGCCGTTTCGCAAATATGTTTTCGGTGATCGCTTCCTCTTCCTACTCGGGTGAGGGCGTTCAAAGGTGTGCCCAGGGTTGGAGAGATCCCTTCGCATCACCCTGAAAGTCTCCGTCACATAAAGCGCCGAGTTTTATCCGTATCAAATGGATTTTGGAGGACACAAGTTAAAGAGGCCGAGTTAAGCCTCAGCCACTGATTTTTATGCGAAGGCTATGAATTATGGCGTCTTGGTAAATGCATCGTTATTTTTACTACATTCGCAAATATAGGCGATAGTGGGATTATCAAAACTAGATGATAAATTGGTATTTGAAATTCATTTCGTGTAAGCGTCAGAGGCTGGAATGGAATATATTCTGGATGTATTATTTGGCCCAAGAAGCTCTAAAAAAAATTATGAATGTATTTAAGCCTCATATTTGTGAAACCGTGCCAGGCAAACGTTAGCTTTAAGATTTTGAGGATAAATGCACCTTTATATTCTACTTTGTCTTGTATTCTATTTAACATAAATTGGTGGTTTTACACGTAGAATCAGAATTTTGTTGTTTGGCTGTGGAGGAAGATGACATGTAATGCAATGATGCCGTCGGCTTAGGAGTGTGGTACTTCACGGACGGGCTGCCAGCTAATGTTGAGTGTGCGCATACTCTGCAAGATTGAGTTCCAGAAACAATCACGAGGCTTTTTATCGGTATGAGATGTAACCAAGGGATTCAAGGACACGACGCGACGTTTTTTACAGTCGCAATAGAAAAAAGATTTCGGCCGAGGCAGCATGTATAGAAGCAGTTCTTGAACTAACTACGAACAAAGACAGTCACGGCACTTTTCCCTAGTTTTGAGTCTACCAGTAAACATTTCTTGCTCTCGCCTAAAATTCAGAATGCTAATGCCAAGTTTAACCAAAGACTGCGTTGCTTTTGCGTGGACATTGGAGCCTCATTCTTTGACCTTCGGCCGGCATTCCGATGGTGTCGGCACCCTCAAAACCTCTCAGGTGTCCATTACACGGCCGAGGCAGCTAGCTGTGTAACGAGCAGTATATTTGAGCACTGCAGGCCTTTTTTAGGGTAAAGAGTAAGACAGTAAGTAGGTCAAATTGTGGGTTATTAAATGAAGGGGTCGCCGTAAATAATAGTAGCAGTGGGAGATCTGTTAGAAATCAGAATAACTTAGTATCCGAACGAAATAGAACTGGCTCAGGTTCATCAATAACTGCTTCCCTTAACGTATTAAAACATTCTAAACAAGGGTACTGTAAGTTGTATCCAAAGGAGTCAATTTCCACAGTGGTCATTAATTGCCATTAGCGCTGACGCTGATGTAGTGGTAGCAACAGAAAGATGGTTGTCGCGTGAAATTCCGGACAGCGAGAGCTTTCCAAAATCATAGTCATATGCAATGTATAGAAAAGACCGATTAGTGAGAGGAAGAGGTATAGCTGTAAAAGATGAAATCGTATGTGGAGCCGAAATATTTCCAGAAAATGATGTAGAAAGTGTGTGGTGTTCCATCAAGTGCTCGTCGAAAAGAATTTTTATGTGGGCATTTTACAGGCCACCCAATTCAAGTTTAAACACAGTTTTGCAGTTAGAAAGGCAGGTGAAGCATTTCATTAATCAAAATAACGAATGTAGTTTTATTATCGATTTATTGCTAGTTTCAACGTTCCCTCGATAGATTGGAAGACGTATAGTTTCAAAAATGGCGGAAAAGATAAGGAGCTGTGCGATTCTCTTCTCTTCACTTGTTTCACTGCCGATTATATCTATTAAGTTGAATCTATTATATCGATTGTTGTACTTTTGGAGGAGCCAAGCATTACCCTTTTTGTAATAATTTTTGTTCCAAGGGTGAATGCCCAGAGCAAAATAAATTTATATTTTCTTCTACTCTATTCTACTCTATTATGCTCTATTCTGCACTATTCTGCTCTATTCTATTCCATTCCATTCCATTCCATTACACTCCATTCCACTCTATTCCACTCTATTCTACTCTAGTATACTCTATTCTACTCTATTCTACTCTACTCTATTTTATTCTACTCTATTTAGTTCTATTCTATTCTACTCTATACTTTTACGTCAAACTCTTTGCATCAATTAGTAACAACACCTATGAGAGGAAAGAACGTTTTAGATCATTTGGCGACAAGAATACCTGAAAGCGTCCTTAATATTAAACCAGTGAACGAAATTAGTGACCACAAAGCAGGAAGTGCTAAATCTCATAGACATACTGACAAAAGAATAGCCACAAAAAGGAAAGTGAACTTATACCACAGGGGGCGGATTTCGATTGCTTAAAACAAGAACTGTCGACCTCTAATAATATGTGTAGTGATCTAAGCCAAAACCAAAGTACAAACGACGCATGGAATACCTTTCATAACATCAAGCGACTAGCCATTAATAACGCAACACCAAATAAATTGAAAAAGAGTCAATATGGAACCTAGATGGCATAAAGTACACATCCGAAAATCTCTCATTCGACAACGAATCATGCACGCAAAAATGAAGAACACCCATCAGGATCCATCCAATGTGGAACTTAAGAAAATGTGTGATAAATATAAGGGAGCTAAAATTACAGCAATAGCGGCCTTAAGAAAAGCACTATAGGAATTCAAGAGTAAAATATTAGTTAAATTTTTGGAAGATAATCCCAAGGCATTTCGGTCTTATGTGAGGGAGTTCCAAGGGAATAAATCTATAGTAACGTCACTAATAACGGTCAAGGAGAGAAAGCTAGCGATAGATTTGAAAAAGCAAATTTGCTTTTAACCTTTTTTCAATGTGTCTATATATTCATGCCCTAAGAATAACACCGCTACATTGCCTTGCTTATACAATAATCAAATGCAGTCTATAAATATTTTTTGCCGTGGCATAGAAAGTCACCTGAAATCCATTAACTCCAAGAAATCACCTGGTCCTGATGAAATTCCCGCATGAGTTTATAAAGAATTAGCATCATAAATGGCACCGTGCATGAAAATAATATTTGAAAAATCTAGTAGAACATTGTGTTTCTTATGATTGGAAAATTGTCAATGTCACACCGATATTTAAGAGCGGCGATAAGGAGGATCCTGGTAACTATAGACCTATCATCCTCACATCCATCTCGTGCAAAATATTAGAACATATAATCTTCAGCTCAATTATGAGGGATTTTGATAGTCAGAACTTCTTAATTCAAAACCAACATGGATTCTAAAAAGGCAGGCCCTGCGGAATCCAGCTGGCCCTTTTTCTTCACGATGTTTCTTCCTCTGGTTGAAAATTGAAATTGAATTGAAAAGTGAAAAAAAACTGATTGTTCATTCCTCTGGTTGGTTCCTACCCGGGTGAAGGGCTTACCCAGCTAGATGCGATATTTTTAGAGTTCAAAAAGCTTTCAATAAAGTTCCGCATTCAAAATTTCTTGTTACGCTAAAAGCCTAAGGTATACATCACGATATAATATCCTGGATTGAAGATTTCTTAAAATTTCTTGAAGATAACCGCGAACAGAGGGTAGTTCTAGATGGCGTTAGTTCAGGTAATACTAAATTCATATTCAGTGTACTCCAGGGAAGTGCCATTGCAGTTATAATTGAAATTTAAAAGTGGGTTGTTATGAATTTTTGGGAGAAAGAGTAGCTCAACCAACTAGACGTACTAAAATAATCAAGCCAAACTAATAAATGTTGAGTTAGTAAAGTACATAGGTGTAACCCGTACCAGTGACTTGTCCTGGGGGAAGCATATACGGGAAATTTTCGGTCAGGCCAATCGTAAATTAGATTTATTTAAAGAATATTAGGAAAATGTGACGAAAAAGTAAAGAAGCGATGTCATTTTTCTCTCGTGAGACCTCACTTGGAGTTCACCGCTAGTATAGGGACTCCTCCTAGTCCTACGAAGTAGGACTAGATATAATTGAAATACAGCTGAGGGCAGCTAGATTTATTAAAAATCGTTATAATAATCATTGCTGTGTTACTAAATTTTTAAGGGAATTACGGTAGAATCCTCTCTCCGATCGGAGGGAAAAATATAAATTAAAGCTTATGCGAAAATTTGATTTGGGCTATTTTTTTTCGGACGTTGAACATATTTTTCTAGAGCCAAACTATTATGGCAGAAACGATCACAGAAATAAGATTAAGGAAATAGACTGCAGAACTGATAGATTTAAGATGTCATTTTATCTGCGTACAATAAGGGACCATAATAGTTGTGATAGATCAGTTCTAGGATACTGACTAGGTTAAATAGGTTTTTTCAGTAGTGCTGAATATCTTAACATCACTATTGGCTACTAACTTCGCATGTAATCTCTGGCATGACATACTCTTGCGTGATTTAGTAACTTATAGTGCTATTTTTCAGTCGCATTAATAATACTAACCAGTAGTTGTATCCTGAGTAGTGTACTGCATGGTAGCATGTTCTCCTACATATCACTCTCCTGGTATCTGGTCCAACTGTGAACCGTTGTCCTGACTGCTTTTTGCCTGCTCCTGCCATTCCAGGGGAGCGTGCGCGGTTCTGATTTGTACTGGGATGAGTGCTGCATGTCTGGTGCGGAATCACTACGTGCCACACGCCCTAGTGGTGGCTTGCATGAAATTTCGTATACATACAAGTCACTTTGAGGAAAATTCCCCACCCCATACCGACAAATATGACGACCGAATTGAGCTATTCATTGTTCACGAGATAAATAAATACATATTATTACGAAGACTAGGACATATAATTAGAACAACAACCAACTCTGTAAATATTAAAAATTGGATTAAATTATAGAAGGCTAAGCAGTTTCGTGCATCCATGATGGTCGCTACCAGCTTAGAATAAACTTGTGCTCATGCGCGTCTGCGAGTCGCGATTGAGGAATTGGCCCCCTGACGACCCCACTATATTGGCTAAGTGCGTGGGGTGGTTTCCTTGCTAACCAGCATATCAATGTGAGGCCGTTCACGCGACATCAATAACCTTGTGGTCGATTGAGTGAAATTTGAGTAGCATGAATGACGAGATAATTTTATATCCATATGTTACCCACTCTTCTTGAGTGATCGCAGTGCCCCTCGCAGAGATTGAGTTGAAGTTTCTGGGTACCATTTGGATAAAAAAATGTATTTTAGGTAGATAGAGACTACATCAAGCTGCATTAACCACTTCTCAGAACTTTTGAGGCCGCGAATCGCTCTTTCGTTCTGACGCCTCTACTAAGAATTGTTTATGTTGGTTTGGAAAAGTAATTAATACGGTTTTAAAATTGATTCCACGTTTGATATTTGTCCCATATCCTTGGTGTATACAAATTCCCCATGCACTCGAATCCAATAAGATTGTGTCTCTATAAAGAAAGTCATCTATATGGCCAATGACAACATATAAAAATGAAATTTTACTGTAATCAGTGAAATAAAAAGCATACTTGGTAATGCACGCAGAGATAATCCCAGCCTTTAATGTTAAATGAACGTGGAGCCTATGGTTCTCTAGTATTGAGGGGGCCTTCGTCATAAGAGCCAAACTCTGGCCGCACACTCATTCAGTTACTATCATCTGTCCTCAACAGTGATGATCTGTCCACAACATTTTACAACATACGGAACCAGAGAACAATATGCTTTGCACTTGTATTGCTTTCGCTCGCTTGGGATAACGATGGGGGAGAAAGCAAAGGCAGGAATAATCACATTTAAGAAGTATTTCTGGATTACTCCATTCCTGGTAGTTATATGAATAAATACGATATCTCAAGAAGCAGTTAAGGTTTAACGCGTAGGAATAAGGAGTGTTCTCTTTCCACTGCCATTTTCTATCAGTATCATCGTTATTTCAAGTCTGGATCTCTATGCCAAGCAAACATGAGCTATAAAATGGCACAATACTAACTCGTTTTAATATAATCCACAAAATTATTGCACGCATATAATTATTTTATAAGATTTTGCTTTCTAATCGTGATGTAAAACTACAACAAAAAGGAGTAAAATCGATGCACCCGAGGAATGTAGTGATAATATATTTTTAATTACAATTTTTAATGAATTTATATTTTTTTTCAAAAATAATATTGATCTTTTAAGAATAGCAAGTTGTATTGATTGCATTTTTGATGCTATAGTCTGATCTCTATAGTTCGAAAAATAATTTTGCTCTTTTAACAAAAATGATTTAAGGAAAGAATGTCGCACACCAAATTTTCAAAAGATAGCTGAAGAGAGTCGATTACCGGAGATTTTTTAAAGCTGCGGGACTTTATCTGCACGACCTGTATACGCTGGAATTGGGTTACTCGGATTGTTGGACTTAATTATCTAGACTCATTCGAAGACTCTGAGGCTCAGTTTTCCAATTTGCTCTAGCCGTAATGAGTTGACTTTGGAAAAATAAAACTAATCTCCCGATACATGTTCTGGAATTAAATTTTGATAACGATAACTAGGAAAATAAAATCCATTTTCAGAATTCATCCGGCGAGCACGAGTGGATTTTTCATTTACTTTTTTGAGGATCAATGCCTTGTGGAAACTCAGATTCAACCCACTCCCAAATTTTTGAAGCGGACGTGACTTCAAATGAACAACTCCGATAATTGAAAAAAAACTTGAAGTGACGAACGAAATACCGTTACCCATTAAAAATCCCAGCAACAGGAAAAATTAATATATATTACGGGTGTTACCAATTCTACTGCAAAGAGATATGCGGAATTTTTACCTTTAGGAAACCAAGAGCTGTAAAGTTCTTTCATCCTCGTAGTTTCCCCACATAGAGCAAGGAAACTTCGACTTTTTTGTTTCTGGACAAATTAATTTTTGGTAGCGTGAACAATCATTCATTCCAAATGCGAGTCCAAATCCAGTGCTTAAGGGGCGTGATTAAATCTTATTTTTTGTTGACTTAATAAACGGTCGAAATAGACAAATTCTCTGGTATCTTCTAACTAAAGGTTTTGTTCTATGATAAGTTTCGAAGCATGGAAGTGATCGACGAATAGTGACAGTCGGCAGCAACTTCAAACATGAAGGGGGTGACACGAAAGTTTCAGTGCACGAGACCAATCCGCAGCCTCCGTCACAGGATGTGCGCGTTTAAAAGAGCGCGTCCGAGTCGTTTCTTTATCTCATTACCCTCCGATGTTTTTTATTTAATTAGCAAGTGCCCACAAGTTATCGACTCTTCTTCGAGAAGTAGTGTTTAAATTATACATTCTGGTCATTCTCATTTCTTTGGGGTGTTAAAATGTATGAGAGAAAATTCTAAAATACTAAGGTAGGTGACCATAGCCAATATTTAATTTTTGAAGAATCACTTTATAATTGTGCCCAAGTAATAAAATATCTTGAACAGTGAAATGATTTTTAGTCTTGTGGATCTTTTTGGAGCCCCACGGTTTACATAATTGTTCTCCTTCTTAAAAAATAAACATATATAGAAATGCCTTGTGTACTGCCTCTTGATTTTTCAGGTCGAGGTTAAAAACAGACCCCAGGTTTTGCCGCTGAGGCATAGGTCAATACGGGAGAATTACTTAAATTTTTGTTCATAAATTGTGAACTCTAGTGTAAAATATTTTCTTACCAACCAAAATTGCTCCTGCGCTTGACGAGTTTCAATCATAATCCTTCATTTCTCTCGAATGGCCATTCAGAGACAAAATTGGATTGAATCATCACTACCTTACGTCACTTTTGTAGTTTTCCCCATAAACCTGAAACTTGAAACAAATATCCGTTCCATCAGATCGAGAGAACTTTTTGTAATTTCTCGGCTCTTTAGTCTCGAAGCGTCCACGGCGACGTTCTCAGAATTCACGTATCTCCCTCTTCCCAACCTTTCATGACGACTTCGCGTGTCCGGTGACTTGCTAAAGTCCTGACGTGACCTCGGGCACTCGATGCGATGCTGTCCATCCTTGCAACCCACCTATTTCCCTCTATCTCCGCTCTAACCTTAGTATTTCACGGTTAGAAGAGCAGCCAATTCATATGCAATGGATGTTATGTTTTGCAAAATATTTTTATAAAATTAAAAATTTTAAAATTAAAAAAAAATATTTTTATACAATTAAAAATTTTAAAATTAAAAAAAAATATTCTTATAAAATTAAAAATTTTAAAATTAAAAAAAAATATTTTTATAAAATTTAGACTTTCATTCAAAAATGTTTGCATACATTTTAAGACCAGATATAGACTTAAAGGAAAGGCCTTAGTAAGCACGGACAGTGTAATGGCCATACTTGAATTTAAAAAAGTGCAGTAAATAATCATGATGCGTAACGGACGTAACACAACTATAAATATACCTACTATTGTGGATACAGAGAAATCAAGAAAAACGATTCTTCTTCAAACTATTTCTAATGTACACAATATGAATATCATTTTTAGTCATAATTGGAATAGCTATAAGAACTTGTTCTGAAAATTATGATTTACTTTGGTGACGAATGTTACAAAAATTCCATGCTTTGTATCAATCATTAAGCATTGTTTAATAATAATTATATCAACTGTTTAATGTTCTATTTATCTACTTTAAAATTTTCCATTGCATTTAACCAACTTAATATTCATTCCGTTCGCAAATAATTAATTTTTTTTCTGTTTTCTGACATTTTCATTTCTACTGAATCGTCTCAATTGTGAACTTTAAAAAGTAATTAATGAGCTCATGGTTAAATTATTTATAATTTACTAGCTGAATTACCCGGCGTTGCTCGGGATCATACTTCCTTCATAACTCTTTAAACAAGAGGTGAGGAGTTAGTAAGTAGTTGTGATGACAGACTACATTTCAAGTAATTGTTTTATTAAATTAATAAATGTCTTCTGCAGAGCATATACACAATTATGAGACAATAGTAAGTAAACAATGTGTCAATATCTCCCATGAACAATAATAATTATAAGTCAAATGACTAAAAAATTGACAGAATGATAAAAAATAACATGGTAAAATAAAAACAATGAAATTTGTAAAACTTGTTTAATATAGAGTAGAGAGACAATTTTTTGAAACCCTTTACTGTAATCATACTACCTGCACAGCCAGGCTAAAAGAAAATTATAGTTACGTACATAATTCGAGTACTTACTTGTTGAGTAGCTATTCAGAATTTCATTTTCGTTAATTAAGATTTAATTTAATGTTTATTTTTGTTTGTTTATTTGGTTGTTAAGGAAAATGCGTAAAAGAAAATCGATTGAAAAAGAGAGAAACTTCATTCTTAAGAGCATGATACCACTAATTTTAGTAGTATCATGCTTTCGGGTATGTGATAAAATGAATTTCAACTCTCTACCTTTAGTTAAAGTTGTTTTAAAAAGCAAAATAATTAACCCCTGCACAAATCCCAATGCTTAGCATCCTAATCGGCTCAACTGAGCAATATGAATTCCAACAGCAATGACCGAAATCTGGTTGTCAAGCGAATATGGTATTGTTGATTTCACAGAAAAATGTTTTTGCAGCTAAAAACGCAATTTTCAGTCATTTACACTGTGAAAAGGATAATTAATTGAAAGAATTAAAAACTTCATTCTTTCAGACATTTAATAAAAAAATTCCAACTCTCTATCTTGAGCGGAAATAATTTAAAAAAGTAAAAAATGAAACCACTGCACAAAACCCGATACGTACCGCGAACCACCTAAGGGCCCCTTTTTGGGACTTTCATGGGCCCTGAGATCATTTTAAAGTAGCCTACAACTTTCCTCCTGCCTTGAACTATTACTCAGCAAAATTTCAGCACAATAGGATTAAAACTGAGGCTAGGATTATTAGCTTACCCGTCGGGCGTTGTTGCGCGAAAAGTATTCGAAAGATTAAGAGGACCTTGGGGGGGGAGGTGGGGCGATATTTAAAAAATTTTTATACCTAAAGCCTTCAAAACCTTTGCAAGAGTGTACTCAACAACTTCTTAAAGTTTCTTGGCGATCGGATCAATAGTGTAGTAATGCATACAGGACATACAGACATACATTCGTTTTTATATATATAGAAGATAAGATGCACTCTGTTGGCCATCAGAAAAGTTTAAGTTAAGTATATATTTATTGCAATGAAAAAATTGCAGCATCGCTAGGGTGACTAAGAAAATTTTTCATCCATTTATCTCCATTACAATTTTTAGATTATGTATCAATTACATTTACAGTTACATTTAAAGTTCATTGTTCAATTTAGCGGGTATTCCAACGCTTTTTTATGTCATAGATCCTTTCTTAATTCTTCTAGACTTACTAGACTAATATTCCTAACGACCCAGTACTTCAGTTTAAATATTTCAAACATTCAATAATTCTTCGTTTAGCGCTGTCTGGTCCTTGACTGCAACTGCATTCTCCGTCTGATTTATTTCCGATTCTCTTCATTTAATCAAAATTCTCATGTCCTGTCTATAATTCCACTCGGTATCGGATCATTTCAATCAGAAACTCCAGTCCTCTGTCGTCCGTCGATAGAAACTCCCGAGGTCGGCGGGTCCATTTCATTCGCAGATATGCTCGTTCTTTCGTGGATGGACCACGGTTCGAGCCTTAGTCGGGGTCAAGAGATCCGCGAGACTTCCCCTCGGCTGCAAAGGCGAGGCGCCCGGTCAAGAGCGAATGTACTTGGCCTGCCGTCGCCTAAGGATTGAGTACAACCATACTCGGCGTCTGATTTAATTCCGCCAGGGCGCGTGTTCTCTACCTGTTTTTCAATCGAAAAGGTATCTAAGGCATTGACTCATAATCATCCGACTGATATTAGCATAGTCGATCTGCTAGGCTCTATTGATATTATTCGGGGACTTGCGTGGCGACGGCGGAGTGACCGACTTTTCCACGAGTACGTTCGCGATTTCGTGCAGTTTGCATAAATGGTTTGTAAACACGTACAATACCGTTTTGGGAAGGGGTATGTGGAGCAAAAAATTCGAAGTGAGAACACTGTATGGTTCCAGAGATGCAAATCACCCCATCTGCGCCCAAACGTAGTTAACCATAATAATCGACCTCAACCAGCGCGGCGTGCCTAAAACAGAATTATCGTCGACGTCATCTTTACTTAGCTTAACACGCACAGAATGATGAACAAAAAACTTTGGGTTGAATTTGTGTGACGGCTAGAGTATTGGCTTATCATCCCGAAGTCTTTGGTTTAAATCCAGACGGTGGTGTGATTATTTCAGTGGTCATCTGATCCATACTTGAGTACCATAGTCT
This sequence comes from Ceriagrion tenellum, assembly GCA_963169105.1. Classification (NCBI taxonomy): domain Eukaryota; kingdom Metazoa; phylum Arthropoda; class Insecta; order Odonata; family Coenagrionidae; genus Ceriagrion; species Ceriagrion tenellum. The sequence goes on from OY720633.1 coordinate 174,509,775, forward strand.
AAAACTGAGATCTGTTACAGTTTGCGTTTAAGATAATAGCAAAATGGATAGAAATACAGCCTTCTGTAATTCTGAATGCGTCCAATTACATTTGAGAAAGTGGATCAACTCAACCAAAGAATTCAGGACGGTGGCCATTGTTTCAACCATACGATCGTTAAACAAAGGAAGAGAGATAATCGGAACCGTATCTTTTAACATATTTACAAAAGATGCGATCTCTCTTTGCCACATTCTGCCTCGCGATCTTCTTTTCCAGCAATCATCTTCCTTTCTCACTTCCGAGTCTCCTTTTCTCTTCTCGCCGTTCTCTCTCCCTTTCTCTCCCCCCCTCTCTCTCTCTCTCTCTCTCCCTATCTCCCTCTCTCTCCCTCACACTCACTCTCTCCTCCGTCTCCGTCGTTCTTGTGTCCGTCTTCTCAATGATTTCTTTTCAGACTCTTTTTTGTTTGGTTCTTTGGAGAACACCGAGCGTATTCTTTCATGGAATTTCGTTTCCTTACATTCTATTCTGTTCTAAATCTTCTGACCTCGTTCTTTCCGCACGAATCTATTCCAGAATGGACCATGTCCTCCTCTCCACATTTTTCCCAACAGCTCTCTTCATTTTTTTTTAATTGTGTGAAGGTGCGCCTTGAACTCGCCATGACTGTTGAGTGAATGTGTAAGGGTATGGAAAATTCCAGCCAAATGGGTCAAATACGATCGTTTAAACAATGTTTACTTTTCGTTTCCCTCTAAATCAAATTAGTATGTTGTCATACTGTGCTTTGCTCTTGGCAAACTCTGTTGGTGGGCCGAGAGTGATTTCCCGGAATGTGGCCGACCGTGATAGAGTGAAGCACCCGCGCCCGTGGAAACAAGATGAGGTCGATTGAAAGCGGTGCCCGTGGATAAATTCCAGAGTGGCTGGGAGGGGGTGGATACTAGGGGAGGTGGAGGGGATGAGAGGTGAGGGGGAGGGGGGAATTTCCTATACTCCTCTTCCCCCGCTACCTCTCTCTGGAAGGGTGCAATTTGGATTAACCGCGCCATATCTGGGATTCCTCCGTCAACGCGTTTACCCTTGCCCGAACCCTAGGCACTTCTTTTCCCGATTGGTTTTGATTCAGAGATTTGCTCCTCGCAGTCTTCGTAATATCCGGCCCAATGATTAGCAGGGTCTTTGGACCACTGCCACATTTCGGGTATTTGCGGGTTGTCATTTATCGCTACGACACCATCAGAATTGGGTCAAAAAAGGAAAAGCCCCGATTAATATTTAGTTACTCGCTGCCGGAGCAAAACTGGGAGCACTCTTCATTTAATAGCTGGAACTGCATTTGAGGGATGTGTACCTTGTATTCCCGCGTGCATCAAATTTTTAGCTGCTAATGCTGCGAGGTGTTTTATTTCCTAGTTTACTTATTCCGTTTGAATGCTGCGGATGAACAATTTAAAGTGAAAACCGATGTGGACCATGAACAGCTATAACCTTCAGCCTTCAGCACAAAATATCAATCGATATTCATGCAGGATAAAATAATAGTTGACGATGAACTCTCAATGCAATTTCTCTTCAGTTAAACGCTCTTCATGGCTGTATTTTTGAACGTTATTTTGCAGCATGATTTTAAGCTTTCCGGAGAAAGAATAAATTCCATGGCTTTCGCCTTTTTGCATTGAAATGGAACCTTTTAAATAAAGTAACGGTTTCCGAACAACGTCTTTCATATTTCTCTCTCTGGTTTCCAAATCACAGAATTTTTCGAGGATTGTTGTGTAAAAATGTCACAATAGTGTCAAAACTGTTTGGAAACGGAAATTCTAATTTCCACTGATGGATATCTCATTGGATTAGATGTATGTAATGGTAAATGTCACGTTGGCCATGCACTTTTACCCGACAGCAAAACGGTGTGTAATGTATCAACGCGATGGCCTGATGAGGAATCTGATCTTTGGAGAGGCAGCGGTTTCGGATTATTCTCTAATATGTACTCATTTGAAATAATTTGCTCTTTTGATAATTAGACAATGCAGGTAATAGCAGCTTGGTGGCTGATTTAAACGCAACTTTTTCTGGTTAAAATTTATGCATGCAACATATATTTTGATTTCGATGTTCAACTTTGCGTCGTCAGTAAGTCTGGAAATGAATGGACAACTTGCAGATTTAAAAAAATAGAGGTAATAGAAGATGATGAATCTTGCCCAACGCAAAAAACCCGAGGCGTGAGTAAAGCTTAGTTTCCGAAATATAAATTCTCAAAGTTGTCGAAATTCCAACGGCGCGAAAAACGGGCGAAAAGGGGGGCGTGGTCAGATCGGGCAGGTCTGACGTCACACCTGTCTTACGGAGGCCGCAGCGGTGACAGGCCCGGCGTTGTCTCGGGGACTCAGGGCGGCGTCACCGGGGACTAAGGGCAGGAGCGCTACGCCTAGAACGGTGGAGTGTTCAATGGGTTCAAGCACGCAAACATCTACGCTGCTATCGACGATGGAAATTCCGCTTCCAAAGTAACGGAACCGAAGCGAAGTTTAGCCATATACATTAATTTAAAGTCGCATGTCATCGGCATTGTCAGAACTTCTTACACTGTAGAGACTGGTTTAGGCTGCTAACGACACAACTTTTTTTCTGAAACAGGAGAGAAATGTGGGAAAAGTCTAAGATGTTTTTTTCCATACGCCTGGGTTCGCGATAAAATTGCAACTACAGGATTACTTTCCACTCTTTTACCTGTCATTGCATTTATTTTTGTAACATTTTGAGGAATCGAAACGGGGACCTCGGGAGAGAGAAAGTTAATACATTCCAGTTCATTACAAATGTAGGGCATGATAACAGAGTATTATCTTTTCCTTGTTATGCGTATTGCAACTCCAGGGATTTCATCTTACGTTCACGGCGTAATGCGGCATGATTTCAAATGATATCACATAGGCATGTTCAGTAAAAAATGACTCCACAATAAGCGCATTTAATAAAGTTATCACCAGATGCTTTGCCTCTGCACGAACGCTGTTTGTGTGGGTAACATAATTTACGACCATTTTTGTACGTTGTCGAACATAATGGTCTTCCGGGTTTTCAACCGCGTTGGTTGATTGTGCAAGGAAAACACTCCATGATCCTTCGATCCACGTTTCGCTTACATTAAATACGCTGTTTTAAATGAACCTCTTCACAAACCCCTGCTTTTACATACCCTGTTATTAACTCTCTCACGTCAGAAAATTCTTCACGGTGAGCGAAAAGTTGATTAACAAATATCAGCATTCGAGTATAATTGTTAGGAAATTCAAAGTGAATTCGTTGCTTTACGATAAAAATTACATCTTTGTCTATTGTTAACACTCTTAAAATAGACTCATGACCGATCGGAGCTCTCTCTCTTCCCTAAAATGTATCCTCGGATTACAAAATGTGCGGCCAACGACACACCTTCCACCTATTAAGTGTAAATCCAGGCGAACTATAGAATCTCAAAATTTTCTACTAGTTGTACTCTCTTTGAAGGGTTAGTTGAAGATCCAAGTAATAGTTAGAAAGTTAAAGATGATGCAGTCACGGTTGTACCTGTTCGGGATTGGGAATTATACTTAATTTCTGAAACATATTAAACCGAAAAATAAATTACGCAGTATGGCCACGATCCTGTACTACACTGGAGTCCTGTGCACCCAATGCCTTAACCCACACCACCACGGCAAATAATTATGTTACGAGCGTAAAACTGTTGTTAATTACGCATGAGCAGATGCGTAAACAGTCACCATTAAAATTGCATCGTATTTACACCCAAAATTGCGCCAATGCATGAACTCATGGACATAAAAAAGCTCCTGTTATGATACGGATAATTTGTCCATGCATCTATCTATCAGCGTATATACTTGCAAGGACATGCATCGTGTGAACATGTCTTAATGCGACGAATTGAAGATGAGCCAAATTCTCGAGTTACCTACAATTTTCTCGCGAACCCGGGCCAATGGGAGAAAAAGCAGTGAGCCCTTTTCTACGTCTATCCCCAGTCGCAAAAAAATTAAATCTTTGGCGTCACCTAACCTCACCGTAGGTGTCGCGATGTCTCCTCGTGAGACTCTTCGCTGATCATAAGGCTAGACTCACATTTTTTTGCCGTTACTTTATGTTCCGGGAATATTTCGCACTTCACTGTGCATACATTTTTCAATATTTACTATCGAACGCGTCCTATTGCACTATCGATGTCATACTTCCTCATGGAACTGCAATAAAATTTTACAATCGAACTTTTCGAAAAGATCACATTTCTAATGATGTCGAAATACTGCAAATGAAATTTCAAACAATTAATATATTAATTTATCTGTAAAATCACAGTAAATAATTAACGAAGTTATTAAACAGTTTGTATATCCGACTATGTCTACATGTCGCATCTCATTATAAGTACTCCATCATCACTAGAGCGTCGACTTCATAGGCAGATTATCTGAGTTGGCACAAACTTCCATGCAGATGAAACACTAATAAATCGTTAAAGTACTGCACACCAAAACACATATATACTTTCCGAAACTCAGACGCAATATTTCAACGAAATATCACGAGGCTAAAGATAATTGAACGGTGATATTCGCCGAACTATTCGCCGGTATCTCGTATGTCTCGTATGGTAGACGGCAGGTGTGACGTCACGCGTATCACTTCCAAAATCGCGCGCAAAAAGCAGCGTTTAAAACGAAATCATCTTTTCCATTGACTAGCTCAATAAATATGGGTCGCTCAGATGAAAGGAAAGAATATGTAGGAAACGTTTTTGGTTATCTATATGATGCATGAGTTAAAACAGCTGTAAAAAAACCTTGCAAGTTCTCCATTACAGCGCTCAATTATTGAAGTGCATATTCCTCTCTTCCTCTATGATGTATGAAATCAGGTTACCTCGTGACGGACGTTCTAATTTTGTCCATTTAAATTTTGTCTTCAAATACCAATATTAATTTTTGGATGAATAACGTGTGATATTACAGCTTGTTTGGCGGAGTTGGCTGTGAGCTATAAGCAGTGTGAAGATGTTCGCGTCGCATCGCTCACATGCTGCGCCATGAAACGAAACCGTTCTGATGATAAAGGCTCCATTTTTTGCAGAATAAATAAACCCACATTAAGAATTCAAATGCATTTATGTACTTTCATATGCGCAGATAAAGATTTTATCTTGTATGAGTATTTATATTTGGAAAAATAAATCCTTTTCCTTGCTTCTTATTTTAATTTCACATGCAGCAAAGTGGTGTGGACTTGTGCTAATGTGAAAAATGACCAAGTTGCGCTCTTAATGATTGTGCCATGGAAATACTTTAGGAAGGGAATTAATGGGCAAGTTTAAGAGTTTTTAACGGTAATGAATCAATAGTTACACATATTTTGCACACTTGATCAAAAATTAGTTCATTGACCAATTTTTTTTGGAATTTGAGGATATAATAACTTCCAAACTTTCCAAAATGCTGACTGAAATGTATTTGCCATTAGGAGATATATAGGCAGGGTTACTACTTGATAGAAACACGTCTTGGATGATCTGGAGAGGGAATATTCTCTTAAGTGGTACATAGTTTTGGCGCAAGCCATCACTGAACTGGATGTAATCTAAACATTTAGTATTGCACGTCGTGCGATGAATGAAGTGATATTAAAAGTAATGAAGACAGCTTCATGGTTTCATGGATTTCATGGATTTTTTTGCCGCTTGATTGCCAGAGTTTTCAATTGTATTGATTATCTAGGCTACTTTTTGTGGAAAAATCGCCAATTCACTACGCAAATTCTGCAGTGTTGTTACCAATATATATATAGCATTCTTTTCCTTGACGATATTTTTGAGAAACTTGTTGTTTCACAGAATTATAAAAGCTTTGTTTTGCGTTTATTTTCCTGGATTGGCTTTTGGGGGAAGCGACCGAATGCTAAGGCAATTTGTGCCATAGGGGACAGGTAAGGGAATAAGAGTGGTTAGAAACCAGGCGTCGACACGACACTCCACAAGACACTCAAGTAGGGATCGAGTTTTCTCTGGAAAACACCCTCCTCTGCAGGGATTTGAACACTGGTCGCCCGTATGCCGTATGCCAGTACTCCATTCACCACACCAACCCGTTATTTTTCCTGTCACTTATTGTCTTCTGTTTTGAAAACCAATCGTATAATTATTTACCTCCATTGAGAAGTTCTGCGAAATATAGTTTCGGAATCTCAAACTATCCCAGAAGTTTCTTGAAAATATGACCTCTCAAATATGGTGTGCCTTTCTGCTGAAACGTTCTTTTTTACATGAGGGCCAGAATATGGATAATTTAATATCTTCCCATTCTTTCGTTTCCAGAAATGTAATCACTTCATCTTAAAATGATCGTCAAGGATTCCAGAATGAACTTAAAATGGAAAATTCTCATTTTTCCATCCAATACAACATGCGATCTATCCATTTAATTGACAATTCCCATAAAAAAAACATCCTTCGACGTATTTCAATCAAGTTAAAACGTTGCAAGGAAGAGACGAGCAGCCCTTTGATGCGTCCCCATGTGACCCTTGACCCGACCCGCCCCGTCCGACCGGAGGAGCGGAGCGCTCCTCACGCCCCGGATGGATGTGAAAAACAAGGGCCGTATCAAATTTTTGCTATATATTGCATACGGTTGAGACTTTAAAGCGTTTAAAAAAGGATTTTTTATAAAAAATTAATTTTGGGGAATATAATAGACGAGATAGAATAAATGATTTTTCTCTATGAAATTTCGTATTTTACTTGCACTTGAGGGTGATTCTGTTAAGGTAATACTGTGGCCAGTGCATGTATCTTTAACAGTTTTCGTGTTTATTGGTAAATGTTTATGTTATACATATGTTTTTTAATGTTCCTCTTTTGGTTTGATTCCCAATTAGTTATGTGAATTTTGAGTGAAGATAGTTTTTCAATCCAATCCACAATCCAATCCAATGCACAAAATGATGATGTTCCCTGCTTCATTTTTTCAGGGCTTAAGTGATGGATCAATCGTAGTTTCTGAGCTGTTTAACCACTCATACTGCATAGCGAATCTGAGTTATTTTCAAAATGAACTGGGCTCATTTTCACTCACTAGATTATTCTGCCTGTTGATTGGTAGCTCTTTGGACAGTGCTTATCCTAACGTCCTGATTTCTGGCATATTCTTTCATTTTCTTGCCAGTAGATGACCCAACAATTCGATCTCTTTGATATTCCTCATACCATCTTTCTCTTCTTATTTCGTCCAGAATTCCTCACCTCTTCCACGCTTCCCCATGGTCCTCCCCTCAATTGCCCTCTTCAACATTCCCTCTTTTATTCAAAACGCCCTCCATCCATCTCTTCAGTCTCCCCCAAACCTCCGCCACTAGCTTCCTCTCCTCTCCAACAATATCCAACACCTCCTCGTTTGTCCCTCTCGCCACCCTCTCCATCCTTCTCCACACCCACGTCTCAAACGCCTCAAGTCTTACTCACATCCTCCCTTGACAATGACCAACTATACGACCCAAACAGCGCTTTGCTCGATATCAGAGTGTTTCATCAGCCTTTTATTTACGTCTGGCCATGGGTTAACTCCAACAGTGTGTTTCCCGCTCGTAAGTATGTTCATAGTGGGAGTGTTAGTACATGATTTTTTTGCTCCTCGACGGTCATGGGTTGAATCCCGCCTCGGCTGTCACTATTCTCTTCCAATATGTATTCCTGAAATTGTTTCTAAATCTATATCTGAGGTGTTCTCTCGTCCATTAGTGCCTCGCTCTGTTTATATTGCAGTCAGTAATGATATACAAGTAAAGGGATTCTTATTCCATCTCATTAGGCTGTCTATCTATCTTATTTTGTGACTTTAGCCTTCCCTTATCGATAAAGTCGTTTCAATTGATGCAAGCCGACCACATCGTCGTAAAATAAGCACTCGCTCTTCGCACTCAGTGCCGCGTAAATATTAATTTTTTGAGGATTTGGAGTCGTCCGGACACTGCTATAATCATCCATTCAATTCGAAGTTCACTCTGGTTGGCGAGCCTGCCGTGCCAAATGATTCCTGCCCTATTTGCATCTGCCCCTGATTGCATTTCCTACCCCTGTTTCCCCGACGTTTTCAGCGTTTTGTGGTGATTGATTGAACTGGTTCTTTTGGGATTTCATTGGATTTCGTTTGTTTGGCCTTTAGAGGGTATTTAGGTACACATGCAACTCTCGATAGTATGGGGTTTACCGCGTTGATTTTCTCCACTCAAATTGTCGTTTATTATTTCCAGGGCACTTTTTGTAATTTTCAGCTTAAGGCTGAATATGATTAGATATGGATTATCTAATATCATTAATATTTCGTTTCTATCAGTGATCCATTTTACGTGCTAATGCCGTGACCGCAGGCATTACTGGATTGAAAGAGATGTGATTAATTGAAAAACAGTTACTGCCTTATTGACAGTAGCCGTTATAAAACTCGTCCAATGAAAAGAAATTTTATTTTGGAACATTCTGAGGAAAAATAAACCGATATAATTGAATAATGATGCAATAGAAAGGGACTTTGGCAATTAAACACGGTTTTAAAATTTGCAGAAGTTTTCAGTCTTTGGATTGAAAGGCATTTTATCAAATTTTAAAAGAATTATTAAAAAGAATTTATTTTACTGTTCCATTTTTCGATATAAATTATTACATTCAGACAAAAATTTCTGATCAGATCCTTTTTTCCTGGAAATCTTTTAACTGGTTTCACACTACCGATGAAAGCTACTCCAATGATGACATTTGTATATGAGTATGGCTGCATGAAAAGGGACTTCAACAAGCTAAATATTAATTATAAGGGAACAATGAAGATTATGACCATCTGCAGAACTCTTCGCCTGGCATCTTCATTCACCAGATTGCATCTCTCTCGCAATGGCAGAGAGTTTGTGTCTGGATTTCTTCCAGGACATAGTGCATGTTCCTGAGTGCGGAATGCCGAGAATCCAAGCGGCGCAAACTTGCACGAGAGTGAAGGAGGAGTGGAAGTTTCTTTTCATAGGATTGGAAAAAGGAAATAAAGGACGAATAAGCTCTGCACATAGACCTCGCATCCTTCGTGAGAAACAGTGGCATTCCAGCTGCTTATATATAGATAGTCGAGCGGAAGACCTTGCAACAGAGGTATGCTGATGAGGCCATGGATATTTCTATGGAAACATGGAAGGGCGTGGGCTATCGGACTTGCCTGCCTTCTTTCGCTTCGATGCTCAGTGGGCTGAAATCGGAAAGAACGCTGGCCAAAATTCAAAGTTCAAAGTGTGCATGCTGACTCGCTGACTTGCATTCCCACACTGAGAAGCTTCCCGAGCAAGCAATATCGCCGAAGCTTCTCCTTTCTCTTCCACCCATCCCTTGAATCTGTTGAGGCACCGAGATGGGAAATGCAAGCTGGCAGAGGAGTGGGCGGGGGGGGGGGTTCGAAGTATGTGGACTGTTGAGCATTGGACAATGTGTGGGATGGCTGGGGACAATGCATAAGAAGTCTCAGTAAACTAAGAATTATGTAAACGGGAAAGTTGTGGAAAAATTCGTTTCTTCCCTTCCTCGTGTTCCCTGTGCGTTCACCGGTGAAACCCATGGTCTAACAAAATGTGCTATTTTCAGTCGAGTTTTTCTTGAGGAACGTTGTCAAATGCCTTCTAAAAATCAAGGAATATCGTTTCCATTTGCTTATTTGACTCACCTGATTTTAGGATATCATGAAAGAAGAGCGCAACCTGTGTTTCGCAGGACCTGCCCGTACGGAAGCTATGGTGACTGCTGTGTAAGAAGTTACGATTATCCAGGAATGCCATAATATTGCTAACGACATGTGTTTGCGGATCTTGTACAAAATGATGTTAACGATATAGGCCTATAATTTCCTGGGTCACTACTATTTCCCGTTTTAAATATCGGTATGACATCCACTACTACCAATAACAATACTACCAAATGAAAAGGAATTTGAATACTTAATGAATGAAACGCTCTTCATGGTGCTTTTCGTTTAAATTAATGTTATACATCAAAGTTAACTTTTAAGTCGATTAAAGGTGATGTAATTGGCCGAAATTATTGTGAAGCCCCTGAAAAATTTGGGAACGTGCGATAGTGACGGTATTTCATGTTCACCGACTTACGGTATGAATACATTCACTTTGTGGTCTTCTAGAGCACTATTTTGGTTTATTTAATATTTAAAGTCTTTAGTTTATTAGCTTAGCGCAATCAAATCGTTACGTGAAGGGATGTAACTTTCCAGCCTCATGATTCAAATCAAACAATCCCTCAACAACTGCGAATTTCGCTCAAAAATGCTCGGCAGTCAGATATTTCAACAAACTTAGCGACGCGGAGAACTTTTGAGGCAAATTACTTTATATTCAGACCACCGCGATGGTATTCATTAATTTTAATTAACAAATAACAGTCCTTAAGAGTACTTAAGATTCGTAAAAACGCTAAAAAGTGAATGTAAACAGAGATGTAAGTCTTACTGTCTATTACTACCAAAACAAACTCCGACAAATATCGCATGTATTGGTTATTATTATTAATTGTGTATTAGTTAATTCTTGAGGTGTTAGTGGTACATTACACTAATTTAATTCTACAAACCCAGTATTTATCTTGAAGAGTAATGCCCTGTACTGATGTGTTCTTTAGTAATGCGATGATGAATGAATATTGCCAATGTTCATGACAATTTCAATTAGACCTTCAACATATTAAGAGTTCATTGTGACCACCGCCTTGACACACAGAAGTTGCACAAGGAAAATGAGTGGAATGGTCATGAGAAAGCAACATAGTCAACTGTGGATTGATTGTGCAAAAGAATAAAGGACAGCAGACACTAATATTGGGATCACACATTTGAGGCTAATACCATCTCATACTCTAGAACTTATTTTGCTCCTTGATGTCCCTCAAAATTCAACAATAAAAGCCTATATATAGAGAGTAATTTCCATCCTTTTGAATTATTTGTTGGAAAAAAATATGATAATCAAAATCCCCACAATTGTGTGTAAGGATTGGTCTGAGTTGTGACCATTAGTGATTCTGTTAGTTATGGAATAAACTAAACTATATAAAGAAATGTTTATGTATTCAAATGAAGAAAAATGACTGCCACCAAACTATTGCTACCTGAATATATACCAATTTCGTTTTTCATTTAGGTGGTGGGTGTTCACTATTTTTATAGAAAATTGAGTAAAAATTGAAATTTATCAATACAATATGAAAGAAACATAATATCCCATCCATTTATACAAATTTCACTAATTGTGAATGAGTTTTAAATACTTAGAAAGATTTACAGGAATTATTCATTTGGAATTTGCATAACTACGGTAAAAATATGCAAATTATAAACGCAGGGGTTAATTTTAGATGAATTAGAAGGTCTTACATTTAAAATATGAGATCTTTCTTCGTCACTGCATTGCTACTGCTTACAAATTACATGAATTGGCCATTAATTGACTACACTTCAATGTAATTCCTATTCAATGCAATTCGTATCAACATTTTGTTAATATAATGCAAACTTAAATATCCATCACGCCATTCCCACTTGAAGTGGGCAGAAAGGGAGAACTTATTTATTGTTGTTTTCCCAATCAAACCAGGTCCCTATGATTGATTTCCTTCATGGTGCCCTATCCTCAATCCTTTTATCGTGCCCTGGCCTTGCTAGAATAATATTTTCAAGTAGTTTTATTTCCAATAAGCATGTTATTCAACTAGTGGTCACCGTGAAAATATCCACTCAGAAGTAAAGTAATTACAGTTCAAAGATAGCCATAGAGGGCTTATTTCTACCATATTTGTTTACATCCCAGGGGTACATTTTATTTCGTCATACTCAGAAGCTCCGCAGAGAGGTGAATTCAAGGACTTAAATTCTTTTCGGGTTCACAGATTTTCCCATATCTATATCGTTTCACGTTAATTATTCACAGGAAATATTTAAACACTGGAAACGGCGTTCAAAACGTGAAAGAGTAGACACCAACTTTTAGCAGAAAGAAACAGACACAAAAGCCACTGAGTCTTCGGCATGAAATTATATCGTATCCTTCTTACACTAACGTTGAACAAACCTTAATAAAGTCATAACGACTTTGAATCAAGAATCTGAGATTAACCTCGCACTTGAGACAATCTTCGCCAAACAAATGCTTAAGATACGACCGTGAAATAGTTCTTTGTTAAACGGCAGAAAAATACACCACATTGAAATACGCACTCATATCCATAACGAGCTCGTGCCGAGCCTTGCAAATATCGTAATTCTTTTGTTCAGAGCATTCAGTGGCCAATCGCAACGGTCGCTTCAAAATTCACGTCCACTCTGAGTTGACAATACCAACGTTGCCACATCTTTGTATCGGGTAACTATCCATCGGATAAATGTGATTGATAAACGGTACATAAGATTTATCCGGCGGGTAGCTATATCCGGCGGATAGTTATCGGGAAGTTTACCCGGAGATTGGTAAACCGGCCCATAGAGATTCAATTTTATCGTAATATTGTTGCAATTACGTACTTACCTTGAGTTCCAGTAATTTTAACACTATCATCCAGTCTCACATATAGCTTTTCTATTGATCCATCTAATCTATTTTCCATCCCCTTGAAGTCTTTATTCAATTCCTGGAAGAAAGGGATATATTTTCTGGTAAGATCCGCCTTCACTTAGCCCTTTACCAGTCGCTCCCACCAAGTCATCTTCATTCCTAGCTGACTTTGCAGAAGAGTAACATTCAGAACGCTTACACTCCGGCTTAAAGTTTACCTTTCCATGGATATCAGCCTTAGATAGAATATTTTTGATACAATTAGCATGAAATTTCTTTTTACACTTAAAACAGCTAATAAACACGGTGTTTTGGGTAGATTTATGACACTCATGGTGCACAAACTCTCTCATCTTCTTCTCATGCACCTTGCTCCCCTCAGCAGCCACCTTTTGTAATGAATACAATATGTAAAATATTACAGAACACACCTCTGTACGGTATACTGTGAACCTGACACATACTCACTCCTGGCGCACTTGGCAAAGACCAATTGTAACGTTTTTATGCTGGCACTAAGTTTTCTGCGACCCTTTTTTGTTCGGTTGTTAGCTTCACTTGCGGGCCGCGGAGTAGCGGTAGTGTCGACGTAAGTAAAAATTCGGTGGTCCCTTTTTAAGCAAGGGCATTTTTTTTTGTTTCGAAGTTCTGGTTGCGGGCAGAGAGACTGCTATTAGGGAGCTGTGGAGGTCACGGCACTGTGTTAGTTTGTTTTGGGCCATTTCCTTTTCTTTTACTCCTCTACCATCCTTCCTCTTACCTCACCCTTCCTAATCGTAGTTTCCGATGATGAGACGTGACTCGCGATAGTTTTTATGAGTGTAAGTCACTGATGGAATTACGATTAGGATTTACCTTTCCCTTCTCCCTTCTTCTTCTCCTATCCAAGTGCAGGCGGATCTTCCCTATACACCCCCCTTTACCTATGCTGGCGCCCAAATTTATTCTTTCGATTAGTTGGAAGTGTCACGTCGTCGACCCCGCCCGGATCTAGTCAGGAGAGACGAGCGTCGAGGAGCCCGTTACATCTGGCGCCCAACGTGGAGCGCGACAACTAAGAGTGGTCTCCTTTTGCCACGCTAGGGGAGAGAATCTAGGTCGGTGTGTAGTTTTTAGCTCAGACATCGTTGTTCTTTTCCGACCCCATCGTCTCCCCTATACCAAGGTCCAACCATTTGTCCTGTAGTCGATTCCCCGACGGACCTCGGGGAGGGAAGAAAGTAGTTACCCTTTCTTTCTTTCCCATTTGGCTGTTGTGTCATATTTGTTTGGATGGCAGAAGGAGGCATTCCTAAAGGCTTGTCATGGGTGAATGACTTGTTGGCATTTGACTCGATTAGAGCCAGGGTTCGTATTTATTGCCGAGGGTTAGAGAGAGAGATTGGTTAAAGAGCCCCTTTCCCCTGAATTGATGGATTATTTATTGGAAAGATTAGTTAACGTAGTGACCACCAAATAAAATACCGAATTAAATTTGTCCGAGTTGTCCAAGTGTGCTAGTGGTAAAGGGTTGGTATTCTCCGGGAACGTTGGAGAAGGCGTCGCAGCGTTTTTAGAAGCATGCTCCGTGTTTCAAAGTACAAAATGTATTCCAGACGACGTAATGTGGCGTTTAACTTCCGATTAACGTAGTGGAAATTCATGCATTAAAATGGTTATCCGTAAATAGGGAATCTTTCTTAACTTATTCAATTTTTAAAGATAGACTTCGCGAAGCATACCTTCCCGCCGATTACGATATGAGATTGAGGAAAGATCAATTTGTTCGAACGCATGGAAGCGACGAGAGGATTGTCGATTTTCTGACTTGTATTTCCTCCATGAATAGGCGTCTGCGACAACCGCTACCCGAGAATGGCCTTGCAGAAATAGCTTACGGGAATTTACACCCCGAATACCTCCGTCAAATTCCGTCGAGAATTTTTTCTAACATGAGAGAGTTACCGCAGTTCGAGCAAGCGTTAGAGGAACAGATAGCACGAAGGGATAATTATAACTCCTCCTCCTTCCCCCCGAAACCATCTGAAATGGTCGATGCAGAGTATGGGTTCGCGCGCGAGGAAGCGGTCGTATGTTCGCCCACTATTACCTACTATCGCCAACTATCACTAGTGGCAACGCATGGCCCGGAATGAATAGGTCGCAGCGAGATAACACACACATACGCACACGTCGATAGCCACAACGAAGAGTCGTTATATGATATTACTGCAATGTTAAATTTTGAAATTCCCACTGCCCTAAAAATTGCCAGTGATCACCTCTAGGAAAAAGGGTGGTGCACGGGCAGATACATATTGAGTTCCACATCAAGCCCACGGTTTATTGGAATAGGCCTGGGCACAGAAATACTACGGCCCACCACCAGTTCTCTCCATTTTAGTGATGGCATACGCTGGTTTGGTAAAAATTCCAGAAGATATGTACTGGTCATTGCATTGAGTGAAGCACCTTTTTTAAATGTACAATTCTGGTTTCTTAAGATGGATGAAATATGTGATTTCCTAAGGTTCAGAAGCTCTTGATTACGCACTCAAGACCCAATCCATTCAAGGATTGCTATGGGATGAATGATAGTAGTGATTCAGTGTTTATTTCTGAAAATGGACCTTTCCCTGCAGATATTCTCTATTACCTGCAAAATTATGAAGTTCAATGTTCAAATAAAAAAAAGAACATTACATCTGTAATTAACATTTTGGAAATTGCACGGCCAAGCAAAACGGGAATCGAACTCACTTTCCCTAAAACTATATAGATGACTGTATAACGCCAAATGGATCAAAAGCAAGGAATTATAACTATGATGGAACTTGGTGATCTGGAATTCCAATGATAGTTTTAGCCCAGCAAATGCTACCACGGAGGGGTATTAAAAATAGGTAGCAATGAGCCATTGAAAAACCTCTGCTTCTACGGTTGATAGCACTCTTTGCATGGTTGAATTTTGAATCAGGCCATAAACTATAAATTGCAAGGGAAAGCGTTCGGCATTAAAAATAAATTTACAATTGCATGTCGCAAATAAAGGGTGATATTGAAAAAGCACCGCAAGGCTGGGGAAGAGGGATATTGGGAGACAAAGACAGAAAATCAATGCGGAGAAGCAAGAGAAGTAAAAAAGGACGAAATAAAAGGAAAATAAAACGAATCAATTCTTTTTCAGTCGCGATATGTGTAAAATGATGAATAATTAATGCTATAACACATGCCATGAGCTAACTGGACAAGGGCCAGAAGCTCTTTCATGAATTATTCATACCAAAACATTAAAAAAAACATATTTCAACCACCAAAGGCAGAGATACCTTCTCTTGTTACAATTGTAGCAAAGAAATTCCGACACATATAAGTTTAAAAGAAAGGTATGAAAGAAAATAATCTAAAGAGTAGTCAGAGGACCAAGGTGATGTAGAGATAACTGAACTGCTCTTGCATGCAACATATTGAATAAATATGATGACTCACGAGCAAAGTTGTTTTAGATGTAATAAGCTTTTGAATTTAATACTATTGTGAAAGAAATAATAATTTATTGCTTTTAATGAAGCAGAAATACTCGTAACTTGGCCAATGGCCATCAGTTATCTGGAAAATTGCCATGCAATATGAT
The DNA here is from genome assembly GCA_963169105.1 of Ceriagrion tenellum. NCBI lineage: Eukaryota > Metazoa > Arthropoda > Insecta > Odonata > Coenagrionidae > Ceriagrion > Ceriagrion tenellum. Next base: position 174,526,019 of record OY720633.1, read on the forward strand.
CAATAACTTTAAGAATTTTCAATTTTGACTTTAAGTCCAAAATTATTTTTGTATAACAATCTTTCTATAGTTTCACTGCAATAGTCAAAAAGGAAAACATTTAGGCTTTCAAATAAGTTGAGCTACTTTGCTTTAAATTATTTTTGTGATTTTTGTGGCACTTCAAATACGAAATTTTCCTTCATAACTGCACAGTGCGTCCCACGGTTAGAAATTGTTCCAATGTGTTAATGGACGTCACCACCTGAAGGCGGTTTTCCCTTTTGCCAATTCTTAGGCCATTTGTGTCGCCCTAAAAACACATTGGTTGGTGTAGCACCTTAAAAGCTGTTCTATTGAGAGGCCCACTGGACATTCAAAAGCTGTCCGTGAATCTCAGATAAATAATTCCTTATTCCTCTATTAAGGTAGTTTGAGCGAAATATCATTTTACATAGAAATCTATGAATTTGGTCTCTTTTTAAATTAAAAATATATCACCCTTCTAATGACATAAAAAATTCAACCCCTTGCTAAATTACTTTCCGAGATATTTGCCAGGAAATACCAGCCCTTTTACATGGAAAATTGCACGTGTATGCACTCCTGAGAGACATTATTTACAATATGAGGTATTTCTAACACTTAGATGTCATAAAAAACTGACAGCGTGTATTTTGTATGTTATCTCAACTATATTTGAAAAATAATCATATTGTCACCGCAGTAGGTTCTTCTTGGGTAATACAAAAAATCCTCCGTTTTGAAGGAGTTTCAAACGCACCGCGCGAAAAAAATGAGTCAAGTTAAAGACTTAGCTAGATACTTTCATATAATTACTTACAATTTATGTCATATAAAACTATATTATTGAACCATTAATAATGCAATATTTAATTGATGTGTCGTACAGTTGGTGAAATTAAAACGTATAATTCGAATATGGTCTCTATTATGACGAGGGAACTATTTCGCTCGGACTACCTTAAGAGCCCTGCTTGGCCGGCAAAACTCTTGGCGCCAGATTTTGACCTTCGGAACTCTTTCCCACCCAATGGCAAATACTATTAGCGTAAGTGTAGTCCTCTTCACGATGTGCACTTAAGAGCGCGACTCGCGAGCGTCACAGCAGTCGCAAACCTGAGTCACTTGCATTAGCATTCTTCAATTTATAGCATTCTTCAATTTATATCGGTTTAAATATTAATTTACATTTTCTTTGCATCTTTAAATGTTCATTTAGTAAGACAAACGAACATGTACATGTAATTGTGGGCGATCGAAAGGAATCTGCTGAATGAAATCCGGAGTAGGCAGGGTAGGTGGCTGGAGGAAGTAATGAGGGGCGATGGGTTGCTCAAGACTGTAATAGAGGGAGGTATGTTGAGCACGAGATGAAGGGGAAAAACGAGAGTAAGTGGACGAAAGTAAGTAATGGACGAAGTGAAGAAGGGTAGAGCGTATGCTGAGGCGAAAAAGGAATTACTGAAGGTAGATGACACCCTAAAAGTGTAGAAAACCAGGAGAACATTCTCCGACTTTCAATCAATATATCTTTAACCGATCGGATACTCTACGGAATAGGGTTTTCATCCCGCTCAATATTTTGCCATTCTATATTTCTCTCACGCTGTCATTCTAATTTATATTTGCTTTTTTCTTGACTTTCACCTTCTCAACTTCTCATTCTCTGTGCTAATCTGTTTCTGATTTTGTCCCTGAGATAATCCGGCCTTGAGGATCCATCCTCATCTACTCGTCCCAAGGGAGTTTTACTCGTCAATTTAATGAAACCGAATGGATTTTCCAGGTTTCGAAACGATGAATAAATCCACTGATGAAGTAAGAGGGCATTCGTTGGTTTCTTTTTGCAAATTATCTTTCATCATCAATGTAGATCTGTTCTAAGACAGATTCCAGCTGAACTTCTCCAACCTTCTCTATTTTGCGCCCACATTTTCACCTCTTGGTAACTCCTGTTCTCCCTCGAATCCGTCAACATATTAAATTTTCTTCTTCCTTTCTTGCGTTTTCCTTTTACTTTTCCTTTCATTACCTTACTCAGGAGGCAGTCATGCCTCGTGACATGTCCCAACCAGTTTGCCTTCCTTCTTCTTATTGCATTCTTGATTGATCTTTTCTCGTCAATCCTCTCCAAAACTTGTTCATTCCTCACCTTTTTCGTCCACCTCACTCTCATCATCCTTCTCCATAACCACATTTCAAGACTTTCAAGATACTTCTATTCCTTTTTCCTATAGGTCCAAGTTTCTGATCCGTAGAGGACCACGCTCCATACAAAGCATTTGGCAAATCTTTTCCTTAGGGTAATTTCATTGGCAGTTAATAGAGCTTTTGTTTTTTCAAAGACTTTCTTTCCCATGGATATTCTACTCTTGATTTCCTGAGTAGAGTTTCCATCTATATTTATCAGGCTACCAAGGTAGATTCAACTTGTTCTAGTCTCTGACCTTTCACTATGATATTGACATCGCCTTCTTCCTTCCCGTTCCTCAAAACCTTTGTTTTATTAACATTTATTTTCATTCTATAAATTTCTCCTACCATGTATATGCTTTAAATGTTTTTCTTAGCTTTTGTCTTTTCTTTTTCTATCTCTGCCTCAATTGCTTGGTCGTCAGCATATTTAATAGTTTTTATTTTTACCTCCAGCATTTTATCCTCCAGCATTTTCCCCTCTTGCCGTCTTTAGAGCCATTTCCATAATCTTTGCCGCATAAAGATTGAACAAGGCTGGTGACAAGTAGCAGCCTAGCCTAACTCCCTTTCCAATCCTCATTTCTCCTGTTTCCTCATCTTCTTATTTCCTTATAACTCACTGTCCAATGTGGTGTGTTTTATAAACGTCTGCCTTTCCAATCAATTTTAATATTTTCCAATATTTTCATCAACATGCTTCATTGAACATTGTCAAAAGCTTTTTCCCAATCTATAAAACAAATATAAAATGATCTGTTCATTTCCATAAACTTCCTACTAACATTCTAAGGCATCCAATTGTATCTCTTGTTACCTTACCTTTCCTAAAACCAAACTCGTCATTTCCTAAATTCTCTTCAGTCTTCATCTCAACCCTTCTTTTCACAATTTGTGAGATTGTTTTGGTAATATGGCATCTTAAACTGATAATTCTAAAATCTTTACATTCTTTGGTGTTATTTTCCTTTGGTATTGGGACTAGTGTTATTTTTATCAGTTCCTCACGCCAATTCCCTCTTTAATGTGTGTTTTTTATCATTCCCGTAACTCTATCATGTAAAGCCAAGCAATTTATCCATGGCATCAAATGGTCCAAGGTCAATGTGTATCAAACTATACAATAACCTACCTGACTGTATAAAAAAAGAAGAGAGAGTACCAATATTTAAGAAAATGGTACGTGAATACCTGACTCTCAAGTGTTTTTATAGTGTTAAAGAATTCTTGAACTTGTAATGATTTTTTCTTTAAAATTCTGTAATTATTAATTGTATTTGACATGTCCTATGCACTTGCCAGTATTATTACTGTGTATTGTGTCTCTTGGATGAATAAATATTATATTATATTATATTATATTATATTATATTATATTATCAAGCGCATCTCCTCCAAAATTTTCCAATGCTTCTGATAGAATCTTATCGTAGCCAAGAGCTTTACCAATTTTTTTATCTTCGAATTCTCTCTCAACTTCCCATTTCTCTATTCTCGGTCCTCTGTTATCCGCGTCACATTCATTTACAGCTTTCAGATTTAGAGTACGTATGCTATAAGTGTTTGTCTCATATAGCTCTGTAATATATTCCATCCATACTTTCCTTTTTTTCCTCCACATTTTAGTTATCTCTCCGTATTTCTTTTTGATCCCTTTTTTACTTATTTTTCTTGTTATATAATTATCTTTACTCCCAGAATTTTAGTGTCTCTGCATATTTGGTCAAACAATATACCAGGTGGCACTTGTTCCGTCGGCAATCCCCATTTTCCACTCGCTTAGCGCCTAAAGCGGATGAGTACGGCAACCCATTCATTCCCTGTTCACGCATTATTTATCACATTTTTCTAAGACGGTTTTGGGCAAACCTGTATACAAGTTGAAAGCTTTCTGAGCTTAAATTCGCATAAACGACACATTACAACATTGTTGTGACTTTGTAAATGCAACCTTTCGGCAACATTGAGCATTTATTTTGCTGGGAACTAAACAATCGCTTCCGTATGAGGAGTGAAACTTATCCTCCAGCTTAATTATTTTATTTTTCAAATTTCCTGACTGTTTGAATTCATTATAGCGGCGTAGTTGGGATGTTGCAGAAACGTTGCTGATATAATTTCAACATGCTGCAACCTCTGTAACTCGCATGCAACGTTTTGGCAACGCTGTGTTTATTGAGACTACACCCTCTCCTCGTGCGCTTACGGGCTTTTATATATTATCTGCATTTAAGCTAATTGCTTTTTATGAAAAGAGCCCAGCGGTATGCGTAATTAATTATTTTTGTAGAATTTTGGACATTTGACTTTGTCCCTAAAGGCTTCAAACCGCTACAACTCACATAAATAGTTAAACAAAGGTAAAATTGATTTTTCATTTAATATAGATTAATAAAAAAATTATTTGAGCTCTGGGAATTTTCATTTCTCTACATTTACCACGTGACACTTTGCGGCAATGCACATTGCACACTTGCGTAGCGTAATGAGAGCACCCGCATTTGAACCGAGGCTAGCGACGCTGAGCGCCGGTGATGATCGACGGGTGTGGCAGCGCTAACATTGCGGGAGGTCAGATTCCGGAAATCCCTGTCTAGGCGACACTTCTCTACCATTAATTCATATTTAACTAACATTTTTAGTTTTCTTAATTCTTACAGCATTTCAAAGGGAAAATCCTGAGAATTTATTGGTTTTCCGAATGACGCTGGAGGAAAGCGAGCAATAAATTCCGTTCTCGTAACCGTGAATTTCCTTTAAAAATGTGTTTCTTAAATCGATAAAGTCTTCCAAAAATAAATTCCTGTTAGCTTGGAGAATTTTTCCAATTAAGCCCTCAAACAAAATACTTAAAAATAAATTTTTCGGCGTTGTTTTGGGATTTTCAGGGTACGAAATCTTACAATCGCGTCGCAATAAGGAATTTTAAGCTTGTGGCTTCCGCTAGTTGTCCTTCTTTTCCATCGCAGCTCTTGAGAAGCTTACTCGTATTCCTCTCTCCCAAATAGTCTTTAAAATGTTGTCTCTTTTGCTAATGAATCCTATTGATCCTACCACAAAGTTAACGCCAGAGTTCAAATCGTTAATGTCAATTAAGAGTGGGGAATTATGTAATATCAATGATAAGTAATAAAAATCAACTACGCGCGTGCTCGTTAAAATTGCCTGGCGGTCAATGAACTCATGGAATTGTCTTAAACTTATGAAACGGTGATCTGGCAAATTGAGTTTCTTTAGGACGACATTTCAAAATAGTGTAAGTGCTGAGAAAAGCATTCGTGGATAATGTCAATCTAATATGAGTGTTTAAGTTTCGCCAGCAAAATGAATTGAATCGTCAACGACTGTCATTACTTTGAAAAGCAACATTAGTACTAAAACTCTGTTAAAATTAATGTCACTTATCCTCAGAAAACACACCTTTAAGTATACTTCCGAGCCCCATGGGAGAGAAAATTATCCAGGGTTAGATTCATGGAAATTTTCGGTCAGCATGTTTATCCTTAAGGGGATCCTTAAGGGGATAAATATGCTGACCTAAAGTTTCCACGAAGGTAACCCTGGATAATTCTCTCTTGGTTTCTGGCTGCATGCTTGAGGATGCTCTATCTTTGAAGCAGAGATAATGGGACGAGCATATCAGAAACGAGAACGTAAATGATGCGTGGGAGTGTTTGAAAGGAGAGATTGTGGAATGTGCTGAAAGTGTACGTGGAAAAGGAGTGGTAGGAAGAACGAAAGGTGATGCTTGGTGGAATGAAGAAGTGAAAATTGCAGTCAGAGAAAAGAAAGAGGCGTACAAGGATATGATTGCTGCCAAATCTGAGGAAGAGCGTACTAAGGCATGTGAGATTTACAGAAAGAAAATGAACGAATGCTAATCGTGAAAGAGAGCAAAGAAAGAATGCGTGCGGATGAAGCTAACAAAATGCAGAGTGATTTTGAAGGTCATAAAAAGCTGTTTTGGAAGTGGGTAAAAGGGGCGATTGGTGAAGGTAGGGGAATGAATGCGGTAAAGAACAAAAGTGGAGATATCACGTGGGATGAGAGAAATATCATGGACTGCTGGAGGGAGTATTTCGAAGAATTGTACAATAATATTGCAGGCGTGGAGTGTGAGCCTTGTGAAGTGGTATGTGACAATGTGATGATGGAGAAGGATATCAGTGAGAGGGAGGTCACAACGGCTGTGAGATTATTGAAAAATGGGAAGGCTGCAGGCATAGATGGGATATCCAGTGAAATGTTGAATAGTGGATGTACATTACTAATTTGTAGACTGCGTGAACTATAAAATTTATGCTTACAGGTTTCTGTTGTTCCAGCGGATTGGAAGAATGCTATCATTGTTTCGTTGTACAAAGGGAAAGGAGGAAAGACCGAATGTAATAATTATCGGGCCATTAGTTTATTGAGTATCCCGGGAAAAGTGTTCAGTAAAACATTAATGGGAAGAGTGAAGAATATTAATTCCGTCAAAATATGATTACTTCCGTCAAAATATGGGGTGTGCAATGTGGGTTTATACCTGGGAGAGGATGTAGTGACCAGCTTTTTGCACTTCAGCAAGTGATAGAAAAATGTATGAGTGTCCGAAAGAAAGTGTACTGTACGTTTTTCGATTTAGAGAAGTCATATAACAGAGTAAATAGAAAGAAGTTGTGGAAGGTTTTGATAAACTATGGAGTGATTGGGCACTTATTAAATGTTATGATGGGAAGGCAAGTGTAAGAGATAACGGGGTTCTGAGTGATTGGTTTGTAATAAATCGGGGTGTAAAGCAAGGATGCGTAAAGTCTCCATGGCTGTTTAATTTATTTATGGATAAATGTGTTAGAGACGCATGTAGTGAAAACGACTGTGTTTTGATTGGAAATGTATACGTGCGAGTTCTTCTATATGTGGATGATGCTGTTCTGATCTCAGACAGTCAACAGGGATTACAGAAGCTCCTAGATAAGTTTTGTGAATCAAAGGAGAGAATGGAATTGAAGGTAAATGCGTGCAAGACTAAAGTAGTAGTTTTTGATAAGGAGAATGGGGAGAATAACTGTATAATGAGGGCTAATGTGAAGTAATTGAACAGGTGGATGATTTTGTGTACTTAGGTAAGATGTATGCGAAAGATGGAAAAATAGATGAGGAGATAAAGAGACGTGCGAGTGCTGGAAGGAAAGTGGTAGATAGCATTTGGAGCATATCAAGGAATGAGTGCTTGTCTAAGGAAGGGAAAATTGCCGTGTACAAAAGTGTACTTCTTCCCACTTTGTTATATGGTAGTAAAACATGGGTAAGTCAGTATAGACATAAGAGTAGACTAAACGCCGTGGGTACGAGTTATCTGAGAAGTGTTTGCGGCAAAAGTAGGTTGGATAGGGTCAGGAATGAGTGGATCATGAATGAATGTGGGTTAAATGCTCCAGTAATGGACGTGCATGAAAGGAGTGTGCTTCGTTGATTTGGCCATGTTGAGAGAATGGATGAGAGTCAAATAACGAAACAGATATATGAGAGTAGAATGAATGGTGTGAGAGGTAGAGGTAGGCCGAGAAATTTGTGGTTGAGGAAATTCTTAGGAGGAATATTAGGAGTCTCAAAAACAGGAGGGCGTGTATGAAACAGTGTATGGGGGCAAATGAGGCAAAAGAGGTTTGCAAGGATAGGTCAGTATGGAGGAAATTATTGAAGCAGAGTTAGGTGTACAATTATGTATTAATGAGTGAAACATTTTGACTGTGCTGACCCCGGAAGGGAACGGCGTGATGGGTATGTATGTATGTTTATCCTTGTTTGGAATTATGTAATATTTTTATTTTCAGTCCAACTAATGAAATGGAAAAAAAATGTTTACACATAGACACTTTATTAAAGGAAATGTAAATTAGCTGGCTGCTTCTCCTCCAGGATTTAAAGCAATAGTATTGCCTTTTGATTTTTTATGTCATTTTTGGGGGCCCAGTAGAAATGTTCCTCGGCGAAGACGTTGTGAAAAGGAAAGTAAGGGACCATTATCCTTGTATTATCTGTTTACTAAGGCATTCGTTGTGCAGGAACCATGTTTCAGGTCCATCGAAGATGTGGAACGGATATGCGTACAATTTTTGACTTTTTTAATGCCTTAGTGAATGTGAGTATGCCTGCAAAACTGGGAGAATAAACTTATATTTTCAAAAACATCTTTTTAATGTAAGATCCAATTTGAAATTTTGTTTTCATTTCGCTCAGGTAGCAAGGGATCAACTTTATGGTCCTAATATGAGCTCAATTTCAAGATATTTTGAAAATATACTGTCGGAGCGGGAGAAGGAAGATTGCGAGGGAAGGAGGTATCCGAAGGGAAGGGGCTTGTAAAGGAGATATGGGCTGAATCACCCATGCGTGCGACTTCCCCCCCCCCCCCTGTGTTATTACTCCTCGCCCGCCACCCCCACCCTCGCCTTCCCCCAATGCTCCTCGGTATCCTCCCTTCTCCCCATTTCCTCCTCGAGGTTTCCAGGGGGAATGGGAGCGAGGGGTTGGATAACCCCATGTGCATCCCCTCGCGCGGGAAGGCGACCTCTGACGTTCTCCAAATGTCTCGCTCCCGCGGATCCAAGAAATGGGAAAGCGGCTGGGATGATTCATTGATCCCAGCCTCTCAATAGCGACGCGTTGACGGGAGCAGCCTTCGAGATTGAGCGTCGCATGCCTCGAGGCACGAAGGCGAGATGAGATTACGCCGAGTGCGGCATTCCTCCTGTTGGTCCTATGTATAGGTAGGCTATAGGTTGAAGTTCACAAATATCGACTCACTTGGAAAACGGTATCCTTAAAAGGGATCAACTAAGGCCGTGAATTCTCAGTTTAGCTCTTGCAAAACTTCCTGGCGCTACACTGTTGATGACTCTGGGATATGGGCTACAGCTATTTATAATATTGGAAAACGGGGTAGGAAGGTGGTCCAGGGTGGGGCCTTACGTGTAGCTTCCTACGCGAGCGCTTTTTGTGGTTATCCGAACTTACCTGCTGTCCCTTTTTGTCTCGTCTCGCAATACGGGATGATGACGTCGACGGCGGTGGGAGATTTTAATCACTCGCCAAAATGCCTCATGGCGTTCTATCTTATTTTGCGAGGTAGCTTGGTACCCCTGCCTCACTCTCTCTCTCTCTATCTTTCTCACACTCTCTCCCCTCTTGTCCTTTCCCTTCTTCCCCTCCACTTTTTTACCTCGACTCCTCTCCTCGCAGGTCAGATCTATAAACTTTTGCGGCAGCTATACCCACTTGGAGCCATCCGTCCTTCCACTGGTACTTTTAAATATTTGCTGGGATCCATCTGCTTCGAAATAAACCTCGATTACTACTGATGGCTTGTATGCTCGGAGCCGGTACTAGACGAATGTTAATGCTAACAATTTCTTGGAGAGCGAGCGGTATAGCTTAGGAGATTTCTTGGTGATGGTGATTTTGCAATATTTACTGCGTAATTACTCCGCGATTTCCAAGGATATCAGTTCTTTCAGTGAAAGAGGTTGTTTACAGGGGGTTTGCTTCGCAAAAAGCTTATCTCTACTTGCCTGAGTCTCAATTCCTAAACTGGACAAAAACCCAGCATCTACCGAGAAATTGCATACCCAATATTTGATATATTTGGCCAGTACGTCCTCAAACTTGCTACCGTGACCATCTTAACTGATTGATATTGAAATGATAAATTATCACGGAAACCACTGCAGTGGTTCACATATTCCGACACACAAAGATCAAAATATGTTGGCCATGCTGTGTCTTGTCCTGTGGCTGTGATGATTTTCCGGTATGTTACGATATTATCTCTGAAAGTCGAGTAGGACAAGTAGTGTGCGAAAGCGATTCTCCACAACACCAGTGCCCGCGCTGTATAGCTATTTCTCAATCTGAAGAATTATGTTAAAGTTTTCGCTCGTGAAGCAAGGACATTCGGTCTCGAAATTCTGTTTGGCATTTCTCTGACAAAGTTTGAAATGGAAAGCGCTCTTCTTTGCGCGTCAACGACTGTCCAGCACGAACATCGTCAGCTCTAACTCGCATTGTGATCATGGAGAGGAATAGGAGGTGATTGTAACAGTAGGTTGATGTAACGTGGATATAAGACGTTTGTTTCATCAAAAGAATGAGTAATTTGTAATTATTTTATTTTATGACAGAAATCCTTGCATAACGAGACGATATCTTGTAACCTCGTGCATGAGGCGCAGCTTATTTCTGGTAAGGAAACGTTTGGAATTTGAGTAAATACAGTTTATGGGCATTCAAGTGAATAGTATTAGTTAACGATGAGAATTATGAAGTAAACACTTTCCATACGATTCATCAGATAATATTCTCCCTATGAAAATAAAAATACAATCATAATTTGTCTCATAATATTTATAAAGCTCGTGCCAAGCTGTCATTTTTGTGGAAAAAGCTAAACGGGAGACTGTGAGCTTCTCTGATTGTTCCAGCTTCCACTGCCGGTAACGCTGGACGACCTTTCGGTCGGAGAGGGCGAGCGGGGAGGTCTGTCTGCCCTTCTGACGAGCTGGTATTGCGAAAGGGGACGTCACACCCTCGTCCACCCGGAGAAAGGATCTCCAACCTCCCACACATCCCTGAATGTCCATTCCATTCCATTTCTCCCCCTTTCCACATCCTCATTGCCCCTCCCCATCTATCCCTCCCCCATTCACGACCCCCACACCTCAGACGTACACAAAGTCGGCCGCAATCGACATTTTGGCTTCGAGTTTTGGAGATTAGATTAAACTGTCGATTCTAAAACAAAAAATGTTAGCTTGAGTTTCCAATGTGATGTGATTTCATCCTTGCGTCAGCGGGCACCTTTTCCTAGTCGTAACCATGTAACCTGGATTAATTGGATTTACTTTTCGGCTTCTTCAGCAATATCCCACTTAAGTTAAATGTTCTAGAGAAAAATGTATTTTGATATGCATTCATATTAATGAGGAATACCAGTTGTACTTATTATTGAGCTTAAATGGTCAATTTAAACTCTCATTCAACTAATTCGTTTCCAATTGTCGTTAGGTACGAGTATGTGTAACGAAATTTAAAATATCCACTAGAAATTGAGACCAATAAGAACCACTGTTCGTCTTAAATACCGATTAAATTCGCCCTAAACTTGCAACGGTGTACATCACTTAGCTCTTCGGATTAGCAAGCTAAAATATGTGCGGATATCCGAAAAAAGGATATTGTGTATTTATGACCGGTTATATAGAATTGAGCTGTGGAAGAATTTGAAATACTGTGGAGTTAAGGAGCAGTTATTGAATTTTATGACGGCGATTAATGATGATAGTAAGAGGTAAGAGCTAATGAGGTACTGATTGGCCTGGTAGAAATAACGAATGTGATAGCGTATAATGTCTAATGTCACTGTAGCTGTGTAATGTTTGTTTTATAAGTACAGTGAGTGTGTGAGAGATGCGTGTGGGGATAACTTTGGTGTGACAATGGTTGGTGACACAGAGTATTATCGTACGTAGATCTACATCTGCATCTACATACTACCGCACGAGCCGCCGCTAGGGCAGGGGGTGATAGGTCACCAGCCGTTTAAACATGTAAAGTTTTGTGGGTGAAATGGTGACATGTCCTATGGGAGTGTATTTAGAAGGGCTCAGTTTTTATTGTGGTCGCTTATTGTTCGCGGAAAGAACGAGTTCTTGTACCTATCTGTTCGGCAGTGTATCTCTCTTATTTTATCGCGTCTGTTAGACCTAGAGATGTAGTTGAGAGTCATGATAATATTCTCCATATCGCTCTGAAAAATATCAGTTCTGAATTTATCTAGCAGCCTAAGCCTAGCGTGTAGCCTCCGAGTCTCTAGGGGCTCCAACCTTAATCCCTCTTAAAGTTGTGAGACACTATTTGTGCGCTCGTAGCAGTTTTTAACGAAGCGCGCTGCTTTCCTTTGTATTTTATTAATTTTTTTTGGTTAAATCTTTATGACCAGGGTCTCATATGCTCGCGGCGTATTCGACGTGTGACCTAACCAGTGTGAAGTAGCATCTCTCTTTTACTTTTTCATCCGAGGACCTTCCTATTATATGCTTAATAAAACCTAGTTTCTTTACTGCGGTGCCGCATATGTTTTGTATGTATAATCCCCACGATATATCAGAAGTTAAGGTAATTCCAAGATATTTTACTGTATTTGAAAATTTTTTGTTTACTCCACCCACGGTGTAGATATGGCTTTTGTGTGATGACTTTCGCAGGAAGTGAACTGTGGTGCATTTACTAATATTTTGTTCTGAACCCCACTCCTGGCACCACGAATGAACGTTGTTAAGCTCAGATGTCAGAAATTCAAAGTCTGCGTCTTCGCTTGCTTATTGCATGATGCAGTGTTGCTGTCTGAGAACACGTAGGTATGACTACGGCTCCTGGATAATGTCTGTTAGACAAACACGAGAATCTATTTGAGGATAAATGCATGGAAGACTTGCCTTTGACAGGGATAATGGATAGAGGTATGGGCTAATCTGACGAGTGATGTTATTTTTCTCTCGTGAGACCTCACTTGGAGAACGCCGCTAGTATATGGGACTCTTACGATGCCGGACTACTTTCAGATATAGATCGAATACAGCGGAGGGCAGCCGGATTTGTTAAAAGTTGTAATGATATATAAAGTAGTGTTACTAAATTGTTGAGGGAATTAGGGTAGAACCTCTATGCGATGGAAGGAGACATGTATTAAATCTTTCATAAAATTTTGATGTAGACCATTTTTTGCCGCACGTTCAACATATTTTGCTAGAACCAATCTATTCCGGTAGAAACGATCACAGGAAGAAAATTAAGTAAAACGACTGCTGAACCGATAGTTTTAAAATGTCATTTTTTCCACGTACAATAAGGGACCATAGATCAGTTCTAGGGTACATTGACTAGGTTAAATTGTTTTTTTCAGTAGTGCTGAATACCTTAACATGATTTATAGCTACTAAACTCGGATGCAATTTCCGGTGTGATATACTCTTGCATGTTTCAGTAACTTGTAGTGCTATTTATATGTCTCATTGATAATACTGACCAGTAGTTGTATCTTGAGTAGAGTACTGCATGGTAGAATGTTCTTCTACGTATCACTCTCCTAATTTTTCTAGTCTGACTGTGGACTGTTGTCCCGACTACTTTTGGCCTGTTCCTGGCATCCGCGGAAACGTGAGTGGTTCTGATTTGAACTGGGATGAGTGCTGCATGCCTGGTGTGGAATCACCCCGAGCCATACACCCGACTGGTGGCTTGCACGGTATTTCGTAGATGTAGATGTTGATGGTTAGAATTATGGAATCATGGCAGCATAATAATTGAATCAAAAGACGATGTAGTATATCTTAGCCGAATGGTTGTAAAAGGCACGACTAATAATGAAGACATTAAATGACTCGCGACTGCAGGAAGAATCTTGGGTAGTGTGTGGAGCAAATCCAGGGTTGAGTGTTTTTCAAGAGAAGGTAACATTTCAGTATACAAAAGTGTTCTTTTTGCAACTTCATTACTCGTCAGTGATAATTTTATTTTATAATTTGAATTCTCCTCTTAAGTCAAAGAAACTTCTTTGGAGAAAGAAGATTCTCATTCCCGTCTGTCGTGTATCGGAGCGGCGTTTATTTTGTGGAGACTCATTGCATCCGATTGCACTGAGAAGCATTTAATAGTTAAAGATATGCGTATTTCATCTTAAATCCTCGGGATGGAGCTAAACTTGCTTGTTAAACTGTTTTTTCAGGACGAATTTAGAAAGGCAAACGCTGGATAACTATCAGATATTACATAAGTTTTGTGAATTTTAACAGTTATGTTGAGGTTATTTAAGAGTTGTATAGGACTATGGAAGGGAAATTTTTACATTCCTTTTCCAAATACCGAAGACGCAATTTGAAAGTATTGTGTAAACATCCTCTATCTGGAGGATGCCTTTTGCCTTTTTTTGCCGATTGTCGGAAATGGGTGCGTAGCGGGCCGATTACCAGCGAAGTATTGATCGATTCAATTCGATCAGTATCAGATCCTGAGTTGTTGATGAGTCGGGCATTGGCTGCGAAACGTCATCAGCAAAAAGATGAAACAACGTGGCCGAAGTCCACCGATTGGATGCAATAAAGCGCTGCGGAAGCGTCCATCAGGTGATATGCACATGTATGTATGTACATACAAGCATGTGTAATAAAAATACTTTTATATAATGTTAATTACTAACTCTATTTCTGACCCTTGCTCCTCAGTTAAACTCATCATTGAGCATCCGTGGGTCCAAAAATTCTTCCATAAGCTACTCGTTAAGCTCGAAACACATTAAATAACTTTTTTGAAGGCCTTGCACAAAACATTCTCCGAATCTTCAGTTTTATCAATAAATGAAATACTTCTACTGACATTTTGGGTGAGTTTCAAAAAGTTATGGAACATGGCGAAAAAGAAATAACTGCGAGCGTTCCTGTTAGTACAGAAGCTAGATGGAAAAAGAGGATGCTTGCTTGGGAAACCTCACCAAATTTTGCTCAAAATTAAATTTGATAGCTATGGTTTATTATTGGAATTATCTTGTTCTATAATATGACAATGTTTATGTGTTTGTGTGCTTGTGTGCTCTTGTGGGGTCATTGAAGATGATTAAGTCCTCTGATGAAGTCATTGACCTCTAATGGGGTCATTGACCTCTGGTGGGGTCATTGTCCTCTGGTGGGGTCATTGACCTCTGGGGGGTAATTGACCTTTAGTGCGGTCATTGACCTCCTGGGGGGTCATTGACCTCTGGTGGGGTCAATGACCTCTGGTGGGGTCAATGACCTCTGGTGGGGTCGTTGACCTCTGGTGGGGCAAATGATCTCTGGTGGGGTCAATGACCGCTGGTGGGGCGATTGACCTCTGGTTAGGTCATTGACCTCTGGTGGGGCGATTGATCTCTGGTTAGGTCATTGACCTCAGGTAGGGTCGTTGACTTTTGGTGTGGCCAATGACCTTTAGTGGGGTCATTGACCTCCTGGGGGGTCAATGACCTCTGGTGGGGTGAAAGACCTCTGGTGGGGTCAATGACCTCTGGTGGCGTGAATGACCTCTGGGGTGGTCATGACCTCTGGTGGGGTCAATGACCTCTCGAGGGGCCATTAACCTCTGGAGGGGTCAATGACCTCTGGAGGGGACAATGACCTCTGGCGGGGTCATTAATATGTTGTGGGTTCATTGACATCTGGGGGGTCAATGACCTCTGATGGGGTCAATGACCTCTGGTGGGGTCAATGACCTCTGGTGGGTTCAATGACCTCTGGTAGGGTCAATGACCTCTGGTGGGGTCATCGACCTCTGGTGGGGTCATAGACCTCTGGTGGGGTCGTTGACCTCTGGTGTGGACAATGACCTCTGCTGGGGTCTAAGTAACAATACCATTGTTTAGAGAAAACTTATGTCAAAGGTGAAAATGTTTAGTACAACCCACTAATTAGCTTAGAGTCATTACCCTAGATAGCAGCACCCGTGAAGAAAATCACTTGGATCCCTTTGCCATATAATAGATTAATATGTTCCCATCCTATTCCTGCACGTAACTTATTTTTTCCAAAAATGTCACTTAGGCCGTTTGACTTCTGGGGTTCATAGTAACTCTACCAAGGGGGGCTATAACCTAACTCAGGGGTTTAAATAACGACGGCGTTAAAAGCGTCTCGCTTCGGCCGTATATAGCTACCATAGCAATTAGGGAACTAAAGGTAGAAATAATGAAAGGGGACGTTATCAAAATTGACAGTGTTTGGCACGTTCTTCGTTCAAGTCTGTACAAGTACCTCAGAATACACATCTGCCAATGAAGTCCTCGTTTTTCATATGCGGAATTATGGACCAAAGAATATAACGTTATTATCAACGAAAAGTGAACAACACTAGACAAATGACTATCTCTTAGCGACGGCCGTCGTGGATGTAAACAAACCATAATTTTCAGTCTAATGAAGGGTAGTGAATACTTTTATCAATAATTATCACTTGAATGAAGTATTGTATCATTTTTTATACATCGTAGTAGCTACTTTCGTGAATTTATGCCTATTATTAAAGGATTGTGTTTTTTTGCGTTATTCTTTACCATTATATTAAATATTGCGTTTATGTATACCTACCAAGTAAGACGTCCGGAATTATACCTCGTTATTAATACATAAGTCTCAACAATTCATTTGAAATTTAACTCGAAAATGTTTTAATAACATTTAAAAATTTGCCTATTTATAAAATGTTGAGTTTTTTTGCGTTATTTTTCCTAATTACAATGATTATTCCTATTGTCAACGTACTTAGGCTGCTATTCTGAATCGAGTGACGCTATTTCTGTGTAATGCTATTTCTTGCTCCAGAATAGCGTCAGAAGCGATTCTGAACACGATACAGCTACCCAAGGCGTCGGTTCCGTAATGCTATTATTAATTCCGTCCCTTTGTGTATGAAAACCTTCTGGTACAGTAATTGGAAATTCAGGCAGCCAATGACGAGCGATGTTTAAGTTTTTCACAAACAGCTGAGACCTTCGCCATGGATGCCGTGAGTGCATGAAAGCATATTTTCAATAAATAATCTAACCAAATTCATTCAATGCTGTCTTCGGATACTATTATTTTTCTCTATTTTGTTCTGATTTTATCAGCTGGTAGATAAATCTCTGATAATTTTAGAATTTGTGAACGGTATTTCAGTTTAGGAAAGGCTGGCAATGTTTGTTTTGCGTACCTATATGGACATATAACAGCTACCCGTGCTGGGAAAACAATTTTAATTTCTATAATGATAGTTCACCTCACCATTGTAAAAAATCATATTGTTTTCATGTATATTTTAGGTTAATTTTTGAATATTTTAACTTTTACAATTTATTGGAGGGAGCGGACGACGTTTGGATACATGAGACGTGTATGATCCAGCATTATCTTCAAAGTATACTTTCATTTGAAGTTATCATTGGATTTGTTATCTATAAAAATCTATTATTCTTTTAAATTCATCAACTGATAGAAAACTTTCGGAGAACCTATGCGGTGAACGGAAATTCAGTTCAGAAAATTCTTGCGACGTTTGTTAAATATTGACAAATAACGGATTACCATGCTGAGAGAACAATTTAAACGCGTATAACCACAGTTCAACTTAAAATTGTAACAAAGCATATTGTTTTTGTGTATCTGTTGGGTTGTTTATTTTATTTTCACCACTTATCCGACTGAGCAGACGTTTGGATGCATACGAAGTGGGAATAATATTATATAAGTGTATCAAGGAAAGTGATGTGATGGTAAATATCAATTATTTTATCACGGATATTTGAAATGTATTATTGTAAATAGCCCGTGGGCTTAATAAGATGGTTAGACATCGCCATTAGCGTCACTTGAAAATCACGTGGGACCGTTGGGAAATGTGAGGTTGGAAGTGAATGTGAATATGGTAAGCAATAGTTCGAGCCGACTTGTTTAAATAATACAACGGAAATGCTAGATACAATTCTTTACGGAGAGAGTGAATACTCATCCGATGCGTGTAGAACAGGTTCTTCTATTTTACCTAAACTTGTTATCCCCGGCTGAGAGATGTGAAAAGTTATGCAATGCAAGAATAAAGCAATGAGACTCGGTCGAAAAAAATACCAGTCTACAATGAAAGACATGGGAAAAGGCAATGTCAAGGAAGGTTTCCATTTTCATGCTTAAACTCAACTTAAATTCAGTTTAAAATAAGTTTGCTCACTTTTCCTTCCCGTCCAGCTTGGCACGTTTGCCTATAGGCCTATACTTTTTATGAGAAGAATTTTTTGTTTACTGGAATATACGTATTGATAAGTCAATCCTGCTAATATTTTAATGCATTTAGGAACACTTTTTAATGCATATTTTGCCGAATTCTCGTTAGATAACGTGTGATAAAGAATCAGGTGGCCGTTTCACTCGAGAATAGCTTGACGCTCTTAGAATAACGTGGGGATCAGATCGTCGCCTAAAATAGCGTCGCTCCCAGGCGTCGGTCTGCGTTCAGAATCGTAGATAGCTGAATTGACGCTATTCTTTGAACCGAAAGCGTCACGTTAGCTATTTTTGGCTTAAGCAGTACAGCTATTTTATTCAGAATAGCAGCCTTAGTGAGATCTCCGAAATGACCTATCGTCATTAATACTCTAGTCCAGCGATAAACATGATTTGCAAGGCGGAAATATTTTAAGAACATTGTAAAATGTTCCTATTATAATGCGTTTGCGTTTGTGTGGTATTATTCATCACCATTAATTTGAATATAGTAGTTTTATATGCTCAGTGATATTTCGGAAATGATCCCTTGTCAGAAATGCTCTCAATCTCAGCAATGGATATTATATCGCACTCGGAAATATTTTAAAAACATTTAGTCATATGCCTAGTAATAAATATTAGCGTTTTAGAAACTTTATTCTCGCCATTACTTTGACTGTTGTTCTATGCTCCTAGCGTAATATATCCAAATGACCCCTCGTATTAGTGCATCCGCGTTTAAGCAATTCACATGTATTGTAACTCGGAAATATGTTTACAATATCCCGCATCGTGCCTAATAATAAATACTTATATCTTGCCATATTATTCATTACACATCCGTAGATGGTTATTATATAACTTGTGAGATCTCATAATTGAATCCAACGAAATTACGCAAACAGGATAGCTATTTCCATTTGGACCCCTCTTGAGGGTTTTTTTTGTTTGATTTGCTACCATTGCGCATATATTCTTGATAAAGATGGCCTCATGAGTTCGGTAATCTCTGTGGTCGATATTATAACATAGAAACTTAATTTGGGTCAGATGTCAATGACCCCATTCAGAGGTCAATTACCGCCACTCAGAAGTAAATAAGTCTTCCAGAGGTCATTGACCCCACCAGAGATCAATGACGCCACCAGAGGTCAATGACCCCACCAGAGGTGAATGACCCCACCATAGGTCATTGACCCCACCAGAGGTCATTTACCCCACCAGAGGTCATTGACCCCACCAGCGGTCAATGACCCCATTCAGAGGTCAATGACCCCATTAAGAGGTCAATGACCCCACCAGAGGTCATTTACCCCACCAGAGGTCATTGACCCCACCAGCGGTCAATGACCCCACCAGAGGTCAATGACCCCATTAAGAGGTCATTGACCCCACCAGAGGTCATTGACCCCACCAGAGGTCATTGACCCCACCAGAGGTCATTGACCCCACCAGAGGTCATTGACCCCACCAGAGGTCATTGATCCCACCAGAGGTCATTGACCCCACTGGAGGTCATTGACCCCAACAGAGGTCATTGACCACACCAGAGGTCATTGACCCCACCAGAGGTCATTGACCCCACCAGAGGTCATTGATCCCACCAGAGGTCATTGATCCCACCAGAGGTCATTGACCCCACTGGAGGTCATTGACCCCAACAGAGGTCATTGATCCCCCAGGAGGTCAATAGCCCCACTAAAGGTCAATGACCCCACCAGAGGTCAATGACCCCTCCAGAGGTCATTGGCCACACCAGATGTCACCGACCCCACCAGAGGTCGATGACCCCTCCAGAGGTCATCGACCCCACAAGAGGTCAATGAGCCCTCCAGAGGTCAATGACCCATCCAGAGGTCAATGACCCCACCAGAGGTCATTCACCCCACCAGAGGTCATTGACCCCCAAGGAGGTCAATGACCCCACTAAAGGTCAATGACCCCATTCAGAGGTCAATGACCCCACATGAGGTCAATGATCCCACAGGAGGTCATTGACCCCAACAGAGGTCATGGACCCCCCAGGAGGTCAATGACCCCACTAAAGGTCGATGACCCCATTCAGAGGTCAATGACCCCTCCAGAGGTCAATGACCCCACAGGAGGTCATTGACCCCAACAGAGGTCATTGACCCCCCAGGAGGTCAATGACCCCACTAAAGGTCAATGACCCCTTCAGAGGTCAATGACACCACCAGAGGTCAATGATCCCTCCAGAGGTCATTAGCCACACCAGATGTCACCGACCCCACCAGAGGTCAATGACCCCACCAGAGGTCAATGAGCCCTCCAGAGGTCAATGACCCATCCAGAGGTCATTGATCCCACCAGAGGTCATTGACCCCACTGGAGGTCATTGACCCCAACAGAGGTCATTGATCCCCCAGGAGGTCAATAGCCCCACTAAAGGTCAATGACCCCACCAGAGGTCAATGACCCCTCCAGAGGTCATTGGCCACACCAGATGTCACCGACCCCACCAGAGGTCGATGACCCCTCCAGAGGTCATCGACCCCACAAGAGGTCAATGAGCCCTCCAGAGGTCAATGACCCATCCAGAGGTCAATGACCCCACCAGAGGTCATTCACCCCACCAGAGGTCATTGACCCCCTAGGAGGTCAATGACCCCCTAGGAGGCCAATGACCCCATTCAGAGGTCAATGACCCCACATGAGGTCAATGATCCCACAGGAGGTCATTGACCCCAACAGAGGTCATGGACCCCCCAGGAGGTCAATGACCCCACTAAAGGTCGATGACCCCATTCAGAGGTCAATGACCCCTCCAGAGGTCAATGACCCCACAGGAGGTCATTGACCCCAACAGAGGTCATTGACCCCCCAGGAGGTCAATGACCCCACTAAAGGTCAATGACCCCTTCAGAGGTCAATGACACCACCAGAGGTCAATGATCCCTCCAGAGGTCATTAGCCACACCAGATGTCACCGACCCCACCAGAGGTCAATGACCCCACCAGATGTCACCGACCCCACCAGAGGTCGATGACCCCTCCAGAGGTCATCGACCCCACAAGAGGTCAATGAGCCCTCCAGAGGTCAATGACCCATCCAGAGGTCAATGACCCCACCAAAGGTCATTCACCCCACCAGAGGTCATTGACCCCCCAGGAGGTCAATGACCCCACTAAAGGTCAATGACCCCATTCAGAGGTCAATGACCCCACCAGAGGTCAATGACCCCATTCAGAGGTCAACGACCCCACCAGAGGTCAATGATCCATTCAGAGGTCAACGACCCCACCAGAGGTCAATGATCCATTCAGAGGTCAATGACCCCACCAGAGGTCAATGACCCCTCCGGAGGTCATTGGCCACACCAGATGTCAACGACTCCACCAGATGTCAATGACCCCACCAGAGGTCGATGACCCCTCCAGAGGTATTTGACCCCACCAGAGGTCATTATACCCACCAGAGGACAATGACCCCAAAAGAGGTTAATGACCCCGCAGATGTCATGGACCCCACCATAGGTCAATGACCCCTACAGAGGTCATTGACCCCACCAGAGGTCATTTGCCCCACCAGAGGTCGTTGACCCCCCAGGAGGTCAATGACCCCACTAAAGGTCAATTTTTTTTAAACAGTCCAAAGCTTAAAAAATATATGGTAAGCATCTCTACATAATCAACTACGACTTCGGAACCTCAACTGGGTGAGGGTCGAAGCAAGCTCATCACGTTTATAACTCTTAGACGATCTCGCGAATGTAAACCTTATAAGTATGACTATTTACATGACGCGTAAAATCGATATCCATTCATAGAGAGTTTGAATATTCCCGGTTTCCATATGCTGTCTCATTGTTGTCAAGTTGTCGAAGCAAAAGCGATTTCAATTAGTTCCCGTTTACGCCGCATTCAAACGCCAATGAGTTTTGCGTTAATTTTTTCCGCCACTGTACTATGTGTCACGAGGATGTAAAGCTTTACGCTGATAAAAACTAATTATATTCCTTCATTCTGTTCTTTTGAGCTAAGACTTTTATTCAGTTTGTTAACAAATTTTCGTTTCAAAGCATGTTGAAAATTTTGGAATAATCATTTGAATGAATGCAAAACATGTATGGCAAGGACACTTTTCTCTCTTAATTGACGTCAATATCATAACGCCTGCTCTTGAAGGTACAAGAAGATTTCTTATTATTCCTTTCGGCAGCACATATTTCATCAAATAATTGCTAGTTTGATTTCAAGAAATTTTCGACTAAAAGACACATTTTTCAGATTTTCCAACCATGAATCAATTAGGATTTGCTCAGTCGGGTATTATTACCTATTATCAAGAATTTATCAGAATGTATTTCATTTTCTGCGATTTGAGCTCCATTTTTGAGTACTTCACAAAGACATAATTCGTAAACCTCGACCAATAGCGTAGGCCCTGAAATTTATCTTTTGCATCTTGTCGGAAAGAGAGGATATTGCATAATCATAACTGTATCTCCATGCCATTGGAACGGTTTATCTCCTTGGAGACGCTTTGAATAATTTATTATCTTCATCCTGTACCATTTTTCCCCTCGGAAACCTTATGAATTCCTTTGAAGGCAAAGCGCCTCGGGACGGCTGGAACTTTTGACGATGATATCCTGCGGTGATAAACGGCTCACCCCAACCGCTCTCTTTATCTTTCTCTCCCTTGTCACCCTCATCCACCCTCCTCCCCCTCACGCCACCCTATCCGCCTCTTCCATGGGCACTCCCTGCGGACGCATAAACGCCGTTTACTAGCGCACGTCGCTTGAGGCTTATATTTTTATCTGTTACCTTACTGAGTTTAAATTTTAAAGTTATTTTTATTAATAATCCGTATATATCTACTCCGTAAAAGGCTACGGGCACACTTAGGTATGATTCATGTGCTAGGCGTACTGATTCGTATGTTTGCAAATAGATGGCTAGCGTGCTCCCATATACGCAGGGTCGATTTATTCGATATGTTGCACCATCGATATATCGATGCGTCTTGAAGAGGCGAAGAATCGAGATATCGAACGACCTTGCATATACGTTCTCCGCTTACTAACTCATGGCGCGGATAAACGTATTTTTCAAAATGCACGTACATTAAGGGGGAAAATGCTTAGTTACAGCTCCACTCGCTTCACCAGAAATGTTGCGCACAAAGAAATGTTTGAAATGTTGGCATTACATATTGTTTATAATGGTTACGTACATTTTGTAATCACAAAAGAAAACCATACATTAGTTTATGTTTATTTATATAATTCATCCATTTCTTTTGGGCTATTTCGCCAAGATAATTTCCCCTTTCCACATTCTTATCAACAGATGTATTTAAAAACCATGTTCGTGAATGTATTTGTGAGATGATATACATTTACTGTGAAATGTATACGTGCAAGGAATTCATTCGAGGAGGCCTCTCGCATATCTGAGTGGGGTGAATCTTGCTCGCACGCCCACGGGGAAAGGCTAGCTTGGCTCAAGCCCTAGCCCCAGCATTCCCAGCTCTTCCTTCCCCTCTCTCCCTCTCGTGGCCGTCCTAAGCGTCCCCACCCCCCTTCCTCTGTAATTCCCCGACCACCCAAGTGCTTGTGGACGCATGCGATAGTGTTTTATGTCACAGTTTGATTTTTCAAAGCCTTCCATATTTTTAGGTGCTTCCGGATCGCTGTCTCGATTTTATTTTCCGTTTGCTATATCCCTTTATTTTTTATTACTCCCTCCATTCTCTTGTTTTATCCGAAATCTCTCCTCGGCCCAATGCGTCTCTAAGGTTGGACGCAAATCTGGGTGGGTCCTGGAGATTTTCACATCATTTGACTCCAAGGCTGTCAGTAAGGGTATTATACTATAGCAGCATGAAATATCAGCCAGTGTCAGGCAACATCGGGAGGGGTTATTCAAATGGATGGAATGAGGCAGGAAATAGCACAGCTTTCTCATCTTAAGGTTGCGAATCCAATCCAACGCTAGAAGGGGGTTTTTCAGTGGTACATCTATCGATCCCATCTTGGTTTTCAGCACTACAAGAGAAGTCCATGGACTGCCAGGTGGGATGTCAAACCGTCAAACTCATAGATGCCTTGTCAAGTGGTAGGGTAATGATGACCCTGGATTTATTTAAACTCTTTCTCCATTTCCGTATTGTCCTTATTTATCCGTGTTAAAAATAGGCGCTCTATGCTTTGTTCTAAATGGCTATGTTAATGCACTAGTCGGTTTCTTTACTTAAAATAGCAAATATTAAGTTTCATTGAAACTAACCACCACAAACGGTCTAAATATTTTTTTACAGATTATCTTTATCACAAAAAACCGGCATTGGTGCCCTTAATGGACCACAATGCTCTCACATTGATGCAGTCATATTGTGGTTCATTCAAAATCCATCATGTTTATCGATTTCCGTGGTAACATCACCCAGAATGTCAGTCTCATACGATACCCTGGATCTCAGGAACATTTTCAATGCGCATGATTTAACCGTTCTCCCTTTTTACGCCACGAACATAAAGAAAACCTCGTCAACGTGGGTTGATCATGTGATCAAGTCAACTTCTGATCAAATGCTTCTCAGGGATGTCTCAGTAATTAGCATATCTTCCCTCTGTTTAATTCTTTTGATTACTTCCTCAGCACATTGAGACTGATAGAAACTTTTCTTCTTTAGAGAAATTGGAGGACTGAGATGGCTTCACGATGCCCATAGCACTTCTCTGGTTGTCAATAGATTTTCCAAATGATGTGGAAGAAAAATATGAGACATTTAATTTATTTTGGTCTGTTCTCTCAGATATATATTCGTCACTAGAAACGTATTCAGATCTCTAAATTACATGCCATGTGGCTTAATTCCTATATGAGAAAACTTATCGTTTTGGAAGATTCAGCTTTTTGTAAAGGTAGTATTTTGGTTGAATGCACTTCAACGCCGAAAATTATTTAGTATATATTGCCTGTTATATATAAACAGAGTTAAAATTCCCCAGACGAAATGGAGAATCGTCCCTCCGAATTCCAGCACAACTATATATATCTTCGGTGACTTCAGCTTTCCGCATAATTGAAAGAATCAATATTGTAACTCTATTTGGCATGTAAAAGATCTAGTGTAAAAAACAAAGCTAGAGATAAGATACGCAAATAGTAGATAATTAAACTCAATTGCTAGAAGCAAGAAAATTTCAGATTATCTCTTAAATTAACTTAAAGGGTATTCACATTTCGATTCCAAGTTCCCTGCCACTGCATATACTGTTCTGAAATTTTATCATTATACCTAAACTATTAACCTGGTACTCAATTGTTCATTAAAAGACGTCAGCGATTATTTTCCCAACACTCCCTTCACACACTCTCTCTCTCTCTCGATCTTCTCCCTCCATTCACCTCTGTTAACTCCGCCACTCTTCTCCATTTCAATCCTCGCTGATGCTCTCCGCCTAACTGTTCCTTAGTTTTGCTATTCTTCGTCTCTTCCCTTCTCAAATATGCGCAGTAAAGACCGCTACCCACGCCTCCGGCATCCGCTGGTCATACCCTGCACATGGAACATAATGAAACTGGATTTCCTTGGATCTTTGTGTACGATATATATTTTGTCGCCGAAACGAATTCTCCATGTTCCTTCACTGTTCACAGACTGGAAGATTCTCCGTAGAACCTATCTCTTAAATTTATGCGGCATCTCTGAAAAATCATCTGTCATGGTCTATGTTTTACTGTCAAATGGCAGTACTGTGCGGGTGAGTGCCATATAGCGTCTAGTGTTGGTTTCCCTGAGTACGTTTCTGAATTTCTTAATCGGCATTAAGAAGAGGGTGGCGGAGATTTGCCGTATCCATTTGTTTTCATTTCCAAAGTCTCTTTCCCGGGAGACTTTGGAGGCCAAATATGAAAAATTGTTTAAAGTTTCCAATGTTTTGTCCTATACCTTTTTATGGTCACAAATTTGCTTATTAAACTTAGATTTTTGTTATTTTAGCCTTGGCCAACATAACATAGAACCACTTCTGGGAAAAGATGCTGTTGTTTAGCAGGAAGTCAACTCAATTCCTTGTATTTTCTGTCTTGTTTTCTCAGGATAGCACGACTCCAAGCCTCCATGAAGCCCACATGGAACTACAGGGAAGTATCCAAATCCCCTTAATGGGCTTAAGATTTACAGATAGCATAAACACCTCATGTCAGAAGTTCTGACAGACATGCAACATGTCGAGCGAACTACTTGGCGTACTATCGGTCTTCAGCTGGTGCCTTGTACAAGCGATTTTTGGAAATAATCAGGACAATATACAGAATTCAGGGCTTGGACGAGCTGATGCGCGCTCAAGCCAATAAACGCTAAGTTGTGCTTTACAAAACTTGAGCAACAGCTGAACATGATATAGATCTTTCTCTAAAATCGCTAATTGTTTTGACCTTAGAATTCAAGCTTTTTGCTTAAATAAAACGACATCTTGAATGCATAGTAATTATGTACTTTATCTTTAGATGTAATATGCATTCTTAGTTCTCGAAAAAAAAGGATAATCGATTTGCTCTCTGAAGAACGTTGTCCAATGAGTATTTTTAGATCGATGAGTAATTTCATATATTCACCCGTGCATAAAGATTTCAGGTCTCTCTCTTCCCAGGAGATCCTTCCATTTTTAATTAATAAAGGAAAAAAACTTCTAAATGCTTTAAAAACTATTAAATTGATGAGGTCTAGTGGAAGTGCCTTTAAAATATACTTGGACTATTATTATTATGAGAGCAAGATAGCATTTCATCTGGAATCCGATTAATTTGGTCTCATATATAGAAAAATATCTCACAAAATACAAATATTTCTGCCACTATCTGCACCGTTTTTCGAAATATTCGCCAACAAACACATGCAATTTTACTTGGGAAATGGGACGGGCGTTGACTCCAGAGGGACTATCTAAAATTAGGAATTATTAATACCCACATCGCTTCAAAATATTAAGGTTCACTTTGCATGTTTTCACAACAGTTTTTACGACTAATTCAATTAATCCCCACTCAAGGTTTTAGAGCACCACTAAGAAAACCTTTCGATTTGAAGGCTTTTTCCCAAATACGGCGTGAAAAAATGGGTCATTTAATAGGGACTTATACAATTTTATTAAGTATTTCAATCAAAATACTAAGAATTTCAATCATGAAAAGCAATATTTTTGGCCATTTACATAATGGTATTCATTCATGTTACATCTGCATGCATTTAAAAAATAGGACTCGAAATACGTGTCTGTCAGGAGTTGGGAAATTTCTCACTCAGACTAACGTAAGCGACCTAATTCATCTCAGGTCACCTTTGACTGTAGCCGTGAAATTAGTACGAAAAAAAATGTTTTCTTTGTGCGTCGCGTGCAGCATTTGTTTCCCATTTTTGACTCCAATGAGATGACGCGTCGTCTCGGAAACCTGCACGGAAGTTTACTTGAGGATAATGCTTAAACGATCAATGCGTGAAGGAATGGAATTTATGCTATAAATGCAATCATGCAATTCTATCTTTTTTCGGTGGGTAAAGTTCAGGAGGAAACACGACTTTCGTTGACGGGTAATGCTTAAATAAATATTAGAACACTGCATACTAATGAAAGACTAAGTGCAGGAAAAACTTTTACATTAACGTGTAAAACTTTTCAGTTTTGCGTATTTATTTTTGCATGCATACGGTTCTTCATGTAGTAGGTTTATGGTGTATTCTGATGATGTGAAGAAATATAAAAATAGTTATAATATATGAGGCAAACGTTAATTTTCCTGTGACGAATAAACTATTCTGTTACTTAGTTTTGTCTGTTGATTTAACGGTGAGAGTTTGTGGAGTAATTTATGGAAACGCAAAGCTCTCGCAACAAACAACCAGAACGACACGAAAACTGAGAATCCTTCCGCTGGTGGACACTTCTATTGATTTGTCCGTCATTATCATTATTACCAAGTATACCTAGTATTACTTATTACCAAGTAAATGGAAAAGAGCCAATGCAGAGCCTAGGTGGTATAACGCGGAGGTTAGAAAAACATTAAAGCACCAAAGAACATGTCATGCTAGGTTAAAAAGGGCAAAAATTAACAAATCCTCCGAAGAACTATACACAGTCACCGAAAATTACAAAATATCTAAACTCTTAGCAAAAATAAACGTGCCGAAGGGCGTTAGCTGATTTCAAAAGTAAATTACTGGGAGAACAATTGAACGATAATCCCAAGGCATTTTGGTCGTATGTTAGGGACACTCAAGGAAATAAATCAACAGTACACACGCTTAAGAATATCAAAGGGGAAAAGATAACCAACAGTCTACAAAAAGCCAATTCGTTAAACTCATTCTTCAAAAGCATTTTCAGTACTTATACACCACATCTTTTCGATCCGCAGCCAGTTCGTTCCCAAACATGTATGCCTGAAATTATTATAAATTGTCGCGGCATAGAACAGCAGCTAAAAAATATTAACCCCAACAAATCCCCCGGTCCAGATCAAATACCTGCTCGCGTATATAAAACAATGGCATCAGACATAGCGCCTTACTTAGAATTAATATTTACCAAATCTTTAGTAGATCATGTAGTGCCTAAGGACTGGAGAGTAGCAAATGTCACACCTATATTCAAAAGCGGCGACAGGGAAGACCCTAGTAACTATAGGCCTATTTCTCTCACATCCATTTCCTGTAAGGTATTTGAACACATAATCGTAAGCTCCATTATGAGTCATTTAGATAGGGAGGAATTGTTAATAAATAACCAACACGGATTTCGAAAGGGTAGATCTTGCGAAACCCAATTGGCCCTCTTCGTTCATGACATCTTGCTCTCGGGTGAAAATAATGTCCAAGTTGACGCGATATTCCTCGATTTTAGGAAAGCTTTTGATAAGGTACCTCATGTTAAGTTGCTCTCAAAACTAGAAGCATATGGAATAGATAAAAACATTATTAGTTGGATTAATCAATTCTTACATGGGCGGGAACAAAGGGTTGTCATAGACGGTATCATGTCAAACACAGTTAGCGTTACATCGGGTGTTCCTCAGGGAAGTGTAATTGGTCCACTTTTATTTCTCTTGTACAATAATGATATTAGTAACGTCGTTAAAAGTAAGCTTAGACTCTTCGCAGACGACGCGGTTGTGTATAGGGATATTAACAATTCCGAAGATAGCGACTCGTTAACAATCGACATACTTGCTATTCATGCTTGGTGCGAAAAGTGGCAGATGGAACTAAACATAAAAAAGTGCGTAGCAGTCAGCTTTTGGAAAAAGAAAAATTGGCCAGTTAGGGCTAACAGGATTAAAAATACAGAAATTATTCACGCCGAGTCTGTTAAGTACTTAGGAGTCACAATTAGTCACGACCTATCTTGGGGAAAACATATTAGGGAAATATGCGGTCAAGCATATAGGAAGCTAGGCTTTATCAAGAGAGTACTCGGAAAATGTGATGAGAAAGTGAAAGAACGTTGTTATTTTTCAATCGTTAGGCCTCATCTGGAATATGCTGTTAGTGTATGGGATCCATACGAAACGGGGTTGATATCAGAGTTAGATCGCGTACAGCGAAGAGGAGCAAGGTTTGTGAAACGATGCTACGATAAGTTGGCTAGTGTGTCTGGACTGTTAGAAGAATTAGGATGGGAATCGCTATCACAGCGTAGATTAAATTATAGGCTTAACCTCCTAAATAAATTTCAGGAAAATCATTTTACTGACGACGTAAAAAACATACTATTAACCCCTTCGTACTACGGCAGATTAGATCGCGCCAATAAAATTAGAGAGCTAGATTGTAGAACCGATAGGTATAAAATGTCATTTTTTCCGCGTACCATTCGGGACCATAACAGCTGTGATCGTCGTCATGAATAGTTCGAGTATTGACAATAGGCAGGCAGTTAATCTTTCTCATTATATTCTCCTCTTTCTTATTTATGCATGATATAAATAATGATGTTCTTATTTATGCATGATATTTTGAATCTGTAGTAGTAGTCTTTGTATCCCTTGCATGTTAGAACGATTGGAGATAGAATGTTTCTTGGGTATTAGATTTTTAATTGGCGCTTTGCATGTGTGGTACGCGGGTTTCAATGTAATTTCGGTGTTCTACCATATCATCTATGCATGCCTGGTGCGAAAGCACCCCCTGCCACACACCCTTTGGGTGGCTTGCAGGGTATGACGTAGATGTAGATGTAGATGTATCATCTTTTGTACCTTTTGCAAATCAAAGGTTACGATGAGAAATGTATCTTTTATCATTCATCTCTGTATTTCTTTGCAGATATCCGTGATGACTTCGGGAAAGGCTGCTCTGGAAGCGAATTGCAGCTCAAGACACAGAAGACGATAGGTAAAGATCCTCAAACTTTTACTTTTACATTTAGGAATTTTATCTTTATCGCTATTGTTGAGAATCGTTTTCTACGAATCGGCAACTTTGGCTTTACAATCCATTTGCACTTAAAAGGCTTCTTTCCGTGGTATCATTTGTCATAACGTAGCATTGAACTCATTTTTTTGTGTGTCTGCGAAGAAAAACTTCATTGCCAGAAGCAAGTAGCTATTATTCTGAAATGTGGAATTTGAAAAGGCATTATTGAATCTTAAAAACTAAATTAATTATAATGGTCAAAACACCGACTAAAACGACAGCTATTACGGTCCCTATCAGTTAGATCCCTATCAGTTAGATCAAGCACTGTCTGAATCAACCCAACGTAGGTAGCGGAGGCCTCGAAGGCGAGGCCAGCCCCATCCACATTAACAGTGGAAGCCTACCTGATTGAAATCGACACTGGGTGAAGGGTGAGTGAAGTTTAATACATCCTCCCAGAGCCACATATGTTTATCCTTGATATCGCTAACGTCATTGGAAAATAATGCAGATGAAGTCATGAGCATGTGTTGAGGTTTTCTAACGATGGTGATAATCATTTTGGCTCGGATGAGCTTTAATGAAGCGTCAATCTCTCTACGGGAGTCAAGATACGGACGGTATACTATGAGAAACACGGGGAATGAGATATGATCCTGGAAAAAGTGGTGGAGTGTTTGTGAGGCTCTATATTAATAGCAAGTAGTTTTTCTTTACCATATCGCTTGGGGAATTCGACATCATAGGCATGAGTACAATTATCATATAAGATATGAGATCACAATAGCCATCCTAAATACGAACTTCTTTGTATCGAATTGTATTAATATGTACGACCGTACCTCCGTAGACCACGAAAACAAATCTTAATTGAACAATATATTGCCAATGATTTTCATAATCTTATTATCATTAGCAATTACTTCAGAGGATTTAATGGTAACATTTACAAAACCGCATACTTTAAAAAACACAAGACCCGGGTTTCAACGCTTAAGCGTCATCTTCAGGTGCTTTTACCGGGCTTACAAAGTCTTATATATATGCTTGGTAGGAGTGGGGATGGAGGTGAGTGATTAGGGTGGTGTGGATGCGGGTTGGTCAGGAGCAGTGATTGGCGGGGAGTTTAGCGGGGGAGGGGGGAGGGCAAATCGGGAGGTGGCTGTGAGGATGGGAGATGAGGACGGGTAGTTATGTTAGAGTCAAAGAACACCAGCTAGCCTATTTTAATAATTGAGAACTTAAGAGCAATTTTGCGAAACTCCTTTTAAACCATGACCACCACAGTGATTTTAATCTTGATGTTTTATGTTTTACAACCCATAGACGTGTGTTTGACTCACTTGAGCAGCTGGAAATTTTAAAGACATTGCCTGACCCTGACTCGAAGATTTTAAATGAGTATTTGTACCCGTCCTCATCTCCCATCCTCACAGCCGCCTCCCGAATTTCCCTACCCCCTCCCCCGCTAAACTCACCGCCAATCACTGCTCCTGTCCTTCAACCCGCACCACCCTAATCACTCACCTCCACCCCCTCCTACCAAGCATATATATAAGACTTTGTAAACCCGGTAAAAGCACCTGAAGATGACGCTTAAGCGTTGAAACCCGGGTCGTGTGTTTTTTGAAGTATGTGGTTTTGCAAATGTTACCATTAAATCCTCTGAAAAAAAATGGAATACCACAAAGTAAACAAGGAACTTGTATTATTTATTAGCAATTACAATTCTAATGTTTTTTATCTTCACCAAGCTGTTAGTTTTGAAGATTTAAATTGCTGTCTTCATTCTGAAAATGCACTCCTCAGTTGAAATTTATTTTTCTTAAATGATTACTTGTCTCCTCTCTTACATGTATAAATGTGTAATTGAATGCTCTCTTATTTATTTAAAAAGAAGAGCAAAACTACCGGCCTTAAAAATACTCTTCGCTCATAATGTGAATAAAAGAAACAATGGATGACGAAAAAGGCGAACCATCGAGAAAAGAATGACATTTAAGCATTCGATTAAGGAAAACAGAGCTAAAAACTCCTCAAAATCCCCAAAATTTACTCTTCGGTCTAAAAAAGAAGAAGGAAATAACTCTACCCGTCCCCTTCACCGAAGGGAATACGGTCGGTTTGGACTGTTTAGGGGCGAAAGGGAGGAGTGTGGAGGATGACGGTAAAAGTGGGGCAGGACGGGAGTGGAATCCCGGGAAAGGGGACCCGGGATAGGTAAGGGTATGGTGGAGTTGTGCTCGATCGGGGGCGGACATTGCGGGAGGGGTGCGGTGGGGAGGGGGTTGAATGGGAGCTCTCGGAGCAGAAGGTGGTCGAAGGGGTGAAAGGGGGACCTGCGAGGGAAGAGAAGAAATGTCCTTTATTCTTCAAGAAAATCCTTTCTTTTTAGAAAGGGATGGGAAAAACACCGGGAAAGGAAGAGAAGAAACTCACGTCCCTTCGCACAAACCCGAGCATCACACGGAGGGGTATATCTTCCTCTTCTCACTGCCGGTTGTGTAATCCAAAGCTTCGCGAAAGTTATTTCTGTTCATGGTGCCTCCCCCCCCCTTTCTCCCTCCCCCACTGCCGCCCTTTCCGCTCCTACTCCCGTCCCACCAAATCCTCCCTTCCTCCCGAGGCCTCTCTTCCAAAGACCTCTGCGACCAAATAGGGGGGGGGGGTTATCCCTCTTCCACTTCCACTCTCTCTCTCTCTGTCTTTTTCTGTCTCTCCGTTCTCTCTTGTCCTTCCATTCCTCTACCTTTTCCCTCCATCCCGCCTGCCTGGCTCAAAATGGTGCGAAGACCTTTGAAGAAAAATACATACCTATAGGCCCCTTTTACGATTTGCCTTCAAAATCATAGCGTCACTCCTGAATCGGATTCGCCTCCTCGGTTTTGGTCTACGGTTGTCTCCGTCCAATGGAATAGACGGAGAAAACTATTGCCCACTTGCCGTTCATATTCCATAGAATGCGGATTTCAGCGGAGGCACTTCTAATTATTATATGTAGAAGGTGTTGAAATGAGCTTATTTTTAAATATAAATCAATCACTCATTGGTCGTGTTCAGTTGTGTTTTCAAATCTTAAGTTTGTCAAGGTTGAGCCGCGCCACCCCTTGGCGGTGCCACTAGACTTTTCGTTTGCCTTTTTTTTGTATCGTGAGTGAATGATGTATGAGTGTGTGTCGAAGTCTACCTGTGAACGCAGTGCGATGTGCATCGCGACGGAACCTCCGAGGAGTCATCAGGCTGCCTGCCGCATGGGCCCACGATTGGTGAGTGGCATACGCCCGCGAGGCTTGACGTGGCTCAACCTTTTTTTCTGCAGTAAGTTTCCTCTTGAATTTAAAATTTACAGTCCACTTAAAATTATACCCCACGTTCGAAAGTGATCATATGCTCCTTCGGGCCGGATATTGTTAAATCTCAGTGTCGAAATCAATAGGATTCGGTCGGTTTTTTTACCCTTGCTTGGTTTTAACGGGAAACGTTGTAAATGCCGGCGATCGATGATTTGGAGGTTTGTATTGCATCTCTCGTAGCGAAGATGGGTCGTATTAATAATTTTGCTAAAGATTTCGAAAAGAATATGAGTGATGTAAAAAAGAGGAATTTATTACGAGCAATGACGGACCAGGTCGATAAACTTTCGGAGGATTTCAATGAGGGTATTCCGAGATTAGCTGCGTTGTACCCAAAACAATCCCCACCCATTGAAAAGGACAAAGAATTGCGTAAGTTGACTGAGGAGTTCGAGGCTATGTTCTACAATACGAAGGCAATTCTCCTCACCCATCTTTCACTTGTCGCACACAAAGGGAAAATGCTTTGCAAATCAGAGGATGTTGAGCCTCACTTAAGGTCAACGGGGCATCATGCTGTCGTGGAAAGTAATGTTACTCATGCAGTAGCCCTCCCTAAACTCGATTTGATGGAGTTTAACGGTAATTTAACGCAATAGCAGGCATTTTATGATTTATACCTATCTGCGGTACATGATAATCTTTCCTTGAGTGACGTGCAGAAGTTTTTGTACCTCAAATCTATTCTTAAAGGGGAAGCATTGTCGTGTGTTTCATCCCTACCTGTGTCTTCGGGAATTATTTGGTCGCGTGGGAGAGTTTGAAATCACGCTATATGGACCCTAATAGGTTGAAAAATGCCTATCTGGAGGCTCTGTTTGATATAAACTCAATTATCAGGAAGCTCAAGCTATTCGCAAATTTTGCACATTAATCACTGAGTATGTAGGTGCGTTAAGCGCTGTGAGGCACATTGTCGAAAGTTGGTCCGTCCCAATGCTTTTTTTGTTGCGCCGCAAACTCAATTCCGTGTTGCGAGAGCGATGGGAAAAGATAGCATTGAACGTTGTAGAGCCGTCTTCACAAACTTTTTTTGATATTTTGAATGAGGAAGCCAAAGTTTTGGAAGCATCTTCATCGTGCCAGGCGGAAACTGGATTACAGAAAAGGCCCCATAAGCCAGCACAATCGTTTAGAAAATCTAGGAGTATGGTTGTTAACACGGATAGCCAAAGAATCCATAAATCGTGTCCAAATTGTTCATTGTCACATTCATTGGAAAAATGCCGAAAGTTTTGGAAATTACCAGTGGGTTCTCGGCTGAGAGTAGTAAAAGCAAAAGGTTGCTGTCTACTTTGTTTTAGCCAAGGCCATTTTTTAAAAGATTGTGAATTCAAACTTCCATGCCCCAACTGTAAATTGCGACATAATGAATTACTTTGCTTTGCCAATCGTGGGGACTCAAGTTTGAAATTTGAGGCTATGGGCAATGCTACGGCAGAGCAACGCCAGCAAAACCCTCAATTAGCGAGCGCAGACCCAGGGGAGACGGGAAAAAATCCAGTCAGCGAGGTTTCCACATTTCAAACTTGTACTCATCGGTCGGGGTCTGTAGTGATGCTTGCAACTGCTAGGGCAAGCGTATTGGATACCAATGGCAAAGGTCGTGCCATTAAACTCTTGCTTGACACCGCAAGTCAGGGAACCTTTATCACGGAATCCTGCGTTAGGGCTGAATTCCAATAAAATTAGATTTTAGAAAAAAAAATTAGAAAAAAAATTATA
Organism: Ceriagrion tenellum; assembly: GCA_963169105.1. Classification (NCBI taxonomy): domain Eukaryota; kingdom Metazoa; phylum Arthropoda; class Insecta; order Odonata; family Coenagrionidae; genus Ceriagrion; species Ceriagrion tenellum. Next base: position 174,561,487 of record OY720633.1, read on the forward strand.
AGGAGAGGTTATTGGGATTTATTAAGTCCTGAAGGAGAGAAGGCTTGGAAGAGATAGATACAGGACTCAAGATCTTTCAGTCGGATGGGAGAGGAGGGGGGGGGAAATGAGGCAAGATACCTGCCTTAAAGGTGTTATTAAAAGTAGATTTGAGGGAGAAAATATGTTTGGCGACTAGGAGGGACACGGAGAGGGAAGGCGGATCGTTCCGTTTAGAACGGTAAACTCGATGGTTTCGGGCTTCGCTTTGTGAAAATCCATTCTAATGAATTGAAAAAAGATATGGTACTTTTTCACAGTTTCTAATACCAAGTCGACCGGTTTCGTCGCATAGGCGACGTCACCCCTCCCAACACGTCACCCATGCTAATTTCCCGCGTCCCCTCACATACCTTCTCTCCCCCCACCACCTCCTGCCCCTTTCTCCCCCCCTCCCCTTCCAAAGAAATTTTATATATTCTGCAACCTACTGAACTCACGTACATACTTGATAATGTCGCCCATGCGACGAAACCGGTGGACTTGGAATAAAAAACTGTGAAAAAAGTACCATATCTTTATGAATTCATTGGTCTAGTACGGTGGCCATTTATCCGGATATTGAGAGCGGAGGTCGACAGCCCGCTGTAAAAAACTCGGCCACAACTGGCAGAAGAGGATGTGAACAATATTTTGTATGGTGCAGGAAGGTGAGGAGACGGAAGGATGAGGAAATGCATCGCATCTGGCCACCGCATCTGTAACGACCCCGACTCCCTTAATCTTTTCCTCTCGGATCTCCACTAGTCTCTACTTCGCAGAGACTATCCTGAGCGCCTCCTTCAGAAAACAATCCAAAAGCAAGCATCTTCTTCCAAACTGCTCCCTCATAATAGGTGTTCTCGTGGCCGACTTTCTTTGTATCACCTATTTCACTATACTGTACTATACTTGAATGCTGACCAAAATAAATGTACAAACAAATTTTGAAACAGCATTTAGGCGGTTTTAAAAAGTTTAAGCAATAACTAAGTGAATGCTTTCTAATTGATTTGTCCCTCGTAAAAGCTCGTGGTGTTAATTAACCGCAATCTTAAGTTCAGATTCGGCATATTCAATTTTCTCCCCATGTAAGTAAGACAACCGTGGATGCGGCACAGCTGGTGAAGAGAAAGACATGCCCTTGTTGGGGATGTTGGCAGCGCCGGAGGTGTTTTACTGTGTATCTGCGGTTAGTTGGCAGTCGCCATTTTTATAACATAACCACGCAAGGTTTTCTGTGACTGGTGGTCGTGTGCAGGATGGATCTCAATGCACAAAAAGAGCACCCTTGACATGTACGTCCCCTGCGATCGGGCTCACTGGCTGCGTAGCATCACCCTGCGAGCCGCCTCTAGGGTGAAATAAAAACAGAAAATCTCCAAAAGCCGTAAACAATTGGCACCCTTCGTCAATAAACACCAAAATTTGCTGTCTTGGTATGCTGGGAAAACCACAGCAGAGACCAACCATAGCCTCTCAACCAAGAATACCCTCCTGTGTTGGTTTACGGGAAAGTTACTTCCTCGCCAGGGACCAAACACAGACGCACACACACAACCAAATACGATCCTTTGCAAGGACTAATGGGACCCCGCTAAGGATGTTTGGGTTTTGACCTGGGATCCTTCACGGGGCTAATGAGACCCCGCTAAGGGTGCCTGGTATAACGGGCCTTATACTGAAGTAAATAAGAACCCAATTAATAAGCTCACTTCACAGTTCAAATCTGTCCTTAAAGACTGCACTATTCTTGTTGATAATAAAGTGAAGTTCAAACTCTATGTAACCAATCCCACTTTACCAAGAATGTATTGCCTACCTAAAGTCCATAAAATCGACTGCCCAATGAGACCCATTGTATCTGGAATTGATTCGCCCACATACTTACTATCAAAATGGTTAGTTTCCCAGTTCACAAGCCTCGATTTTTAAAGCCCTCATTCCATTAAAAATAATTTTGAATTCATTGAAAAGACTAAAGATTACATTTTCCTCGATGGTGAAATAATGGTCTCATTTGATGTAACTAATCTATTTCCTAGTGTACCTGTTGACATTGCTATCCAAGCACTAGAGGTTTGGTTGAAGTCACTCTCTTTGGACTCAAAAATAATTGAGGAGTACATTAGACTTACTAATTTGGTCATGAACCAAAATTATTTTACTTTCCAAAGTAGATTTTTCAAACAGGATTTTGGAACTGCCATGGGCAACTCGCTTTCACCCATTCTAGCCAACGTTTTTATATCTCACTTTGAAGAACTTTTTAAAGAAAAATTTACTTACTTTCCCGCTATATACTTACGGTACGTAGACGACATATTTTCAGTTTTTGATACCACAAAATATAACCTGGATAATTTTGTAAGTGATCTAAACAGCCTGTTTCCATCCATCAAATTTACAGTAGAAATAGAGAAATAAAACCGTCTTCCCTTCCTTGATCTCTGCCTCACTAGATCTGGAGACAAGATATCTTTTGATATTTATCGTAAACCAACACACACCACCAACTACATCCACAATCTTTCTTTCGACCATGCCAACCATAAACTGGCCGTCTTCCGCTCTCTCGTTCATAGACTTTTTAACGTCCCTCTCGATAGATCGGCCTTCAATAAAGAATTAAATATTATCAAAGATATTGCTAAACGGAATGGTTTTCAAGATTCAACAGTCGAAAACATTGTGAAGAAGTATAGATTCAAACATTTGATTTCTAACTCCACCACACACAAGAAAGATGAAGCCGTAAAGTACATTAAATTGCCCTATTATCCCCGTTTAACGAAAGGAATCGATAAAATCTTCAAATCAGTTAACACTAAAATCTCCTATTCTAACCAAAGCGAGCTTAAAAACCTATTAGGAAACGCTAAAGATAAAATTCCGGCATTAGAAAAATCAGGCATTTATAAAATCAACTGTAACACTTGCCATTTAGCCTACATAGGACAGACACGACGCACTTTACAAACCAGATTCAAAGAACACTACTCTCACTTCAGAAATCACAATCCCGAAAAGTCTAGTGTAGCGCAGCATCTAATCATGACCGGGCACGACGTAACAAAAGATAATTTGAAACTCGTAAAGCATACAAGTAATAATATATTAGACGCTTACGAGAGTATCTTCATATTTAAAAATAAAGCCAAACTCCTAAACAGCGACGCTCGCTGGACCCATCCCTCATTCCTCCCTCTACTCAGTTTTGAACTTTAAATAATTAGTTACGTCTCTTAACGGACGCCGTTAACCGATCACTTCCCTTCCCTTTCTTTCCCCCCCCCTCCCTCCAACGTTCTACTTTACGTCCGTTGCAACCCCCCTTTCTCTTTTACACCTCCCCCTTCACTTCCCCCTCCCTTCCCCAATCATTTTCTTTGGTTGTTTTCATTCGCGTTTTGTCTTTCGCCCTTCCCCCTCTCTCTTTCCCTATTGGTTGTCTCTCTCCCCCCCTCCTCCTCAGTTCACCTTTATTAACAACTAGGATGTCTTGACCCTTCCTCACTTCAACCCTACGTTGAAGTGACGCGTTACCTTCGGTTCGCTGAAGAGGGCTACCTTGTAGCCGAAATACGCGTATTCGACCCCCCACCCTCGTCCTGTTTTGTCGTTTGACCACGCTCTTTTTGAGCTGATTCTCCCAGAAGTTGGGCCCATTTGCGTGTGTGAGTGAGTGATTTTGTGTGCTTGTGTATATACCAGGCATCCTTAGCGGGGTCTCATTAGCCCCGTGAAGGATCCCAGGTCAAAACCCAAACATCCTTAGCGGGGTCCCATTAGCCCTTGCAAAGGATCGTATTTGGTTGTGTGTGTGCGTCTGTGTTTGGTCCCTGGCGAGGAAGTAACATTCCCGTAAACCAACACAGGGGGGTATTCTTGGTTGAGAGGCTGTGGTTGGTCTCTGCTGTGGTTTTCCCAGCATACCAAGACAGCAAATTTTGGTGTTTATTGACGAAGGGTGCCAATTTTTTACGGCTTTTGGAGATTTTCTGTTTTTATTTCATCGCCTAGCCGTAAGAAGCTCACCCCATCTTTGTGATGGCTTTCCGCCTCTAAGGTGTATGGCAGGGCGTGAGTTATCACCAACATGCACTCTAGTGTGCATGTTAGTTTCATCAACATCTACTACACTGTATAGATTTACTACCAGTGCCACAGAAACTATTCAATTTATGTATAATGTAACTACGTAAACGAGATAAAAGAGTCATCCAGGGATCATGCGGAACATTATGTTAGTACAACGTGGCAGATTAAAGAATGTAAATATTAGCAAGCAAATAAACTAATCAAGTATATTATCTGTCGACTTATCTACCTCAAAGAATTTTCAGTCACCATTATGATCTGTTATCGATCGTGAGAAAAAAATACATTTTAAAACCTGTCTGTTTTAATGTATTTTTGTAAATTTCATTCTCATAACCTGATCTATCTTAGTATTTTGAAGTTCGTAAAGTATTGATAACATTTCCGTAAAATGAATTGCTTTGAATTTATCTCAAAGATTGAGCCTAAGTTTTAATCGGTGGTCAGAAAGTTTTTCTCATTCTAATTATTGCCAGTTGTCGGTAACACTAACGAGACCAACATAACGGCCTCTCGCGTATCTTTCTTATCTTCTCTGCAGGCGTTCTGACTCCCATTTTAAGTCTATCTCATGAGGATCCCAAATACTGGCAGCGTATACCAAAAGGGGTAAAAAAAGGAAGACAGCCGATTTATCTGACCCAGAAAGGCTTCGGAATCCTGATAAGATCCACGCACCGGATGATTATCCAAAATACTTCAACCTATCCAAAGGAATACAATCTTGACGTGGTGGAAAAGCTGTAAGCTCCAATTACCCATGCAGTTCAACCAGTGAAATAAATAACTCCTGCTCCTGAAAAAAATGGTTGGAATTCATCGAGACTAGGCGTCACTGTTAAAAAGTTCGTTTGATATAATATTGCTTTATTTTAATTGTAAATAGGACCCCAGAAACCATAAGAAAGTGGCGTTGGTGGGCATGCCGATAAAAAATAATCGCTTCCAGGCTAGTATACACCCTCTAATATACAATCTTGATGTGGCTTGTAGAGTATTATGCATTTGTCGTGAAACTGCTGCTGTAATTGAGAGCGTTCGGACGGTAGTCTTCATTTCTTTCCCCTCCTCTCTAGGCAGAGTACTTTCAACTCAAAGAACGAAGTAGACATGGAAGATAAAAGTGGCGTGTATGTGTTTTAATTAGGGGGAAATTGTGAGGGAGTGAACGATGGTCAAACGTTATCTTTTGAATTTTAAACGTTTTCTCTTTTGAAACGTTAGAGGTCGATGAGAAGCGAAGATGTGTGAAAAACCATGACTGTAGGTGTTAATTTGCTAAATATGTAATTGAAACTGATCATGAGTGTAATTTTAATTTTAAGGTTTTATGTGTCTCGGACTAGAATTATAAACTCAGTTACTTAAAGAGGTTTGAAATTATCAAACAATCATTGTCACCTAATATACTGATTTTAAATGATTTGGCAGATTTTCCAGAAGCATTGATTGATTGAGTAATGGATGGATAGTTTGCAAAATCCGTGGGCAACTCAAACAGTGGAAACAGGAATATTTTCTGCAAATTGGGTCTAAATTGGTAGAGTCATGGGTGGGGTGGGGTTTAAATGCGTTGTTCGAATTGGCGTGGAATGACCCAATGTTATTTTACCCAATGACTCACTCAACGAAGACTTGGATTTGCTTTAATATTCTCCTGGTGATGTTCCTCTATTCACGTTTGTAATGGCAGAAATAATAAATGACCCTGACAGCTGGTTGATTTCTGCTGTGGACAGTAATATTTTTTACTAAAGATTAAAGGATATTGAAACGAGTTTTACTTTAAAAGCAATAATAATATGCATTTCTTTGAAATATTAGGCAGCTTGGATGATGTGCGGTGATTGAATTCACCACCATGTCTCAACGGAGCTCTAGACTGGTCCCAAAAACCTGATGACAGCCCTGAACACCTGATGACCAATGGTTTACGCGCTACTCACTTCATCAGATTTTCTCTTTAGACACTGCGTCTATTCAATTCGTTTATCATGCATTTTCCTCCAAAGTTTTCAGCAATTTAAGGTGGTGTGAATTATTTTTAATCATGCACATATTCTCCTGACTTTGGATACATGTTCTCATACGTAATATCACCAGACAAAAGTGAAAAAATTAGATTTAGTTATTTGACAACTCATTTTTTTTCAAACGTAGCTTCGGTATATTTTATCATGATTCGTTGGCTAATTACAGCTTTGGTTATTAACGTGAAACATTTTTATTGCTGCAAACGTGAAGATTTCTTATTGCTGCAATGTTTGAAGACAAATGTCGAAGTGTCTTTCGGAATGCAGCATTTGAAAACCATGCATGTCAACGCAATCGTTGACTTAATTTCGTAAACATCGTGGAAAACTCTGCCTCATAATGGGCTTTTATTGCGGAAAAAGAATGTAAAAAATATTCTTGAATCATTTCCATTACTGCCCGCATTGGATTTTCTAACCCTTAAAGGGATACGCATGACTCAAATGCAGTCCAAGAATCATTTTTCGGATAAAAAATAACGCAACGTGAACTCATTGACTAACGATTGGGCCTCCTCAAAGTCATACGTTTGATGCAAGTATTTCTCACGCATTGGGTGATTCCCTGGGCGAAGGAAATGTAATGTTCCTCGCTCTGCCTCTGAGAGACCACATGCGTAAACACAATGGTGGTGTGACGTATCTCTTTCTCTTAGGCATTCGTCGCACGGCCACCCCTCATTGTGTATACGATCCACAAATGGTCGTGTGCCACAGTGTGCCCTTCCTTTTGTCCAGGGCAAGATCTCCTCCCACCTTCTTCTGAATTTTGCTTCCCGTTTAACGACACAATCTACGATCTGTTGATACGAACACTCGCTTTCCATTCTGAGTGGTCGAACACTATCCTGTTTCGACGTCATTAATCTCCCGGACGATGAGGCGAGGGCAGATCTCCGTGTCACATTATGACGCCGAACCTCGTGTTAGAGGCTGTAATTGCTCCTTTGTCTCTGCCTTCCCATCGCTCACTCCCTCTGGGCACTCTAGGTCACAGAGAGAGCGGAAATGAAGACCTGTTCTGTCTGCTGAGTCTGTTGATGAGACAGCTGCAGATGAATAAACAAGGGAGGAACAATGTTTGTCGTGGCTCAGTTGCGTATTACTCTCCTCCTACCATGCACGGCTCTTAGGTATTTCAAGGTATTATAAATTGCATGTCTGACGAGAAATCATGAAGTAAACCGCCGTATTGATCGATGCAGTTGGGCTGAGAGCTGCATGCGTTGCAAAGAAAACCGTCTGCCAAAAGTTATTTCAAAACTCGGAAAGCGTTGGAAATATTCACTTGGGTCATGTCACTACAAGAGAAAATTATAAAAGAGATAATGAGAGTCAGCTCTCACGATTTCAAATGTAATATCGCACAAATATGTCCTATTCAAATCGGCCCTAAGTAGTGGTGCCACTATAACAACGCAACAGTATCATTGCAACTGTTCAACATGAGCAGTTTCAAATCGAAGCAGTTCCGTGAATCTCCTTGTTGTGGACAACGGGTAGTGGAATACCAAACAACGGGCGATCGATTGGCTCTGTGAGAACATTGCTGGTACATAGTTCTGTAATCTTCATAATAAGAAATCTTTTATTTGTAGCGTTAGATTCATTCTGAATCATGAAGAATATTTCACAGATTAACTCTTCATCGGCAGCGATGAGCAGAGAGTTCAATACTTGCTAAATTAACCGGCAGTCACGTGCAACAGATTGGAAACCAAATATACTATAGTTAACTAGCGGACACGACAGACGTTGTCCTGCCCAAGCGTTGGCTTGCCAGCTATTATCGGGTTCAGAACACGTTTTTTCGATATTCGAATTTTTGATAAACTATATACTAAGTGACATTAGACATTTCAATCTTTTCGTTTCGTCAAAACAACGCCGAGCTACGACGCAAGTGCGACGACTTGCGCATGTATTGATGTGTACTTCAAATAATACAGAATTAGACATCAGCGCTACTAATGGTACACAAACATAACCATAAATTATTCTCAGATGGTCAATTATTCATAAACTTCTCAGAAGGTTTTAACGGTCAATTATTCATAAACTTATGATTTTTTCCTTTTAAAAATATTGCGGGAGAGATTCGGGGATGAAATTTTTGGGTTATGGTACCAACACCATCTTCCACCTCCAGAGGGCGACGGGCTTCTCTATTTTGACCAACGACGCTTGCGCGACCGGGAACGATGACCTTGTGAAACCGACAGCTCCGCAACTTGTCTTGACAAACCCTCGATGGCTAGGTACAGCTTATCATCCGTAGATATGCTGTTGGGAGAAACGGCATGGACGGCCATATGAGGAGTTGACACCTCGATGATCTTGTCAGCGAGCTACGACAGCTTGTCTAGGGGTAACTCCGCCTGGGCGGTCAGGATTCCTTGAACGTGCGGGAGCAATCGTCTCAGCCACAGTTGCCGGAAGACGTTATCCGGAAGAGCGGTCGTTCCGGCTAGGGAGCGAAGATATCGCAAGAATTGGGAAGGCTTGCGATCGCCGAGGTCCTCGTCCGACAGTAACTGGCGAACGCGCTGCTCCTCAGAGGCTGACAGACGTTCTATTAGCTTCGATCGTAGAGTCGAATAAGGATTCTGAGACGGAAGATTCGTGATTATGTCCTCAACCTCATAGGCCACACGAGAATCTAATTGTGAGGCAACGTAATGGAACTTCGTTACCTCTCTTGTGATCTCCGACAGCACGAACTGAGATTCCGCTTGTGAAAACCAAAGACTCGGTTTCTCGGGCCAAAATGGTGGTAGTTTCACGGCGACGCGACGAACCGCAGGCGGGTTCTGCTCGATCTCTGTGTCTGCGTCTTGAATCAGAATCATTTAGTTACTGATGGAGCTAGGCGTTTTCTTCACGTGAGCGTTGAAGCTCGTCGTTGCGCGGCAAGACCATTTTCACGAAATGTTGACTATTTATTCTCCTTGTCGGGATCACCAATGAGGAGATCTCCACGTTTATCAAATCAATTTATTAGAGCTTTTATCAAGGTCGACTAAAATCTTAGTCCTCTGACTTAGTTACATAAACATCAACAAAGCAGCAAGGCCTCCTTGGCAACAATATAGAAGATGATGGCACCATTTACGGTCGCTACAAAAATGTCGTCAAAAAAGATTTCCTAGAACCAGATCTCAGCGCCACCTACCGGGTCCATTTGTAAATATAAACCATTCAGGGACCCACTCAAATACACACAAAAAATTTCATCAAAATCGGTCCAGTCGTTTAGGATGAGTTCAGTGGCATACACATGTACAGAAGATCGTTCGTTCATTCACTCAGACCGCTCAGCGGCAAATACACACATATAAATGTTTATACAGAAAGGTAGAAAGAAAGTGGATAGGAGCACATAAAATTAACAAACACAGTGGTGGTGTGAAGGTGCAATGATGGCCGATTCCAAGTAGAAAAAAATCGACTGGACCGGGAAACGAACCCGGTCCAGTCGAATATCTACATCTACATCTACATCTACGTAATACCCTGCGAGCCACCACGAGGGTGTGTGGCAGGGGGTGAAGATCACCAAACATGCACTATTGCCATGTAAGTAGGATATATAATGTAGACATGCTAGAAAATAGGGTCATAGTTTATTAGTTACTACAGTAGATTATTAGTTATTGAAAGTAATTGCAGTAGTTATTACAATAGAATATTAGTTACTACGGTATAGTACAGGTTAAAATCTACATAATAAGGAAGGGATTATTGGTAGTTATTACATGCATCATGCACTACAGACTATTCTAACTATGTTTCACCTACCTATCCCTTTTGCTACGTTGCCTATTGTTCTCTCTTATGGTACGCGGGAAAAATGACATTTTAAATCTATCGGTACGACAATCTATCTCTCTAATTTTGTTAATATGGTCAAACCTAGCATAATACGCAGGGGTTCTTAATATATATCTAACGTCATCTGTGAACAAATCGGTTTCGAATTTACTTAAAAGGTTTAACCTAAATTTTAACCTGCGTTCTGATAATAATTCCCATCCTAGTTCTTCTATTAAACTCGTAACACTAATACAGTTATCATAACGGCATTTAACAAACCTAGCAGATCTCCTTTGCACGCGCTCTAACTCTTTTATCATACCTTCCTCGTACGGATCCCATATACTAGCGGCATATTCTAAATGAGGCCTGACAAGTGTAAAATAGCTTCTTTCTCGGACTCTCTCATCGCATTTGCCTAGAACCCTTTTTACGAATCCTAATCTACGGTTTGCTACACTAGTTATTTCCCTGATGTGTTTCCCCCATGACATGTCTTCACTGATGGTGACGCCTAAGTATTTAATTGATTCTACGTTACATATTTTGTTTTCTTTGATGCTATAATTATTCCGGGGAAGGCCATTCTTTTTCCAAAAATTCATAATCGCGCATTTCTTCAAATTTAATTCTAGCTGCCATCTATCACACCAATCATCAATCGCATCTAAATCCTTAGCTAAACACTGTCTGTCCTCTTCATTTCTAATTTCTTTATACACTACTGCATCATCGGCAAAAAGACGGAGCTTGCTATTTTTTACTACACTATTCAAGTCGTTTACGTACAGAAGAAATAAAATTGGGCCTATCACGCTTCCCTGGGGAACACCCGATGTAACTTTTACTTCGCCTGAGCTGACACCATCTAATACCACCCTTTGAACGCGTTCATGTAAGAAATCTCCTACCCAGCCTACTATATTACTGTCTATTCCGTATGATGCTAACTTCGCGAGTAACTTACAGTGGGGAACCTTGTCAAAAGCTTTTCTAAAGTCAAGAAACGCTGCATCTACCTGTACGTTACCTTCTCCGGAAACTAAAATATCGTGAACAAAAAGACCTAATTGAGTTTCGCAAGACCGTCCTTTTCTGAACCCATGCTGGTTTGTTATTAATAAATCCTGGCTGTCGAGGTGTCCCATTATTGATGTAACTATTATATGCTCTATAATTTTACATGATAGTGACGTTAATGATATTGGTCTATAATTACATGGCTGTTCCCTATCTCCGCTTTTATAAATTGGGGTCACGTTTGCTATCTTCCAGTCTTTGGGAACCGCGTGTTCTTCGAGGGATTTGTTAAATATTACTTTAAGATACGGAGCCATTTCGAGAGCTAATTCTTTATAAACACGAGCTGGAATTTCATCAGGACCTGAGGACTTGTTCGGGCTAATGTTACTTAGTAAGGATACGATTCCGCTACAAGATATATCGATTGGGGGCATTGGTTGTTGAAATCGGTCTGGTATGGTTTCGCGGAAACTATGCATAGGTTGATTAAAAACACTCTGAAAAAAGTAATTCAAACAATTTGCCTTATCTAAACTGGAAGTTACTATTTCGCCTCTATCGTTTTTCAAGGAATTAACCGTTGACTTTTTAGTTCCCTGTACTTCCCTAACATATGACCAAAATGCTTTCGGATTTCCCTCTAGTTGTTCTCCAAGTACTTTTCTCTTGAATTCGCTAAACGCTTTTCTAAGGGCTGTTTTTGCGGCTGCTTTACAAATTTTATAATGCTCGATGGTATTTTTTAGGTCGCTATTAGCTACATTTTTCTTCATTTTTCTTAGTTTCGCATGGCTAACTCGTTGGCGTTTTAAACATTTTCTAACCTCCGCGTTGTACCACCTTGGTTCCCTATTCTCGCTCTTATACTTATGAGGTATATATCTGTTGACAAGTGACCGTGTAATTTGGAGGAACTCTTTCCATGTATTGTCTGTATTGCTGTTTTTGCTAATGTTCTCGAATTTTTCAAAAGATGTCTTTAAGTCAAGCCTAAATCCGTTAAAATCTGCTTTACTAAAAAGGTAAATCTTTCTTTTTAATTTAAAATTTTTTTCAGTGTTGAGGGAAAATTTTACGTATACTACTTTGTGGTCACTTATTCCATCGACATTTTCAACTTTAATTACTTTTTCAGGGATGTTTGTGGCAAGTAAATCGAGAACATTTTCCCCTCTATTAGGCAAATTTAAAGATATTATAAAGGTAATAGATATATAAAGCGATATATAAAGAGATATATATAAAAAGATATATAAAGGTAATATAAAGATAACAGCAATGCAGCCACTCGCGCAGTAGGACTGGAGCAGAATAAATGACGATACAGCTTCAGCTATCAGTTTGCCGGTGCGTAGCACAACAGTGCTACATCACGGCTGTCACGCTATCGCGAAACTAACCTGTAGTTTACCACCACAGTCTGTTGGAAACAGTTGTCTACCGAAACATTTAGGGCTGCATCAGCTTCTCCCCGACAACGGTTATTTCCAATAGGAGCCTAAAATCGCTTATTACAAAACAGTACATATACGCGAATGGAGGCGATATTGTGCGTGGAATTTGGGAAAGAGTATTTTCAAGATGATGAAGTGAATATGGGCTGACAGAGGTTACTGAGTGGAATATCATTGAATTATGTATCTAAAACAATCAGAATGTCCTCTGCCAAACGCTCATGTCATTTATTCATTTAAATTTGTTCAAAACCCTCTATCAACAAAAAGGCGTCTCGCAGTACTAATATCTTCGGTTGTGTCGTGGGAAAAACACAACCTGCTGGTTTCTTTGAAGAGCATCCTTGTCAGCATTTCTAAGGGGGCTCACTCCTGTAGTTCAATCTGTTTTATAAATGTGGCCCTTATGCCTGATATTTCTATAAGAAATTTTCCACGCACCTAGGTTAGCTGTGACAAAAATAATTATAACGTGTACAATCACGAAAAATTAAAACGTCCATTATTATGGAGTTATTTGCTCGAGATTAGAGAAGCCATATACCGCTTCTTTCTGTTCTGTAAAAACATTTGAATAACTCGGATTCGAGACCATTTTCCTCCCTTATTGCTAATTATAAATGTTACCAGCAGGCACGTGCAGTACCTTGGAAAATAACATCTGCTTCCGAATTGCGCCCGCGGGTAGTTAATTTAAGCATAAGCACTAATCTTCTAGTCGGAAACAAGAAAAATCAAGGAATGCAAAGACTTTTTCTCGAGGTTGTAATGATGGGCCGGTGCCTGTTACCAGTTCCATTCAATATTTTTAAAATGGTTATTTCCATCATAAATAAAAATCATTGAAATACACAGCAACAAATATAAAGGCGGCACGATTTTCAGGCTTTGAATCGGCGTTTTCAAGGATCAAAGCTGAAAACCTGATCGGGAAAGTGATGGCGAAATTTTTGTGAAATAAACGAATTATTTTCATTTCTATCCGCTTGAAGTCATAGAAACACATTTTAAACTGTTAATTTGATTCATAGCCTTTGTTCTCGTTCATCATTGCTCACTTAAACCTCAGGTTAGTAAGACTGTAGCCCTCCATCCTTCCCAATCTAATGTTACTTCCTGGTGGTTCCATTCATGCACTGTCTTCCTCATTTGTCCCATCTATTTATCCCTTGGCTTTCTTTTTGGGACAATTCCCTCTATTTTTTCTTAAATTACATTTTTCACGAACTCATTGTGCCTCAGAGGGTGTTCAATGCATCTCGTGTGTTCTTAATGAGCACTTTAATTATTTTTCTTTCGGGTGACTGCTTTGCGTGTATCACTGCGGAAATATATTTTCTCTCAAAGGAATGTGACGATGGACGTAAATTAGATTCCGATCGGCTCGGTACAAGGTCGATTGCCTCGACTATCGAATCCTTGGCAATGACCCAATCGTTCCTTTTGCAGCCTTCGACATAAAATGATTTTCCCCGACTCTCCACAACATCCCCCACCCTCCCGCATGAAAGGGATGGGGAGGGACGTTGCTGGGGGTGAGAGAAAGCGTGCGGGTGGGGATCCACGTCGTCTCCTCCTCCCCCGGCTGCAAGGTCCTCTAGAAGTGGGTGTCGCTACAACGCACATTGTCGCCCTGTCGCAATAAGCTGGAATCACAACCTCAAGACGAATGGAACTTAATTCCTTTCCCGGGCTGCGATATGATCACACACACGTCCCCCTAACGAGAGCCGCGTCACATTACCGCGGAGGTGCTGGCAATCTAAGTCACCGCTGTTCCTCTCGTACTATGCCACCTCTTTCTCTATCTCTCTCTCTTCTGCTCTTCCAATCCCCGCACTCACCGAATCCCCTTACCCTTCCCAGAATCCTCTTCAAAATGCCATTAGTGGAGGAGAGCACAGTGGGTCGCTCCTCGCCCAAGAAAGCACGCCATTTATCCCATCGTGTCGGCAGACGTAAGTCTCTCTCTCTCTCTCTCTCGCTCTCTCTCTCTCTCTCTCCGCCAAGGCACGCGGATTGACAAGCACGAAAGGCGAAATCACGCCCGCACGGCATGAGTGGAGCAGGCAGCAAAGCTCTCAACCGAAGAGCACGCGTCGCATTCGGCCGGCGCGTGTCTAGCTCGCATCTTTCCGTTCTGCTTTCTGGAGTCCACGTCCTCCTCCCGTACCGTTTCTACCCTTCAGTAACACCCTCGCCGTCCCCATTCCCTCTCCTGAGAAGCTGAGACCACCCCTTGCGTTCTCACGCCACGAACGGCTCACGAGCGAACCTGCGTCAGCTGTCTTTGGACCGCCGCGGGTACCTCCCCCTCCCCCATTCCTCCCCCACCACCTCCCTCCCACCCCCTCCCCCTTACCCCTCCTACTAACACTCATCCTCGTCTCTCCTTTCCCCATTATTCGCCCAAAGATTAAGGCGGAGATGCTTTTCTACCGGAGATACGGATTGGTGGGCGGGAATTGCGAAGGGCGGGGGCGAGGGTGAACCTGAAGCGAATACACGCTGACGAGGTGTTGGTTTCAGTTTGGGACACGAGGAATAATGAGTCGAGCCTCCAACGTGGAATTTCTCCTCAGGGATCCAATAATGCTCGAGATTTATTCTTAGAAAATCAATAAGGGACTTAGCTTTTGACCATTTACATGTGAGAGTTAATGATGGCTTCAGTGCTGGGCAAAGAATTTAATACAATTATTAACATCGCCAATGTTTCGCCAAATTTATTGGCTTCGTCTGGGCTAGAATATAGCAAAAGCGAAAAAACCAGGTGCACTTCTGCGCGGCGAAGGGGAAAGGGGTAAATTAGTGGAGGGAGTGAATTGAACGGATAGAGGGGGAATAGGGTGTCGAGGGAGGAGGAGGGGACAAGGACGGCTGAGAGGAGGATGAGGCAAGGGGAGGAGCAAACTAAATTTTGCACGAGGCACACAAACATACGGGCTAATAGGCACAAGTAGTTTTGCCTCATCAATGCCATGCTTTACCAGTGCACTTCCTTGTCACGTGCAAGGAGTGGTAATACGAATAAAATGCACCAAACCGGCAAGTGATAAATATATTCCACTAGTGGGACCTCCGAGAAAATTACTTTCATGAAGATAAAATGCTAAATACGCAGACATTTTCCATTTTTCATATAATGCAACAATTTTTTGTGATCGGAATACAGTTTTATGGATAATATTATTACATACATCGGATCCATAATCGGTAAACTTACCATCAACAAAGTATAGAAGAGATAAGTGATGAAAACTTGGGAAATGCAATAGTTATGAAGTTTTTCTATAACCCTGGGAGACCTTTGATATGTTTTCTTGTTAGTTGTCTTGCTTATGCTTACAAAAACACATGATATCCTGCTCTACATATTTTCTATCATATTTTATTAACAATATTATCATATGTTTGTTATGCTCTATTCTTGTATTGAGAATCTAAAATAGTGAACTCACTGCTTTGCACTGCACGAAGCAAACGATATCAGTTCAAATTAATTTTACCTTACGGCTTATATTGATGATTGCTGAGGAGAGGCAAGTTTTTTTATAATGCAATCTCTTTTATGCACTTAAAACATGGATGGTAAAACCAGATATCAATTGTGCTATTTTTGGAATTATAATAGCTTTTGGATATTACTTGTTTGTACGAAAATGGAATCTCGGCTTGCGTGGGGAGAGGCAGGGAAATATAAAGGGTACTTTTTAGTTAATTAGAAATCAAATTTGTGTGTATCATCCGTAAATCATTATTGGGAATCCAAAAGAAGGCAGCATTCCCTAGGGCTTACACGGAAACATTAGTTTAAACATTACTATATGATATATCGCATACTATCCTTAGTATTATTTCTTTGTTTGCTTCCCTCACATGATTTTGGATCTATTAATTTGAGTACATGAGATAGAAAACTTGTGAAAGAATGAAAGTAGGGCTCAAGAGCATAGCTAATTCTGTCTAAATACAATAAATTAGTTTCATTTTGACCAGTTGCTTATCAAATTCTCCCGTGTATTTCGATTAGGGTATGTTAACATTTATGGAAGGTAGCTTTTAATATTTAACTTCAGCATCCATGTCCCATTCTCATGGGCTGTGAGTGAGCTCATACTTGGAAATGTCACAAGATGCAAGATATAATTCATAGCTGATACCATTCATTATTCAAGCAAAGACAGTTTGGTGCGTACATCAATTCAGTTATTCATGCTCATCATCGATGATACGAGTTAAAGGATACAACCCTTGGAGATGATTTTTAAACCTTCTTATACATACATTATCACTTAAGTCAACAGCTGGGGGATCTCCAATACTCAATTTTTGGCATGCCTGCCTTTCTATCAACTAATCCGTCTCATTCGATTATTCTTTTCTCCTATGTGTAATTTCGCACTCATCTTTTACCAATACATTCTCAATTCTTTTAGTCTACATAAGTGATAATCAGTGGCATACTTGTACTTTCATATTGCTCATAAGTTTACTTGCGTTATGAATTAACGAACCGCGTCTTTCCCAAGACCTATAGGCACAATCAACCTATTGATTTTAGGCAGCAAATGTAAGATAATGGTCCGCTGTAACACTATAGCAGCCTCCTTATTCCCCGAAAGGGTATGTTTTGATTTTGAGATGTAAGCAAAACAAACCTTTTCATTAGTCAACTTTCTATTTGGTTCAAGTGTAATTCCCGCCAGTCCATTCGTTACGTAGTTTACCACTGGTCTCTCTGGTCCTTTGGAACCTTTTATTATCCACTCAATTTACTCACCAAAAATAAACCAATTACAATAAGACGGCGAGACGAGGAATCATTTGGATGCTTAAATCTCGTAATAATTTTCGGTCATTATCCGGAAAAAATTGGGCACGTGAGATAAAACAGCAGAAAGGACAACGTGAATGGTTTCAGTTCACCAATTGGAGAGGAATGCGCAATGAAGTCACGATAGAAAGGACAATAGTTCAAGGAATCTTAGAAACCAGTAGCCATCCATTTTGCCCACATGGACACGCAGAAGTGATCCATTTTAGAATTTCTAAGAAAAAGTCATCGACATTTTGTAATTTTTAAATTTCTGATTTAAGTTGTTTATCCGGAAATGTTTCTCTGAAGATCCTAGCGAAACTCTCTGGAAATGCTCATCATTAAGTCTGCCTCATCCGTATTTTCTCCCTTTCTTTCTATATCCCTATACATAATGGCCTTGATTAATATGTACATTCTAGAAGTATTCGTACTTAAACGAAAACTGTTAATTCTAATCTGGGGAAGGACATTCATTAATACCATACAAGAACTAAGAAGTCATAGTGTTGACATTCCATGTTGCTGGCTCAAGAAAACAATGGCCCAGAAGTACTATGAATTGAAGGATTAAAAATAAACAGTCCATTGATGTTCAACATTAACCACTGGAGAGATTCAAAAGAAAATTGCGTGATTGGCTGGTGCTTTATCTTTCTCATCAAGTGAGAAATGCTCTGGAACTGAATCTCGGGGTGAAGAAGATCGAGAACACTGTTTTGTGCTGAATTTTTTCCGCTTTGTTGTATTTCATGACACGATCGATAGCAATTGTTATGCTCTCGATAACTTAAGATGTATGTAGTATAAAGTGACTGACGTATATATTATTTTTCCTTTCCCTCCCTCCCTCGCCCTCACCCTCTTTGGCCTCCCTTTCCCCCTTCACCCCCCAACCCTCCCCATCCACCCACCCTCACACCCTCCCTTTGCCGCCTCCCTCGAACGTTTTCTCATGTTTCCTGGCAGCTAGCTCGCTGTGATTCTGCAGCTCCGTCCCCTGGCGGTGACTACGGCAACGACCACCCCACTCCACCCCGAGTCCTTTGTTTACTCTACTTCAGCA
Organism: Ceriagrion tenellum; assembly: GCA_963169105.1. NCBI lineage: Eukaryota > Metazoa > Arthropoda > Insecta > Odonata > Coenagrionidae > Ceriagrion > Ceriagrion tenellum. The sequence continues at coordinate 174,579,814 of OY720633.1, forward strand.
AACGCCCGTTATTTTTACCCTCTCCCCTCCCGAATTGTCCGCCTCGTTAATTAGGATAATGACTCCCTCCCTTCGAGATCTCGCCATGGCACACCTCTCTTTTATGTTCTCCCCCACCCCCCCACCCCCACTCTCCACCACTCCCTCACCCCCACCTTCTACCCGCTAATCGAGGAACTTTTTCCTTCTCCTTCCCCCCCCCATCCTCCCCTGTGTCAGGCTATTCTCCTTCAGCGAATTTATTTTCTCTCCCAAAGTCCTTTCTTCCCTTCCTTTCATCTCTATTTTTGTGTGGGCCGATTATCCTTTTACCCAAAGAGTGCTCCCTGCACATGAGTCGCATTTCTCCTTCTTGATGAATCAGTGCCGACGTTCATTCTAATATTCATTGTCATCTATCGTTCCTTTCAGACATTCGGTTCCTCTTTGATAGGTGACTCAGCGTATAAAAAGGTAAATTGTCAGATATTAAAGCTGTTAATTATGTGGTAATATCAGCTGTATTTTGCTTTCTACGACAATCTATGTCATCTTGTAATTCCCCCCACAATAGTGACAAAAGATTTTGTTGCCATGAAATCAACGTGATATAGAGCAAGAAAACGACTAGTTTTTCAAATTACAGAAGCTAACAGGACACTATTGAAAATTTGAAATAATGAGAGTGGTATTATCCGTGACAATCTACAGGTTGGTACTTCGTGTAGTCTCAGTGTATGGAACAATTCCATTCTATTTGTTCTTAACTGTCACCGGTTGCCTTCAACGAGCCATTTAACAAAATTTTTTCTCACTTTTTTTCACATAGTCATTCATTAGGGGATGAAGATTATCATTCGCTGTCGTATTTTTTAAAATGCCTTATATTGCCTAAGGGGAATTTCATTGAAGAGAATCATCCTAATGATAATATTGAAAATATTAGTTTTATATTCGTCCTCTTTCGATACATATTTTCTCTAATGAATGTTTTTCTATTTTATCTCTCCGATGATAGAGTGGTTTCTCCTAATATTATAACCACCCGTAGATATCTTATCAGGGAATATTTTGTAATTCACTCAAATGAGTGGTAGTGGTTATGCATTAAACGCGGTCTTCCACTCACAATGCGCGGATGGAGTGAACGTAAAGGTAGAATAAAACACGCTGCCCTTGGCCACGCTGGGATTGGACATACACAAATATCTCTCTGCTGCAAATGGTTACCAACTTGAGACTATGCAGCGTGGAGTCCTGTTTTACTTTGAAGAGCTTTGAATCTTGGAATGACTAAGCCGCTTGTGCATGTTTTGAACATCTGATGCACTATTTGATAACATCTTCTTTCCCGCGCTCATTAAGATATCTCTGCTGTGACACTTTGGATCTCGCAGCAAATCACAGTCTAGCTGAGGTGTTATATTTTTCATTGGAAAATTTTCCCGTTTTGGCTTGCAGGATACACTCTTAGTCCATATTATAAGACTTTCTATTAATGCTTTAGCGCTGTGCAATTTATTTGAAAAATCCTAAGCAGAGGAATAGAGTCATAATCGTTAAATTGTATCAATAAAATTGATAAGAATCAGATGTTTTTAAGTCTACCTTTTTCTGCTTTAGCTCTCATTAGAATTGACTTACAAGCATTTTTCAGACTTTGCCAAATCCTGCAAGTATATACCGTTATTGCAAAATGAGAAAACTCATCCAATTTTGAACATTTTCCCACAAGTTTAGAAGAATGGATGATGAATTTTAACAATGATCCATTAACGCTGCCACCTATTGGTCATTTTAATTTGTCAAATGATGATGTGATTTTTCGTGCCAAATCGCTGAAATATAATACTCTGTTAGGATACGATTTTTCTGAAGTTCTGGCGCTATTCATTTGTCTGAAAATCACCTCTGTTCCTTGAACTACTGACCTTTGGGCGCTGCTATTCACGGCTTGGAAGGTAAAACGTTTAAAACTTTAACCTCTTTCTTTAACTTCTATCTAAAAAACTTTTTAAAAATTTTTCGAAAGTTAGGACCTGGGGTTAGATACAGCCTGTAATTAATCACAGTAATTACAGGGTGGATAATTGTCAAGCTCCTCTTCTTCTCTAGAAACAACTTCTTCTTTTTCATTTCATATTTTTGTCTTTAGTTTTAGCATTTTGTTTTTTTCCTGTTGTATTCTTTTTTTGCATCTTTTCTTTTTTATCTTTTTTGCTTTCACCACATTTTTACTTCGGCCTATTTTTATTTCGGCCTATTTTTATTTCAGCGCTTCCTCTAATCCCACCTCTCAGGGAGAAGTACAAGTAGCAATTTTCCCTCTTTATTTGTCATTGCTTTTAGTGTTTTCTCTGTCAGTGTGTGGTGGTGGACTGATGACACCCGGCGAATCACAGAAAAGGGAACTTTTACGTGGCTGTTAGCCTTGAGCAGATCGAGGCGTGCAATGAGGGCTCTCAACTTTGCCGCTTACACAAGTGGCGGCTTATTTAATGGCAATTACATTATGTTTCACTTTATTAAAATTATTACATACGTATATTATTATATAAAAACAGTGTTTATGATTCGTTTAGATATTTTTGTGTAGAGCTAAATAGGTTAAGTGAAACCAGGTACCAAACGGATCTACCCCACGTTCGGTCTCACCCCACTTGTTGTCGCAAAGAAAACGAGGCCTGGCCAAACACAGTCAAACTGAAACTAGATTACAATCAATAGGGTCCGTGCATGAGAATTATTTATTTGCCAGCCTGAATATTCGATTAATACTTTTAATAAAAAATATGCGCTCATAATTATCCGGGAACGATCAGTTATAAAATATTCCGGCCGAAAATTAGCACATTTTAAATTCCTAACGTTTGCCGCCATATCGATAGACAACGAGCTGTGACGTCAATGTTCTGATACTTCGCCTGGGACGGACGGAACTCAGTGCTGGGAAGATGGAGGGAAGATGGAGGGAAGTAAGCCAAGAAAGGGTAAATGGTATAAATTTGGCTTCGTGCCGAGATGCACTAATACAGGATTTAGAACACCTGTAAAAGTGTTTTTTAATGTGCCCAAAGATCCTAGAATAAAAAAGAAGTGGTGTTTAACAGCAAGAAGAGAGAAGCCTCTCTCCAGCAAATCTGTGAGTTTCTGTTGTATCATTTTAAGGAAAGTTCATCTTATTTAAATGTAAGCACACACGTCAGCGGTTTCGATTTATTTCATGATTTTTATACCGTATGGCTGAGCGTAGTTGTTTTCAGACGAGTGATCTGGTGAGATAACAAAGATAGTAATTTAGATACCTATTTAAAAAGTTCATGTCATATGCAGTGCTTGCTTTTTGTGATTTATTCAATCCTAAGTTCAAAAAATGTTAAGTTTAAAAGCAACGGATAACTAAAGTGTATTTTGCCCACTTCTTCTTAAAGAATTGATTATTTTTAATAAATTACGTAATGTTTTTCAATGTTAATTCTCATACTTGAGTTATCGTGATGTTGTAGATGCACCTTTTTGTTAAAATCGGCTTTTTAAAACTCCTTTACAGATAGAAGATGATATGCTGAATTGAATCGAATACAAACTAACCTTAAATGTTATGAAACAGAAACTTACAGGCTACTTTAAACTGAGGGGAGGCGTATTTCCTCGATTTTTCAACTGCCAAGAAGAAAGGAGGCCTTGCCAGAAGAAGCTTCCCCGTTTAGCAGCAGTTAAAAGAGAACGCCGTATCATGATTTCGGAAATTATGGAGGTATCAAATGACGAGGAATCCTGACGAGTATTTAAATAAATGCGAAATAATAGCTATAAATAAAAAAATAGCTTTTTTATCAATACTTACCGTGCTGCTTTCACACCACGCATTTCTGGGCCGACAAGAGCCTCACTTTTTCTTAGGAACTCCATCACAATATAAACGCCCGCAGCTGGCAAATTATCAGACAGCGCCTTGACGAAGCCTTCGTCAGTCATGTCTAGTTCTTCACACTTTTAATAGTAACAAAGTTATCTCCTCTGTTTTATTATGGAAAAACTTCTCTCACTGAGTATGCCTGCAAGTGTTCGTTTCTGAGGGCCGAAAAAATCTATTTTTACTAATCGTAAGGATGCAAGAAGGCCCAAAAGCCAGGCAAGGCTAAACAGATAAAAAACAGTAAAGGAAAAAAGTAGCTCTAGTCAAGGCGAAATCAAAAGGATGTCAAGATCGAAATCCAAAATCCAGGCAGAGTCAAATTACAAACCGCGAAACCAAAAGTGTAGGCCAAAGCAGGCGAAGTCGCCATATTATAAAACGGATACTACCAAGGATAAAAGCAAGAGTCCAGGAATCACAAGGGTCAAAATGCAAATGACACACCAAAAGCACATGCTCAAATTCCAAAGAAGAAGCCAGGGATGGCAAAGGTCAAAATAAATGCGAAGAACACACTAAAACCAACGTTCAAAGTCCAAAAGAAGTATCCAGGGATGGCAGAGGCCAAAATAACCCCGAGGAACGCACCAAAATAACACATCTAAACCGATTGAAGAGTTCAGGGATGGCTAAAGTAAAAAATTGCAAAGAATAGACCAAAATCACACCCTTAAGGCCACACAGACTAATTAAGAACCAGACTCGAGACCAGAAAGCAAACAAGTATCGGAACTCTGACGTCACGCAGTTACCGATTCGATATGTATCGATTGCTCGTGATTTTCGGAAGACTGCGTGGAATCTCATTTTTAAAGTTTAAATTAATGTATTTTTGCTAATATTTCATTAAAAAACATCGAATCCGCAATTTATGATCATTTAGGTACGATAGTGGAGTATTCATTTTGAAATAAAAATTTCATGCACGGACCCTATTAATATTAACCCGAAGAAATAACCCACACATTCCGTACTTACCGTTGCTAATACAGCTGTGCTTCAGTGAGATTCGGCGCTGAGAGATGGAAAGTCGAAATGAGAAGTCACTTAAACACAAAATCACTCGTCACAATCGAGTGAATCTTCATCGGGTGATGGCGATTTATTGACTGCTTTCCCTTCTTTTCGGGGTCTTTGTGCTGCCGTCGGCCTTACAGAGGGCGCGCTAACGAGCCCTAAGAGAGGTGTCTGGTTTCAACCTGACCATCCCGTAGTACCCTGCTCTCCTTTCTCCCTGCTTATGTGTTTTCTCACCCCATTCCATATGTCCTTAGTCCCCTTAGCTGTCCGTTGATTCTTTAAATAATTTTTATGACCTGTTGACTGACAGTATATCATGATGACTTCATAGAAGGAAAGTACCCTAGATCTTCCTATCAGTCATAAATTATGTGTTATTAGGGAACCCATGACGCCTTTTTGTGATAAAGTCATAGCACATTCCAATTTTCTCATGAAAGATAATGTATGCATGTTACGAAATATAATCTTATGAGAGATAATGAATACATATCTTATATTCTCTTCACGTGTCAAGCAATGGTACATATTAACCAGCGGTTTCCTTTATCCCTGCAAAAGTCATCCATAGAGCTAAAATATGTTCATGTTGCGCCAGGATTCTTGTTCCAGAAGATGTAAATTAGAGCCATTGCATTTTCCTTAAAATTTAGTGGAAAAGATATACGGTCGAAATTTTGGCCCCCGTATCTTATTAGTATTTCACTCTGTCGTGAACCAGTCACCTCGAAATAAATCCTTCCACAGCTCTCAGGAAGTAAGCATCTTTTTCTAGATAATACTAGTTTTCCTTTTCACCCTAGCTCGGTTACCGGGAAAGGCAACCTCCATGAGCTTTAAGGGCCCCACAGAATCTTTGCTTGCCGTCCTTTTCAGGTAATTGATTGTCCAAAGCATTGGGTACAAAGTATCTGGGGCAATTCCTTTTGCTCCGCTATAGTTTTGTGCTTTAAAGTGAGCGCGGATGATGCCCGAATTTTCCCAGGCGGAGTCACCAACGAATAAACGGAAGCATTCCGACTGCCCCCCCGGGGGCGTGAGAGGAAAGAGGACGGACCTCCCCGCCGCCCACATAAAGGGGGCGTTTTCCTTACGCATCCCATCCCGCCCTTCCATTCCCCCGCATTCACTCCTCCCTTTCCTCAACTTTCGCCTCCAACCCTCGACCGACATTTCATCGACTCCTTTCCACAAGGGAAACACACAAGTCGCTCAAACTTTGCCATTCCAAGACCGACGCAATCACATTTTCTCCCTTCCGCCCTATTTCGCTTTGTCCCTCAGTTATTTCATTTCCTCCTCCCCCTTTCTCTATCTCTCTCCCTCCCCCACCCGCTCTTTTTCCCCACCCCCACCCCTCTCTGCACCTCCCACTCATTCCCATTTCGCTTCCTCCTTTGCCCTTCCGTTGCCGCTCCCTCCACCGTGCGCCGCACCCGCAGATGGTGGGACCACCACCACAAGGCATTCGAGTGCGAATCGCTCTCCGCTTCCTTTCACCAAAGCGGCGGCGACGCACAGCCAGATGTTCCGAGTGGGGAGACCATTCGCTTTCACGACGCAGTTTTATGGCTCAATACGAAAGTTTGGTGAGGTCCCACAGCATTTGTCAACGGTGTCGTCGAAAAGGAAACAATGCTTGAATAATGACACTAGATGACGAACGCTGGTGGGACGTGTCTGATCGTTTGACTTTCGGTCTTGCATAGTGGTTTCCAGAACCCATTTTATTCTCGCGGGGCATGCCTGCAAGAAAAATGCATTTGCGGTATGAGGGTGGCTCGTACTCGGAAACTCGCATTGGTAGTATGAAGATGTACATCTATATACTACACAGAGAGCCTCTACTTGAGCGTGTGGCTGGCGGTGTTAGGGCACCAGCCGTGTAAGGGAGTAAAGGATAAGATTATGGATGGTGATATGGTAAAGTTTATTATGGGAGTGCTTTGAGTGGAGAGCTCAGTTTTTATTATGGTCACTTATTGTCCGTAGCAAGAATGATTTTTGAACCCATCTGCTAGGCAATGTATCTCTCTTCTTCATAGCTTCTGGTAGACCTAGAGATGTAGTGTGGCGTTAAAAGTATATTCTATGTGTCGCTCTGAAACTCACCTGTTTTGAGTTCCACAATCAAACTAAGCTTAGCGTGTAGCCCCCGAGTGTCCAGCGGCTACCCAACTACCCCTCTGAAAGCTGTGAACAATTCTACACTACTACTCTCGTAGAAGATTTTAATGAAGCAAGTAGCTTTCCTTAGAATTTTTATTTTTTTATAACTTACTGTCCATATCCTAAATGCTCGCGGCTTTTTCGAGATGCGGCGTAACCAGAGCAAAATAGCACCTTTCTATTACTTTCTTATCCGAGGACCTTCCTATTATACGCTTTACGAATCTTAATTTCTTCAACACTGTGCCGGATATGTTTTGTATGTAAGTTCTCCACGATATATCTAAAGTTGAGGTGATTCCAAGGTATTTTCCTTTGTCAGAGAACTAGATTTTTATTCCACCCACAGTGTTTGCTTGATGTTTACTTCACCCACACATGGCAGACCAAGTATGCTGTGCTAGAATGCTGTGTGGTGGCTTCCGCAAGAAGTATACTATGGTGTATTTACTAAGAGTTATTTCTAGCCCCCACTCCTTTCATCACGAATGAACGTTGTTTAGATCTGATGATAGAACTTCTAATTATACATCTTCGCTAATTTCATGGCAGTTGACTGTGTTTTCATAGTTAACTAGTAAATAGTCATAGTTTTCCGCTATACGAGAACCTAGGTCATTATATAAATTATAAATAACAGACGGCCGATCACCCTTCCTTGTGGAACACCGGATATGGTTTAAACCATATCACAGATAATACCGTCAATAACTATATTTTGTTTGCAATCACTGGGAAAGTTTCGCATCCAATTCAGTATTTGTTCATATAATCCGTATGATTACAGCTTGTATAAGAGTTTTCACTGAAAGACCTTGCCTAATGCATTCTTGAAGCTAAGGAATATTGCGTCAACTTGCTTTTTCGATGCACTTGATTGCAGATTAATATTCTGCAGACAATGCACTCAGTTGTATGGAACCAAATTCTGGAGATGTCCATATTCAGAGAATACGACAGAAGCGGTAGGAGAGGACGGGAGAGGGGGAATGTATGTCGAAAAAGTAATGTTGAATGGGGTGAGCGAGCACTTAATTAAGTGAGTGAGTTTGTGATCTGTTTCTCACTTCATATTTAACACTACAAATGCTTTCGGGAAACAAGTTACATATCTCTCGTCCTTGATCAATAGAATAAAAAGATTAATATTCAGCAAAAGGAGATGACGACTTCTCGCTTCTTCATAAAAAGGATTGACAAATGTTGTCTGCTCCAGCTCCTGCGTACCTCTAAGCCAGTGATATGTGGCTTATATTGTAGTTTCATGTCAAATATTGTGGCGTGCAGAATACTTAAACGGATGCTAATCCACTCGGATTGTTCAAAAATAAATCCAGTGTTATGATTTTTCACGCCACCTGTCAGTTCCATTCCAAATGACTCAAAAACCCCATGTGCGGAATATTATCACAGTATGTCCTTGAGCTGCCATGCCCCATGCATTTTTTATTCGGCATACGCACCCCTATGAGCTGGAAAACACAAACGAGGTCCGTTGGTTTTTGGGAGCTTCTCAAGATCCCTTGGGATACAGCGGGGCAATCGCAAAGCTGCATTCAAATGGTCACCTGCCTCAGTGACAAGAATCTTCGCTCAATTTTTTTATCAATTAGTAATCTGAAAGGAAATGTATTAAGAAATCAATACTATACTCACACATAATTCCAACTTCAAGGTGCAGGACTCCATCTTTGCCTCCAACTCTGTATTCTTGGCACTAATCGACGGGAATGGACGTTTCTATCAAAGCGTTTCAGGCGTAATTTCGTGGATATGTTTGATCTCCATATTGGCTAGAGGAAAACTTCAGTTAATTTCCACTCTCACAATTGATTCCCACCGAACACAGGTTCCAACGTACGGAGTCATATCATGGGTCATTGAAATGAAACTCTGTGTTGAAAAAATGTCCAGTGGGTATTGAATTTGAACGCTTAAATTTACCGCCGAGTTTTTTCTTAACGTTTCTGTTATTGAAGCTTGGATTTTCCTCATCCTTCCCACCATTCCTCGAATAATTCTTCGCTTAGCAACCGCGGTTCCTCTCCGCTCTTCAATGGTGGAAGTGACTTCAGTCGTCGGTTGCCTCCCCTATCAAATGAACAACCGCCCATTCCTCTCCCTCACTGTTCTTCCCGTGGCTCCAAGCGGACCACCCCCATCCCCAACCTGCTTTCCCGCCCCTCTCTCCGCATCCTCCCCCGTGGCCCTCTCGCTCCATGGTTCGCGCAATGCGAAAGCCTTCAACGCCTGACACTTTGACGGTCGTAAATCAAATCTTTCCGACGTCCCTTGCCGCATGTTTTATTCTTTCCCGTTTTTATCGTGGCGTGTTTCTTTTTTTCTTCCTTCCACGGAAAGATTTCGTTCCCTCCCCCCCCCCCAACGGGCGCTCCCCCTCGTATCCACCACCCTGGCGCTCCCCGTCCACCCCACACCCCCCCTGTCAGAAAAGAGTCGGAAAAAGGGACGAACAGATGAGGCGTCACATCATCTCTTTGTGCTCCCGTCTTTCCTTCCCTCTCGCCTTCTCTCAATTACCTCCCTTATGAATGCCTTCCGTCATCACTCATTTGGTCGGTCTCCCCCCCCGCTCCCATTATCCCTCTCCCACCCACCCTCACCTTCTGACCCTCAACCCCCTCCCCTTCCCTCGCCGCTACATGTCAGCGTCTCATTCTCTTCATATCCTCTCCCCCTCTTACACTGCTTTCCCTTCTTCCACCACCTCCTTCCTTAATCGCTTTTCGTCCACACCTTTCCTCCACCTCTCCTCCTCCCATTTTCCCTCGCTCCCTCTCTTTGTCTCATTGCAATCATCAGACTTACTGCTTGCTTGTAATTTTCAATTCTTTTTCCTTTCCAATCGAAGATAGAATTATTGTGGTAGCGTCTACTTGGTGTTATTTATCCATTGGCAGGGGTGACCCCAACGATTGTTTCAAGTATTGAAATCTTTTGTAACTCACAGCTGCTTGGAGAATTACCGTGCAATGAGAGTTCAGCAACAGAAGGACATTATTGTTAACTCCACACTTGAGACCAATCAAAACAAGGATACCAAACAAAAATATAACTTTCCACAGTGCAGTTCTGCAGTCCCTCTCCCGCTGATTATACTGACCTGTGACGATCACATCATAAAAAACTGCAATCCATAAAACATCGACTCGCTTCAATCAAATTTACTTAGCTGGCAACCTTCGACATATCCGCAAGCTGGCGTGCTTATTACTTTGTTCACAATGCGGGAATATCTCTGACAAAAGCTCCTCTTCCACTGAAAGTTGACCAAATATTTTACTGACATTTTCACACAATGGGAAACACAAGACAAAAAAAGGAATACAATGATTGGTCTAACCTATTTCCTTTATCTTTAACAGATTTTCCCGACCAGAAACCCAAAAACCATATACTTTGTAAACAGGTACCCCCACCTGAAGTATTAGGATTATCGGCTGCACTAAAATGTTTCTTCATAGTTCCTCTTAATCAAATGTGCCCGAAGTCTGATCGTGCCATCGATTTCATTCACAAGGAATGGAGTGAATTCACGGCCGGATGCAAGGCCATTCGGTGGCATAATATTCTTGTAATCTTATCGTCATATCCGAAGGTAATCGAAAATGGAAAGGACTACCAAAGGGTGCGGCAGCATAATTTGCTGATTTGAATTTGGCACCAGAAAAAAAGGTTCAAATGTAATCTTGTGATGAAACAAGTTCATCCATCATATTCGCCTTGACATGCTCAACACCTTGCTACAAATAATGCTTGAAATGAATTTTGTAGAATATGGAGAAAAACAATTACAACGAAACCTAAAACATCTTTTGTTTTATTGACCCTTCACATCAGCAAATTATGCTGCCACACGCTGCATTCTCAGGATAATAGCATTCTCAAGGGCGTCAGTGGTGGACTCGCTGAACAGCGTGCACTGTGAGACCAGAGTGGCAACGAATTCCATCTCAGTCTTCTCTGCTGGTGGCTGAGTAGTAGGGAGGCAGCGTAAATGACTTATTCTCTCGGATCTTCGATGCCCTTAGGGGGGGGGCCCCCCCCTAGAAATTACGGAGAACCAATCTAGAAACACTATGAAAAAAAGAATTTCACCGATATTTTAAATTCCTACCTCTCCGGAATTCGTTTGAAATTTTAGGCGTTTCCCGTGTAGGCAACCCGCATTGCACTTGATACCTCCCTCCCGTTTATTTTCTTTTTTGAGAATTTTATGATGACTTTCCGACTAATGTGATTGAAATAGGTAATTATATATGGTAAGGAACTGTTATCGCATAATTGATACAGCTTGAGACTTATTATAATTCGATATACGAGCGTGCAATAGTGAATTGCGTGTACAGCTCTTCGCCCGCCCTTCTCTCGTTTGCGGGACGACCCAGAACTCACCACGTGGAGATGGCTGCACTCCGAGTTCCTTCCCTCCCAACCCAACCAAAAGCATTTCCTTGCCTATATAGAAGTGCTTTTTTGTCTTAAATACTGGCATCGCAGTGCGAGACTATCGTAGACCTGATAAATCCATTTCTGATTTCAAAGCCGCATGCGTGGGAAGCTGCTTCGGAAACTAATCTCACCATTCTTTCCACAGATTGTGTATTACATGGAATATTTTCATTTGAAAGTGGGCTTATACCTGTGTTGAAAAGATGTACAATATCGTCACTGGTTAGGTCTTGGAGCAGCGGCGATGGCGTAGTCTGAATTTCCGAACTTGGATATTCGTTGCAGTTTGACGCCTTGCGTCAAGAATCAAATGAATTCCTCTTCTTCTGACTTCGACATCGGAGTCGGTCACTATGGAGAGAAGAATATTCTCCGGGTGGGCGAAAAATGCATTATTTTGCAGAACTTCGTCCACAATCACCCGATGGTTAACGAGTAGGTATCGAGAGAGTTGAATCATGGAATAAAAGTGCCTCATACCATGTTCACTAGAGGACTACTGCCTTATCGAGAATCACATAGGAGCGTAGACTCTTAAGATAAAATTAACTAGGGTCCTCATGTTCGTGCTCGGTTTCTTCGTTGAGATGTACAATCGCAAAGATCTATTTGCTACTGTGAGCCAACGCGAGTGTGTCAGTGTCCCTGGTTCCCATGCCACTGATTCAGGAGAGCATCGTCCTGAATTAATTGCATGAATAATACTTAGCAGGCATTTTTGGTCTGAACTGAGTTCATCCCAATTTGTTATTTCTGCCAGTTTTACTTCGATGGAGCGACGTGTCCCCGTCGAACTTCTGAAACATGTGGTGTAGGGGCAGCTCATTAGCATGCAGTAAACAAATGAACCATTGCAGAGGGCGACCCAAATATTGCTCGAGGAGGGTTATGACTCCTTCTTTCCAACCTATATTGGTATTTGTTCCATCTAATCCAATTACTACGAGATTTTCGCGATCTTGACAATCGAAATACTCTGTAATTGCTGATTTGATGCTGACCGCCGAGCCTGAATGTAGAGTCACATGACTAAGGTAATTTCCTTCTGGTTGCTGAACCAGCACAATTTGTTTTTCTTTTTAGAAGACAAATTCACGCTTCCCATTGCATTCCTTAACTTTCCTCGTTTTCCTGTCGGTCCCTCCATCGAAGTAAAGGCCGCGAATAGGTGATTTCAAAATAGCCCTTGAGCTGCTCTTCTGGTCTTCGACTCGGGCTAATTTTCTGGTCCTCCTCACCTTGCTGCTGATCAATAACTTCACCTTGTCCCACCATTTTGCCACTGGCGACAAGAGCGGCAGCTGCAAGAGCCGCCGCTTCCGCGTGAGGGATGCGGTACCGATCAGCTGTCCTCACTACGTTAGCTAAATTCGTTCTTGAGTTTTTTGCAGCTTCGTTGTATTTTGGTTGTGGTGGGATTCATGGGTCATCCTGCTCAACAGAGTGATTTCCATCGCTGTCTTCGGATATTTCATCTTTGTTTTCCTGGCATTTTGATGGCGCTAAGGTGTGAGTTGCCGTATCACGCAGGGCTTCATGCCGCTTCCTCTCCTCAGCCCTGCAAACGCGAAGTTTCACTCTTGTCTACGTCTCCAATAACTGCTAGGCGAGTTGTTTTCTGATCTATGAAAAAGTTTTTTTCCAGTATCTTGTATTCTGCTCTGCAGCTACAGTTCCGAATATCACTGCACTTATATGCTGCAATGTCGAACAGCGACTTCAAATCTGAGGTTAAAGTACGCATTTCGAAGCAGTTTTTGTTTTTTTTTCATTCCTGCATTTTTCTTTACTGACCGAAGTCGTTTCATAAACTTCTTTATTTTCTTATCAATTGACCGCGTTTGGATTGTGGAAATGGAGGCAGACCGTCACACTTCCTCCACGCGGCACGTTACCCGCTTCCTTACCTCAGACGCTCGTGCGTGGACACAGGCGCGGCTCTCAGCTATCAGGTGGTGCATAATACAGCAATGTCATACTACATCTTCTTTTGTTGGCAACTGCAAACCCCTCAGTTGCTTTGGGGTGCCTGATATAGCACATTTCACTTTTGGACGCGCTTTAGGCATTTCTAAGCCCAAAAATCAACTGCGTGAAACACTCGAATACACTGGGTATGCGTGCTGACAAATGCTGCCAGCTAGCACTACCCTCCTCACATTGTGTTTAGGGCATTTTTTGCCGGCGATATTCCATAAAATGTGTCAACTTGCGAGAGGGTTTCACTACCAGCTGGATTAGTTAGCAAGCCAATGACATTGATGATAATGTAGGTAATTCAGAATGCTCAGGTGGTGGCTCCTGGTCTTACAATGTGACCCTAATGCACAGTCAACGGGTCCGTTGCGCTGATTCGTGTGGTATAAAAGTGATATAGCTGACTGATTATGAGGATTATTGAGGCGGGCATAGAGATATATGCGATTCATGAATGCACGCTATGAAATCGAGTGATAATTGGACTAGGGATCTTATTCATACTCTTACAATTTATTGCTATGTATCTACTTACCGGATTCAGACATATAAATCGGTTGGTCACCTTCACGAACACATAGAAAAGGAATGAAAGTATCAAGTATAAGTGCGGATTGCCTGCCCGAAAAACGCATAAAATTTCAAACGAATTCCGGAGTGGTAGGAAGTTAAAATATCGATGAAATTCTTTTTTCATAGTGTTTCTAGATTGTTTCCCCATGATTTATAGGCGGACCATCGAAGATCCGAGAGAAAAAGTCATTTTCGCTGTCCCCAACCGAGTGAGCAGGCAGAAAGTGAGGATATGAAAATTCGTACATGATCAGAAAGTTCCCACTTTACTAAACAAGAGAAGGGCGGCCTCGATGTTAAATTCTTGATTGACGTTCTGCTCGGCGAATGTTAAGTGTTCAGGAGACAAGGAGGTCTGGTTGGTTTGTTATTTTTAAAAGGTGACCCAAAAAAATGCCATTTGCATAACTAATTTTGGATTTTCTGCGATTGTCGTGGAAAATACGGTCAGTACATGTAAAATGATGTAATAAATATTTTATTGGGTATATGACCATTAAAAAAAATTCAATCATTGAAAATATATACCCTCATGAATCAGCAGTTGAAAGCTATGATATAAAATATCATATCCCAATATTTTCACGAAAGCCATTTCTACGAGATGATAATTGTGAATTTGTCATATTTTTGATGTTTACTCTATTTGTTATCTGAAGAACTAGCTATGGTACATGAGAGATTCTGAAAACGTATTTTTAAACAAAATAGAAATCATTTTCTTTAATTTTGATTTTTTTCCTTTTATATTCCTTCTTTGTTGAAATATAAATTAAAATAAACATTGCTCTTCTTCAAAGAAAATCAAATTTGAGTGTTTTTATTCTTCAAGTAACGAAGTAGAACAATAATATTAGTTATTGTTATACGTGTAGAGTGAACCCTTTCTTTTTCCACAAGAAAGATTCAAAGATATCATCCCGTTTAAAATAAATCATATGTAGACCTAGTTTTCTCCTTTGGAGGAATTATTAAAATGTATGGTTTAGAGTAGAAATATATTTTAAAATTTTAGAAACGAGTAACAGTTTTGCGTTAAAGCAAAGCAATACTGATGCTTGACTTTATCAAAGGTATTTGCCTGGTCCAATGGCAAGTTAGCCCAAGACTCATTAAAGTTATAAAACCTGTCATTAGAGAAATGGTGTCAAATTCTTGGTACACCGTAACTCGGCTCTGTCGTGACTAAAGTCTTCATAACACCTGAGAGTCTAGTAGAAATAGCATTGGCAGTAATTTCAAAGGCAACATAATTGAGAGCGGTCGCCGTTATGTTGAGTCAAGTAGGTCCCTAGATTTTATCTTAAGAGTCCGTAATCGAAGAGTCCGTGCTTTGTGGAACAGGCGCATTAGAGAAAGATTCCAGGGTCATTCGGGTGACATTTTGTGCAAGCTCACTCCCGAAGTTGAGGTGAAATTCAATAGGAAGAGTCAGGTGGCCCGAGTTCAGACGATGAGATTCTTCCTTGCACTAGTTAGCTCATGGGTGTTACTTCAATCATAAATTTTTGAATCATTTGCGAAGTGACATTCTGCGGTATTATCTGGAATTTCAGAATATATGCTGTTCGTTTCTGGACATTTCCTTGTCACGTATTCCCTTGATTTTTTACATTTTGGCTCGTCAAAAGAGAGGAATATTCTATGTAGTGATCCACTCATCTCTTGAATAACAGAGTCGGATAGCGCGGTGTTCGGTCGTCTCATGACAGGTACCGCTTTTCTAAAGAAGAGGATGTGGTTACATCTGTCTCCCTTGGCTCCGATGGTAAATTGTTTGATTCGTCCAAATACCTTAACTACTCGTTGAGTAATTTCAATAAATTCAGAACCAGGAAATTCTGGTGGGACGTTAGAGGTAATCGATCTCCCTACTCTCGCGATAATCGCTCGTGCATCAATGAACCGATCTTGTATGTTTATTCCACCAAATTCACCCATAGATTTGTTCAATTATGCATTCATATTTGTAATACACAACGACGTGATTGTTAAAACACCTTTCATGCGAGCTCGATACTCACTCCTAAGCCAATCACGTCGCCTACTGCGTAAACATAATTATGTAAGGTGAAGTTTTCTATGTTTGAGAGGATGATACCGGTCTTTTTAGAGAAGATATTGGAATATGGTCTAATTTTCCTTGGTGGTAACGGATAACTTGATTGGGGGGTTGGAAGGCGTGAATTAAAAGAATAGGATTGGCTCGGAGGGGAAATTTGATAGTATCATTGCCGCCCTCGATTCGTTTCCAAAGGATACCGAAGATTAGGACACTTGAGGATACGGGGCAATGGGCGTAAAACGACAGCGTTTATGTGATTGTGAACCGAGTTGTCATTTTGCTGTGCTGCAAGTTACATTTGTAGTGAGCCTGACATTCTACGTTAGACGGTGGCTTTTTGAATGGAGAAGAAAGTGGTTCAGTTAATTCTGGCCTTTCAAGACAATCAATTGACGACGTTCGCATAGTCAAGTTATTTCTGTTTGAAAGGGGAGATGGGGAGTAGGTCGTCACCCCTGAATTGGACAACGGCCTGGAAATGAAGTTGTTCGGACAGGCACTCAGAAGGGAAGGTAGGCTACGAATGTAATCTCAAAAATCAGCGTCTTCAACAAAAAGTAGGATAGAGGTTAATTAAAAGCGAAAAATTAGAAATAAAACAATTAAAGAGTAAATTAAAATTAAAAATAAAGGGGAGTAAATAGGTGGGATTAGTAAGAATAGATGGGATACCCAAAGAATCGGCGTAAAACCTCTCGAGAAAAAGCAGAAGAGCAACGACGAGGAGTTAGTTATCCGAAGGCACCCTCCACCCTCGACGAACGAAGTCTCGCGGCAATGTGTGTGTGTGTGTGTGTGTGCGAGAGTGTGTGTGCATCCGTAAACTCTATTCGTAAAATCAGAGGTGCTTCATGTGGATATCGTGGAAAGTAATTTTCACCGTTTATACGTTGGTAGATAAATTGCATTGGTGAGCGAATATTACAAAGTAATACATGTTCATTATGAAAGTTGGAAAGTGAAACATTTTCCAAGTGACGCCTGGAGTTTACTGATTTAAGAATATCATGTTTTTCAAAGATATTGAACAAAAGAGGATGGAGTCTAAAAGGGTGTTGCACTGAATTAAAATCAATCTTTTATGACCAAAAAGTAAACTAAGTGATGCAAATCTACTTAATGATGACAATGTAGTGAAAACAGATTTCTTTGTAAAAGCAACAAAAAAAACAAGCAGAGGTATTCCGTCCATGGGATTCCTTCTGACGTATGTGAGGAAAACTAATGCCTCCTGGGAGTGATTGCTTTTCGCATTTCTCTTTTGTGTTGTCATGGCTGGTTGCGATAAGCTAGTTGGAAAGCAGAGCAATTGACGGAGCGTGTTTCCGAAGTGGGAGCGATGTGGAGCTAGAGAGAGAGAGAGAAAGAGAACAAGTGAGCATACAAACGCGACAGCGCCACTGTGAAACGGTGCGAGGACCTTTTGAGTGCTGAAGAAATAATTAAATTGTCGGCGTGGGATTAAAGGCAGGAGTGGCGCCACGGAGCGCTCTGAAAATACGATGCACGCGAGGATAAGCTGGCGGGCGAAAGCGCTGTTCAGTTGTCTGTGCCCCTGTGTGTTCACGCCACTGCCTTTTGACTTCCTCCTCCACCCGCAACCCCAAAGCACTCACTCCTCGCTACATGATTCCGCCCGAAAAATTTGCGCCTTTCGGCTCCCTTGAACTGGACAATGGGAGTTTTTTTATTCCGGGAAAGAATGAAAGACAGAGAGAGGGAGAGTGAGGAAACTTTACTACAGAGAGGAGCAAAAGTAACTGACGTTGAGCTCAAATGCCATATTCCCCATTCAAATGCAACAAACATCACTACCTACTAAATACTCTAAGCAAACAGTGAACTTTTAACGCAGAAAAATGCTGTTGGAAATACCTTTTGCATGCTTAAAAGCGCCTCAATGGCTCTGACTGTCTCCTCAACCTCAAGTTTAAATTTCTACCATTGTCGATCGAAGTCGAATCAAAGTATTCGCAATGCGAATACTTCGATTACTCTATTTTTTATTACCTTTATGTATTTTATCATATAAGCATTACTGTTTTTCTAACAGGAAATCTGTTCGTTTGCTGTTGACGGCACCTTTTGTGACGATTCTAATAATCCACCGAGAAAGTGATTCTCTTACGTTGGTTATGAAAATATTCTGCTTCTGTGTGAGGCCTGAGGTTTTGGTAACCTTGTTATAGCCCGTCGATGAACTTTCAAAATTATTTAAATTAATTATTCATATCCTAGGATGTGTGAAATGTGCAAGCATTTCTTGAGGTTGTATTTGATCCGTGTTTCTGCTTTCTTGTCCTTCTGACGTATCGCTTGACTACTGAGGGCGCGGTGGATGGTGAGAGAGGGAGAGGGTGAGTGTAAGAAAAAAGAGTGAGAGTTAAGGGTGAAATCGTGAGGACGACTATAGCTGAAAACATTGGAATGGTTGAAGCAGACACCGCGGTATGTGTAATGTCGTCGTGGATTTTCAGGCCTGCCAATCAGGGGCCAGCTTTCATGTAGCTAGTTGTAGTTTAGCCTGTTTTGACGCAGTTTTGCGACTGCTGAAACTGGACTGGTAGACCGGTTTCACCAAGTACTCTACTAATGTGGACAAAGTGCGTGTTATGGACGTCATGGCAAATCAATCCAGTCAACTCGTCGTATTCCGATGTTCACGTTAGTATAGAGAGGGCGCAACTGGGATCGGTGGATCCATCTTCACGATTATTTCACTCTCATTCTCTCTAATATGGAAGTGAATGGTCCTATATCTACAAGCTATCCCACGATCCACTTCTGGAGCGTTTGGCAGGGAGTATCTGGACATCAGCCACGTAAAGGTAAAAAGGAGGAGGTAGGGATATGAAAGGGTGTAGTGCATATTGGGAGTGGATTTTTATTACACCTCTAGCTTTAAAAAATAATGGAAATTATTTTTTTCATATTTTCATTGATAAATTAAAGCACTACGTTTTTCCATATCAATTTATATTTGAACCGCAACGTTCAATTATTTAAAAACAGGGAAAAAAAGGTGACAAAACACCTCAAAAATATAACTAAAACACTTAAAATAAATTAAGACGCGTAAAAAGGACACTCACAAAAAATAGAGGAGGAAAGCCATTCCCTCTGACCTTTCCCTCCTCTTAGGAAGAGAACATTCCACTACCGCCGACGAAGACGACTTGACTGCCGAAACGTTCTGCTATTTTTTGTGAGTGTCCTTTTTATGTACCTCTGTGTGTGTGTTTATTATTATTATTGTTCTCTAGGACGGTAAGAGGGGCTCAGTTTTCCGTGTCCTCCTCTTTTATTCACATTTCAGTCATTTTATATAACCATCTTTGGCATAATTTTTGTGTCCGGGGGCACCGCCCGTTGGGAGGGTTCACCGAAGGGGCTGGTCACCGCAACCTTGGACCCCCCCATTCCCTCCACGCATATGGCACACCCTTCCACTACAGCCTTTTGACCTAGAGTGATAAATCCACGTGATCTTCGCCTGCATCCTCATCGCCGTCAGCATCCATGTTTTTGAGAAATCTTCCCAACTTAAGTTTACCTTCTTCCACTTTGCTCAGTATTCCTCTCATACATCAGAATTTTTTGAAAACTCTCCTTCGATATCTTTGCCGTGTAATTGATGTATTCAATTCTAAACCACTTTGTCCTTTCCTTTTTGTGATATAACCAGTAGTCGGCGGTTGTTCTCGTCTTCTTTTCTTGTGAGGTGAAACACTTATAGATGGAGGGTTTGGCGAGGATCGTCATATATCAGATATATATGTATATGAGTGTAACTATAGACTGTAAAAGTTGTTGTTAAAAGAGAAAGCAGTATTAGTGATTCTGAAATTTGAAAGGCCAAGGAGAAAAGCTAGAAACGCTGAGAGCTGGGAGAGTGAGGAATAGGGTGCTGATTCAGAAAGAGACGGATAGAGGAAAGTCCTTCAGAGTGAGGAATTTAAGTGTAAAGACAAGTAACATCTATAGTAGCCATTAAGACGTCATAGTTAGAAGGAAGTGGGGTAGAATGGATGTATTGAAGAAAGTAATAAGTATCTTTGATGTAAGAGGGAAGAGAGATGACTAAGGGTTGTAAATAGTGGGCAACGAAAGCAGAGATGCATTCAGTAACGGAGTTATAGGAAGAATCGGGCGGTCAGGGTCGTGTGGCTCGTGAATTTTTAAAGAAGAATGCAGAAATTGGGGGTGCGAGGGTGTGGGGGGTGAGAATGTAGATACCTTGGGAAGAGAAACTCTCTGAACCTTCTTTCTTCAACTCCCTTAAACTTACGCCCAATCTTTCTCCCTCCGAAATCTCTGCCCTAAAAAGCCTCACCCGCAACGCAGATATTTTTATTACTCCCTCCGACAAAGGCTTCACGGTAGTCGCACTCAACTCTGCCGACCAGCTAAACGAAGCTCTTCGGCAATTGTCTGGTATCTTCTCTTACCATCTTGTTTCCTACAATTTTCTACAGTTTCCTACAGTTTCCTAACCCTACAATTTTGGAAGACATCATCTCCTTCCTTAAAGAAAAAAGTCCCCACGAAGACCTCTCTTCCCAAGATATCTCGCTTCTCACTTCAGGCTGCTTAGATCATGAAAGTTTATGAACAAAGAACTGTCAAGTTAGTTTTATCTCTAAGTGAATTACCTATTTGATGGTATCTTTGTACTTATACATAATGTCTGCTTTATTCTCGGGCAAGTAAATGCTAAAATATGGAATATAAAAATGCATTGTTGTGTCTTTCACCTGCTGACTAATTTTAGTATAATTTTTAAATCCATTTTCAGTCATTTGGTGATCAATATTTAGGATGTAACGTAAATTTATCGCAGAATCAAAGTGCTACCTGCACGCAAATAGTAAACCACTCTACTTCCCGCGCATTAGCAAAACGAGGATTGCAGTGATCTCAGGAATACCACTATTTACCCTGTCTGCCGTAGACGTCTGTGATCACTCATGAAAATAGTAATGGCAGTATAGTAATGGCGCGACTGCTAAATAACAACTTCCATGTGCATAGCAACGTTCTTTCTGCTTGTACAATTGAAAATAATTGCTTTAAATATCCGTCATCAGATATGTCTGGCCAGCACTAGCCCAAGGACTCTTGAGAGTGGGGTATGGAAAATTCCGGTTGAGAAAAGGAAACAAAGAAGAAATTGTGTTTTGGTAAAGAGCTGACAACTAAGAGAGGAGTGCATGTGCAGATAAATGGTTTTTGAGGGAAGATTTCAGAGCTTAAAGTGAACTTTAATTTAAACGAGCAGGTTCTCACGCAGACAGTTGCATAATTGGAGCCCAAGAAAGAGATGAGCCTAAGTACATCAATTTAATGATTTTTGGATTTAAATACTGGATTAGTGAATTATTGGATATTTTTAAATTCTACGTTTATGCTGTTGACTTTTATATCCTTTTAATAACCTATTTGGACACAAATTCACTAAACATGACTCAGACTATTTTGTAGAACTTAATAACTGTAACTATGAGGTAAATGAAACATATCGTAAGATTCTAAAATAATTTAAAAGCCCAGAATACGGAACCCATTTCCCATTCGCCGACCTCAAAACGCACACCCAATCCGCAGGTATCTCCTATCGGTCCTCACATCACTTCATTCTTTACTCTCCGTCTTCAATTACTTTACCATTGATCCCGAATTTGGCATTGTACATTGGCGATTGGGAAAAAGTCATTGAGCCAATATACACCGAATATTGCTAATAAGACATATTCAGAATAGTGCATTTCACAATAGTGCATTCAGAATGACTCTCTTGACTTTTATAATTTTTTATAATTGGAGTGATATTGTATCAAGTATCTCCTTTTCATAATTGTGAGTATAAGAGACTATTTCCTAGATTACAGCAACTCAAATCGGAGGTCAAAAGGCAATTTATTGACTCTCATTCCTCTGAATTCCTCAGGAGATTGATATTTTCTCTGTAAATCTCACACAACTGTGACTTCATTAAAGTTAATGCGCGGCTAGTTCCACAATTTGTTGGAAAAGACGACATTTTAGTCATTAGGTGGTTTACTATTTCATTTTCAGAGGAGGAGAGCTATTTCTGCCTGAAAAATGCATGATTAGTTTCGAAAAGTTAAGTCCCTTTGGGTCACGGGTTTGCGATTACTATAAGCAACGAAAGTCGTCAATAAGCACGCCACAATAGTTATTCTTAGTGGTGAGAAACATTACTTTTTACAATTCTGAAAAACAAGTGTCACTCTAATGGATACGTTTCGCATATTAGCGTAGAATTCTTTACTCACACTGAATATACCCTCGTAGTTTTTGTGCCCAGCATTTGTAATAAAAGCGCTCCTGCTCTTCCGTATGATGAGCATCGGATACGGTTTCCTGACCACCGAGGACCACCTATAGTTTCATCAGCAAGTTCTTCACGTGATCTTCATTAAGTATTGCAAGTTTTCATGGAACTAGAACATCTTTACGCTTAGGCAGATTTTGTTGATTCTTCACATTCAAATCGGTAAAACTCCAAACACTATTCTATTGAAAATTTATACTACATGAAGTATGCCCCTTTCCTCCTTAAAAACCCTGTATAATTGCTTTGATGTGAATAGAATGCCATCAATTCTTCCATGTCTTATCACAAAGCACACTTGCCTTGCTATTCATCCTAAAGGATCTTGAAAAGTATGGCACGGATTTTACTAAATAACCTCATTAAAATTGATTTAATAAGTTTTTTCATGAAAAAATTAATTTTGATTGCTTTTCTGATTTTTTTATGGTTTTTAGGATCAGGAACTAGATTAGTAATATTTCTATAAGAGTACGAATTAAATTTTAATGTGAATTTCATTTAAATTTAATTGAAAAAATCCCCATTGTAATCAAGAAATAAAATTCACTTAGTCATAAAATGAAAATGAGAATCAATAAAGGGAAGAAAGATTAATTTTAAAGTGAAAGAAAATGAAGTAATGAAGAGACATAAATAAGTCGAATGCATATTAGGAAATTATAAATGGTGACTTAATTTCATCGGAAAATATTAAGTACGATGAGGTATCGGTTTATTGAGATTTGAGGAATTCAAACATGAACCAGTTTGAGGGAATCATATCAATTTTATATAATTGTATATATTAAACATTGTCATTAGCAATATTATGACATTCCTGGATAGTTGTAGCTTCTAACATAGCAGTAAGCATGGATTCCGGAGGGTTGGTCCAACGAAACTTAGCTTGCGCTCTTCCTTCGTGATAACCAAAAATCGGGAGATTAGAAAAAGAAAGCCGACACGATATTTCTTGATTTTAAGAAGAAAGATGACAAGGTTTCTCACAAAAACTCATTAATTAATTGCATTCATGTGGAGTTGAAGAAATATTAGTGAAGTGTATAAGGAACTTTCTCAGTGATTGAAAACAAAAAGTAGTTTTTGATGGTTTTAGCTCTGGTATGGTCGAAGTCACATCCAGTGTTCCTCAAAGAAGCGTGATTGGCTTTGAAGTTCTGTCATCAGACCTTAACAACGTTCATTAATGGTGCCAGGAGTGGGGTTTAGAATTAAATATTAGTAAATTCACCACAGATTACTTCATTCAAAAGGTTTCACACAAATTCCATACCTATACTGTGGGTGGTGTAAACATAAAATCTTCAGATACAGCAAAAAAATATTGGAATTAACTTCAATTCTGATCTATTGTGAGGAGCACACATAAACACATGTGGCACAGCATTAAAGAAACTAGGCTTCGTTAAGCGTATAATAGAAGGTCCTTGGATAAAAAAGGCAAAGAGAGATTCTACTTCGCTCTGGTCAGACCACATCTCGAATACGCCTCGAGCATTTGGGACCCTGGTCATAAAGATTTAACCAAAAGAATAAAATACAATAAAAATCTACACGATTCGTTAAAAACTGCTACGAGCGTACATATGGTGACTCACAACTGTTAGAGGGATTAAGGTTGGAACCTCTAAAGTCTCGGAGGCTACACGCTAGGCTTAAATTGCTTGAGAAATTCAGAACTGTATTTTTCAGAGTAACACAGATAATATTATCATGACGCAACACTACATTTCTAGATCTGATAGAAGCAGTAAAATAAAACAGATACACTGCCGAACAGATAGGTACAAGAACTCGTTCTTTCCGCGCACAATAAGCGACCACAATAGAAACTAAACTCCTCCAAATACACTCTCATGGGACATGTCACCATTTTGCGTCCAAACATTTTACATCTTTACACGGCTGGTGACCTAACACTTGTATACATCTTCATAATACCCCACTCGCCCAAGCGGTGGCTCGCGGGGTATTATGAAGATGTATACAAGTTCACTTCATAACAGTCCTCCGTCTAATTCCGATACGAGAAGCCTCTCAGTGAGAGAGACATTGTTTTCACTTTCTTCCGAAGCGATACGAGCTCAATTGGAGACTATAGTTTTGTCGCCTGAATGATCGTACATAAAAACTAGAATGGTGCATATTTTTTACATTTTTGTGGAATTCTGTTGAAATACCCTCTAAATACAGAAATTAAACGGAAAAGGAATTAAAAACGCCGATTGCTTCGTAATTGTTAAGAATGGCCGGAAAAAAAAACTAAAAATGGCAAAATTTCTAAACTCCAGGTACGATGCGGCACGTCTTTTCCTTATCTTATTTAAATAATACTTCAATCTCTTTAACTTTTGACTCAATGGCATACGGCAAGGGGAAAATCCATAATAAATGCGAATATTGAAAAAAAGGATCACCGTTAAGCACTCGTCTATTGTAACCTGGGCTACGCATACGTATGCATGGTTAATTTGCGCAGCGCAGTGATTCAGAGTGTGCGCCATTAGATGGCACGCGAGCTCCCATTTATTCATTCTCCACTAACTGATACATGTCGTATGCATTTTTCATAACACACGTGTCGAATGGAAAAATGCTCGGAAACAGTTCCGACTAACTCTCCAAAAATGTTAAATGCAAAAAAAGTTCGAGATTTTGATGTTTCATATTATTTACCATAATTCCAAAAACGTTAGTTAAAAATAAAAATACATATTGATTTATTTTTAATTGTTCACTATATTCTTTACTTTTTGGCCATTTCTCCGACATATGAGCCCGTGTGCGTGCAGGCTTTTCAACTAGTTGCATACGTGTGCACACGCGTACGTAAGTATACATGAATGAATATGAGATGTGTGAATGTGTGCACGCGTAGGAAATGGAGGAGTGTGCTACATGCCTCTTTTCTTCCTTTCCGGTGCGCTCTGCTCGATTCTTTCTTTTCCTCAACGATGAATATCAAGGATGTTCACCAGAGAGAGGGAGAGAGAGAGAGAGAGGGTTCTGGGGTCAGGATCTATTCAATTCATCGAACGATGGAGCAGCGAATCGGGGCGAGGGCACGAGTGCACCATCGGTGGATATTCAAACGTCTTCCTTCGCCTGCGGCTGACGATTTGAATTCATTCTTTTTCATTTATTGTAGTGTACCCACTGCCTGTTTCATCAACCTGCGGATGCAATACAGCGCCCTTTAAAAGTAAAAAAAATACAAACCTATTGTGCGGCTGTAGCTTTTTGGGATCAAAACTATTCAGCCATTTCTTGTCACTATTGTTAACCGAGCTAATGTGCGCCTAATAGAACATGAAATGTTGATAAAATATGTATGCATTTGTGAGAAAATAAAAAGAAAGAAGACTCTTTATTACCGCTACTGAATCGAAAATTATAGTCGAATGCTGATATTTGTTAATCAAATTTTCGCTCAATCAAAATCAAAATTTCGCTTTCGTCCGTGAAGAATTTTCTGACATGAGAGAGTTAATAACAATGTATTTAAAAGCAGAGGTTTGTGAAGAGGTTCATTAAAAGTGACGTATTTAATGTAGGCAAAACGTGGATCGGAGGATCATGAAGTGTTTTCCTTGCACAATCAACCAACGCGGTTGAAAACCCGGAAGACCTTAATGCTCGACAACATACAAAAATGGTCGCAAATTATGTTACCCACACGAATACGTTCGTGCCGATGCAAAGCATCTGGTGATACTTCATTAAATGCGCTTATTGTGGAATCATTTTTTACTTAACATGCCTATGTAATATCATTTGAAATCATGCCACATTACGCTGTGAACGTAAGATGAAGTCCCTAGAGTTGCAATACGCATAACAAGGTAAAGAAAATACTGTGTTATCATGCCCTACATTTGTAATGAACTGGAATGTATTAACTTTCTCTCCCCCCCTAGGTCGCCGTTTCGATTCCTCAAAATGTTACAAAAATAAATGCAATGGTAGGTAAAATAGTGGAAAGAAATCTTATAGTTGCAATTTTATCGCGAACCCAGGCGTATGGGAAAATAAATCTTACACTTTCCCCACGTTTCTCTCCAGTTTCAGAAAAAAAGTTGTGTCGTTAGCAGCCTAACCCAGTCTCTACAGTGTAAGAAGTTCTGACAACGCCGATGACATGCGACTTTAAATTAATGTATATGGTTAAACTTCGCTTCGGCTCCGTTACTTTGTAAGCGGAATTTCCATCGTTGGTAGCAGCGTAGATGTTTCCGTGCTTGCATCCATTGAATACTCCACCGTTCTAGGCGTAGCGCTCCTGCCATAAGTCCCCGGTGACGCCGCCCGGAGTCCCCGAGACAACGCCGGGCTTGCCACCGCTGCGGCCTCTGAACGACAGGTGTGACGTCAGGCCTGCCCGATCTGACCACGCCCCCCTTTTCGCCCGTTTTTCGCGCCGTTGGAATTCCGACAACTTTGAGAATTTATATCTCGGAAACTAAGCGCTACTTAAGCCTCGGGTTTTTTGCGTTGGGCAAGATTCATCATCCTCTATTACCTGTATTTTTTTCAAAAAATCTGCAAGTTCTCCATTGAGGGAAAGCTAATGAAATGTATTGCTGACTTCATTGTGAGATTGATTGCTTAAACGACGGTCATCCCTCGCAATTGGAAACATTTTGAAGTGATAGGATTCACATTGGAAATAACGGTTTATGTTCAATTATAATTGTGCACCCGACCTGTTATTTACATAACATATCTACGAGTATATTGCCAAGTCTCACAACTTCGTTGTGCGATGACTCCTTTAAAGTTAGCTTCTGGTAAACGCATTAAAATGTATCATTTGCAAGCGGAATGTACCCGTTAAAATTCAGTGGGTGTGAAAAACATTCAACTCATTTCATAATAAAACCACAAAGACTGAAGAATACAGTCAGTGTGGTCATTTGAGGAGTTTGTAACCTACCTTGTACGGCGTGTTTGTTGTAGTAGACACGCTGTCCGTTTTCCAGGTGCACGTAGAGATGAGTGACTGATGGTCCCCTTTCATGCACAAGAAAGCCAAAAATGGGCCACGCAGACTCATTACTACTGAAATAGCACCCAGGTTCATAGATGGTTTCCTCGTACATCCGGTTCTCTTAAGCCGTCTTCTGAGTGAATTATCAGCTTGATTGCTTCCCATGTGTATGAGAAGTGAAATATAATGACGTGCATATAATGCCTTAATTGAGTTTCTCTATTCAACTTTGATATGTGCGTTGAGTATCTTAATCAGGATCGGAGAGCATGGAACAATTTGTACAATTCCAGCAGTTGACAAAGTCAAAAGGAGCTTTTGCATCAGCAGCCATGTTTATTTGACCTGTGAATCCTCCGTCACCCGGATTGCTGCTTCGGTTTAAAGGGTAGCCATAATCATTGGTTCGGTTACTTAATCAAGAATCTATGGTGATTCTTAGTGCACATTTTTCATGAAGGGATATCGTTCATTGAGCAGAATTTTCCCTTCTTTTTTCGGGCATGAAGCTTGAAGTGACGTCATTATAATTGCCGCCATCTTAAACAAATTTTAGTTTCTAAACAGATGGGTCTATATTTGAAGATTTATAGTTGGTTATTTGTCCGTAGGTGGGGTTGGGATGAAATTTGGATAGTTCTTAGCGTAGCCCGAGAAGCACTACGGGAAGGTGACCAACTTAGTTTCCTATTTGTGAGGATATTTTATTTTTGGTATTTATTTTATTTTTCGTTTCATGCTTATAAACACTGGTCATCATTAAAGCATCTTTATCAACTCATTGTAAAATAGACTTATACACTACATCTACACCTTTTCCCTCAGGAGTGTTGAGGAAAAGGTTGTTGCTGCTCGAAACGCGGGTGCAAGCCACGTAAAGTTGCCCATGCGTGAAGCAATGACCTTTCCAATTGAAGGCCAGCCACTGGAAGGGTCTGTCCTTGTGATTTATTTATAGTCAATTTATTTCCTTTATGTGTATCGATTACTACGTTATTATCTCTCATTTACATCCAGTGCTCCTATGAGAACTAGACATTGAAGATTATTCTCGTCGTAAATATGTATTGAATTTATCGATTATCCCCCGAAGCAGTCTATCATGGGCTCCTTCGACTGTGAGACCTTCTATTACAGATTTTCTTTCTACGTACTATCATGGGCCTGCAAACAAACGTGATCTTTAAATGCTAGAGGCGTCTACATATCTGGTTGTCAATGAAATAATGTACTATTGTTGATTTCAGAGAAAAATGTGTGATTTTTCAACTGAAAACATGATTTTCAGACAAATACGAAGCGTAAAAGAAAATCAATTAAAAGAATTAGAAAATTCATTTATTCAACTATATATTTGATAAAAATGTCAAGCCCTCTATCTTGAGTGGAAGTACTTTTAAAAAGCAAAAAGATGAAACCACTGCACCGAACCAAATGCTTAGCATGGACTACCAGGAGGGCTTTTTAAAATTGCCTATTTTATAACTAAATGTATTTTCTCTCTACATGCCAATTTTCAGCTCAATTGGTTTCGTAGTTTTTGTGTGAATGGAGCAGCATCGAGACAGACAAACAGACAGACAGACACCCATGCATGCCCTGAAGACGATGAGCAACTCGGTCATCGAAACGTCGGCAGACATGGACAACCTGACCCGGTGGAAAACCCGCATTGACTTCCTCGATACCATACGCCGGGAAAGCCTTCGATCTTTCTAGACACCATTACATTTCCAAGTTTGTAGGTATTGGCGAGGGTTGCATATACTCACAGGATGTTAAAGGTTGAGTGGGTTGCGTCAAAGCCAGGATACACTAAAACCATCGCCATCCCTCGCACTGTGGTACGTCAACTTACTATTCGCTATTCCGGCATGAGCTCTATAATAATGTATTATTGTAACGGTAAAAGTGCATGTAGAAAATTATTTTATTTGTATATTATCCATTCGGGATTATGCTCAGTAGATTTTATTGAAGTTGCTTCATGAACATTTTACCCCTTTGACCAATATATAAGAAACGGGTGGGGTTTGATTTTAAAAGGCAGGTAAGAGAAAACATTTTTTTTTTCTGAAGGCTAAACATGAAAGATGGGAACATCTTATAAAGAATAAAGTAATTGAGGCATGCCTGCTTCCTGAAATGTCACGTAGCTTCTTGGGATACTAATATACCTGTAGAATTTCTCATCGGTTGGATTCAGGTGAAGTTTACTTAGTAGGAAAGGAGAAATGTCTTAATGACCCTGCTCCCATAAAAAATAGGTTTTGTTGTGTTTTTAGAGACTTATTTGCCACAGTGGTTTTTAAGACGATATATTTTTTATTATTGATTATATTTTTAAATATTTTCTATATATATATATATATATATATATATATATATATATATATATATATATATATATATATATATATATATATATATATATATATATATATAGTATTTAAATATATATAATATTTAAACATAGAGGATCCGTATTTCATATCATGTTTGCATATTTTTGAAAAATTATATCATGTTTTCACTCCATTTATAATTTAAGAGATGGTTTCAAGGATCTGAGATCTTACGCAAAGTAAGAAAATCAATATTTTCTAGTTGCTCCAATCGAGTCCTCTAATGTGTACTGCCTAGTAGATGGAAGACTCCCCAGTTAAGAGGCGCCTTATTCGAGCGCGAAATTCAAGGAAGAAATGGAATTAAAGTCAAGCGATTCCAGAATAGGCTTAATCGCTGCTCGTTCCAACAAGAGGGAAATATTCGAGGGCGAGGATTTTAAACGAACTTCTCTGAGACTCTCACTTCCCGCCCTCCGTCATCTCTTGACCCCTCCCTATCTCTCTCTCTTTTTCTTCCCATCTGCTCCCTTTCACTCGTGACAGATGATATCGCCCCTTCACGAACTACAGACTCAGTTTGTGCATGTTGGGGAACCGTTCCGTATAGACGACCGCAAAGCTCGTTCAGCTTTATACCAATGAAAGATTTATTTCGCCTAGATTCGCTGTAATACATAGTTTTCATGAGATATCTGAGTGTTTTTATGTCTTGGAGATGATGGTGTAACGCTGATACTTGTTTAATCAAATGTTTTATCTGTAGACAACTTTGTTTTGCTTCAGCCGTTTCATAGTTCTTTCTACAAATGCGCCATGAATGTTTTAAAAGTGTTACAATAATAGTATAAATTTACCTTTAAGCATGATCGGGGGATTTAAAAAATAGTAGTAGCTGGTCGAAATGGGATCTTTCTATTAATGCATTTATGGGTCGGCCGGAATCAACAGTCACCTGGATCAGATTGTTTTGCGATAGGCTTGAATGCTATGTGTCAATAGAAATAATTTTTAGATAAAACATTTCTAGGTGTATTAGGTGAAAAAATATCTCTTTCTTCCACTGTTGCAGATTTGTGTTGTTGAGAAAATAATACTTCGGGTACTATGAAAATTTGGATTTTTGCTCGTCACCAACGCCGTTTCTCAATCTTTCTTGCCGTCACCTTCTTTTATGACTCCTTTGTTCGCGGGTGAATACTACCTTCTCTCCTTCGACTTGTCTCCCCCTTCGCAATTTCCCACTACTCGCTCACCGAGAATCCAGAGGATAAATGTCTTTCGCGCTCATGTAAATTCCTTCCGCAGACAAAGCGAATGTTGTTCAGCGTTGTAAAAGTTGCGTTGTGTCGAATGCGGAAACGAAAAGGGCATGAGACGACACCTGCATAGAAATAGAAAGAAAGTTATCTGTTATGGGGTGAATTCCTTTTGAAACTGAAATGCAAAATACTTGTCAGCGCATGGCAATCAATGGAGTTCTTTAAAAACAAAACATCAGTCACAACTGTGAAAATGTACTGAACTAGAGAGCCATTTGGAAAAAAAACATTGCCACGTTTAAAACACAAAATATGGGACTAAGGGCTGTAACATTATCTAAAAATTTCATTTAACATGCTTAAATCAGACTTTGATATTCCAGTAACTGGTTGAAGCAATTGATCAGTCTGGACACCGATGAGAAATAATCATCAAAAGATGGCTAATTATCATGATAATGAATACAAATAGCAAATTTCACTCGATTGTTAAAGTTAACTGTTCGGGAAACAGAGGAAAACAATAAATTGGTCGTGCTTCTTTTGAATTGTGAGGCAATAATTTGATATTCTTTGGCAAGGAAAGCCATAATTTACATGATGGGATGTAGTAGCATGATGGGGCAGATGGAAGGAAAATTGAGGAGGAGATGGAGGAGAGGAGGAATTGGAACGGAGAGAAGAGAGTGAATATGCCATGTCAATGGGTGGGCGGGTGTGGGATGAGGAAGAAGGGAGTCAAGGAAATAGACGCACTCGAAGAGTTAATGGGGGGGGAGGGGAAAGGGTTAGGAGGGACGGTGCCCTCCGCGTCCCACCCCACCCCTTTCAAGAGGTCCCTTCACTCCTCACAGACGTCGACGACAGTGCATTAGTCGAGGATTAACGCTGAAAGGTCGAGGGAAGCTCGGAAGGAAACGTGTGCGCTCCATTCGTCGCCTTAATTGCTGTTACCAGAGCGACGGAACCATTGTCTTCTTTTTCCAAACTAATGTATATTTCCTCATCTTTCTCCGCGTAACTTTGCCGGTGAACAGTTCCTCGATAGATTACCTAATGCTTTCGAGAGTAGTTGACGATGGTTCGAGGAAGAAATTCGTGTTTGGGAAACTCAATTCATTGATTATGCCGAATTAAATGTAAATTCGAATTGGAAAGTCTCAGATCTTCGACAATATTCTTATTCTTTTTACTCCTTTGCTGATTTCTTTCTTTCAAGGTCATGAAATTTGATAAAATATATATCAGCGTTTAAGTATATTAGGAATGAATTGTATTGTATATGTGATAATGATAACTATTGAATGAAACGAGTTTTTAATGATACAATTTTCTTATACATGTGATATTTTTTATTTTGAATGATGGAATATTCCAATTTGTAGGGTTTTTGCTCCTTTTTAAGTATGAAAGTGCCCAACTTGGATAGGCTGCATCGATTAACACTAATTAATGAACACAACGATCCAGAGGAATTGATGTTATCAATTGTGATATATCACGAGGCTATACGACTTAAACGATGACTGAGTGCATTGTCATCTTCTGCCATTTTTTTCTCTCCACATGTTATTTTTTCATTTACAGGTGATCTAATTATGAAACGTTAGATCTGAATAAGGTTTCCAAATACTGATTACCCGCTAACTTTGTTGAAATCCTGCATCGACCAAAACCTTGAGTTGTTCTATGTACAAACTGATTGAGAATTTCCTAGTACTCGAGATCCGTGATTAAAAATTTGAGAATGAAGCGTTTGAAAACGTACAATAGGTAGGAATACGTACAAAGGTACAATACAAACGCGCAAGTTACAAGAATGTTAATTTCCGACAATAAAATTGAAGTAGGAATTGGTTGAATTCTTACTAGTGCAATAGCGTCAATGATCAATCTATTCAAAGGACAAATATAATGAATGAGCGCCTAATGGTATCGAGAAAAAAAATATTTTTGATCAGACAAGGTATGTGACTGAACGCTCAAAAGACTCTTTTTTTTAAAGTGGTCATGCTACCAAAAATTTATGTTTTGGACTATTTGATATTCATTTATCCAACCAAAGTAAATATTCTTCCAGTAAATTGTTTTGAAATGGATTTTATGTAATGGTATTAAACATTCGGGTTTTTTTAAAAAATTTTAATTAAACGCTTACACTATGGCAAAAAATGGCCGATCCGTTTTTTTCTTATTAATATGATGTGTTTAAAGGAAAAGTATACCCAAGTTGAAGCGTCAAGCGTACAGAAACTGCAAATATTTTCATATTATTATAGGGATGAATGTTTTCAGTTAAATCGTTTTTTTAAAATTCTGAGTTTAAAGTTATCATCATTAAAATCATTAAAATTTTGGCTCATCTCCGTCAATTCATCTGACTATAAAATTGCTGCATTGCAGACTCTTAATATTCTGAGAAATATTTATGCCAGCTATTGAGAAATGAATTTATTAAAGGTATGTATCATTATTTCTCGACAATAGATGCACTTCTTCTACATTCCAGCTAAAGGATTGAATTGTTGTACGGCAGCAGAGTTTGGGAAGATTCCGATAATACAGAAATCGAAATCTTTGTCTGGACCCTTGTGTATTCTGGAAAATTTCTAAAGAATTGAAGCCTTTTGGAAAAGAAATAGTGTTGAGCAAGCACTGAATTATCCTCCACTAATAATAAGTCGTTACGTGGTTTTATTTTGATGTCCACTATAGCATAAAAAGACACGTGCCATTTGATTCGAATCTTTGTTAGGCTCACAGGCGTCGCTGATGAGCAAAATTGGAGCTTTGGGTTATTTAGACGATATGTATGTTTTTAAAGAGCTCTCGCCACCAGCGCGTTTTGCTTGGCACTTGCCAAGGTGACTTTATTGAGTTTACTTTTTCAAAATGGTGGGAATTATGTGCCTTAAGGGAATAAAATCACCGAAATTCGTTCCGTTTACAGCAATGGCAGATGTTACCGTTTGATTTCGTCTAACTTTACATGGTAGAACTCTTCCTAGTCGCGTTGGTTGTTTCCAAGGTTAAAGATAGTTTCATAAAATTCAGAGTAGAAAGTTCACAGTATCGAATGAATATAAAAAAAGAGTCAAATTATGGTTATCCATCATAATAACGGAAACGGTGAAGACATAGTTACCGTTAAGAGATAAGGCACTCCAAAGTGAATGGTAATCCCCCACTTATGATTTATAGTGAGTACAAGAACGTAATGAGTGATTCTTTACGCGACTAATTTCTTCATTATTAGTAACTAAGGATGAGTCGAATCCAAATGTCGATTCTCGATTCCATCGATTCTCAGGAGTAGAATTAGTATCGAGAATTGATCGTCTAAAGTCATTCATTAAAGTAAAGTTCGATTCCATCGATTCCAGATAGATAAATATTCAAATAAAATTTCATTTATCACATCATATTTGTCTCAGTAATTTTGGGTGTAGGCTACCAATTTGTACTTTTCATCTACCTCAATAAGCTGAGGATATATTTGTTGATAAATATACTTTTTGAGCGACTTAATTGTCTTTGTTATTTTATTTCAGCCAATACTTGAATTTAAATAATAGTCGTACGTTACTGGTATATCAATACCCCACCTGTTATTAGGAATAAGAATCGATGGAATCGGAATCGGGAATCGATTTGAAAGAATTGAAATCGGAATAGAAAAAAGTGAAATCGACTCGTCCCTAATAGTAACGTATTTACCAGCCTATGAGACACTTTTATTTGACTCTAAAATGTAGTTAAAAATTTCCCTGCGTCTAATGGGCCGAGGGTAAATTTATATTTTTCCTTTGCAACCTAAACCAAATAATTGCAGTGTCTCATGGTCCGCGAAATAATAGTTATTGGATGAGGCACAATGTCATATTTCTGGCACTGTTTTCTTAGGTGCTAATATCTTGAGAGCATAAATGGAATATAGAAAATGAATTGATTGTTGAAAGGCCTCCTAATGGCATTCGACCGTGGACCAAAATGGCATCCCTTTCCACCCCCTCACCTCCATCCCCCGGCATCCTCCTCCCCACTTGTCCCACGGGAGTACCTCGCTCTGTCAACCCTTTTGATGCACCTAAATTACATCCTGCGAGGCACCTCGGGGCATTTCGTCAGGAGTGAAGAAGTACCACAATGAGGAGCACCAGTAAGCAAGGCAGGTAATTGAATGCCTGGATAATTGATTTTGTGATGACGGAGTGTGTGCCTTTCTCATTTGTTCACTTACGCCGCATATTTAGGTTTTATTGCAATGGTAAACTAATATCCTCCTCCACGACGTCTTGAACTTCAGCTGACCTGAGTTGTGCGATTAATCTCGGCCCAGACTCTTAATCCCGAGTATCATTCGGTTCCCCACATCGCACTGTCCTTCAATTACTTTTTACTCGTTCATCGCTGTTTAAAGCCATGCCATTGGCCGGGGTGTATTGTCACACTCCCTTCGTCTTTCCTCATCCTCTGAGAAGAAGAATTCTCCTCCTGTCGCCGTATGGGAATAAAAAAAAGATCTTCTCCGATGTGTCGCTCACGTCCCAAAGTGACAATACCCGCCCCCTTCCGCCCCCATACGAGCTGCCCCTGTGTGCGGTGGCGGCAGGGGAGGGAGTGAGAGTACCTCCAACACCGCCGACGCATAAACACCCCGTTCCAAAAACATCATCGACCCTGCCTCATCCCCTAGGCCCCAACCACCCTCCCCAACGTGGCCTAGGGGATGGAAATGCCTTATCGGCATTTTCCCCCGGCTCAGCACCCCCTGCCCTTCTTCTGCCCCCTTCTCGCCCCTCGATGGGCGACACCCACCATCGCTCAACCTTTCCCATCTCTCTCTCTCTCTCTCTCTCGCTATCTCTCTCTCTCATCACTTCCCATTCCCTATCACCACCTCCCTTCCCCTCCCGCACCCTACAAATTCGCGCAAACACGCCTGCGGCACTCTTCGGTGGACTTCACATCTAACGACGGTTTATTTACTCTCCGCGACACCTTTCATAGGTTTAAGGTGCCACAATGACACCCGTCACTGGTGTTCATCGCCCAAAGGACACTTGTTCCTTTCTTCCAGTTGTTTGAATTTCTTGGATGTAATGTTTGAATCGAGTACAGGAAACTGTGGAGAAGATTCGTTGTCTTCAATGAGGCATTTTTACTGATCATTTTTGCAACTACGTTATGTTATCATGACCATCGAATTTTTATTCATTATAATGATTTTTTCATTTTACTTCAGTTTCCTTTCTGAAATTGCAATTTATTGGTGGAAATAGGCCTCGAGATTGCAGTTGGGATTCTCATGATGAAATAATGTTTACTGATATTTTTCAGCTGTTCAGAATTGGAATGTTAAATATCTTAACACGGAGCTTAACTTATGTTTCGCGTATTTACGCAATTTGAAATATTTTTGTGGAAATCCTCACGAGGTGTATTAATGCCCTCTTCCCTGAGATATTATCGCAGAAGTCTCTGTGATGTTAGCTTATGCTGTCGTATCCATCTGTGAATTTTACCAATTTGAGGTCTTTTTAAGTCAGACTGAAGAGTTAGATACAGTTTTCATATTTGATAACAGAACCAATGAATAATTATCAATCTTCATTATTAATCCGAGCAATGCATCACATGCCCAAATGTAGTTAATGGAGCAGTTTTGAAAACGCGACCGAACGAGAAGTATGACCTGCCATTTTTTAAAGATGAGGATTACATTTGTTTCTTTCACTTTGCTTCAAATATTTCGACCAAATGCTAATAGAATTTCCTCTGGAACAATGTGGGTTAAGGTAGTCCGAAAGATATAGTTTCCTAGTAATAATAGAGACCATATTAAAATGATACGTTTTAATTACACCAGCTGTGGGACACATCAATTAAATATTGCATTATTAATGGTGCAATAATATAGTTTTATACGACATAAATTGTAAGTAATAAAATGAAAAGATTTAAATAAGTCTTTAATTGACTAATTTTTTTCGCGCGGTGCGTTTTAAACTCCTTCAAAACGCAAGGTTTTTTGTGATACCCAAGAACCTACTGCAGTGACAATATGATTAATTTTCAAATATAGAGGAGAAAACTTACAAACTACATGCTGTTAGTTTTTTTTAAACATCTAAGTGTTAGAAATACCTCATTTTGTAAATAATATCACTCTGGAGTGCATGCACGTACCGTTTCCATGTAAAAGAGCTGGCATATTTAGCAAATATCTCCAAAAATAATGTAGTAAGGGGTTGAATTTTTGATGTCATTTGATAGGTGAGATATTTTTCTTTAAAATGAGACCAAATTCATTGATTTCCATGTAAAATGATATTTCGCTCGGATTACCTTAAACTGAGGCCACAGAGTTGTATGACGTCAAAGGGATATTCTCCCCCGTGACAGCTGTATGGGACACTTTACTCGTGCGCAACGTTCCATGCCCATACTTCATAGGTATACTTACCGTGAACTTGCACGCTTAATACGAACAAATGGTTGCAAGAAATAATCGCCCCGGATCAGGAAGCAAACCTAGGATCTTTGCCTTGCCAAGACATAACGCGTACTACCGCTCTTTGCAATCTTCTAAATTTTCTTGACAATATTGGGATAATTAAATTTTAAGCCCTTCAGTTCATCGCTGATTGCTGCGCAAGGGAATGGAGGACTTAAAGGTATTCACAACTCAATCGGTAGCATGCAATACCAGCATATCCGCCGTGCTGTGTTTGAAGATTCCACCACCCGTCGCCAAGTCAGCGTTGAAATGAGTGGAAATACTAAATAGAAGAAGTAGGAAAAATGATTTGCGGCAGCCATTGAGCATCGGTGTGCGCTTCAAGTAATAATGCGTGTTCTTAGGTACACAGATTTGTCACTCAAGGAGCATTACTTGACGTAGTTTGGGCAAAATGCCGCAGAAAGCGACCGCGCTTAGATTGACGGCGTCAGAATCCTCGCCAGCAAAAGTCCTCGGTGACCGAAGAGCCATCTTCCTTCTCTCGCTACGGGTGTCCGGGGGGGGGACCACCATCCACCTCCCCCTGGGGGGACTCGACGTCCAAGGAGACAGAGATGAAATACCCCCGCTATCCCAACCCTTCTCTCTGGACCCCTGATCGATCATTTCTCCATCCATCGACACCCATACCACGGCTATCCCCTCACCCTCTCGCCCTCCACCTTAGAGCCTTTACCGTGCCACCCTCTGCCATCGGACCCCCTTACCCCAACCCTCTCACCCTCCTTCACCCACCCCCCTGCCCCATCTCCCCTTCCAACTCCTCTCGTCGCTCTGAGCGGATATAAATATCCTCCCCGAGAACGGCGTCCTTTGCTGCTCTCCCTTCTCCGCTCCATTTTTCCCCCGTAAGTCATCCCTTCCGCCCCCGCCCCCTAAAAGGGCCTGCCACCTCTCGGGGGCCATCAGACGGACCCCTTTCATCTCTAGCCCTGAGCACCTCGTGCACGCGCCAACACTTGTGGAAGCGCAATGCCCAAGGATCGCATTCTCACTGTGCAACCTCCCTCTACGTCAACATCCACATTATACCCTGTAAGCCGCCGCATGGGCGTGTGGCAGGGGGTGTTAGGTCACTAGCCGTGTAAGGGTGTAAGTATTTTGGAGATGAAATGGTGACATGTATTATAGTGTATTTAGTGAGCTTAATTCCTATTGTGATCACTTATCGCCCGCGGAAAGAACGAGTTTTTGTACCTACCTGTTTGGCAGTGTATATCTCTTATTTTATCGCTTCTTTCAGACCTAGAGATGTAGTGAGGAGTCATGATAATATTCTCTACATTTCTCTGAAAAATATCAGTTCTGAATTTATCAAGCAACTTAAGCCTAGCGTGTAGCCTCTGAGCCTCTAGGGGCTCCCACCTTAATCCCTCAAACAGTTGTGAGACACTATAAGTTCGTTGGTAGCAGTTTTTAACGAAGCGCGCTGCTTTCCTTTGTATTTTGTTAATTTTTTTGGTTAAATCTATTTGACCAGGGTCCCAAATGCTCGCGGCGTATTCAAGGTGTGGCCTAACCAGAGCGAAGTAGCATCTCTCATTTACTTTTTCATCCGATGACCTTCCTATCATAAGTTTAACAAAACCTAGTTTCTTTAATGCTGCGCCACATATATTCTGTATGTGTAATCCCCACGATATCAGATGTTATCTCTCTCTCTCTCTCACTCTCTCTCCCTCTCTCGCCAAAGTATTAGCAAAAACACATAAACCTCTTCGCTAATGTGCCGGCGTGCCGCGTTGTGGCGTCGCTGCGCCGTGGACGTCAGAGTCCTCTGTGTGGAATTCTGTGGACACTACTCCAACGCCATGTAGTTTTATCATGGCGATCCAGGGGTCTCTGGTGTTCGTGGTCAGAAAGATCTGCTCTGCAAACTGACTGTGACGGGTTCTCTTCCCGGCCTCGAATATTTAGAATCTATTCTATGATTTTTTCGATGTCTTGCTTCACTGATATCCATCCCACATATGCAAATACTGTGGTTAAAAATCATAAATAGATGCCTATCATTATTAAAAATCGACCAGTGAATCCTGGCAAAAGATTGACTATCACATATTTATGATTCAGATGAAAATATATTACTGGCCAATGTTTTCGTCAAAATATCATATTTAAAGTCACTTTACTGAGGTTAATACTAATAAAAATTGATTAACAATGCATAAAGATGATACTTATGTTTCCAGTTTCATATTTTTGATGGAGCACTATACAAAAAATTATTTTGCCATCCATAAATTAATGACCCAGGCGTAATAAAAGAATCGGGATCCAGTAGAGTTGAGTTTAATGAAAGCAAGATTCAGCCATTTGAAGGGAAACATATGAATTGATATATATATAAAGAAAAGATATATTGCCTCGTCACAGGTTACCCGTGTCAATACCGGACGATGCACAGTGAGCTGTAATCGAAAAAAGCTGTCCAAAAAAATGGATTTTCTCTGTCTGGAAGTTGAAATTTGGCTTAATGAATCGTCTATTAACCTTCACCCACTGCCACTCGCCCATTTCGCGGCTCGCAAGGTAGTAGGCAGATGTAGATGGAAGTTGGACAAAATTTGCAAGTAAAAATCAGAAATTGAGTTTTTGCAGAAAATCTCCGAAATGAAGTCTGCAGAACCTTTTTTTGGAAAATAATAAAAAATAAAGTAATATCTTTTCAAAGATAATACTTTATTATTTGACATGTTGATGGTATAAATGATGCAGGGGAATATTTTCTCTTTTAACAGTACAAAATGGCGGACCCTATTTTACACCTAATTTCTAGGTTTTGGGTAGAAAAATAGTTGAGAGGGACTGGGAAGAGCCGTAAGAAAGTCACTTCACCAGATTTCCTATAGCTTCTTAAACGTAAATCCGTTTAGAAAGTTTGCAGCCGTCCGCGACGCCGAATTTAAACTCGGTTTTTGATCGCGCGGCGGGGTCTAGCCTCAGGTCTGTGCTAGGCGCAAGCAAAATGGCATTCAGAGGAAAATTTCGCGGTCCAACCAGAAACAAGG
Organism: Ceriagrion tenellum; assembly: GCA_963169105.1. Classification (NCBI taxonomy): domain Eukaryota; kingdom Metazoa; phylum Arthropoda; class Insecta; order Odonata; family Coenagrionidae; genus Ceriagrion; species Ceriagrion tenellum. The sequence goes on from OY720633.1 coordinate 174,620,475, forward strand.
AGAGTGCTGTGAGGACGATCATTTTCAACATGCAGTAAACATGTTAAGATACAATCGCTGGTTAGTATTATTAACTCGATTTACAAATGGCACTACAATGTACTAAATCATTCAGAAAGCCAAATCATTCTGGACATTTCATACGGGATGAGTTATTAAATAATGATGTCAAATTATTAAGCACAACATTGATAGCTCTTGCTTATCCTTCAACAATGCGCAGCCCAGATATGTTAATGCCGCTCACTCGGTCATTATGCCGCTCCAATCTTCCATTTGGCGTTTGCGAATCTTTTTTATGGTGTGAGGTGAGTTATTGTCCCGGCCGCGTATTTTGTCGAAAGCGGAAAGGTAGGCCGCTTCCGTTTGCTTCCTTCGTCTCTCTCTCTCTTTCCCTTTGCTATTCTTCCTTCTTCGACCCTTCGAAGAGCCCCCTTTAAATCCACCTCCCACACGAGGCTGAATCCAGAGATAGTGAGGCACTCGAAGTTGCTTGGCGAGATATATCCCGAGTCATAATGATGATCCCAGTCGAATATATGTGTCTTAAACTTGAGCAAGTTTTTTTTCACACTGTAGAGTGAAAACGTTATCACAGCTGGATCTGTGTAGGCGATGATGAAGAAATTACTGCGTTAAGTCATGCATTGCTTTTTTAAATTATTGAGAAAACATAAACAATGTATCTATTGTCATATTTCTGACTATATCTGGGCGTTATATACTCTTCAATAAAAGAAAGTCTTCGGAGTGCATTTACGTATTATATCCCAAGGATAACGGACGCTATTTTTTGTGAAATATTTTGGCAAGTTGTGCAATGAGCGACTGTTAATTTGAAATCTTAGTAAAGATGGGATCTTTTCCTTTGAAAGTGGTCTAATCCATTGGATTCCAAGCGATATTGTATCTCTCCGTGTTTAAACACAAGTGCAGGCATGTGGGATACGAATAGAGGAAAGGGGAAAGATGACTTTCGTGTCAGTTCCTTTCCTATCGCGGGGGACATCGAGAGATGCGCCTTTGTTTGGGAGAGCGATGATTTGGACTAACTCGGGAGGGCAAAGGGATGAGGGATGGTGCGGGCGGCCCTCTCGGAAGATGCAAGATGGGTAAGAGGTCGCCCACACCCGACTCATCTCTCATCACTTCCGTTCTATTCTGTTTTCCTTCCCTGAGATATTGTGCTTTTTTGTCTCCCTCTCTTTCCTCAGCCGTCTTTTGCGTCCTCCTCAAAACTTGGACGAAGGATAAATAAGATGAGACAACGGACCGTAATATCTCCCGGAAAGTCTTCCCATTTCCCGGAGTCACCTCTCACCGTCCACCCGCCCGCCCTCTTGTTTACCTCTCGCCCCGACAGAGAAGCGCCGGAGAATGAGAGAGCGGATCAAATCATGCGAGATCTTTTGGAGTGTGTGTGCTCGGATTCTAAACAGGAATCTTCGTCTCCTTCCTCCTCGATTCTCTCTTCCTCTCTCTCCGGAAGTCCCGAAAGGGAGCGAAGGTCGCCCTCCGGAGCACTCGCCTCCAAGAGTAGTGCAGACTCTCTCTCATCCAGATGAGGGCGCCACGGGAGTAGGTATTCCATCAGTGACAGCGAAGGCGATGCCGAAAACTTTCCTCTTTTCAACTCTCGTATCGTGGGAGACGACCACTGTTAATGCAACGTACCTGAAATATTAGCCTTGATGTTGAATGCATGTACTCGACACGTTAGGCAAATTTTAAAATAAAATCGGGTGTGCTTTATAACACACTATGGGAGAGAAAACTCCTTTGTGATGTCGTGATTTCATAACAAGTGAATTATTAATATATAAAGCAAAGTTTCTGCCTTTCTCGTCCGTCTGTCTGTCTGCCCGCAAATTCCCTTCCAAGAAGAAAGTACACGTATTGAGGTAATCTCACTCGCTTGGAGTGTCCTTTTCTTTTTACATCTAAATTTGAAACATCGGTCAAACGAAGTCGAGATGAACGCCACACGAAAGGAAATCTGTATTCAAAATTTCTATCTGTCCACCGAGTTTCGTGTTACTTTCAAATGAGTTGCATTTTGCAAAATAACAGGTGTTTTTCTTCTCTTCTTAATTGGATAGTTGAATAGTTGAATGTGTTCACGCTTGTCCATTATCACTAGTAGTCATTGTATTTTTCTCCGAGAGCTATCATCTTTCCAAGTTTTATTGTTCAAAGATCGGTGGCATATAAAAATAAATAAGTATCTGTCTAATTATGACCGTATTCAATGATATGCAAGGGAAGGGAAAGGGAATGTTATCAAGATTAGTGACTTGGATTAATTTTAATTTTATTTTTTAAAATTAGATCAATAGATGGTTATACGCATAATTTATTTCCACAATTTCACGGATCTGCAGTATAGGGTTAAAAAAACTTCCTCGGGGCAAATTTAAAGATCCAAATAACAACTACTTTTATATATTTACGTGAAGTCGAAGCGGGAAAATAATTTTAATTTAGAATCAGAAATTTGTTTCTTTTATTTATTTAGTACCCTCGTTTTATACTTTGCATATTTTATGTATCTTATACTTTTATTTATTTATTTATATTACCGACTGTTGGATTATTTATACCTTAGACGTTACAGCGTATGTTTTTTCCTGGCTTGTTGCCATTTTGCAAATTATAATGCGATTCTTTTTTATCTTATTCCATATTGACGATGTTTGCACCGTGGCCATGTCCATCCGCCCACCCCCTGCGTCAACTCCCACTCTCCCGTCCTCCCCCTCGCCCCTGCATGGCCTCCCGCCCCACCGTGTCCTCCTACGCCCTCGCATCGCCGTTCTCATTCGTACATGCTCTTTCATTTTCCCTCGTTCGCACACTCCCATGCTTTGCCTCTTCACGTTCCTTCCGCCGCCGCACGACGCTCTTCTGTTTCCGCGAAATGAGACGAGGGTTTTTTTCCCTTGTGCGCAGATTTACCTCCAACCTCCCCTCCCCCCTCCTCCCTCACTATCACTTGTGTCCGATTAGTTTGCATTCATCCCCCGTCAGTCCCGCTCCTCCCTCCCCTACTCTGATGTTTCAAATCGTGAAACAATGAGCGAGGTTCACTCTTTAGCAACTGGCCGCGCCCCCTCCCTCTTCTACCCCTCCCTCTTCATCCGCCTCCCTCTTCAACCCCTCCTTCCTCATCCCCCTCCCTTTTCCCCTCCTCGTCGTCTCTCTCCTCTGTCCACTTCTTGTCGTTCGAATCGCTTGGATGTGAAATGCGGATGGACGGTTGTTTCTCCAAACTGATTTTCCACTGCGCTGAAACTTTTGCCATCACATGTCCCTTATATAATCTAAATTAGTGACACAAATTGTGTTTTGATTATATTTTTTTAATTATATCAATGGATGGTTATTCGTTAAATTTATTTCTCCAGGGCTAAATCTATATGAACAAGAGCATGCAAGTAAAAATATTTGCTCGGATGTTTGAATAAGTCTAACCATACGTACATTTTAAAAAATATTCCGAATAAGCGAACATAGTAAAAAGTTGAAACACAAAGTATTCTTGTGGCCAATGCAAAGGAAAGCAAATATTTCACCAAAAGTCCTAAGTACCCTCGATTTCTTCATAAGTTAAGTACATGATCATAATATTCATACACTATTACATACATACTTAAAACAAGTTGCAGATTCAAATCCAAAAAAGTATCGATATAATTAGTTAAAAGTTACAAAATCGAGTAAAATTCTAATCATAATTTCATTCGCTAATCAAATGCAAATTCATTTTTGCAATACGTGTATATGTATGTCACTCTTTTGCATTTGATCCCTCCCCCTACCTCCCCCTCTCTCCCCCTTCTCCTCGTCTCATTCCTCTCATCCACGTCTTTTTGTTCCAATCAATTGGCAAAATGCAGATGGACGATTGTTTATTCAAGCTGGCTTTCCACTGCGCTGAAACTGTTGTTGCTTGGGTTGGGTTGGGAAAAGGAAGGAGGAGGAGAGGGGAAGTGAGGGGAAGAAGGGTGGGGGCGGGAAGTGCGGCGGGATGATGGCGGCGGGAAGAGAAGAAGTTTGAAATGGAAGAGGTTAGTGGGATTTATTGAGGGTCCCGGTGGAGAGAGGCTTTGAAAAAATTAATGCATGAACTCTCGAGGTCTTTCTGTTGGAGGGGAAAGATGGAGGGGGGAAGGGGGGCGAGAATAACAGCCTTTAAGATTTTAATTCCAGTAGAATTAAAATGCATTCACCAGTGTTTTGGTGTCCATGGAGATTGCACATTCACAGAAACGCTTTACAATGAGACTTTTTTATTTACTTTAACGTATTCATGACCAAATACCACAGTAAAATGTTTTAAACATATCATTGAGGTATGTAACTTTCCTGATACCTACAATGAAACACCACATCTTTAGACGAATGCATTAATTCTTTCGTAATTTAGTGAATTTATTCATCGTGTTGCTGGTCAAACTAAATATGCAATGGAATATAAAGCCCAACGGTATCCTTAAGTGTACTTAAGTGCAAAGTCAACTCCATTGTTACTTGTGTAGCTCTTTCGGTAAAATTGTTTTTACATTTTTAGTTCCGTTTTTTTCCAAAGCTAAAGCAAATATCCTCCATTGCCTCCGTTGGTCAATCTTTTTTAATATTTGTTACAGTAATATTCATCTGAAATGAGAAGAGCTAGTTGAAACATTCACTTTATGGGAGTTATTTGTTTATAATTATATAATATTTTGTAATTTCCGGTTAATGTTGTTTTTTCACTGCAATTTTGTACGCATCCGTAATTTGCATGTCCAACGAAAATAAAATATTTTTTAATTAGATCCAGCATTTTCGTGTGCCATAATGCCACCTTTTGCGGCTCTTTGGTTCAGACAACATTGAAACGTTTTTCCTTTGATGATGCGTCTTTTTTGGAAACCATGTAATTAATCAACTGATCGGTTTTTCCTTCCGTTAAGATTTTGCTCTAAAAAATTGAGGCCAAAGTCACGAGCTGCATTGCGTGAGTTGTCATGTTATTACTACACCATAAGCCATGGTTTCTGCAGATGCTTATTTCTTTAATTACAACGAGAACATACAATAAGTATCCCTAGTCAATTTCCATTTGGTGACCAGATCGAACGAGTATTCATTTTATGGCATTATGGTATATCGATTGGGGTGATCGTGTCAGATAAGTGAATTGCTTATGTCGGTTTCATTTTTAGCATTTTCAATTATTTATACAATTAATTCAAAGTCAAATATGTTTTTGTCTCACATTTTATGATAAGTAATGAGAAATTATTCAAAATACGTTGTAAATCTCCAGTAAAAATTGATGATCTCCTAAAAGACTTTGATTAAATGGTTTATTACGTAAAAACCAAACTTTCCTAATAATATCCAAGTCAATATTGGCAAAAAAAGTGATATTTTTTGCAATATTGACAAAAAGGGTTAACATGAGTTACAGTGTTTCACTTATAGGATCTTCTTTTACTCTCACATTATTTTTATGCAACAGTCTGAATCTTATAATGGAAAATTTACTACGAGTAAGGCGTAAAGAGCGAGATGACAGAGTATAATGGAATTCAACTCGCTGTACTTCGTCATAATTTCTAAGGAATAATAGTGAGCCGAGAGCTTTCTACGAGTTTTTCGCTCCATATTCCGAAAAAATTCGAATCTTAGAATTGGTCAGCCGAAGAATCGCAAACTTTCGCTAAAATAACGCTCTTCATTTGCTCAGACCCGCGGTGTCGGGGGCGACTGTTTTTCTTTCGCTTCGAGCAAACGTCGTTAAGTCGCTGAGGCGTTTCTCTCTCTCCCTCTTCCTCTCTCAATTTCTCACCCTCTCTCTCTTCTTTTTTCGAATCGCCCGTTCTTCCGTGAATAAATCCGTCTTTATCGGAAGGCAGCGCCTCCAAAGAAAAGTCTTGAGAAAGTTTCTCGGGGTTTTTCCGTGGAATGGTGATAAATTGAATGCTTCTTGCCGAACAAATCAGGTGAAAGAAGAGGAAATCTGTCACTTATGTGCCCCTGCTTTTAATTCTTTTGACTGACTGAATCTGACTTCCTACTCGCGCAACGGATTACTTATCAGAAAGGAGAATAAATAAATAATAGTTTCAAATTTATAAGTTTAATATACTGTGATATAGACATTATAGTAGCATTTATTTTATAAGAAGACGATACCCACTATAGATAATTTTTAAGTAAGAGTTACTCTGTGTGTGAATCGTTACTAAAGTGCTCTGTTAAACAATTTCTCTGAGTTATTTCAAGTATTAATCCCGTAAGTACATTAAGAAAAGTTCATGGCATTTTCAAAAAGGACATTTTCCTTCGTCACTTAGAAAAAATTTTTGTCATTTCTCGAGGAAGTTGTTGGTGGAGACGGCCTCGAGTGGTCTCCTGCAAAGAGGATGCGTTATTCATCGGTGTCATCATCCTTATCATTGTGTTTCTGTCCTCGGACACATTTCAACGGTACAGTCCTCCACAGCATTCTATCCTGGACCTCTCTCTTCATCTCTTCATAGTTCTTTCCTTTGTTGATGTCTGTCAGCATTTCGTGCCGCCTCCTTCCTCTTCCTCTCTTCCCTTCTATTTTCTCTTCTATAATTAATTTCTGAACGCTATTCCTCCTTAAAATATGCCCAATCTAATTAGTCTTCCTCTTTTTAATTTCTCTCAAGATACACCTTTTCCATTCCTCCTCAGCACCTCATCACTTTCAAATCTATCTTTCCACCCAGTTCTCCCCATTCGTCGCCACAGCCACATCTCAAAGCTTTCCTATTACTTTTCTACTCTCTTCTTCAAGGTCCATGTTTCATCGGGGTATGCGATGATAATTCCACGTTAACGATTGCGTCTTTCCTCTTTGTTAATTCCTCTCGCAGGTATGGATTCAAGGGGAAGAAATAGGACTCGTTTTTCCAAGTGCCTGTAGTGTCAGATATAATTTCATGTTTCTACAGAGACGCCGATAGAGCGGGATTCTAGGGACGTCGCCGCGCAAATCTCTTTTTCGACATCGGAGTCGACATTTTCGCCCTCAGGGTGGTTTTCAATCTCCTCCTCAAGATGGAGTATGGTGCGGTAAATTGGAGCGGTTTCCTTACTTCGCGATCCTGTTGCATACCTCCCCCCCATCCGCCACCTTCCTCCTCCTCCCTCCTTCCCCTCCTTCCCCTCCCTCTCTCTCTACTATGAGAGAGCGACTGTCGGCAATCTCATCCAGTAACACAGCGCCGTCCCACTTGAACGCGTACATATTCGCTAATAGACGTTTTGCCGCGGTGCCGGCGGATAATTTCCTCAGTCTATATCGCAGCGGGGGCGGTGAGAGAGAGAGACGATTTGGGGGTGGGGGTAGGAGGCCAAATGCTGCCACCCCAACAGAGAGGCATTTGGATAGCCTCTTCTTAGATTTCTTCTTTCAGTCAAAACTGTTGTCAGAAATGAGAGGGAGGTATGCAACAGAGAGGGAGATGAGTCCAAAATTATTCTGAAAATAATTGAATGGATAATCTCGTTCAAAATGATGTGACAAACCAATAAGCTTTCTTCGAATTAGAAAATGAAAACCCTAATCATCGAATTTTGCAAAAATGTAGCAAAGGTGAATAAGTAGTAGTTTTTTAATAGCATGCATAGACATACAACTGTTTACCGGGAAACCGTCGAAGTTTTCATTGACGCTATGAAAAATATGTATCCATTGGAAAGCTATAAAAAAACAAGTGCAATTCTTTTATCCCATTATTCGATGATTTGATCTTTTTTGTGCTCAAATGATGAACGATAGTGAGTTTTATGTATTTTTTCGAGAATTTTGCATTGTATAATCTTCATAATGTTTTTTTGGCTCCTCCGCCTATCTCTTTGACACTAGAAGCCCCGGGATTGTCGTATACCTAGAAGCCCTGTGGTAGGTCAATTGACCCACTGTGGTTTTTTTGCTTTTTGTACTTCCAAGATTTTTAGCTACGTGCCTACTGCCTGTCGGCCGCCGAATTACATTGTGTTGCGATGAATGTAGAGGAGTTTACGCATTTTGAAACACCTCATATGTGCCGTAAATGATACATACAATGTTTGGCCATTTCATGGTTTTCCTGATACCTTAGCATGACTAACCTCAATAGCAGGAGTCGACACAAAGTAATCCTTTTGATAAAATTTGAAACTTCCATTTATGGAACATATTTGTGATTCAGTTTATCATACATTCTTGTAATTGATGTGTGTAGATTCAATTTTCAACACGAGGACGAGGAGTTTTGACATCCTACAACACAAACAGCTCCAGGATATGTTTTAATATGATTTCCACACAAAATAACATGGTGTGGGTCAATTAACCCACCCCATTGAGCGGTTCAACGTGTCCACAGTGAAACAGTTGAAACTCACAGGTGAAATGTTGGAGAAAGCCAGGAATCAAGAAACATCTATCGTATGCAATATGTACGAAATATATCATGATAACGTCAGAGCGTGTGATGATGCTTTCACGCTATCTTTACCAAAAGGATCAGAAGTGGTGTAACGTGATGGTGGTGCTCGTGTATTGAAAGGAACGAAAAATGTCCATGTGAGCCTCGAATTGACCTGTCACGAACCAGATTGTGTGCGCCCAGTGACATTTACAACGGGACAAAAATCAAGAATAAACTATGGGTGAACAAACGAGGAAAAAGGAGAATTGATTCAATCTTATACCTTTATTCTCAATGTTGTACAATCTGATATTACTTTGTTCTAAATAAAAAATGATTTACGAAATTGTTTTTTGCTCTCATTTTTTATTACCTTACCTCTAGTGCAAAGGTATCATAGAAATAAAAGGGAAAATACAGGTTTACAAATATAATATTTATTATTCACAATAATATTTACAATATTATATACATCAACCACACATGGAGGTGTTGGTTGTATTGTTCTCATAGTTCAATTCACCATCTCCACTAATATTATATTGTTCTTGCAAAAAACGCACTGTACTTCTGATCGCATATAATTGCACCTCCATACTCGTACCACTTTTATAGATAGCTATATAAATAACTCTCAATACAATTATATCCATTAAATTGAAGAGCATAATAAATGAACAAAGAAAACATGATAATGTTACAGTTAAGACTACTTACAAAAAAATCTTAACCATCCATTGCAAAAAGATTTTTAATCGTAATTACGTTAATTTTTAACAAATTTTATTTATTTTACACCAGTTAGCTAGCTTATGACAATTATTTCTAGCACATTGTGAATTACTTTGAGAATGAGCGTCAATTGAACATCCCTCATCTGTAGTTAATTTCTTAAGCGAGTGACAACAATAGAATTCCAGATTAGCTACGCAAATACCTCTGAGAAGAAGACTAGTTAAGTAAGATGCCTTTTGCGCGCCTTTAGTGAACAGATATTTATATTTCTTTGTATAATTATGTAATATACTCACAAATTCTGAATAATCCACGTCTCCAGAGTATTCAGACAAACCGTGATAGTTTTTTTCTCAACCAAGAGGAATCTTTCACGTATAATATCCGGTTTGGTGATGTAAAGAGCCACGTGTTACAACATTTGTTTTGAACATTGATTATGGATAATTCCTTGACTATAAAAGTCCCGTCATTATTAGTAAATCCTTAAAATTCGATAATGGCACTCATCGCGACGTATGTCCAACTTACAAGGTTTTTACGCCCAATGCCAGGGGTTGAACACACATCAAAGACCTTTTGACTTACAGAATTTTACTTCGTGCCAGAGGTCAAAAAGCCTTTCACTCACGCGCTGGAAAAATCAGAGCATAACCAAGTTATACTTTTTGTTTACCAGGAAAATCATACGTTATGAGTACCATCTCTAATTCAAGTCTTTCCAAATCTAAATTAAACGTATTATTAGCTAACTTGATGGCGAGAAATTGTCTAACTTTATCACGACTGCTCGAAAGTCTCCGGAGAAAGAGATTTATCAGCTTGGATAATTTTATCAGAGTATACCATTCGTCACCGTTCAAGTTAAATGAGCTTATTTTCTTAATGTGCAAATGCCTCTTCCCAAAATAATTTGCATAGGCTAAGCAGGTTGAGGTTAATTGTTCTTTTTCACCTTTGTAGAAAAAAAATCCACAGTCTTTTCCGAATTCAGAATATTAGTCCATTCAGCTTGCGAAACAATTACAGTCTTTTTATTCACTTGGTTGAATTGCACCACGGGCTTAAAGTCTCTACCAGGATCGTAACCAACACACACACTCTTCGACTTTGCAGTGTTTAAATAATACACCGATTTAAGTAGCAGATTATTAAAGAGTGGAGATGCAGCGGAACTGGAATGGTGTCCAGCTGGTCTCTTCCTCTTGACGGGTGGAGACTGCAGGACTTCTTCCTCCAACGGTAGCATGACGACTGATGTACGGTGAGAATTTATATGGCTTAAGAGGACGACGATGTTAAAAGAGGGGCGGGGGAACAATCATCCGGGCATGGATCAACGTCGGTCTTGAGACGGTTATATTGAAACCATTGTGCCAATGAATGAGCGTCTCTCAGTGCGCACGTGCTATTGCGTAATTTGTGACAGGGATTGAGGCAGGAAAATGCAATAAAGCTGCATTTTTTCAGGAGGGGGACAATTTAATTCTTTTTGAAGAGAGATGAAAGTCCGATTAGTGAGATCGGAGAGAAATTTGCACACAGCCACGCTAAATGCGAAGAGGGCGGTCGCTCCCTCAATGATGGCCTCCAAAGCGGGGAGAAGCTCTGTGTGAGAGATGAATCCACTGTTGAAGGAAGTCTCATCGCAGTGCAGGGGGTCTTGAAATCGAAGCTTCTTTCCCCCAGCAACGAGTTTCCCATGTTTCTTGAAACTTCCCCAAAAAAGGCGGTTGGAATCGACGTCGACGGCCGCAAGCTCCGTCACACCCTCCTTTGAAAAGCTCACTGATGCGACGATCTGCATTCTGCGAGTGATTCTTCTCTAATAATTGCCTCTTCTCTCCGTGCACTGTATTTATTCTGGAACAGCAACGCTGGGCTCGGGGATGACATCTCACGTCGCTCCTCATCCCATCAAAGGTGAGTCGGAACAGCTCCAGGGTACAACAGTCGTTGAGGTGTGGGTTAGTGTGATTGAATTGAGTGAGGAATTTGTTTAAACTTTTCCCTAAAGATTTACTAACTGCATACAAGCAACAATATTCCCCGCAAATGTCGGAATGAAAGCTTTGTATCTGAATGCGATTGTGAGCGCAGTTGAAAGGCTTTAAAAAATCCAAAATTTTAGGAACAAAGGGGCTTAATCCGTACGAGTCGAAGTATTCTGCAAATTGATTATTTATGTAAACAGCTACCCAATGAGAACCTGGAAAACTATCCGGATCTAAATTTACTACGAATATACCATTTTTCGGTGAGTGTGGTAACTTATCGGAAGGATACACTCCGCGAAATAATTCACTCAATCTATTACATAATAGTATATCGATTTGAACGCTATCCATGACTAAAAATTTGTGATAATCTTCCTGTTTTTATCAGTTTCTAGTGTAGCATCATATTCAGCAAAGACCAAGCACGTCACGGTTTTAGCCAATTCGTTTTCAAATCTCGCCTCTATTCTCACCACACCTGTATCCAACTTACATAGTCCTCGTTACCTGAATTGTCGGGTGTGAGATCAAATACTAACATAAAATAACCGTGTCCAAACATATCGTAAGTGATTTGATTTCCCTTATCGTGATGCTTTATTCCACTGCCGGAGAAAATCGTATCATACGCTCGTGCCCAATACTTTTTACCGCTGAAATTACATTCCAGTCCCTCGGAAGGAATCTGAACTCCGTTCACAAAGAGCGAAAATTTCTCGAGTGAGTAGTGAGAGAGTGCAATTGTATTCTTATTCACATCACCGGCGCACGAACCGTTGTCGACCATTGCAAATATTAGAGTGTTAGGTATTCGTCCAACGATTGAGTTGTCAATACTTAAAGTTCGACCGCCTGAAGGTACAGTGAACGTTTTCAATTCAGTTTGCTTGTAGTGATATTTACCTTTGTCTCGTTCTAACATTTTACTACGTGTTACTAATATCGAAGGATTAATATCATGATGCAGCACGTATAGCGTTGTGTCGAGTTTTCGCAAAACCCTATCGTCCGCACCCATTAGATAGAAAGCAGGTTTCGAGAGCATTAATCTAATATTAATGTCTACGCCATTGAGTAGCAGCTGTGTTTGATTAAACACGTCCGCGTGTAATTTACCATACAACTCCAATTCGCCACTATTCTTGAACCACGATTTTCGTTTCATATACCCGGCATTGTTGCTATCGGTCTTGTTAACATCATCCCCCGTGTCCAATTCCCAACCGACATTACGCAAGAGTGTTCTACTAGCGTCAGATCCATAGTTTAGAATGTTTTCCAAATAACTTCTATAGTGATAATTATCCTCTGAAGGAGTGACATGAGTCCCATTGAAATAAACGTCACATTGCTCGAATAGTGAGTGTAGAATATTATTCCCTACACCCGGTTGATTAGTTTCTGCATCGGTATAATCTTGCATTGGTCCCACCTCTTCTCCCACCTGTCTTGCATAGTATGCATAATAACGATCCGCTATCGGAGCCAACTCGTTGCTTAATGACGAACTAATCGAAATTACTTCTTTTTTACACCACTATTGAAGATTGTATCCCACTATGAAATGGAATAGGCTCACCGAGTTTATCGGTCATTAAAATCTCAACGCTTTCAATGCTGTTCTTCTCGACGGGGTAATAGAAAATCGGATTGAATACTTTATATCCCCCTACGCTAGTGATGATTATACGAAAACAGCGGCTCAATGAATCGCCCAAGAATTGAGGTTTAATTACGTCGGTGTAAAGGTAAATGTTTTACGTAGCAGGAGTTATACTTCTCCTCCCTCTTTTACCACTCGATCTTGAGTAAGTTGCTTTAGCATTGCTGAATATGCTTTGTAAGTCTGCATCATTAACTTCATCTGTCAGCTGAATCAGGAACAACGATAATAATTCCCATTCCTCTCTTATCTATTTTGTCCTGCACTAGAAAAACCCACCAAAGATATTTTAATTAAGTCTCCGAATGAGTCATAGACTCCTGGTGGTAGTGAATATGTGACATCCTTTGCTCTTATTATGACTGAGTTTGGCAAAAATTCGTTCGTGTACCCTACTTCACCATCTCGTATTGCTAATTCATCTACAGAACGAATAATATTGTTTACTATTTTATCCCTTATCCTGCGGGGGGTAGCAGTAAATGTCGAAGCAAAAGCAAAACATACACTTCCGTACGTTCCTTGTAGAATCTCGAAGAAAATGCCTTTTTCCATCGCAATTTTGACTCAAACATCCCCGGGTCCGCCTTCTTCCCCGCGAACTACCACATCCTTGTTTCGAGTCCTGTTATCTTTGCGAGTTGGAGCTCCCTCTTCTTCTCCAACTAAATGAGTTGGAGGATGAGCAGGACCTATCTTTTCTACTACACTACTTTCATCTTTGCGAGTTGGAGCTCCCTCTTCTAATTCAATTGAATGGATTGAAGCATGAGCAGGAGCTATATCTTCTAAATCAATTGACGGAATCGAAATCTCCGCCAAGCCTACATGCCACTCATCATTCTCTTAATCGATATGATGACTCAATTTTGTTCGATAATGAGCTATTGTGTTTTGCAAAAAGAATTCGCGAGAGCTATCGCTTGATAGCGTCAAGTAAAACTCGTTCATAATTTGCTCACGGAAGAAGCTGCAACCCAAGAGTTAAATAATTGCGGGTATCCTTCCCACTTTACGAAATATTCGAGATTGCAACCGCGTCCTCTACGCCTCAAAATCTTCTCGATCCTGTATTCCGTCTCTGCGGAAACTTTCACCTTAACTAACTCTTGCGCGTAAAAACTTCCGCTTATATTCTCACCATTTATATCCTTCAACTTGTAAGTTGGCATTTCTCTGGTACTATCTATGTCTACCACTCTAAATATTTCTCTGTTGTAATTAGCAGTGTAACCTTTAGCGAACGGAAGCCGCTCTTTGCTAATCCTCACGTGATCGCAGATTTTAAATTTTAGATACTTTTTCACAACTTTTTTTCTCCGGCTGGTGATTGCAAACGCATTCTTTGCATTCACCTTGTAGGGAGCGACGCCTATACTCGAATGAACGCTATTGTTATAACTACTCACGAGTTTTGGAAGCACATCGACGTAATTGTAAGTGGCGTATTTTGTAAAATACTTGTACATTGTAGTTTTTAGAGTGCGATTGAATCGTTCCACGAGGCTAGCTTTTATGTCCGGATTATTTGTGGTGTAAAATTTGACTCCAAGACGTGAGAAAAAGTCTTTAAATTTAACGTTGACAAATTCACTTCCCTTATCGGTCTGAATTTTTGACGGCTTTCTCTCGCGGAATATATCCTTGAAAGCGTTGCCTATTTCATCCGCCCCTTTACTCCGCATAGCGTTCGCCCATGCGTACCTAGAAAACAAGTCTATCCCAGTAAAAATGTAATAATATCCTCTATTGAATTTTTTCAAACTTTGCAAATAATTCAAATCACATTGCCAGCACTCGTCAATGTGGGTCACGTCCTAGCAATTTCGGGGAAATCTTTTCCTCTACGGTCTATGGAGAGTATACGCCTCCGGAGACTCTAGCCACTCGCGTATTGCGTTTCTCGGAATCCTAGTTACTTTGTGTAATTTATCGAGTGTGGAAAAACCCGCAGGATGAGCAGGATCGTTGTACACTCTATCGATTGCGTCGTCGCCCACTCTGGTCCGAACGATTTCATTTTTTCATTTTGCGCCCACTTCTTCTCGGTAATACTCTGGGAGACGGCAACTTTGGTGACGTTTTTCCTTCCACCGACCGCTTTCTTTTTCGCGTCTTTTTTACGTAGGGTGTTCGTGACAGACTTTCCATCGCTCCTAGTCTTTCGTTTATGCGCCCCCATGTCGAATCTAAATCGGCGTTTACGTTTTTCACTTCAGCTAATGATTTCTTCAATGCGTGAATCCTCTCATCCCCCTCACCCGACCTTGTATGTGGTATATTCTGAGCCAAAGGTTTTACTATCGGGACGGGTATGGGAGAGTTGATGTCGGAAAGCGTGCTCATGTATTTATCGAGTATTCTTATTTGAATGCCACTTGTCTACTTCCTTGAGTCCTTTCTTGGCCAACACACCTTTCATTTCCTTATCTAATGCGCTTAACCTTGCCTTCATATGTCCTCACTCCAAGACTTACGGGCTTACTACGAGCATCTTACGCAAACTCATTTCCCCAGTAGGCTACCGATGACACCGCTTAAAATTAATCCGAGTAACATTGGTAAGAAACCACCTTTTTGTACGAGAAGCGCGCGTTTTCTCTTAACACTCGTTCCCCGCGTTGCCAACTTTCTTAACGTATTACTAAGTTTGGCTAGTTTTCGTTTTAACCTTTTATCTAACTTATGATTCCCGTTTATTGAATTCAAACAGCAGTCGCAGATTGCTTTAATTAATCCGTCGTTGGAAGATTTCAGTATCGCAGAGCGTAATTTCGGTTTTGCAGATTTTAACGCGTGGAGCAAATTCTTATTACTCCTCAATCTTTTCATCGCGCACTGGCATGTAGAGTACGGTTACGATGACTTCTTCGTCGTAGTCGCATTGGGAATATGCTCGTTCAAAAACGAAATCTATCGTCAGTGTCCTTCCCGAGGTCTAGGAACAAATAACCAAATGGATCTTCTGTCCATTCCTTACATACCCTTTCCAAATCTTGCGAATTTTTCGGATACACCTGTCCTGCCAAATGACCGAATTGTAATTGATCTCGCGGATTTTTGAACGATACTATGTACTTTGCATTCAGCGAAATGTTCCTCGATTGTACGCTTTGGTAGAAAATATTCTGCGTGATTAAAAACACGGATATGTTAAACTGATGACTCCCTCTCGTGAACATTTTGCACACGTCTTTACTATAAGCCCCTTCACTCATCAAATCATCGATAACGCACAAGATTGGAGCACCTCCAAATTCCTCAAACGACGGTATTTCGTGGTGCATGCTCAGTAGTTCATGTTCTATATCAGGCTCGCTTCCTGGGCTGCAACACCATACTATTTCATCTTTGTCGTGATCTATCATACAATGTACATTTTCAATGAACTTCGTTACAAAGATCGTCTTTCCACATCCTGATGGGCCGGCGCAGATGCAGGTAAACGGATGTTTCCAAACCAGAGTCATGATTAGTACTAAACCATTTTCTATTCTGAAATATATATTTAAAACCTTTCTCATTAAAGTATTGATCGTAGAGTATTTTCCCGAAGTGCTTCCATGATTTCACGTCGAAGAATTTTTTTATAATCATCTAATATGCAAATCACATTATTTTTTACTTTGATGTACCAGTTTATGTGGGCGAGACTGTGCGGAATGTTGTGAAAAGAATGGTTCGCATTGGCACGCTTTAGTATATGTCGAGTAATTTCCTTCAAACAGTAACCAAATAACGAAAGATTTTTATTTTTGATGGTGCGGTAATGTAAACACTTATACTGATCCAATGTATATATAACTTTGTGGTTCGTTTTTGAAAGGTTGAGTTTCTCTCTCGCATAAACAACAATATAAGGAGCTTGTCTTACCTTGGAAAAAATAGTAGATGCTACCTGGCTGGTGGCTTGATCAAAACTAAGCCTTCATGTATTGTCATCATCCATAAATGCCTCATCGTGCGTTCTCTTTCGCGGAATTTTGTAACGACCCCAAGCAAGCGTGTTAATTCCATCTTCGCAAATGTATCACCACTGGCAATGAGTGTTACATTGTTCATTTCCGTTGTAAAAATATAATGTTTCTTGCTACGAATAACGTTTATCTTTCTAAACTCTATCGAATTTTCATGTAAGTAGTGAACGTGATCGTTAAAATTCAGACATTTATCTTTGACTGCTCTCGTTAAGCCTTTTTCTTTCTTTTTCTCTTTGCACCCGAGAACTTTGTAAGAATAAAGCTTACTTCGTAGTCTAACGAAATTAATCATTGTTTTTCCATCAAATTCATCCTTCATTTTACCTATGACTTTTTGTTCTTATCTGAATAACATGGGTGGTCTTTTGGATAGTTTGAGGTATCGATTGCGTCTAGATCTTCTAAATACGGAATTGGTCTACATTCACTCACTGATAAACTTTCAAATTTAAACCATACTCCTATCTGTTCAAACAGTAGTACCAGTGGTCAATATTCTCGAAAATCATCGTAAAATGATTAAGTACCAATGTCTCTCCCCAGAGTGTGGAGGTCACACCCTTTGTGTTAGCTGGGTGATTAAATACGGAATTGGTCTACATTCACTCACTGATCAACTTTCAAATTAAAACTATACTCCTATCTGTTCAAGCAGTGGAGTTATTAGGACATTTGGTACATCTACCCAATGTGATGAAATATCTAAGTGTGGATTTTATTTTTGATAATTTTTCCGAGGTGTTAGGCCATGAATGCGGTAAAAAATGTTACAGTTAATTGTTTTACAGACATAGATAAACAATTTTGGTAATAACCTCCAAATCTGTATAATCAAAATTAAGGGTAAAATTCTATTTTTGCATCAGATGCGTATTTAATAAATAGGCAACTTTGCAATTTAAACTATACCCCCATCTATTCAAACAGTGGAGTTATTAAAGATTTTCCTACAACGCCACCTTCTCGTATCTTGTGGTCCTAATACCACGGCTGAAGTTTTGGCCCCCCAAGCCCAAACTATTTGAACTATCGAAATTTTGACAAAAGCACTAACATCCAACACTGTCCCCGGATCTTTTGGGGGGTTCAGAGGGCGTCCTGACCGTGGTCTATACCGTGACCCTTAAGTACCCTAGGATATTCAAAAAGGGTCCCCAGGTTTTTTTACCGGGGTTCAAAAGTAGGCACTGAATATGTCCCAATCGTCAATTATTTTGGTTCTAAGAATATTAGAAAAAATATAAAAATTCCGAAAGACTCAGAGAGTCAACGGATCATATTTACCTTCCTGCCAAAGATTTCTTCCGTTGTCCTAGCCTCTGGGGATTCTTCCAGAGTTCAGTTGTGAGAAACCTACGCGGTGATTCCCTTGAATCGATGGTCTAGGGCAGGTTCCTAAACCGCTGACGATTTCCTCGAGTTCTGTCGCGTCTTATATACTGCTCTGAGATGCCTGGGTGGGGGGTAGTTACACGTGAACATGTGCATGTAATACATCAAGTAGCGCTTCATCGCGGTGGTTTCCTAATAACCTTGATAGCATTATGACCACATCCTTGGGTTGATTCGTACATTTACTTGAAAGGGGATGAGGTCTTGCGTCTCAGAAGGTTGCATCTTGAAATCTCGAAGTTTTTTACGTACGTTGAATTCTAGGTTGTCTTGACGGGTGGCTGGGGGGTGGAATTTCCGCATTGATGGTGAGTGGGGTATTGAGTGAGCGCCAGATGACGTGTTACGGAACTAATAGAACACGGTTCCCATACACAGATGGGTTGCGTCATGCTACCTCGTTTCCAAGCCGCGCGAGTGTCGCCAGGTGTAGCGTGATTGGAATATTAATTTTTTGCATATTAAGTGTCTTGGAACCACTATTTGACTTCTACTAAAGAGATCGAAATTCCACACTGCGCCGCTTCTCTTGCACTCAATGGAGAGAGAAAGATAACCTTGTCCTCCCCCCCTTTCCAATGTAATCTCCTGAGCTTCCCCCCGCCCCCCGCTCCCCCGCCGACCCCCATCACCACCCCTTCTTCCTCTCTTTTACTCTTGACGTGACAGCAATCACTCTCCCGTCTACTAACTCACACTCTCACGCATTCTCTCTCTGTCTCTCCATTTCTCGATTGTTTCTCCACTTGCTCATTTCCTCTCCAATTCGATCTCTCGATCCACACCAACCGGTCGATAGAGCCCGCAATAGCCCTCCTGCCACCCCTTCCCGCTCCTCTCTTCGTCGCCCCTGATTTGTCGCTTGGGACGGTCGCGAACCCTCTCTTCCCCCTCCCCCCCCCCTCCTTACCTTACCTCAGCTTAGCGCTTGAAGGACTCACAAACACACACACATTCTGCATTGTAACGATGTTTTCCATCGATAGGTTATTCTCTTGAAATTGGAATTCGATTAGTTTTTCGTAATCGGTCCGTCATGTACATATTTCTAATTTATTTTTATTAATTATTATCTATATTTCCCCTTTCCGCGGAATACAACCTTGACGTGGTGGAAGGGCTTGCGCGTTCCAATGACCCCTAGAACCAGACGAAAGGTAGTCCCGTGATAGTGTCACGTGAAATACACTGTTGGGAAGCGGGGGTAGGAGTCCTCTCTCATCTATTATACTACCCAGAAATATGAATGTCGCACAAAGAGAATTGAATCCTGGCAACTACGGGGCGGTTGTCGGGCCCTGCATCGGGGGAGGCAAGGCCCCCGAGGTCGTCATCACACGAAATCCTTGCACAGCAGAGTCGTCACAGGATACAAGGACCAAGGAAGATAAGAAGAAAGGGAAGGTACCGATAAAAATAGGAACTTTGAACGTTAGGTTAGTGATGAGGGCTGGGAAGCTGGAAAACATTAAACGGGAAATGGATAGAGGGAAAATGGATGCCTTGGGGCTGTGCGAGGTGAGATGGAATGACAGAGGGGACTACTGGAGTCATTGTTACAGGGTAATCTATAGTGGTGGGGTTGAGAGTCAACGCGGGGTAGCCATAGTATTGAACGCAAAATTGGGGAGGAGGGTAGTAAATATTGAACAGGTGAGCGACAGGATACTAGTGGTAGAAATTAAAGCACGCCCTACAAATTTCGTATTGGTCCAGGTGTACATGCCTACTAGCAATCATAGGGAGGAAGAGGTAGATGAGGTGTATGAACAAGCGGTTGGCCGTTAATTATGTTCAAATTTCTTCGAGTGCAAACAGATAGCGAGACTAGAGGCGCCATTCATGGGATTAAGTTGCATGCTGGATCCACCCGTCCATTGGATGACGGCTGTCGCGGAGGGTGGAGAAAACACCCGTCCTTGCTCCAAGAAAGATCCTGAACAGCATTTTCAATAGAGACCAGCTACGGTACACTGTTCGAAAAGAGGCGTTGAACATTGTGTTCCATAGAGTTCAACTGCAGAACTTCTCGCAAAGATTCGTTGAATAGGTGGGGGTTGAGCTAAGGTAGCGTTCGGAAGAACTAGAATGGGTATGTTAGCTTGCTGCTATTCTGATTGGAAATTATTCATGCGCTCTTTGCCAATACGTGGGATGGGTTACGAATAAAAGGAAAGTAAAAATGCAAGTCTGTTTTATTCATATTTATTTATGTGAACGTTCAATTCTGTGA
The DNA here is from genome assembly GCA_963169105.1 of Ceriagrion tenellum. NCBI lineage: Eukaryota > Metazoa > Arthropoda > Insecta > Odonata > Coenagrionidae > Ceriagrion > Ceriagrion tenellum. The sequence goes on from OY720633.1 coordinate 174,640,910, forward strand.
ACATTTTCATTCGACATGGGTAACATTCTCAAGTTAAGAGTCGAATATTTAGTGAGACAGAGGAAACTTAATTATTCCATATTACAGGTATTTTACGCAATCTTATGCTTTATGTATTCATTTAGAGCATCATCCAACCTGGTCAATAAATGGCAAAAATTCATTCATTGTCGTGTACTTTGCTAAATGAAGATATCAATGCATAAATTCTTCCACATTTTAATACTTTAGTTTGCTGAATGGCGGAGAAAATAAAACTCGACACCAAGACACTGAGTTTTCATGTTCGGAGTGATATCTACCTGAAGTACAGCAAACGTGCGAGAATAAGTATTTTCTCAGTTGTATGTGACCTCACAGCTGCGCCGTATTTTGTATTGACGTTTCCGTAGAGAGGAAACCACCGCAAGTTTCTGCATATTGTAATCTATTTCGTTAAAGTAAAAGGCAGTTTTGATATTTTATCCCATTTTTTACGCAATTTACTTTTTGAATGATTATTTATACTCAACTCGATGCCATTGCGTACAATCACCATCCATTTTGAAGTTCAAATATCTCAAAAATTGACAGGTTGATAAAGAATACATAGATAAAAATAGGAATTGGAGATGCTGTTCATAAAATACGAGTGTACATTACAATTATGCAATAAAGTTTACTTTGATTATCGATACTTTAATTTGCATACTATGAGTGATCACATAAGGCCTGAAGCAGTTAGAATGGATGGAACTCTCCATTTCGCTTCATTTTAGGAATATATATATATATGATCTTAATATGCCATTCTGCAAACATAATCGTCATAAAGTCTTCCACCCACACTTAGAATGTAATGGCTGTTCTTTTGGATCTTTTATTATGAACTACTCTGATCCCTGGGCTGGATTCAAATAAACTCTTCACCAAAAATAAGAATATGGTACACCTCTAGTCGAAATGACGCCACACGGGCTTTCCTGGGAGTGACAAAGTCTGATCGTTCTTGTTTTTAAAAAGTATAAACAACCACTAAACTGATATTGCACCGGGGCAGAAAAAATTGAGAAAATTTCACGATGAATTATTGATAAAGATAAAAATTTTAATGGTTGTTTTTTTTCAATGGGCAATTTTGAGCGCAATGGTAATTGGTGTCACGAATTCGGAATGGGTTTTGGTGACGAGCCGTTCGTGTTCCTCGCGAGGTAATGCGTCGAGTCCTCTTGTCCCTTGTTACGTTCTAGACCAAAGAACTCTCCGCTCGCCCCTCTATCATTCCATTCCTATAATGTCCGTCACTCTCTCGATGTTTACATTTGAGAATTTCGCAGTCTCCTCAAGAGAATTGCTCAGCGCTTCAAGGCTGTCTTTTTGCATTTACCTCCCCAAGGACAGTGCGGAACCTTACTTCAAATATTAATGCAATTCCGGCCATGGGACATCTCATCTCACCAAATATTTCCTCTATCGGGAATACCCTCTCTCCACTCACATTTTCTTCTCAAAGCCTCATCTCCAAACCCCTCTCCCTCCCTCTCTCACTCTCTCAGCAGCACCATTGCCTCTCGATTTAGTCCCACTCTAACCGTGACACACCGAGGTCTCGCAGAAATTGAAAACCGCAGCCTTTCTTGCATTTTGATTTTTCGTGCATCACTCTCAACAATGCTTTCGAGAGGCAAGCTTATCATTGTTATTTTTTTTATAAATCCCGATTAAAATTGTTTACTTGAGAGAAACGCAAATCCATTTCCGTGAAAATTTGTGAATTTTAAATGCAGCGCTGTTTAAATTTATTATCGTCTCCCGTCGTATATATTGGACAAATTTCACTGTTGTGGGCTATCATTTGTTAGTATACTCAAAAGAAGAAATTGAAACGTGAGAAGGAGGTTATTTTTTTAAGGAATTTGTCGATAGGGTTTAGCTAATGGCCAGAGCAGAAATTACAATGCAAGGGGAGTGTATAAAAGTTTAATATCAAACATTTTCAAATTATTCAAAGTAATTGAATTATCTCAAGAGCTAATTACGCTGTTTGTTAAATTGAGAAACAGGGATGTGGTGTCTCGGATGGGCTCGAATTGGAACAGTTTATCAGAAGAATACAGTAAGGAAAGTAGGACAAAAGGTACTTACGGTTCATAGATGTTTCTTTAAAGATATTTGGTGAAATACTCTCCCGATCAAAACGTTTTGCTATGTGCTTGGACGTATTTGTCCATAAGCATTTTGATATGATATGAGAATGTTGTATAATGAGAATGAGAATGTTGTATAATACGCGTGAATTACGAAGTAATTGAACAAACACACGTTTTTGTTTCTCTTGGTCCAATTTTTGCAAAGAGATGAAAGCATCAATGAAGAGATTATAAGGCGAGTGAATGGCGGAAGGACAGTCAAAGGTAATAAGGAGGCGATCAGCCAGGGATGAGTGTCTTTCCAGGGAAGCAAAAATCGATATGAACGGAAGGTTTCTCCAAATGTTTTTTGCGGCGGTTTTTAATTTCTGCGAAACCTCGGTGCGTCACCGTTTGAGTGGGCTAAATTAACACCTACTTGACTCGAGTCGAGAAGGTGTTGGCTAAATCGAGAGAGAATGGTGCATCTGAGAAATGCTAGCTGGAAAGGCAGGGCGGAAAAAATAATGACAAAGGTAAGGAACGGGGGAATTATGGAAGATTGCGGGTAATAGTCTCCCTAATAGGACATATACGACTCAGTGGAAATATCTAAGAGTCTCCGCTGGTTTCTACATCTACATACTACCCCGCGAGCCGCCGCTTGGTAGTGTGGCAGGGGGTGGTAGGTCACCAGCCGTGTAAAGATGTAAAAGTTTTGGAGGTGAAATGGTGACATGTCCTATGTTGGTGTATTTGGAGGAGCTCAGTTTCTATTGTAAGGGTTTGACCATGTGAAGAACATGAAAGAGATTCGATTAAGGAAAACTATACTCGACAGAGGAGAAAATGGTGAGAGAAGAGTAGTATACCACGAATTTATGCTTTGAATGCCTCAATAATAATAACTAAATGCATGTTACATTAGAAGTCCTACGTATAGGAGTGCGTGTATGAAACAATGGATGAGCGTAAGTCATGCGAAAGTCAATTGTTAGGATAGGGAATGAGAAGAAAATCATTGAAAGGGAGCCCGTTTTCTTGGGCTCATGGCAGTAACTTAATTCTTTGACTTCGTATACCTGGAAAGGGAAGATTTTGATGGATGTGTTTGTATGAAATATGTTTAAATATATTTGTATGGAATGTGAAAAAAATGAAAATACATGCTTTTCTAGCCCTCGCAAATTACTGTTCGGAAGCACATCTTCTCAAACTCTCTTTTAGAAACATTGCGTGTGACCTTGACCCCATTCCACGCGGTATCCGCGACAGATTCAACGATTGACCTTTAGTCCGTGGACATCCAAAGGATGTGGGTGGGGGGTAATTGACGATTTCCCTTCGTAAGCCGTAATTTTGAGTGAAATCACTTTGATGCGGGGCATTTACTTCAACGCTGCAAAGCGATTAGGCTTCTCTTCTAAATGGTCCCATTTGAAGGTTTTGTCACTTATTCTGTTTCGAAACGCGTCTCAAGCATCGCCAGAAACGACAAATTAACATGAAAGGAGAGAATTTGACATTTTATAGAAATTCACCCAAATGTAGACTTAAAAATACTTTGTTACTTTCCGTTAACTTTCGTTCAAGAGATAATGGTTAAAGCGCTCGTTAGTTATACATTTAAGGAAAAAATAATAATTTGGAACGTGAACACGAAGCGAAATCGTCGGTGCTGGTTGGGATCACTGGCGGTATTTCAGGTGTAACAAGTGATCGTTATATTGCAATTGAATTGTCAATGTTTTTAATTATTAGTTACTTAATTAATCTATATTTCAATACAATAACAGTGGCGGTGGGATACATGAGTTGTGTATCACAGTTTCAAAGTTACGCCAGGTTCAAGGGACCAATACGGTAAATAATCATGTCAATAGTTGAACCCAGTATTGCCTCTAATTTTTGAGTGTGTAAAAGTGATATAAAAAAAGAATGAATTTCCTAAATTAATTCATTTTTGGGAAAAAACAGTTACAGAACAGAAATACAACAGAACTTATCTCGTTCTTTGGACAATTTAAACTTGCTTCGATGACTATCCAACCAGCAGCGTCTGTGAAATATTTTTGAATAAAAATGATGCTTTCGTAATGAAGAAGGTAAAACGAGGAAAATGATGATACTGGAAAGCAGAAAAGTTGGCAGTATATGCTGCGTAATTAATTCAGTAATATGTCCTGGGGCTATGAATTTTTATTCAAATGAACCAGGCGGTCAAATAATTACGCGCTCAAAAGTCATTCTTTTCAAACGAGGAAACCTCTGCATTAAACTTGTCTCCGTGGACGCGTTTTTCGTTCCAGAGGCTCTTTTTTTTTGGACTTTTTCCTCTCCTCGTCGTCTCTTCGTCCACTTTTTCTCTCTCTCTCTCGCTCTCTCTGTCCTCCTCGACGACGACGATTTTAATTAGCATCTCACGACGAGGAGAGCGGTGAGTGTGGTCCTCTGCCGCGCCCCCTCTCCCGCCCAGCCGCACCCGCAGGCCACCCCTGTCATCCCGCGCACCCAGACGACGCTCCTTCCCTTCGCTCTCACCCGCACACACGAGTGCCATCCATAACACATCCGACCGACGCGCTCTCTCTCTCCTTTCCACTGAAACACACATTTCTCCTCTTCGCCCAAAGATCGAGATCCTCCTCATCCTTTCCTTCCCTTTCCTCCCGGCGAGAGAGAGACGTTGGCTTGCATCTCTTTTAATCTGATTTTCATGACACAAGAGGAGGCACTTTCGAATTTCAATGGCCTCCAGGGTGGATCACCGTCTTGAGTCTTCGTCCCCGTCGCCGGGTGGCAAATGCAAACGCGTTGTTCAACTATCGCGCTGCTGAGTCTCGCGAGGGCCGACTAATGATACCGTTTTACATGTTACAGTCCTGGGCGGAATTAAGCACGCCTTTCCATTCATCATCTTTAATTATCGTACGTACGTACGTACATTTCTCTTCAAAGAAGTCCTGCGCACGAAGTTTTTTCTCAATCTATGTCCACTGTGAAGAAGTGACTGTTTACTTCACTGTGAAACGAATAAGCATTTCGCCTTTAACACGCAGTGGTAGTTACTAAATCACGAAAACAAACAAATTACAGCGTGCGAATTTGTATATCACCCGGATGACTTATTCAAATGCATGATATTAAGATGTATATCCCTTCCAAACAAAGACATTTATCATGCAAAAATGTGTGCTTTTGATGAATGATAACTTGGTGTTTGCTAATTTGAAAACGTGCAGTCAGAATTTTGAACGTGTGTTTAGATCCACTGGCTTACATCAACAAAATAATGTACGAACAATCTTTCGGAATCTTCGCTATTTTTTCTGATCTTTTTTGATACATTTGAAAAAGGGAGATTCTGAAGTGTGATGTCTTTAATGGTCGTACTTGTATATTTCAACGCATGCAGGAATATCCAAATACATGCGTTGTATCGTAAGCGATTAATTAATGAATGATACAGTGCACAATGTACATTATTACTTAAGTAATTTAATTAATTTCACTATGTTTTACCTCTCTAAAATGCGAGTGATTTCTTTCTTGAGCTTGTTAAAGAATTCAAGAACATTTCTGCGTTTGTATAAGGAAGTCGTGCGGAATGATGATCATCCGAGTCACCGAACGGTTCAAATGGGGTGACGCCCACCCCTCTGCAGTGACCTAAACGGAGAGGAGAACCTCTCGCTGTCCACTAAGGAGAACGGATTTGTTTAATCCGTCCAAGATAATGGATATGGGCGAGTCGTTGCAGCATTATCCGTAAACGAGGCAATAGCTCATCGATTACCGTCCCTCTCTCTCTGAGAAAAAAGAGATGAAAATATTTACGCTAATTGGACTAATAGTTCAATTTTGTTATTAGTAGAGGTACTGAGAACATTGCCAATCCATAGAAGACATTTTAATGTTTTCAACAGCCTTTCATATTTGAGAACACTATTTCACTAATAATTTCTGCCAGTGAGGGAATTTCAAGGATTACTCTAAATACATTCGACACTCTATGATCGAAGAAACAATCCCAGCTGTGGATCCATTGTCTCCAATGAAACTACATTCCTAATCCATTCCTCTTTGCAATCCCTGCCTTTTCCAACAATTCCATCCCTTTCCAAAACTGTTGAGCTTATCTATCTGTCTGTTTATGATTGACAAAGATCCTCACCTTGGAGGCCTCACCTCGTGATAAAAACTTTCCTTGAATGTAACTCCGCAGGTTGCATTAAAATAATCAATACTGATGAATATATTTTATAATTCTCAAAGATGAATTTATTTTCAGCTCTCTTTCAGTCATTTGCCATCATTATCACAATTAATTGTTGAACATATCCATCCCGATCTGGAGGTGGTTTGTTTTTTCATTTTCAGAATTGACTGCAGCATAATGTGAAACGTTGGGAACGACTCAATTCCCCTCGGTAGCTAATGTTCCAGACATACAGGAATATATCTGCTTCGAGTCACTTCACTGACCTGAAGAAGGCGATCGCAGCGCTGGTGAGACTGTTGTCTCAGCATAGTGGGGGGAATAGCAGAGAAAATCGCGGGAGATCTAAACAGATCGTGGCGCCGTCAAAACCTTCGCAAAAAATAGTTTACAGAGGACAAAGAAATTACTCTATGAGGCTTTGAGAGCTTTCCTTTCAAGGCATTGCAGTTAGCGCACATTGAAACACATCAGAGCTCTGTAGTGCACTAGAAAGGTTTTGAATATAAATAAATGTCCGCTGGCGGAATGTTTTTTTACATGCCGCAATTAGGTAGAATTTTGTGGGTGAAAAACAGTATTGGCCAAATTTTTAGTGTATAGTCGTTGAGTTCGTCTCAAAAACGAACCTCAAACTGTAATTTGTACTCAGATAGTAATTGAACACCTCACGAATTGCAAGTTTGATGTCTTCACCAACAATCAACTAACATGACAGCAATTAAGGATATGGTTATCGACGTTCTTTTATTTTTTCGAACAAAAGGAGTTTGCTACATGTAGGAGGCGCTGCTCACGATTTTTGAGTGTGGTTAAAATTCCGACATTTTACTGTCTATTGATGGACTTTTCTTTCTGCGCCAACTGATTTTCCGTCTCTTACTTCTGCTCCCTAGTGCTCGGCACTTCGGTGCTGTTTTCTATTGAGCTAGTTAGAGAGTGGATTCTCTTTTAAAACTACAACTATAGCACCTTCGGCGGTACTTTACACTATATACAGTCGGAATTGGATAAGTCATATTTATGGCAGCCCGAGCGAGATAGTTCCCTAGTCATAATAGAGACTAGAGCCGTGTCGTTCATGAATGTCGTTCATGCCATTGAATCGTTCAAAATGAACGATTCAATGGCATGAACCGAATGTATCTACGTTTTCCACTCGAATCGTTCAAAATGAACGATTTGATGGAAGATTCAAATCTACCGAATCCAAATCGTTCAACATGAACGATTTGTGTGGAAGATTCAAATCCACTGAATCTAAATCGTTCATATTAAACGATTTGAATTTCCACACAAACCGTTCAATATGAACAATTTGTGTAGAAGATTCTGCTAGCAATTTTCCGAATCCGCCAAATCCAAATCGTTCAATAAGAACCCTGAAAATAACATTAAACCTACCTAACATTAAACTGGGAAATTTTAATGTTCCTTTTTCAAGCAAAATAAAAAATCTAGGAGTGACAATGTCTAATAATCTCTCATGGCTAAATCATGTCCATGACATTTCCAACAAAGTCAGTAACATTGTGTATCAATTAAAGCTAAGCAAAGAACTGTTACCTGTTGAAACCAGGAAAATGTTAATATCCTCCATTGTTTTTCCGCATTTCGATTACTGCTGTTTAGTTTATAATGATATCCCAGATGAACTTGATTTAAAACTTCAACGCCAATTAAATTCCTGTGTAAGATTTGTGTTCAACCTTCGAAGAGATGTACATATATCGCCATACCTCAATGAAATCGGATGGCTTTCCACTAAAAAACGACGAAAATATTTCCTCGCTGCGTTCCTTTACGTATTGTTTCTTTAGAAAAATCCAGAATATTTACATAATCTTTTTAAAACTAAGCCTAAAAATACTATTATGACTACAAGATCAGATGCTAACTTAATCTACTATCCCGCTCATCGCACAACTTCTTTCCAGAAGTCATTCCAGGTTGTAGCATCCAATCTCTGGAATAATCTACCAGATGATGTTAAAAATACTCGGTTTTTGAAATCGTTCAAGGCAAAAGTCTATAACTTATTACTTACTGCCCCACAATAACTTATTGGTTAATTGAAGAAAAATGTGTATATCTTATATTTCTTTGGTTGTAAATTGAAGAAAAATGTGTATCTCTTATATTTCTTTGGTTGTTTGTTCTTTTCATCATGGTACTTATTGCTATTCCTAAAACTTCTTCCTCGTTGGTTCTGTGATTTGTCACTGGAACGTTGTGTATCATATGCTTTTCTTTGTATAATGTTGTTGTAGTAGTGTAGTGATGATATGATTTCTTTGTAAAATGGAACTCTTTTGTTATATTTTCCTGTTAGTTATCGCTCACAATGAGTAAGTTGAGTTGATTTCATGATTTTATATTTAATTAATTCCATGTTTAAATCTAAATGGATTCGAGATTCATATGGATTCGAGATTCACATGGATTCGAGATTCACTCGTGGATTTGGTTCATTCGGTTCATTATGAACGATTTAAAGAACCGAATCATTGCCACGAATCAAATCCCATGAACCGAATCCACAAAATGAACCGAAATTCCCACCTCTAATAGAGACCATATTCGACTATAATTATCCCAGCTGCAGGACACATGAATTAAAGATTGAATTATTAATGGTGCTATTATATAATTTTATATGACGGAGATTGTGAGTAATTAAATGAAAATATCTAAAAAAATCTCTTTAACTTGACTCATTTTTTTCGCGCGGTGCGTTTGAAACTCCATCAAAAGTGAAGTTTATTTGTGATCCCGAAGAATTGACTGTGGTGAAAATATGATTAATTTTCAAATATAGTTGAGAAAACATACAAGCTACACACTGTTAGTTTTTTTCGACACCTAAGTGCTAGACACACCTCATTTTATGAATAATGTCTCTCTGGAAGACATACACATACCATTCCCCACGTAAAAGGGCTGGTATTTTCTGGCAAATATCTCGGAAAGTAATGTGGTAAGGGGTTGAATGTTTAGAGATATGCAATTAGGTAGATTAGGTAGAGGGCAAGCTACCCGCATTTTTGCAGTAGGTACTACTACAAAAATGGAGTCAGAAAAAACGGAGAAGCTTGTAGAAATGGTGAGAGAGCTTGAAGTACACTGCAACATGAAGCATGGTGGGTATAAAAGTTTCTGACTCACCCAGAAGAAAATGGAATGAAATAGCCTCAAAGATATGTATACTAACCTTCCAACAGTTATAATATATTTCTCTGGGATCAATGTCATTTTTAGATATAGTGGACTTCGCACATGAACTCAGCGCCCTCCATAAATTACATCTCGTAATTTCGCGAGCATGGATGAGATTTTACAAACGACGCTATCCCTCAATGAGAGAGAAGGGGATATTAGTGGGATGACGAAAATGTGAAGGCAGGTTTGTCACATTAATTTATAAAGAGAATATATCTATCATTGGGTCAATAAGAAAAGCCTGTTTAGCCTGAACCATGATGCTTTTTTTACTGAGCATTTCCCTTAACGCTGTAACATAGTATATCTTTGTTATTCATGTGTCAAATATATCGTGTTGTATCTATCAGAGAAAGTTATTATGATTGTAGCACAATATACGTGTATTTGATAATTAACATTACATGATCAATCCTTCAAAACGAATCCCTTCTAGCTTTTGACATCACCCTCGTATCTGTGGAATGGTTAACAGTGATCCTCTGAAACTTTATTATGTGAAACAACAGCGTAGGTTATAAAGTTTTGTGATATTCCATAAAATACTTAACAATACCGTTTTCTGTAAATTATTGCGTCTAATAATTTCTTGAAGAACAAACATCGGAATAGGTTTGGAGTATTAACAAGGTGCGTCATCTTGGCCACGTGATTTCCTTGCCTCCATACTATGTGTTACACCTTCATTCTCCAGGGAAGTTACTTAGGCGGAGGACTGGCGGACATTCAGCTTGTTCAATCGTATTATGAGTAATTAGATGAAAATAACGCTTTTTTATATATACGTTCAAGGTGCATTTACATGATCAACCCCTTTCGGGCTCACGGATGTGAAATGCAGCGGTATGCGGTCTTCGAGGATGCAACTTATGATCCTGAATGGCTCCTATCCTTGAAAAGGTTGCTTGTACGAGTAGACGTCCAAAGCCTTGACCACGATTAATGGACTTTAGATAGTTTTGGAGAACGGACGTTGCCTGTAAAATTAGTTTTTCTGCCACTACCTAAACTTCCAGTGGTCTTAAGAAAATTCTCCACTTGTACCAGAATCCCAAATACATTCTTTACCGTACGCCTGGCATGGCGCACGGTATAGAATGCATTCGGAATTCGGGATATTCAAGGGTAAAAAAAATCCCTTTTACCCGTAGACGTAGCTTGTAGGATACCGCCGGTACTGTTTTTTATCCATATCAGCCAGCATCGATGCGTGTGAATTTGCAATCGTGATCAGCAACCGCTAGGAGTACAACGGAGAATATACGTAAATATTTGAAATAAATAGAGCCAGTTTTTTGGGCATTTTATCAGCATATTTTTGTCATCAATGAGTCTGATGCAGTTTGGAAACTGGCACTTATCACAACATCCTACAATATTTTCGTCCCAAATTTCCCTTGAGGGCTGGAAGTTATATATGCAGCTGTCTCCGCCACACAGCTGAACACTACTCAGTCGTTATGCTACTGACAGTTGAATAGCCAATATGATAGTTACCGCCAGTTGCGTTGAAATGATCTCGTTGATGTACCTCACATGTACACCTATGCTGCCTCGTCCTCAACCGTTCCCGCGAGTAGTTTGCTTTGGGCAGTTCTCTTCGGTGTGTGCTCGCTGGTTCGCGTTCGTCTTGGCTTGTGGAGACCTTTAACCAAGATTATCGACATAATTTTTGGTTGTTTTGTGCATAGTTATTTTATCTAAATTAACTGATCAATTCTGTATACGTTCAAATTTATTTGGTGATTATTATATAATCACGTCTGGGCATTAATACCACGAAAGCTACCATTTAAGTGAGAAGTGAAGGCATTGAATTTGCGAGGGAAATTGTACCATAGTAAATTTCCAAGTTTTTTAACGAAAGTTTCGCTTAAACTTTATCATCGACCCTTATGAGAAAAGTCCAAATGTTTTGGTCGAAAAAGGCGTGGTCTTTACCCTACCCAAGCATTCGTGTTCCTATGCCAAGCTTTCGGTCCTTGCTCGACGGTTATTGCTGGTTTTTGTTGGTAACTGTCCTCCTCCTTCATATTGGGCATTAATCTCGTCCCTTCATTATTCTAGTGCAGAATGATGACTCTAGAACTATATCCTGTTCAGTTGTTAAATATTGGCTCGCGTATAATGAATGTTATATCAGGATCCATTATCTTAATTGCTGCATTTAACAATTTTTTTGCCAAACTTTTACGATACCACAGGTTTTAAAGGAGATACGACCCGGACTTCGACGAATGACCGCCGACATTGGGTGATTGGGATTTGAGTGAACATCTCACTATGCGTGGCTCTTAACAACCGATAGGGTGTGGGTTGGGGAGAAAGAGTAGGGTGGGGTATCGAGGAGTAAATGGTGACTTTTGGAATGAAGGGGAGCGCGGACATGGTTGTCGAAGGGGTAATTAAGTGGAGGGGAGAAGGAGGGTGGGGGGGGGGATTCGGTGGAGGAGAATATGAAAGGGAAGCAACTGCGTTGAGAATTGAGGAGGGAGCGGGGAGCAGATATAATAGTAAAAATAATAATAAATTTATTTCAAACTTTTCATTAACTATGGCGAAGGACACACTAGGCAGAGAGGCATCCATCGAAAGATCTCTCTGCGGGGTACCCACCTGCCCCAAATGAATGGACTCATCGACGAGATCCTGACAGAGACGTCAGATCTCTGGACGGTGAATTGCGTGGTCTACGCTGCGGCCAAGGTTTTGGCAACCTCCCGAAAGGACTCCTATCGGGAGGATAAAGCAGCAACAAGGCTGAAAAAGCTGGATGCCAAGATCACCCTGGCGCGACTGCAGGCGTCGAGGATTCAGTGTGTGATTGAGTACATCACTGCCGGGCGAACCTTTACATCCAAAGTTCGGCGCATTGCGCGAAGCCTCAGGTTCAACCATCACACACTGAACAAAAACGTGCTGCTTAATATTAAGCAGCACGAGGTCGATAGGGTACGGGTGCTTACCACGGCCAAGAAAAAACTCCTGAAAAGAAGTAGAGGCGTAAGGGAGAATTCCACCTTTCTCCTTCAGCCGTCCCGTCTCTTTCGACCTCCTCCGCCTGTTGTTGAACCCCCGCCATCCGTTCATGAGGTCGAACGTTTCTGGAAGGATATCTACGAAACGTCGAAGCCATTCAATGGAGACACTCCGGCCATCGCACTCTTTAAAGAGTTCTGCGACCGCCACCTACACAATGTGGATGGACCCCTTTCAGTCACGGAAAGTGACGTGAAACACGCTTTCTCTGGCAAGAAGAATTTCGCGGCTCCAGGAATGGATGCCGTGAATAGCTTCTGGTGGAAGAAGTTCACTTCTACCCACAAACATCTGGCCAGAATCTTCACGTCCCTCATCACAGGTAGAGAACCATTTCCACCTTGGCTGACTGAGGGACGCACGGTTCTCATTCCGAAAAAGGGAGACTTGTCCAATCCGAAGAACTATCGCTCTATAACCTGTCTAAACACTGTATACAAGGCGTTCCCCACGATCTTGAGCGACCTTATCCTCCGGCAGATCCAGCCTGTGTGGGAGGAGGTGTACGAGCAAAGGGGGTGCAAACGAGGAATCGCGGGATGCAAGGACAACCTGCTCATTGACAGGTGCATATGTCAGGATACCGCCCGACATAAGCGAAACCTATCAATGGCCTGGGTGGACTACCGAAAGGCTTTCGACACCACTTCGCATGAGCTTCTCATCGCCCTGCTGAAGTTGATGAAAGTCCACCCAGAGGTTGTGTCCTGCATCCAACGCCTGTTACCACTCTGGAGAACGCGCTTCGTCTTGATATCGGGCAAAAGGACCGTCTCCACTGAGTTGGTAACATACCACCGTGGCGTTTTTCAAGGCGACAGCTTGAGCCCCCTCCTGTTCTGTATTTCCCTCCTCTCCCTCTCCTTCAAGCTGAGACGAGGCCGAGGATACATGTGCGGCGTTCCTGCTGACAGAAAGCACAAGGTCACCCATTTGTTTTACATGGATGACCTTAAATTCTACGCTTCCAACGCCAAAGACCTGCGCGTTGCACTGGACACCTTACATCAATACAGTGAGGCTATAGGAATGGAATTCGGATTGGACAAGTGTGCATTCATCCACCTGGCGAAAGGAAGAATACCAGAGGACAAAGAAGACTCGCAACTCGTTGACGGGAACGTTGTTCGTCATCTGCAAGATGACGAATGCTACGAATACCTCGGCCTCCCCCAGCGTCGAATGCAGGAGGTAGCAGTAGTGAAAGAAAAACTCACCGCCAAGTACAGACAGACTCTCAGAAAAATCTGTAGTGCTGAACTGTCTGGCAAGAACAAGGTTCTTGCCACGAACATGCTCGCGGTTCCGACACTGCTGTACACCTTTGGATGCATGAAATGGAATGTCAATGAGTTGCAAAACCTCGACCGGGGAACGAGGAAGATGCTGAACATCTATAGAAGTCTTCATCCGAAATCTTCCGTCGCCAGATTGTATCTCCCTCGCAGTGTAGGAGGTAGAGGGCTATTGAGCGTGGAGTGTCTCCATAACAGAGTTGTCTTGGGTACAGTTTGCCGTGTGTTCAACAGCACGGACCCCCTGCTCACTCTCGTAAGGGAGTACGAAGGTGCCGGGGTGGGGGCTTTCCTCTTCTAGGCGGCGAAGAGAGCAGCGAACGAAACCGGTGTGGACTTTGACCTGTTATCCGACAGTAACGACAGTGGCACGTCAATCGTGTCACTGAGGGCAGACGTCTTAAAGCTCGAGGTCAAGAAGGCTGAGCAGAAGACCTTGCCCAAGACACATGCCGATAAGCCCATGCATGGATGTTTCTTCCGAAACATGGAAAAACATGGGATATCGAAGGAGCTGACGTTTACCTTCCTTCGTTCCGCGGGTCTCAGGTCCAAAACAGAGGGTTTTGATCTCGCGTGCCAGGATGGAGTCATCAACACTCTCGTGTACCGCCGAATGATATTCAAGGCAGAGGTGGCGGACACGAGATGCAGAGCGTGCCGAGCCAAGCCGGAGACTTTCAGTCACCTTCTCTTCGGCTGCAGTTATTACGCGCAATCAGCGTATTTTGCTAGGCACAACGCAGCTCTGCGGGTGTTGTATTTCCACCTCCGATATCATTACGGCATCGATGAAGTACATGTGCTGCCCTATGCCCCTGGAGATATTGAGTCCGTCGTGGAGAACGACAAAATAAAAATCTGGTGGTAAAAAAACTCATTCCCCACCACCAGGCAGTTGGAGGCGAACAAGCCTGACATCGTTCTCCTCGACCGCCTATTGCGTTCCATGTTCGTAATTGAGTTTTTGGCTCCGGCCGACACGAACTTGGACGCGAAAGAGGCGGAAAAACGGACGAAATATCAAGACCTGCTGTTCGAACTTCGGCAGATGTACCCGGGACACTCGGCAAAACTAGTAGTCCTAGTCATAGGTGTGCTCGGTGGAATCAAGGGCTCGCTGATACAGAGCATCAAGTGTATTCCTGCTTGCGTGGCACAGGCGGAATCACTTGCAGCCCGCATGCAGAAGGTCGTCCTGTTGGGGTCGCTCCGTCTGCTTCGTGCGCACGACCCGAACGCAGCGTAGCCACTGATCCGATGGGTTTCGGAAGTGGCTACGAACTCTGCACCGCCCCTCTCGAGTTCTCGGCCATTATGACGGCAACGAAACCCGATGTTAGCTGGCGACTCGGAGGGGAAAGTTACAGAAGTAACAAAAAAATTTATTTCACACTATAGACAGTTACTGTAAAATATTAAAAAAATATTTCACTTTGAAAATAGGTACCCCTGAGATTTACATCTGTTTTAGGGTTACCCCCTGCAAGTTTACATTTGAGCAGATGAAAATTTAAACAAAAATATCAATTCCCAACATGTAAACTTCAGAAAATAATTCCTAAGAATAACCTGTAAAGAAAATCTTACAATATATAAGTGTGTTCATGTAAACACCAGACAATTCAGAGATTAAATACATTTATACAAATGCACCAATAAAATACATAAAATAAAAATATACTCTGTAACAAAAGACTGAACAATGATATTCATTGGTAAGAGTGACCTCAGGGTCAAGCATTCTCTTCAAAATCTTCAGTTGCTCACGAGAGTCAAGGCTACGTCTATTGCCCTACACAAATATAAAAACAACATTAAAGACACACTCATGGCCAATCTCTCATAGATATTTAACCAAATTACTTTACTGTCATAATTTTTAAAAAAGCCCATAAAACTTTCAGGCATTAAGGTTTCTAGCCGTCTATACCGCGTCGACTCCTATGCAGTACGTCACTTGATTCTATGTATCCCTCTTTTAAACGACTTGGCTAAAGGGTATCCGTTGTTCTCAAAAAGTTTTTGGAGGGTCACTTGTGGTTTAAAAGTCACACGGAAAGGGTATTTTGGTAGTTTTCTTTTTAAGTTTTTGCAAACACAGTCCTAGACATGTGATGTATTCCCATTGTATTTAATGCCGTAAACACGTTCCGGTGGGTGAAAAACTGGTCGTCAAACACCTGTGCTTTTTTGGTTCTACGCTTATCAATTAAATTATTTGTGTATCCGTTTTAAACGTCAATATATATATATATATATATATATATATATAACAATGTCTCTTCCTTTTGAGCTCTCATATTTCGATGGTGGCCAATTTACTAAGCGGAGGACCAATGAGTTGAATGGCACAAACTTTGTAGTATGTTAGTGCTTAGAATCGAACGGAATGGCATGATTTTTGGAACTTCATTTTCTAAAAATGCCAAAGGCATCTTGATCGCTTTTTCAAGAAATTGATAAGTCCAAGTAACGAGACTGTGATCCAAATCCAACTTACAACTAAAAACAATGGATGGATTTAGTTTGAGAAGTTTTTGGATACGTCTACTTAATGATCCGAGCCGTTCCGCATCACAATAATTACATCTACCAAAACAACACATTTTATTTAGTTATTTCCCCGAATTTAATAGTTTACTCTCGAAATTATCCATGAAGATGTCTGCTGGGAACGATGAAATTGGAGAGCCCATGGCTAAGCCATATAACCACTGGTTAAAGTTTTGGTTGAACAAAAAATAATTTTAAGACACCACTATATAAAGTAGAACGGACATTTTGCCAGTTGTTTCCACAGGGACTGCCACGGCTTTCATTAGGCCGCCTGCAAGGTCCGTTGCTTTATAAGGTGGAACATTAGTAAACAGATTCTCAGCATCAAAAGATTTTTTTAGTAACCACAATGTCTTTCTCTTCTTCAAACCTTCAAATCTTCTCCAAAACTTCCAACGATTTCTTAATGTTGAGCATGGGTTGAATGTCGCAGACTGTAAATACAACTAATTTATAGAATGGCTGACTCGATGGGCTGGACTTTCGAGTGACAATTTTTGCTCATCATAAATGCTATTAGATTAAGTTTTCGATCTGTTTCTTCAAGTCTTTCCGGAAGTTTCTATTAATTAATTAATTTTCTTCTTTCTCTTTCATTCTTTTCTAGGGGGTGAGGGCTGTTGCAACCCCCCAGGTGGCCAATACCCCCGATACGTGGCAGAAATAGTAGGCATCAGTGATTCTTTCTTTCTTCTTCTTTCTATTTCTCCTCTTCTTCTTTCTATTTCTTTTCTTCTTCTACTTCTTTGGTTGACATTTCATGAGCTTTGTCAAAATCTGCTCTTCATTTTCACATTCCTTCGTGAAGGATTTCTGTTGTCACTAGTCTTTCGTCCTCCGTATCTACAAGTGTGTGCGCCCTGAAAGCGTAAAAACTTTGCTACACCAGCTCTGTTATGCGAATGTAGTTTATAATTATACAAATTGTATAATTATACGAATTGTCAGTTATGTTACGCATTTGAAATCGCTTACCTTACCAATCGATGTTTAGCTTTACAAGTCGAATCCGTTTTCCGGGGTTTCCACCGTGTTCATTCATGAATCAACGCGGTGGAAACCCCGGAAAATGGATTCCACTTACACCCAAACCCCGTGGAAGCCCGAATCAGAGCTGTTTAGCTTTATCCAATTCTATAAATCTACACACATCCCTTTAACTGGCGTATTGCGTCAACAATTCCAAGATGTCTAGGTCCTCTGGGTTTTTCAGGAGTAATTTCATTTAAACAACTTTGCAACCGTCTTTGTCCCCAAGGAAGAGAATGTTTCTGACATTTTCTTCTGCTTTGGCGCCTCGATTAATCTCTTCCTTCATTGGTGCTGTTAAGCTCGCCTCACCTCTCCATTTCAGGAAGTCCAGACCTGCCCGAGGAAAAACAGACCGTTCAAATAACTTCCATTTTAATTGAAACACACGCGAAATAGGATCTTTCTGTTCGAATAGCCTCTAGCAGGGGGGAAAATATAGGTGACAAACGACTCCAATGCCCCACCGCCATTGCATCGCCACTCTAGTCATCGCGTGCTCAAGACCTCCGTAGTTTTTCGAAAACTCTTTCATCTGATGCGGTAAGAAAGGGCTCTCGGGTCTCGCAATCCCCATTTCAAATTTTCTCAAGTTTACCCAGCATCATAGATAATCTGGTTGTAAATAATACGGCTATACTGAGGTAACTTTCCATTCAAGGCGTTAACTTCTGGCTGGATTTCAATTACTGATACCATCGTCAACTTTCTTTTGCTGTTTCGCGCTCATCCTCCCGAACTGCTTAGAACTGTGCTTATTAGGGTGGTTCGAAAAAAGGATTTTCTCGCAAATCGTTTCCCGAGGGGTGCCAAACCTTATCTTTCGCTATGACCAGGAAGTTTGCACAAGATTATTGCGCAGGGTTGAGGCTTTCCACTCTAACCTGACAACAAAATTAGTTTTTACGCACATTTTCAGGAATTATCGACGTTTTAAGGGCTTTCCCTCCATATTTGAAGAAATAGTTTTTTTATTTTTATTCTCACTAGGATTAATATAAAATAGTTCAATTAACACATATCGGTTGATATTTAGGGAATATATGATGTAAAAGTTGAAAAATGAGTAAAAAATTGACCTTAAATTCTCTGAAATTTAACTTTCACATCATATATTCCCTAAATATCAACCGATATGTGTTAATTGACCTATTTTCTATTAATCCTAGTGAGAATAAAAATAAAAAAAAATATTTCGGGAAATATGGAGGGAAAGCCCTTAAAACGTCGATAATTCCTGAAAATGTGCGTAAAAACTCATTTTGTTGTGAGGTTAGAGTGGAAAGCCTCAACCCTGCGCAATAATCTTGTGCGAACTTCCAGGTCATAGCGAAAGATAAGGTTTGGCACCCCTCGGGAAACGATTTGTGAGGTTAGAGTGGAAAGCCTCAACCCTGCGCAATAATCTTGTGCGAACTTCCAGGTCATAGCGAAAGATAAGGTTTGGCACCCCTCGGGAAACGATTTGCGATAAAATCCTTTTTTCGAACCACCCTAGTGCATAGGGCCTGTATGACTAATTGAAGACAATTACGCTGTTGTGTTGCGAAGTGATTAGCACACTACTCTGAGAATGCATGGCACTCTCAATTAAGTCCAGGAAATAATAAATAGGAATTGGCTCCTTGGGTTTCTTTGAGCGCGGGAGGGGAATGGCGTTAGGTCCATGGGGTGGTCGTGGCCCCCCCCCCCCCCGCCCCCGAATAAGAGTGGAGGAATTTTCGCCCTGGGAGGGGGTGTGTCGCGGCGGTCTTCCTCTCCGTATCCAGGGGGGCGAAATTGACCCCCTGGCGGAACGTGACCATTCCTCTCCCTCCCCCAAGCCACCCTCCCGTCCTCTGGGGGAGGAGGATTGCGATGCTGAAGGAGAGAGAAGGCTGGGCCATCGAGGATGCGCGCAGCATCCAATCTGCGATCACTTCCTCTCCCGTTGCAACGTGAGATCCAACCCCTCCCGCGCGATATTCAATCGAGCGCGCTCCCCCCCACCACTCTTCCGCCCCCCCTCACGGCCACCAATATCTTCCGCCTCCGCTGTCTTTCGCCTCAACTTACGCACTCCCGGGAATACAGCCATCGCACAGTGGACTGAAAAGTGCTGGCCAAATTTCCAAGAATGGATGTTTTCAGTCTGGAGGTTTATCGTATGCATTGTGACCCGTTTAATTACCGTAACTATAATGTATTGGTTGTGATATTTGCTCACTTTATGGGAAAAAATGGTTGACCCCATTGTCCATTGATTTTCTGCACTTGTGTAGAAAATTAGTAAACGAACCCGGAAAAACCGATTCTTATTTGCATCGCAAGAGTTCTTGAAGCTTCAAGAGTGTATTTCCTTTGAAAAAATCAGGTGACCACCCAGGAAGCTGAAAATAAACTTGATTTTTCGATCGCGTAGCTTGTTCCAGGTTTGCGTGCGTTGTAATGGGAATTCAGTGACGCGGAAAGTATTATCATACGACCCATGGACATACTTATGGTGAATGTCTAAATGCATATATTATAAAGTACCACCAAGTTGCTACAACAGTGGGTTGAAAAGAGAATCCATGCTCTTTCACGTTGTTCGATAGCTCCGAGCGTCTCCCTGCGGATACATCAAAGGAGCTAACCTTGGCATTGCACGTCAACATTTACGTTTGTGGAAGATTGTGTTTAGATCCGGTGGGCAATATTCAGAGCTTATTGAGTGTAACTCTCTACTCCTAGGATATCCGCCAGAACCCGGTGTCATACGACCATTCCAGCCCACAGGGAATCGATATGAATCGCCGAATCAACACACTTCCTCGCAGAGACATCAAAAGTTTAATTTTCCGACAGAGAGTTTGAATATTGTCGTGATTCAGTCTTTTTCAAAGTTTTCAAGCGTGACATTTCACCCGATGATGCTTGGTGCAGAATCAAACAATTCGACATTTGTCATGCCTTCGATTAGACAGTATTGCGAAATTTTTACTAGTTTATTTCAACTTTACTCTGGTTATATGAGGTAATATTACCCAAGGTAAATCGCAGCAGCGTCGATTAAAATTAATACATTTTAGTGTTATTTTACCAATTACGGCAGTGATAATAGTATCAGTGGGGATGAGATAATCATAGCAATTGGTACTGATATGTTACTATGTAATGAATGTATACTTTATTATTTTACAACTGACTTTAGTATGTAATATATGTTTAAGAACCGGGATGAGTCGTATTTTTTGCTTTCAAAAGTTAATTGGGATATTTAATTTTAATTTATATCTCTTTTTCGATACAATAATGCTTTGATGTAACGATTATTGTAATATTTTACTGGCTTAATGAAGTTAGGTGTGGACATGGAGAGAATGGACTGTTGTGCGCTAGATGAAGACCTGAGTGAACTTTCATCGCAATCCCCGCAAAAATTCCAGCAATGCAAACTTCTGTGGGCGAAATCCCGAAGAAAGGCATTCGTGGCAACTGACAGGGACCGCCCTCTTTACATTCTTAATGAGAAGGGCTCTTCTTAAAGCTTGAGCGAATCGCTCGCGCTACCATCCTCGAATAGGAAGGTCCTCGAATGGAAAAGTAAAAGTGAGATGCTAATGCGCTCTGGTTAGGCCACACCTCGAATACGCCGCGAGCATTTGGAACCCTGGTCAAATAGATTTAACCATAAAAATTAGCAAAATACATAGAAAAGCAGCACGCTTCGTTAAAAACTGCTACGAACGAATATATAGTATCTCACAACTGTTAGAGAGATTAAGATGGGAGCCCCTAGAGACTCGAAGGCTGCACGCTAGGCTTAGGCTGCTTGAGATATTCAGAACTGGTCTGTTTCAGAGCGATACAGAGAGTATTATCATGACACCTCACTACATTTCTATATCTGACAGAAGCGATATAATAAGAGAGGTACTCTACGGAACAGATAGGTAAAAAAGTCGTTCTTTCCGCGCACAATAAGTAACCACAATAAAAACAGAGCTCCTCTTAATACACTCCCACAATACATGTCACCATTACACCCCCAAAAAATGTTACGTCTTTACACGGCTGGTGACATACCACCCCCTGCCACACGCCTATGCGGCGGCTCGCGGGGTAGTATGCAAATGAAGAAGGTCTTTCCTTCCTCTCCACTACTCTATGAGTCGTTCACAATACTAGTGTGATTCCTGCGCTCGCTGTTTGGAGGAGGCAAGTGAAATGATTCGGCGGAGCCACACATAGGGTCGTCGCTGTCGCCTCCACCGCATTAAAGTTTATGCGGAAGCAATTCCCTGTCGAGTCATTTGTTAGCGTAACGTGTGAAGAAGATATTTCACCCCCGTTTGCGTGGGGTGGGTGGAGGAATGTTAGGGGGAGAGGGCGTTCTTTCCTATTTATTGTTTGGGATATTTTAATATCTTTATGGGCTTTTGTGCATGTTTTTCTTTCACGCTGGATGAATCACTCAAACATTTGTGCCAGGGGAGCTCTTTTTAATATGCCCTCAGAAAAAAGGAAGCCTCACAAATTCATTTCCAGTCTTTTCCCTCTCGGTCCAATTTCTTTTGCTCCCCCTTCCCGATTCTGGGGGGGGGGGGGGCGCTGCGCTCTCCCAGCAATGGAAGGGGCCTCCGCCCCAACAATGGAAGGAGGCATAGAGAGAGAGGAGGAGGACCTCCTCCTCCCCCATCATCCTCATTCCATCTCTTTTCCCTCCCTCCCCTCACCCCCATCCCCTTGCTCCCCCCCTTTTCCCCACCCCTCTTTTGCAGCGTGAATTTGCGACCATCCGAATGCCAAATCCGTCTTTCTTCATCTTTCCAATTTGCATCCGGGTGGAATTCCGCGGGGCGTGGGCACGTGATAATGAACTTGCGGACTGCGTCGGAATATCTTTGGCCAAGTAGATCCATTGAGATTTTGGGGGATTCAAGAAATTAATGTGATAAATTTCATTAACTGCTTTCTCTCTCTCCCTCCATCACCCTTCCCTCTCCCCCCCCCCCAATCCCCGAACTCGGTTAACTTCAGATGGTATCCAATTATAAAATTAAAAAAGTCGTGGTCGTGATGTGAGATGGAATTCATGGCATGCTTGTCATTAAAGATTTAATTTCTAAGGTATACACACAGAAAAATCTTCCTTAGGAACACACACAAAAAAACATACAGAAAAATCTGTGCTCTATCCTGGAGGTCTTTCGTTCGGAGACCATAGTTTTCAACATTTTGGGACTTGGAATTAACTACACTTGTTCCCTGTACTTTTATTTTCATTGACTCGATTATCCTCTTTCGACTGTTGTAAAAAGGTTTACTTAAAATTTATATTTCTTCTTCTTTGAGCCAGATTTAAAAAATAATATTATTCCGCTAAATAAATAATAAACAAATAATATATATATATTTCAGAAAACGATGAGCCCATACCTATTAAAAATATATATATATAAAATAGCGTAGTAGCTCCGACGCTCACTAGTCACACGTCAATTACCCTACCGTGCTCGAATGCTATTGAAAAAGCAAAGGATGATGATGCTGCCAAAAATATAAGAGTAACATATATATATATATATATGTGCTTTATACCTTTGCCTTCTCTCCATTCATCATGAAACATTTTTGGTTTGCAATCTTTTGAACTAACCGACCAGATTTCACTTCTTTTTCCATCTTTCATTATCGACGCATGGAACTTCTTTCTCTTATAATTCTTCCGTAGCGTCATTTGCTTTTGATATCCAGATGCTGAATTATTTTCCTTAGATACATATATGCTTAAATGCAAAGTTACGAAGTCATCGCTCGGTCATGATTGCGCGTTGTCGATGCAATGAGTGCATTTTTTAAATTTCTTTTTTTTCATAACAATGGTAAATGTACAAATAAGTTTACTCGCAAATAAATGTAAAATATAAATCCTTTTTACTATACAAAATATTCCTTTACAATGAAAATCATAACATTTTGGTTCGGGAAAATACTTCAACTCTAACGTGTGACTCCATGTTATGGCATGAATAATACCTCGAGTCGGGGAAGATGCAGAGTCATAGAACATCGTCATAATCCGTCGGTCTTCCCCAGAGAGTTCTTGCGTGGATCAAATAGGAGAATTGATGTAATAACTTTTGGGAAACGGCAAAGGAGAACATTGAAACCATTTATATGTGCTATATCTACTAATAAAAGTCGTAGTAGATAAGTTGTACCTTTAGTCCGGAGGAAACGTAAATGTGAATACTAATTCGATACAAAAGATGTCATACATGGGCTCACGAGTAACGGTAATGATTAAAATAAATGGTAATTCATGAAACGTTCAAGTAAAATTTGCAGCCTATTCCATTTCCATTGGATAATAAATTAGTTTTAAAAAAATTCACATTTGTCTCGCTGCAAGATACCACTCTGAATGAATCGACAGTTTGTTAATCATCCCAATCACTGTTGTGTAACTAACCATTCGAAATTGAACATTGCTATCGCAACAAATTGTTTTGCAACTTTGTTTTCTCGTATTTTATATTAATCCAGTCGCTAGATGGGTAAAAAGGGGTCCAACCCTACATTAAATATGGCAGTTCTGATTTCTTTATATGTTGTTCGGGATGGTTAGAGCGTGAAAAACCCTAAGTTTTCGTCATCCCCTCCCCTCTGCGTTTTCCGTCATCTTGAAAAGGCCAAAAGTCAATGGCAAAACTGAAAACCTGAAAAACAACTGAAGACAAAATTCGTGCAAATTAAGTGAAGATCTAAGCCTTATATTTTATTGTATTTCAATAATAGTGTCACGTGTGTTCTACTTACAATATCCTAACAAATCTAATTTTCGTTAATAAACATTGGTGAATATATTTATGTCCATTCCCTGATTCTCTTTTATGTAAGTTTTGTTTTTGACGACAATTCACTGATTTTCGCCAAAACATGACTACATGACGTTTATTTTATCACTTATACTCACAAATATGAGTGAGGAAGTAGTTGAAAAGTAGATGAATGAAAAGTAATGACCAAACAACACTTCTTCATCTACATCTAAATCTACATAATACCCCGCGAGCCGCCGCATGGGCGCGTGCAGAGGGGGGTGTTAGGTCACCAGCCGTGTAAAGGTGTAAGTTTTTTGGACCTCTGGACAACTCGAAAAAAAAAAAAACATTTTCCATTTCCCCCCAAATTTTCCCCCCACCCCTTGATGCTGGAGGTAAAAAAACTTTTTAGACGTGAAATTTAAAGGCAACTAACATTTCAACAACTTACTGGAGTGCGTATTTACTAAAATCAGTTTTTCATAGAACTTTAGCGATCCAAAGGTACGGAAAAGTGACACTTTTCCTGGAATTGCGATTTTACTCCTTCTTTGCCGCTCTGTATCTCCTTTGCTATTGGACGTGGAAACAAAGTCAATTGGTAATTCTTGTAGGAAATTTTGTCCTCTACAAGAATGAATATGAAGCAACCTTGACTACGATGCACCATTTGGAGTTACCTCTAAGCGAAAAACTGGAAAAAGTGCCTTTTTTCGGTGGCTTTTTCAAGATGACGGAAAACGCAGAGGGGAGGGAATGACGAAAACTTAGGGTTTTTCACGCCATAACCATCCCGAACAACATATAAAGAAATCAGAGCTGCCATAATTAATGAAGGATTGGACCCATTTTTACCCATCTAGCGGCTGGACTATATCGACGGCCAGTGCCATAGAAAGGATGAAAGTCCGAAAAAGGAAA
Source organism: Ceriagrion tenellum (assembly GCA_963169105.1). Taxonomy (NCBI): domain Eukaryota; kingdom Metazoa; phylum Arthropoda; class Insecta; order Odonata; family Coenagrionidae; genus Ceriagrion; species Ceriagrion tenellum. The sequence continues at coordinate 174,666,087 of OY720633.1, forward strand.
GTTGATTAAATGTACAATAGCAGAAGACAAAGAAAATCACCCAAAGCGAGTGAAACCGAGTTTTCTCTGCACAAAAAGGCCGAAAGTGCAGCAATATCGGCATTTTCAGTGGCTGTGAAAACATGTAGGCACTTTTATTTACCTATTATTGAAATACAATAAAATATAAGGCTTAGATCTTCACGTAATTTGCACGAATTTTGTCTTCAGTTGTTTTTCAGATTTTCAGTTTTGCCATTGACTTTCTACCTTGGTCGATGGATTGCGAAAAAAATATCCGGTGAGGTTGATGAACGAAGTTTGAGGAATACTAATGATGCGTCTTAACCTGAGAGATGTGTTACACAACTTCAGAGAGTTGTCATTTGGTGAGATCCGTATGTCCTTTTGTATACATATACAACCACTCCTCAAGACACCGAAATTAGAAACTCTCTTTTTCCTTCTTGCGTCCCGCCATATTCATCCTTGGCGCGCCTCTCTACGAGAGAGTGAGAGAGAGAGAGAAAGAGAGGGCTGGGAGGCTGGGAAGAGATGTCAGTTTGAGGTGGTGAGGGCGCTCTCTGTGGTGTCCAATGCCTGAAGCTGTTACAAGGACTTGCTTGATCGTTCATCTTTGTTTGGCGCATGTAGGAGACGGAAAGACGCACTAATTTTGCAATTCAACGATTCCTTCCATCGATAACTCACCTTAAATCGATTTGCATTGGTTTCAAGGGAATTCAAAATTTTAACTTTATTTTAAGTAATAATAACCCGTTTCTCCAAGGAAGGACACAGTCAAATCGAGTGTAATCGATAGCTCTAAGCATCAATGTTCCAAGGGTGACTGACCTTAAATTTTTAAACGAAGGTAGATATTTTTTCCGTGAAGGCTTCCGCGGAGTTTTTTTTTAAGAGAATGGTTTTCCGGGTCTCCTTCCGCGAAGGCAGATATCCTTGCTCACGCACGCTCGCTGTAATGTATGTTCCACTCCTCTGTTCCATGAGGAGGCGAACAAGGAAAGAAAGGGGCGAAGCAATATGGTATAGATATTTCGGTTGTCGAAAAGTTACAGTTTGGCGACGTCGTGCCCTCTCTCCAGCCGCCATTTCAATGGAAGAGGCGGAATAGTGCATGGTGGGAACTCTCCTCCATCTCTCGCCTTCCTTGCGCCGTTTTCCTTGTCAGCCCCTGCTCCTCCAACCCTCCTCGTCCCCGTCCCCCCCCCCCCCGGGCATATCTCTCTCTCCCCTGCTCCCCTTTTCCAAATTAGCCTTTCTCTTTTCTCGCGGGATTCCTCTCTTCAGGACGCCACGCACAGCGGGAGCGAAATAGAGTCATAAAGAGCGCTCTAAAAGAAAAGAATGACTCGGGTTGCTTTAAATCCTCGGAGGAGGGCTCCGTTCACCGTTGGAGCGAGAGGAGTGGGGGAGAGAAGGGGGTTGGGAATTGAGGGTGGGTTGTCCTGGTCCATTGCCTTTCCTTCCTCGCATCTTTTGAAACGTCTCCGGGGCGAGTATCCGAAGTTTCTGAGGCGCTGGAAGGGACGATTCCGGGCACATGCTCTCAGTTTGTCATAAAATCTGAAGCCAGGACAGGGTGAGAGTTCTTTCGTTCGGAAGCGGAGGAATAAAGAGTGGAAAGAGGGACTTCGAACGCCAAGAAATAATTGGAATTGAGAGATCTTTCGCTGCATCCATCGCCTGGAGATCTCCTCGAGTGAAAATACTCGGCAATCAATCTGACTGTCGCTCAATCTTATGTTTCGATCTTCACGGAAAAAACATTTTTCAGCAAAAAAACAAATTGTGACGCATGATAGAAAACCTTCTTAACATAACTTAGAAAGTGGAGCTTCATAAAAGAGTATGAATTAAAATAAACATTTTTGTGTAAATACATAATGAAATAAGAACCACCTCCTTAGTTCTAGGAGAACAGAGCAGTTGCAAATGAAATGTTTCTTATGAAAATGCTTTATTTAGGTCATAATAATGCTCATTTATGGCGTGAGTAGTATTATTTTTCTACTGCTCTCTTTGAGTTCATTTAGATGTGTTTTACAGTATTTTTTTACATGTGGCGTTGATATATATTTTTATCACGCTGTCGTTATTATTGAGCATAATACTAACAATACTTAAAACTAATTTGTTTTAAATGTCGAAAGAAGTTGAAGATAAGGATAAGGAATACCTCGATAACGGTGCCAAATGCTAAACAGCACGGACCTAATACAAAAAAGCAATTGCCATCTCTTTTAAAGCCTCAAAACCTGCTTATATGGCCAATGTAACATGGAAGAAAAGGGCTATCTATTTATTTATTTATTATCTTCACTATCCCGAATACAGCACAATGTGCCAATTTACGTCGGGTGGATAACAGAAACAACGAACGAGACACAAACACCCATATCCTGAGCAGATAATATTCTACCCAGGCGGGGCTCGAACCCGCGACCCTCGGGTTAGCATGCGAGGACTTTACCCCGCCGCCACCGGGGCCGATTTTATGACTTAATGTGACATCAATGACCGAAAATTAATAATGTTGCACTGAAATCTGCATTAGAATGTAATTCCAATAGTCATTTTAAAATTGTTTTGTGTGCTCCAAACTACGGATATTTTTTGTCGTTTTCTCGGAACACAATGGCATATTTTTAATAAGACTGGTTTATTTTACCCTATAAAATTAAATCTCATTCGTAGATTTTGTTGATAGTGATTATTTTGCATTCTTCATCCTGAGGGATAATCCGCTGCAATTGTGCGTTTAGTTTGGGTTTACCACCTGATTCGCCGTTCGTAATCCAGGCGAAGTGCATTTCGGGATGAACAGCAATGTGGTCCATATTCTCCCCGTCCTTCCTCCGGATTGATATCGATCCGACAGTGCTCGACCCGAAGGAGAAGGATCTCTAAACCGAAACATGCTCGGAGCAAATGGACGTTTTGCACCCGATGGCTGCTCTTGGCAGCTTTCTGATCAATCGACTCGTTTTTCTCGCCCCATCGAACGCCAGTGAAGGCCATTGGTCCGCCGCCCACCAATCGCCTTCTACACCTCCTCCCCTTTCACTCCCCGGCCTCACAAAACTTCCATTCGCCACCGTGACTTCCGATCTCGGGTCTGCCTCAAGGAGAGATCGACCACGTGCCACGGAGTGGACTTCTTCACGACTTCAACCATCGGACCACCTAAGCAAAACACGGCATCTAATCCAGGCGTTTTCATTGGAAGTGATGGGTATTTCCATTCACACCGTGTAGCCTACGCTAAACTTGCATCTCCTCTTCTTTTGCGCCCTCGGATATTCCTGAGAAATGAGACTTCGCCGTCGACTTTCCACTCAAGAGGTGAGTTAAACCTCAAGAGGCGGTTGTTTATTCGCAGTCATCTCTGGCGTCCATCACTTTCAAGTCCCCCGTTGGGTCCGGGGGCCGAGCGCCGCGGTCGGCGGTCACGTTGCCGCTCCGGGCGACGTGGACGCATTCTCCTCGGTCATCGCTTTCCATTCTGTGGGGGGGGGGAGGCAGGTGGAGGGAGTGGACGTATGGCAGTGGCTGGTGGTCGGGAGGGAAGAAGAGCATCGTCCTCCTCTTTCGACCTCATCCTTCGGAGTCCCGCCATCGGCCGCTCTCCCGAATGACCACCATCCCAATATTATTTTCCTCCCTTCCCGCCCCCAAATCCATCCTCCCACCTCTCCCTCTTTCACAGGGGGTTGAGGAAAGAGGGGGATTTTGGGGGGGGGGGTCTCGCTCGGTATTCCGGCCTCGCTTCCACCTCCCCCTCATTCTTTTCTCTTCATCTCTCCCTCTCCCTTGTCTCCACTTCCATTTCCCCTCTTCCCCTTTCCCCATTCGTGCGACCCGCTTCAAATGTTTCCCGCCGACTTCCCTTTGCGCACGCCGCTCTTCCTCACTCATTTGTTTTTCCGATGATGCCACCGCGGTTTCCCCCAAATAATCCAGCTCAGGGAATCGGAACTGATCCGGCGAGTGGACCACGTTTTCCAATCCCTCGAGAGAGAGACTGCCTTCTTGCGTCGCTCGCGCGCTCCACTTTCCAATTTTATACTGCGAACAATAATCCCATGGGAATCCACCGCCTACAGTCGCTGCTGTCTCGAAGTTCAGTGATGGAAAAGAGACGGATTCAATGTAGCACCATGACCACTGATTACCTATGATTAGTGTATCAGTGCCCTCTATTGCTAGAACTGATGTATCCCTGTGATTCTTCTTATGTTACGTTCCACTTCACGTATGGCTTCTGTTCTTCTCTTTTTGTCTCCCGCCATCTACTTTGAGGTCTTACGAATTGAAACTTGAAAATATTTCTCACTAATATTTTGTGCTTATTTTATTAAGTCTATGGAAATACATTCCCAGTTGACACAAATTTTCCCTTTTATGTCCTACGATTATTTTACTTCACGCACTCGTCCATTTGCATCTCCACCCTGTCCCCATTTAGGCATCCGTATTTTCTCATCAAGGTTTCGTGTCGTTTAAGTTTCCAGCTCATTGAACTCCGCTCTCCCTTGGAATGGTCTTACCTGAATGGCAAAGTATAAAACGATGGCTAGATTTTATCTGATGCCTTGTGTTCTGAGGCTTGTCAATGATACATTTAGTGCTAGAGTCCGTTCAAGATAATATCGCAGTTGATATGTACTGGTTTAATAAAGAAATAAATAAAAAGTAAACAACTTTTTAGCGATTGTATGATTTAAACAAAGGCCACAATGGTGGACTCTCCGATCCCGCGATTCCATTCCTCAAACACTATTGGGCGTCTTGTCTGATTGGCTGCATTTCTACCTGCCAATTGCGCTGTTTACGTGAAATTTTTTTCGTAAAATGTCTCGACTGTGAAAGGGGGTGAGTTTTACGAGAAAAGAGCACCCACGCTGGTTTTTTAGAGTTGCCATTAAAGTAGTCGAAGGAAAAAGAGAGGGACGCATGTTTGAGGTGACAATTAAGTGTAATAAATGCCCCTAATTTCTCCTTCTCTCCATTTTACTCTTAATATTCGATTTTGGAGCGAAATTAATGGATGACTGTGTGGTAGGATCTTCCGTGAAACTTGATACGGATTCATCATTCTTCATTAACGGTAGTTAAAGGCTCATTTTCTGATTTGAGGGAGAATTAATAATGGGGCGAGCTAACAAAATCTTAAAGGTCTTACTATAAAAGTGATACATATGTACATGCTGGAACGATCCGCTATTAATGTATTTCCCCGCCACTCCCTTTAATATGGTTACTTGTTCGCGTAGTTCCCGCTGTCAGCCGGAGATGGCGTCCTTGTCCCGCACTCTTTCCTGAGCTCCATCGAGGGAGGGGGAGGGGTAAAAAACTTCCCCTTCTCCCGCTCTTCACCCTCACCTCTTTTTGCGCCCTCCCAACCCCACGCCCTCCTATGTAACCACACCCTTCTTATTATCACTCGCTCCCATTCACCCGATGACGAGTTTAAAAAATTCCCAAACTCATGCTAGCCTCTCTAGTGGTGGAATTTTGAGAGCAAAACCAACGGTCATAACTAGTGCAGCGAGTGTTGCCCAATCAAACGGTTGAATTGTATTCGTGGAGGAAAGCAATCATCTTGGGCGACGGAATTAAACTAGTTCGATGTACGATATGGCTCTTTCCCGGATTATAATCTTGCTAAAGTGTCCTCTGGTCTTGCTCATGCCAAGATATTGGTTTTCCGACGTTTCGACAGCTGCCTTTACCATCGTATCTGGCGCTATTACAGATCAGTGGCATATAAAAGTCAATGGTATTTCCAAATTTATCTAGAACTCTGTACAGATCAACCCACTTATCTTTTAGCTGTTTCATTAACTTTACAGCTAACACTTGGACTATACAGAGTAATTTCAAGTAGTCCTGAAAACTGCACGGATAGCTTTCAAAACATCAGCAAACAAATTTCTCGCCTCGTTGAAGACCAGAAAAGAATAATCTTAGTCTTAAATTAGAGTACGCGTGTGAATCGATAAACCAAAGATTTTGAATCGATGTATCGCTTCAAAAGTGGAAGTAAATGTTTTGCGCTCCGTAAGTATGTCAACTGAAGGCTCATTTTCGAGTCTATGTTATGAATTTCAAGGCCAGTTACTGAGGAGCATCTTGCATTTCCTAATATACAGCGAGAAAATGAAATCTGGGTAGAATCAATGTAGAATTTTAAATGCTCTGCTAAAGTTATGCGCCCTTTTAACCCTCAATTGATGGCCTCATTTAATCTTAAATTCTGCCATATGAGCTTTCTTAATCGCATTTGAAGTTCCTCCTCTTCAAATCTCAATTGGCGACTTTAAGCTGCTCTACTTCCATTTTAACATTTAAGTTACTAGGCTGGCATTTTAGCTGCCACAACCGCCGGCAGTCATGCGAAAAAATGTAACGGCCTCTTCTCTGTGTCCGCATTTCCCGATAATGTAGGATAAATTAGCATATTCATCTAATAAAATGTAGTTTAGCATGATTTTTCATTTATTATTTTATTTGAGGCAATTAAAACAGCCATAATAGCCTTTGACATTGGAGAGACAAATAAATAAATGTATTTATAACAGTTAATCATAAGGAGAGAAATAACAGTTAATCATGGGAGGATCCCAGGGAACCACAACTACAACCCCCCTCGTCCCCATGTGGCTCATATGCCGCGGGGTCTTCCCTCATTCCCCCGGTCCTCCAAACTAGGGACGCGGGAAAATTCTCGATACTTTTCTCTTATCGATAGATTTGTGTCTATCCCGAGTACTTTCGTGCTCGATATTCTTCTTTCGAGATTTATTCGAAAGGAATCTCATACCGTGGTATCGAAACCATAACTGCTAGGTATCGAATTCGTTGAGAGCGCCGATTGAACGAGCTGTTCGAAGAGAAATCCCAGTCGGATGACCGAAGGTGACAAATAATCCACTCATGTTCAGTTCAATGGAAGTTGTGGCTCTGATTTAAGCACCATGATTTATCGAAGTTTCCGGCGCGGATTGCTCGGAAAAACATTGTTTCCTACCGTTTCCTTCGCCGGGCGATCCTTCATTCCATTAACTTTTCATGAACATTTCACCAACGAATATTAAAATTTCTTGATTGTTCAACATTATTCTCAGACGCGCTATGCACAGCGTTTTATGCCTACCTTCGCATAATATTTGATATAGGTGAACGGTGCTCAGTATCACAATCAATAGATTGGAGGGAATGCAAGATAATCAGCTCAGAAACCATTGGCCACTACCAATAATCATTACCAGTCACTTTCAATAAATTAACGTACATAATTCTTATATTCTTCTGATAAATATTCTATGGAAACTATTTGTCAGGTAATAATGCAGATTTGATTCAGTAGTTACTCAATATCATTATTTTGTGATTGGAAACTTTGATCTAGATCTTTATTTCAGAACTTACGAGGAATCGAAAATTTTAATTGATACATTTCTTACTTTTGAGTTCATTTTCGATACTTTGGTCTCGATTCCACCATCCGACTCCAAGCCCTCTCCTCGCGAACCCTTTTTCCCGCTCCCTTTCGTCGAACGGCCCCTTTGCGCCGCAAATGACGCAAGCTTGAAATAAATCGGCCTCCCGCCGCCATAACCCCGCCCCCCCGTCTATCGTCCCCCGGGGGACGTGAAGGTCAAGATCCATCCCCTTTGGCTCCCCGAATAAATCACCTCCCACTCCCTCCATCTTGAATCCCTCCCGGAGCGGGATTTCCCTCCCTTCCTCCCCCCTCCCCCTTCCCCCGTGTCTCTCACACAAACCGAAAGAGACCTGCTCTATCTCGTCCTATTTAATGTAGCCCGCCAAACTCTGCCATTCTCATTCACTCGCCTCATTCACGACTCCTCTCTGTCTCCTCTTTTCCCCGTCATTCTCTTGCAAACAAAACACGCAAGTTACAGAGTGACGCGGAGGATATTACGATGATCCCGCGCCATACAGCCAAAGCTGATGGAGGTGTCCTCAGCCAGAGCTGATGGAAGGATCTTCAGCCAGAGCTGATGGAAGGATCTTCAGCCAGAGCTGATGGAAGGATCTTCAGCCAGAGCTGATGGAAGTATCTTCAGCCAGAGCTATTGAAAGGGTCTTCAGTACTGTTGCGGGACAACCCGCGAACACGCATGGACTCTATTTCTCTCTCTCTATCTCTATCCATTCATTTTTCCTATTCCCTACAATCTCATGCATTTCGTCCTCAAACACACCCTGCCGCACACCGTAGTGGCGACTTATCAGAGAAGTATAAATATTACAAATGACATGAAGTAATTATATTTTTTAATTGACCATTCTTCCACAAAAGAGCGATTACTCCGTTGTCTCCGTCGTTCGAAGTTCCCCCCCTCTCTCTCTCTTCTCTCTCTCTCTCTCTCTCGCTCTATCCTTCTTCGTTCGTCTTCTCCGCCGCCCACTCTCCTCCCCCCACCCCTTTTCCACACCCTCCACCCCTCCTTTGCCTCCCGAAATATTCAATATCCAACCCACTCATCCATTCACTCACTCAGTCCAGCCACCCCTCATCTCTCCCTCTCTTCATCACGATCCTCTCCCCTTCCTCTCGCATAATCTCTCTCTCTCTCAATTCTCCCTGCTCCACCCCCTTTTGAAGCACCTCTTCTCCCCCTCCCTCCCCTCCTCACCTCTGGACCTTTCATCCCTCTCCCGCACCCTCCCTCCCACTCTCCTCCCGCACATACCCCCACACACACTGCCATACGCCACAGACAATGCCGATTCGAACGTTGCGCACGGAGCAATTCCTCCATTCGCCGCAAACCGCACCTCCGCCATCTCCACCCGCTCCACCCCACCCCCCCCCCTTAATCACTTCTGCCGCCGACTGAAATATTCCTGCCTCTTCTCTTGTCTCCTCTGTTCATTTTCCTCTTTACTGCGCAAATTGTATAAAACAGCACAGGAATGTGTCAGGGTTAAAGTCATCATTTACATCTCATGAATGCAGGAGAACAGTTTATTAAAGGATATTTTATGACTCGCGCTACGTTACAATTTGTTGCAAGTTGAAGTGTTCTGAGTCGATAGCGTTGCGAGAATCTTATCAATTTTGGCTGTTTCCACATGCACGGAAAGTCATCTTTATTACTCTCCAGGAATGATTTTTGTTTGTAAAATTGAGCTTGGAGAGGACAGGAATGAATAGCAGCATGAAAATAACCTGCAGTGGTTACGAAAGTCGCAGCGTTCCAGACAGAGGATTGTCACTTTTAGAATTCCCTAGTTTATCATTCGCGTAAAATCCATAACGGGCTCTAAAATACACGTGAATTATCACTCGCTCGCGTCCAGCCTCTCTCTTAGCCTTGTGTTCTTTACGACGAAATTCATCGTTCTATTTTCCCTCAATTATTTTTTCGGGTCTGTGAAGACTATATCCGTCACTATTCACTCGAATCAATGCTATTCGATCATTGCACTTGTGGCGTGTGTAACGTACGAGTAAAGAAATTCTTGTAATAAGTCATTCCAAATCATAAATTACGTTAACTCTTTTTTTCTAAAGCTCATTTTTTTCGTTCTCTAATTTATCTAAAAGATTGTATCCGTGAAACAACAGGCTATCGTTGGACGGGCAGGAACTGGCACAAATGATTAACTCTGGCATTTGCAATTTCCCAGCGGTGTCATTTGCTTAAGATGCTCATTCATAATTGTATCGAGGTATTAATTACGTAAGTTGGTCATAGCCGAGTAAGTGAGCGGGTCATAGTCGTTATTCCTGTTTCATCGCCGGATTACGCACGGTTTAAGCTCGCTGCTATTAAGCTGTGTATCCCGAGTGTGTTATTTTTTTCTCTCAGGGATGATTATCTTTACTTCAGCGAGATTTCTCAGTCCCTTTATCGCCGTCCCCAGTGGAGCCCGCGGGCTTAGTCCTAGCACCCCCTAATGAGTTTCCTCCTTCCACGCCCCTGGTTCTCACCCTCCCTCCCTCCCACTCCTCCTCCACCCTCACTTCGCCCACTCTTGGCAGCGCCCCTCCTCTACCCCCATTCTGCCCTGATTCGTGTGTCTGTCGTTCGCCTCCTCAGATAAACCCTTTCGACTTGCTTGGGGAGCAAGAGGGGGGGGGGAGAAACTACCAGCCTTTTCTCTCTTCCAAAGCTTTGAATAAACCGGAAGAAGAGACGGAGCTTAGCCATTTCTAAAAAGCTACCGGAATGCTTAGGGAAACTCATCCTCCACCGGCTCTCTTTCCATAGTCACAGAAGAATACATCAAAAAGGTTATTTTTTCTTTAAAGTTTTCTAGTATTACAACTTACGACAGCACATGATGTAAATTTAGTAATAAAATTCAGTGTGAAGCTAAGAAAAATCTCGGCATAATCACATTATTTAACTTAAAAAATTCTAGGTGTTTCTTATTCGATACGAAACTTGTACGAACAATTTTAGTATTATTTGTTTTAGATTTTCCCTGGAGTTAACTTTTGTTACTTGGGAGGTTTTGAATGGGAATCGAAAATATTTCTCAAAGGTGTGTCCTATACACTCGTCCACTACGCCATTATCGCTGGGGACAAGGGATGTTCAAGAGTGTGTATAATTTTTGTTCTTTTTACTCATATCCTTCATGAAATTTATATATTCGATAGTAGTATTGGAAGTATTCTGGTTAGCAAATTATTTTACGATGGGAATAGTGCCAAATACTCCATTTAGAAACGGGAAAAAATATGTTTAAGCCTATTAAAACATGTGTAACTACAAAAATATTTTATTTAGAGTATATACAATCACTTGCCGACTTTAATGCGATTGCTTTGATGTATACTAAATCCACTCATCAATCGAAAAGTGAATGTAAATATGGCAGAAAATGAATCGGAGAAAACGAAAAAAAATCACGACGTCAGAAACGGAACAAAAGCAATAATAATGCGACCTCGTATGACAGCACGGGACAGATGTGTTGGTGGGATAGAAGATGATAAGCACTGTCTACAATAAATAGTATATAAACTAATGAAACATAAAAATAAAGCAGATAAAGATGGAGCCCGACTGAATCTTATACCAAATGAAGAATGGATGAAACACTATTGGAGTTCATTGTGTGTTCGAGCATCACTAGCGAAACACTTCATATGGCTGACACTCCAGAGACTCTAATTCTAAAAACGAAGAATTTTAAATGAGTTTGTTTTCTATTAGTTTTCTATTTTTTAAATATCACATGTATGTGCACTTTCAGCGGTAGAGACTGTTTTGATCAGCTTTAGTCACTCAAATCTCATAACTGTTCAGGGATTGTGTATTCATGGGCGCTTAGAATGATCGATAGTGGAAATGCTAAAAAAAAGTTTCATTTCAAGCTTTTAATTTTGTTGATTACTGATTTTCAGGATGGGATTAAATGAATTTTTGAGATCTTTTTTTGCATATTACCAACTATTTTTGCTGAAACCTTAGTGCTGTTTCGTTCCTCGAACGTGCCATGTGGGAGGAATTGCTTGTACGAAGCATCAAAGGCGTGAAGGTGCGTGTCTAATCCTTCTCTCGTAATCAGCCATTCGCGGAAGCACTCCAGCCGCTGCAGCTACTGCTCTCTTTAGAATTCCTCTCCGATAGCGACGCACGGCGGAAAATCCCTAGTAATACCCTCGAAAGGATTTTTTTTCAAAATTATCTTTATTTTCCATAATTTCACCCATTGGAGTCTGCGTTCTTCCAAAAATTGCATTTATGATTCGCTGCTTCAGCAACGACGACAGCTATTTCTGAATGACAGGAACTTGACTGCAAGTCGTGATTTGGAGTGGACATGTTGGTAGCAATGAATGTAAGTTTTAACTTGCTAGAACGTCAGTTTAGAGTTGCTTGTAATGGAGATCATCCCTAATTTCGATTTTCAATCATTGGGTTCGCTATTTTTCCTCTAGCGTGATGAGACAGCTACCTATCAAGAAAGATGCAGCTCAAATTAATAAGCTTATCTTAATATTTCTCAAGTATTAACTAAAGGGGAGATAGCTTCACAAAATAACTTTTTCACTTTCTCTTTGCAAATGGATTAAAAAATTCAATAACCAAGAAGAAAGGTCGTACATTGAAAAAATACTCCATTCTACTCATCATAAACACGTCTACCTATCCGGCAAACATTTTCCTTTCGTCCCATTGCGAATAGGCGTCCATTTGAATCGCACGATTTAACGGCTCCCCTCGAGTATCGGCCGCTTCAACCCTGTGTTGGCTGCAGAGTTCCAGGAGATCCACCCTCACAAATTAAAAAGTAACTTGTTTTCTTCCACAGATTTATTTCCTTGGTACAACATGTTTAGACACAGCGGTGTCGTCATCAGGTACAAACTCAAAAAAAATTTTCAGATATATATATATATATCATGAGGGATGAGGTAAGGGATGACTGGTAAGGGATCTGTGGAAGAAAACAGGAGTTACTTTTTCATATGTGAAATTCAACTTCCACATAGTTGAGCCTAAAAGTATGGAAGGTACATCCCTCTTCCCCCAAACCTCACTGGTGGATGTCACCGGAGTCGAAGCAAAGATGGAAAATAAACAAACGCAAGACGAAGGAGTATTCTTCTCGGGTTCTTACCTTATTCTCGCAGAGTTTGTCTCGTAGTGATGAATTTGTTCGTGCATTTTGCATTCGTCGAGAACATTTTTATTTTGTGCCATATCGGGGCAAAATCGAAATTGGCCAGTCAGTTGTATAATGCCGACGGGCCAAAATACCTAACCAACGGACGGGACTGAAAGCGTAACATGTCAATTTGACAAATATGACGACTTTATAATTTCCAGCATTTGCTTGTATGAAATGCTGAGCTAGGTGGCATAATTGTCTCCTCACGGATTTCTCCGATTTTCATAAACCTTTGAAAGCATGCTCCACATTAGGGTGGATTGAAAAACAGTTTTTTTTTCGAAATCGATCTCCGGAAAATGCTGAAAGTTTGTAGTTGGTAGTCCTTATTACCCATAAAAAACTCTAACTTGATCGGATTATATCTTCAGGATGCGCTTTTTAGTCAAAATTTTCAATTTTTATGAAAAAAGTAAAAAATTTTCAAATTTTCCTGATAGTTTCTAGATTTTCCCAGAATGATTTTATGGCAAATAAATACATATATTGCATTTATATTGTTTGATATTAGCGATTGAGTGTGTTTGAATCAGGCAAATGGTTTAACAGTTCGTCAAAAATCGTCCCACCGATTTCGAAGAAAATGGTTTTTCGATCCACCCTACTCCACATTCGTCATGGTAAGCAAAATCGAATCTCGTGAGACTCAAATGGTAATTATCATTAGTTATCAATTATTAATAGCGTATGACATATTGTCTCAATTTGGTGCGAAGGAAGTCTGAAGAATGGGAGTTGATTTCAATCGCAATCACTCGAGGTGCAATATCTGCACCAGCACGCGTCCTCCCTTCAACTTCAACTTACCGCGAATCTTCCGAATAATCTTTCAACATTTATGGTGGAAGTAAAAAAGGTGGAAAGATTGCAACGCCCATTGTTCACGTAAGGTGAAGGAGCGATCTTCTCAAACGACTCCCATATCGTTCTCGCTGAATGTTTCTCGCGCTCATGAATTGTGCGAGATCGTGAAGCATGTAAGAATATGAAATATCTCCTGGATATGCACAAGCTTATTTATAACTCTAAATTTACTTGTCAAATAGAATATGCCATTATTTGTAAATTTATCTGTAATGGATGTTATAATGCAACGAATAGTATCGTTACCATCGGCTAACTGCCATCTATCGACTGCCCTGATAATTCATTTAAAAATGAAATCCAATTTAGTAGAAATTGGAGCAGATTTTATCCGGTGAAGAGTCTGATTGGGGATCGGGTTGGTGTGGTGGCTAGAGTACTCGCCTACCACACGGGCGGCCAGGGTTCAAATCCCTGCAGAGGTGGATGTTTTTTAGAGGGAATCCGATCCCTACTTGAGTGTCTTGCGGAGGGCACTTCAAGTACAGTACTCCATTTGTCGGATGAGACGTTAAACCGTGGTCCCCTTGGCGCCTTTCTTTAAGAGCAGGCTAATGCCGACGCCGCGTTTCAATCCACCCTTCCTCCCTTACCTATCCCCTACGGCGCAAATGACCTAAGCCGTCGGGCGTCTACCCTAATATCCAATCCAAGGGTGTGATTCTCCATAGTCTGCAGCGGATATGTTACTTCTTCCTGCGGCACGAAGCCAGGTCAGGAGACTGACTGACTCAGCTATCATTTTCGAGACTTAGGAAAGGTTTATTTGTTCTTAGCCATGCGCGACGGTTAACGTTCACAAATATTTTCTGACATGTTTAAAAATCCGACTTTCGATGCCTCTGCAATATTTTAACACTTTATGTTTTCATTAAAGTGTAATCTATTTTTTAGATCGGCAAATGCTTTTGTGCATTGGAAATGAAACTAAACAAGAGGTACTCTCCCAAGAAATGACAGATTATGCCCTCTACGATTTCAATTCATAATTTTATTAGTATAAAGATAGCGAAATAGGTACTATTATGCTCCATTTATCTGAACAGGCTATTAGTGAAAAATCGATAAACGCATTGGATTTTATAATGCGCGATTTCTATCTTACATAAGACATAATTAGAAATAGAAAATAATTAGATCAATCGTTGACGGTGTTACTTTGTGGACGTTCATATTAATCCATTGACGTGTAAGCGTTGAAACCCGTCGAGGTGCAATAAAAAGTGTGGAAAATACAAAGTGTTATTTTTCATTTATAGAAAATAAGCCGAAAAACCCGTGAAAGTACCGACGCACAACGGTCGGAAATCGAAAAATTCCGGATTAAAGTCCAAAATGGCCTTTTTTGAGGTAAAGAATAGATACTTGGCCCATGTACTCACAATTAATTGTCAATTATGGAATGGTAAGCTATTTGCATTAGGCTTTAGTCGTTATTTAGATGCGGAGGCTTAAACTTGGCATAATTTCCCAGGTAATGCCCGCTTTCATTTTTCTTCGGAAATCTTTAAAGTTACACAGATGGTGTCGCAATGGGGGGCATTTTAATTAAATAAAAACATTATCACTTATATTTTATTGCCTGTACTATGCTCACGTTTCAGATATTTTTGTCCATATTTTTATGCTATTACGTCATAAAATGGGAGACGCTTTTTTCAGGTAAAAGTTTTAATAAATCAGTCATTATCTTTGATTTTAGAAATATTGTCAACGATATATTTCATCAGGGTATAAAGTAAACATATTTTGATGTAATTCTGAAAAATATTGGAAAACAATTTGCAATGCCGAACGTAAACAAGATTTTTCGATCGCGCGTTGCTGCCCGGCTCCGCGCAGCGGAGCCTGGATATACTGACTCTGTTGGATTGTTGTAGTTGTGTTGACCTAAACTCCTCAAATTCGTTGTTTTCAAGCTTCTCATGTTGTCATAGATTACCACAGGTTCTATAGTGAAGATATTACTTGGGTACTGTGTGCTATTACTTCACAAAAATGCGGAAGTTTTCTTAGACAAAAATTACATAAAACAGTCATTATCTGTGGTTTAAGAAATGTATGTTCCGAAATATTTCATCAGGGTGTTAAGTAAAGATATTTTTAAATTAATTTGCAAAAATTTTGAAAATTATTATGCAACGCTGTAATTAAACTCGATTTTTTTATTGTGTGTCGCGGCCCGGCCCCTGGTAATACCGACTCCGTTCGATTTTTGGAGTTTGTGGACCTAAACTCCGCGCATTTGCCGTTTTCAAGCCGTATATGTTGATATTGATTGCCAAAGGCTCTTTATTGAAGATATTGCGGGGATAGTCAATCCATAACGGACGCACAGCTGTGATAAATCTGTGTTTCTTCGGTAACTTAACTTAAATGGTGCCGAAAACTATGAGCGTCATTCTACTCTTTTCAAAAGGCAAATATTGGAGGCATGCGATTGGAAGGCATGGGAAATTATGAAAAGCTATGGAAAATCTGGGAGGTGTAAGTGGGGACTCCTTTCTTCGTATCTTTCTTTGCCCGAAATATCCAGGTTGGGTGTACAAAGACTACCAAAGCCACAGGCCTTGGTAGTCTTTGGCCAGGCCAGGTTTACCTTCCTGTAAGGGAATCTTATTTACCTTCGGACTCGCGGAGTCCCGGTAGAACATCCTGAAGGACGAGCAATATTCTCTACTCATAAAAGAATACTGCGACTCTTAGGCCATCATGTCAGTGCTTTATCCTAAAATAATATTTATCGGCGGTGGCGATTCCTGTTAGGGAACGACCCCTGCAAAATATGCGAAAGTAGAACCCTAGCTAGCGTAGGCACTCGAGAATAGGGTCTGATCGGAGTGGAGGCATGAGGGCTCGTCACACCCCCTTTCCACTCTCTCCCTTCACCCCCAATCCTCTCCTTTCTCGGAACCCACTCCTCCTCCCAGAGGCAGACACCCTAATGTCCCTTTCCCTTCCTCGATTCAAATCCGGAACGTAAGCCATGGAGTGAGAGACAAACAAAAAAACAGCCTCTCTTTGGTTTCCCCAAAGGTTATCAAACGCTTCCCAATCTTCGGCTAAGTCCCAAACGCATTCCACTTCCATCTTCGGTAAGCCTAATTGATGAGTTGATTGGTCGGTGACAGACATTGAAAACGTGGCCATCCCATCAGGATAATCGTTTTGCTGCTCTTCAAATCCACTTTGGGAATGTTTTCACGACTTAACCACACTTATTAAGTCAAAGAAGCTAACCTCTTTATTGACTCTTAAGCTAAACATTTAATCAAGTGAGGGTTTTTTACCACTCTCTAGTTTAAGAATAAAATTCTTTTTGGACTATCATGGTAAAAAAAACTCAATGATGTAGGTAAAAGCTGAGAGGTCAATGATGTAGGTACTAATACTACATGCTCCGTGTTCTTTTAATGGGTTGCTTCCAAAGAAATAATTTGGACATTTCTTGCAGCTGGTCGTCTGTATACCTATATACGACCCAAATAGCCTATGATTTTATAGTAAGTCTATGGAGAGAAGTGAGTCTTCTATTATTTGCGAATCACTTATTGTTCGGTAATTGTTGAGATATTGGCCACTAGAGATCGTGGCCCAGAACCTACAACGCCCTCTATGGCGCGAGAGTGTGAGAAACTAGAACTGCACTGGTGGGAGAGTGCGTGCGAAGGGCTGAAGCAACAAGCGAGGACGACTGAGGGCGAGAGGGAGAGGCAAATAACTAGATGGAGAATCACGTGTGCTCGCAGAAACGAGGTCCAACGAGGAACCAACAATTACCGCTCTTTCCACAATAATGTGCGTTTGACGACAACGCAGTAATTAGGGAAGTAGATGCCAAAAAAATTCCGTGAATAACACCTGCCGGTTCTCTATTGAATCTGAGTCTGCCTACTTGATAGGTATATTTTGCCTTTTTTCCGTTCCCATTTACATTGCGTTTCATTCGAACGCCGTATCGAAAACCTCACCGCGTTGCGATGCAAGCTCACATCTTCCCATCGATTCCATTTCAAACGGAAACACGATTCTCGTATACTCTCCAAGTGGGAATACTCCCTGTGGGAATCTATTGCTTTTTATTCCAAATTGCCGCGGGTGAACTCCCAACCAGGGGTCGACAGAGTTTCAGCAACTTGGCACCACCAGCACCAGGGATCACCGTTCTCGCTTCCACCAACTGGAAAATGCAAATCTCCTCTTCGAGTGTTGTATCGCGGTCGACGGATGGGGGAGAGGGAGACAGAAAGAGAGAGACGACCAAATAATTATTCCATTCGCCCTCATGCTATCTCCGACTCGGGAGAAAAATTCACGTCGGGGAGAAATGGGGGGGAGACACTTTAAATTCGGCACATCGCATTCCATTCGGCATTCCCTTGTCGTGCATTTATGAAATGCTCAAGCAATGCAATTTATTTTAGTATGCCTCAGTTACTCAAGAGCACGCTGGGATAGTCTTTTATGGAGCTATTCGCTAGAATTGATTAAGCAGTTGTGCTTCTACTTTATTCCTTCATTTTCTTACATTAATTGCAGATCTCCCATTAAAATACTTTATGATTTTTTTACAGTGAATATGAGATTTTTATAAGCATTGGAGATACTCAAAATGGTACAATATTATTTACCCAAATGAATTTATTCATGAAGGATTTTCAGAAACTTTTTCGTAGTATTTTGTCTCACATCTCTACCAGATAACATTAAATCGACACACCACTTCTCCAAAACCCTGAACAGAATCCCATTCACTCGAAGTAAATAATTAGTATTTTTTTACCTCACGCACTTGAGCTCAAAACAACTATCGAGAATACACGTGAAAACCGTCCTATTTGATACATTTTATAGATTTACATTCAACCCTAAGTACCATAATAATGATGTTGCGAATAATTCCTGAGGTCAGTTAGAGCGTCCCTCATCTCTACTTCCTCCCTTGATAACCCTCCATTATTCTTATGTTATCCGTGTCTTCATTATAATTTCTAATTGGGAAGAACGCTATTGCGTTGACGATTATTCAGAAACTTACGCTTCAGTTTCTTTCTCTATGAGTGTATTTATTTGTTTCGTCTGTGATGTCATTTAGAAATATATATTTATTCACCAGGTTCAATTTTTCATCGATTTGATAATCACGAGATTGCAAATTATTTTCTTTTTCATGTCACTCCATCAAGCAAAAAAAAATGATCTCATATTAAAAAGGCATTCATTTATTTGTCTTTTGAAGTGAGACTGAAGTTCACGGACATATATGTCCTGCAAGCCACCGCAGTGATGTGTGGCAGGGGATTTTAGGACACCAGTGGTGTATAGGTGTGGAGAATAAGGCTTTAGAAGTTTAAATGACGAAGTGCATTATGGGAGTGTTTAGAGTGACGCTCATCGTCAGTTTTTACTAAGGTCACTTATTGTGCGTGGAAGGAGCGAATTTTGTACCTTTCTGTTCAGATTTTCATCTCCCATATTTAATCGCTTCTGTCACACCTAGAGATGTAGTATAGTGTCAAAATGATATTCTCTGAGTCGCTGAAAGTACCCATCTGATCTCGATTTCTCTATCAATCTTAGCCAAGCGTGAAGTCTCCTAGTTTCTGATGGATCTAAACATAACCCTTTGAAATGCTGTTTGTGCGCTCGTTTTAACGAAGTTCGCAGCTTTCCTTTGAATTTTATTAATAGTCCTGCTTAAATTTTTTAGTCCATGGTCCCAAATTATCGCGGCGTATTCGAGGTGCGGCCTAACTAACGAAGTTGCTCATCGCTTTTTGTTTTTCATCCGAGTACCTCTCTATTATACGTGTTTGAAATGAGGTTTGCCCCACGTTTTGTGTCTTATCGCGGCAGCACGACAAGTACAAGTGCGTGTCGGATGTAAGGCCTCTCAAGTTAAGAGAAGGTTTAAATCAATAGTCCAAATCAATTTTGATGGTGATC
Organism: Ceriagrion tenellum; assembly: GCA_963169105.1. Lineage (NCBI taxonomy): Eukaryota > Metazoa > Arthropoda > Insecta > Odonata > Coenagrionidae > Ceriagrion > Ceriagrion tenellum. The sequence continues at coordinate 174,685,563 of OY720633.1, forward strand.
CATTTAGTCACGTTAATAAACTGTAGTACTGTAAATGATCCAAATTTCAATTTCAAACCTCGGTTTGGTAGCCAAACACCTAGTTTATTTTTACAATATGGTCAATTTGGAGATCCCTGAAGATATGCTGGAAAACAGAAGAACAAATAAGGCAGCCAATATCAGGTGATTTGGCTTTGGTCAATCGGTGCCTTTACGCAGGACTTTACGAGTCGAATTCACTCTGGAAGGCTCGTTCAGCCAATGAAGAGTCCCATTTGCCCTTAAAATCGGCGCGCATTCAACTCATCAGTTACTAGTGTGAATTTTTGTGGAAATCTCATCAAATTTTGATAAAAATTAATGCCATTTTTGTTTCATATCCTTGATGTTTATTTGGATTACTCGATTGATTCCGAACTTGTACATTTATCGATGCATAGCCTGGGTGTCTATATACAATGAAGGCGTGTACTTATGCTTGAATAAAAACGCGATAGAAATAATAGAAAAAAAGAGCATTGGAAAATCCAAGGAAATTGGGGTGTCTGTAACACGGAGTGGAATGCATGTCGTTTGGCTCCCTTAAGGAACCTCCGTCCTTTGGGGCAACATTATCCCCCTGCCCGCCCCTGAGCAACTCCTCCCCACCTTTCCCGCTCCGTTCCCAGCCCCGGCAACTCTCAGAGGCCCCCCAGAGCGGGGACACGCCTACCTTCCGAGAACTGTGCTGGAAAACACACGTCGTCATCGCCCGAGAGAGACACTTCTCTCTCGAGTACATTCCCACTTCACCCCACCCATTCCCCTCAACTCAAACCCTCCCCCACGGCCCCAATAAATACGGCCATCCGCCCACTCCACTCACTTTCTCCCCTAGCACCCTAATTTCCTCCCTTCCTCTTTGGGGCGCCCGGTGCCAGCGCCCTCCCGTACATCATCTCATATCGACATTTTACCAGACTCGCCTTCAAGAGTACATGACAACTCTCCACCGCCGTTGCGGTCAAAACTATTCAAGGGACCCAACCCCATTAGAAACATTCTAATGGCCCCAAACAATTTGGAAAATCACCAGATGACTTTCCGCAATTACGAGGTAATCTGGCATGGCTTACTGTTTCAATGACTTGCCATCTTAAGTGAAATACATGAAAATGTAGTAAATCAACAAAGTTTCACTGGTCGGTGGATATAACATATTTCCCTCAGTTTCTCTACGTCTTTGTAAATCATAGAGCTAGTCGTCGTGAAACTTTCCGGTGCCTTGATGAGCAAGTTTTCTAGACAAGAAGGAACGTGTGGTGTAAGTGGGAGGCAGGAGATATGAAACATTATAGAGATGTTCGCTCAATCCTAAGATTGATTGAAAGCGGCCCTCCATCCTTCCCTATCTAATGCTAGTTCCCTTATCTCCTTGTATCTCTTCCTATACACATTGCTCTTTAGTTGGTCCATGAACTTATTCCTGCGACTTCCTCTGGAGACTTCTCCTTCAATTTAACCTTCGATTATGTTATTTACAAACCAATTGTGCCGCAGTGTGCCCAATCCATCAAGTTCTTCTTTTCTGTATCATGTTCCATTAGTTCCTTTTCTCTCCTAATCTTCTGTAAACTTCATCATTTCTTATTTTGTCCGTCCATTTCCACACCGCCCGCACGCCGGCGAAACAAGTAGCGCTCTCGTTTCCTGCCTGGCTGGCCTAGTGGCTGAGGACTAGTGGTCTCGCCCGTCAAGAGGGCGGCTCGGGGTCCATTCCCGGTCCCGGAGTTTATTGATGCTTTTTCTCGCACTTTTTTTGACTGTTCTAGAACATTGTTCTGGCATTTTCCCGAAATTATCTAGCAAATTCCAGAATGGTCGCTCTCACTATAAATGCTGAAGCCCTTGGCCCTACGAGCCAGTCTTGCATCGACATTGGAACAGTGAACAACAATGAGACAGCTTAACATAAGTCTCTGTAATCGCTAGCTGACCTAACCAACCATCAGCTACATGTTCTTCATTTTCTTGTGTTAAAGGTGGCTTCCCATGGCTATTAGGTGGTGGTCACTCTTCATATCCGCGCCGGGATAGGTCTTGCACTGCTGTACTTGCATCTTCTTCGGGCAGGTTCTTGCATCTAACTATAACCAGTATGTACTCTATTTGGTATTTGGCAACATCGTCTGGTATCTTCCATATATACTCCTACGCCGATGGTGCTCAAAGAGAGTGTAAGCTACTTCCATCTTCTTCTCTCAATGGAACTCTACCAGTCTGTCTCCCTTGGTATTTCGTTTGACCAGTCCGAAATATGCTATACTTTTTCCTTCTTTTCCCTCTCCTATCACTGCGTCTCCCATGATGATGAGGTTTTCTTTCTCTTTTGCTTCTTCAAGGACTTCTCCAATTTTTCCCTACAACTACGCTTCTTGAATGACTTCATCCATATGACTAGACGTTGGTATGTCGACCTGCACGATCACTGTGTGCGTCACCTCTCATTCTAGCGTCATCATCAAAATCCTCTCGCTGTACTGCCAGACTGATGTCACTCTACTGCCTCATTTTTTCTTCAGTATGATGCCTATGCCTGCGATCCTCTGGTAATCTCCGGAATATATCACTCGGTAACTGGTGTTCCAGTAGTCGTCTATCCCTACCCACTTGATCTCGCTGGCTCCCAGTATATCTCTCCCTAGCCTCTCCACATCTATCTTCGCGTTATCTAGCTTCCCGATCACCCCCAAAGATCTCACATTATATTTCCCTATCCTACGCTTGTCCTTCCTGACTGATGTACCGCTCTTACTAGTCCTAACCCGGAGATCCGATTGTTTTTCCGATCCGACTATTTTACCAACGGATTATTTTTCTGGGAGGAATTTCCTCACGTCATATATAGCTATAATGCAGGGTTGCATCTTCTATGGAGACTAATGTGGTGGTTTCCCCGTTGTCTTCCACATCACAGTACCCCGGCCAATTCCGTGAACTTCACTCTTACCCGAAGCTTTGGCTATTAATCACCCTTCTCCCTTTGGTCCAACTACACCTGCATTCTTCACTTGTTATAATATTGTCACTGCAGTTACCACCTCTTCCTCACTTTTTTCAGTTTCATACGGACATTCTTGCTAACTAATTTGTAAGTATCTGCGTTATCGCCTGCTCCATTATTATTGTATAATTCTTCAAAGTATTTACTCCAACAGTCCCTGATGTAGCTCTTATTACTGCCACACGATCACTCTTTTGTTCTTCTTCGTATCCATTTCACTGCCCTCACATTGCTTTGCCCTTTTCAGCCACCTCACTGATTTTACTCAGACGGCCATCTTTCATACGATCCACTGGTGCGTAGAGAGCCGCAACTCCTCGATAACCTTCTTTCTGAAAAACCCAGAGTTATCCCGGGGACACCGACTCGCATTCCCTTGCTAACATTTTGTCACGACTCCACGAGTTTGGGATAGTACGTGGAATAAGAGCGACTGCTGCTATGTTTTCTGCTTTAATTTTATTTGCTTTTCGAGCAGTGCAACGAAGCACCGCGCCGTCGCACGTTCTCTCTTCAGTCTCGCCTTCTCTGCTCGCTGGCGTCCCTCACCCAACACTCACCCCACTCTCCTCTTCATGCTCTGCGCCACACTCTTCCTGGGACCGGGTTTTCGAAGATTATTCCATCCAAATGACTCCTCCCCCACCCCGCTCGCCACCCCTGCTCACGACAGCTATCACTCTGGCACCCTCTCGATTCCGAGTGCGTTCCGAAGTTCACCGCCAATACTGCCATTAAACGGTACGAGAAGCATAATACTGCCACTGATGCAATGGCCTTTGATTATGCAGTGGCCGGCAGAGGCTTACTAACCGCATGTGCTTCAAGATGGTCGACATGTGCGGTGATTAATTAGGCATTCATTATAACAAGTAATCTTTGAGTAATTTCTTAAACTAATCCAAATGACATTGTTGAAGAGCATTTTAGTTAAATGCTTATTTTCATTGCATTGTTCTCATATCACGTCATACCAATTCCTTATTTCCTCTGTTGAGAATAAAATAAATTCGCATCAGCTCCAGCGAATTACTTAACTGTTGTGAGCTCGTACTAAATCTCAGTAAATGTATCTCAAAGTACACTTCTTGGGAAACTCAACACAGCCTCGCATTATCAACATAGTAAGTAATTTCGTAAGGTTAAAGTCCTCAAAATATATCAAATTCTTTTAAATTACCGTAACTTCAGATATATCGTGGAACATGCACATACATAGCATACGCGGCACAGCATTAAAAAAACTAGGATTTATCAAACGTATGTAATAGGGGAAGGATCTCGTATGTAAAAGCAAAAGATAGATGTTATTTCGCTTTGCTAAGGCCACACCTCGGATACACTTTGATCATTTGGAACCCTGGAAAGAAAGATTTAGCAAAAAAGTTAATGAAATACAAAAGAAAACTGCGCGCTTCGATAAAAACTGCAATACGAGCGAACGCATAGTGTTGGTCAGCTTTTAGAAGGATTAAGTTTGGTCCCACTAGAGGCTTGGAGGCTCTGAGATACATTTATTATGCTTGAGAAATTCAGAACAGGTTTATTTCAGAGCGACTCAGAGAATATCATTTTCACGCCACAGCACATTTTTTTGGTCCTTCAGAAGCGATGCTATAATAGAGATACACTGACAAACAGATAGATACAAAATTTCGTTTTTTCCACGCAAAATAATAGACGTTAATGAAATCTGAGCTCCACTTAAAACATAGTCATGAAACGTTTCACCATTTCACATCCCAAAGCGTCGTTATTTATAGCTTTACACGGCTGGTGTCCTAACATCCCCTGCCACACTCCCATGTGACGACTCGCAGGATAGTTATTAGATGTAGATGTATCCCATTAACTCCGTTATAAATGACATAATCGAAAATGAAATGAACTCTGTTAATCTGTAGCTTTTAAACAATTCATCGACAGTTAATGTCAATCCATGATATTCTTCATGGCAAGCTGTGCACAGCATCCGCGACGCGTTTATCAAACATCAGTGAGATAACTGAAGCAAATAGTTTGTGTGTTTGTATTAGTACCGGTGAGATTTAATAATACCTTTATCACTTGGAAAAGACTCCATGGCAATGAAACCATCGAGTAGATTATGAAGTTTTTATTGTTTATGGCACATTTAATGTCATTCTTTATGTATCTCTGGCTATTAATGGTTTAGAGGCAATTTGCAGATAAACTACGCGTTCGAAAGACTAATCTACGGGAGACTTTAATTCTATTGCTCTTACCCTCATTCCCTCATAATCTTAACATTTCGAATAAGGGACTGGATTTACGTATGGACCGATAGGTAACCTAATTTCCTGCTTTGATGTATTAAACGGTGATTAAAAGTTAGACATTATAAAAAAAGTACATCCCATTGGATTCGGGCAGAATTATTTATTCTAGGAAGCCCGTGTTCTGAGGTATGAGATATAATCGGGAAATCTTAAAGAACTTTGTAAAGTGATGAAGAAGAATCCCCTACGAGGCTCATATAATTGATCCATCATTTAATAATCACCAAGTATATGTAAACTCAAGTTTTGAAGAGACAGATTAGCCGAAAGTCGCTGTTCGATCGGTAGAGGATGACGAGGGTATGTATTTCGGAGGTGCTCCCAAGGCGAAGTCATTTCATTAAGTTAGCGCTTTGATTGAATTATTTCACACCTTTACCTTTGAGACTTGAGTAATTCACTGCCTCCTTCAGGGAACTTCTAACTTATTTATTCGAAAAAAATATGTGAGTGAACTGAGTACCCCAGCTCTTTATCTGCAACTGTTTAAACTTCGAAGAATTAAAAAAAACTAGCTTATTTTTGTTCGGTTTTAAGCACAATCCTGCGTTTGGCACCCATTGAATGTAAAATCTTCACACATTCACTCCCTGCTTTATAGCCATACTTTTATGCTTGCTGCCACATTCCTTAAAATTTCCACTATTATTTTTACTCATAATTCGATACATAAATCAGAAGTCAACGTATCAAACTGTCAACGTCAACTTTATTATCTGAGAGCCCCAATATTTGCTCACTTACCGCACGTAATTACTCGTGTCACAGTTGCTGTGTCAGATGTTGCAACATCTCCGAATTTTTTCTCCCCCAAGATTTCGTTCTGAGGGTTCGAAGAACCGGACTGGAAGAACCCCTCGTCTAAACTATCTACTGAGCGTCCATTGTTGAGCAGAAAATCTTTTCTGGCTTCAACGGCAGCTGTCGATTTATTCGTCGCAATGGATGATACGTATCTCATCTTCGTTTATAGATTTCTGACCTACCACTAAAATAAAGACATATGCCTGCATGTTCACCTGCCTACTCCATAGCGCACTACATAAGAGCTGCTCCAGGATGGGGTTGCCGAAATGCGTTTTCAGGGCAGTCCTTCCTCCTCCTTTCATGTTGGATGGCGGGCGGGCGGCTACGTCGCCAGATGGTCCCGGGCCGTTTTCTATGACGTACGTGCATGCCGTGTCTATTTTCGCGGTTAGATGGAAAGGTGAAGATTAAAAATCAAATTCGGAGATTAAGATCAGAAAAATTGGAGCCACAAAGTAAAGACGGTGGGATGATTCTGATCAATTTAGCTGCGAAGCATTGTTATGGACTAGAAGAGTAATTTTGTTCGGCTTTAAAAGTGGAGTTTTAGGCATTGTGGTGAAAAAAGGCATGGGATGGCTTTAAACAGGAGTCCAATCTATATGATTGAGTAAATAAGAAAGGTTGAAATACTGGAAATCACGGACGTGCATGCCTGCGTGAATTATGAAAGATATATTCCCCCTTTTCATCTTTGTATCTGAGTGTGGTAATAGGTAACTGAATATATTTCCTTTCTCTCGTTGTTCACTAATGGAGGTATAACTTCTATTCCTGTTGACATCTGCATCAGCGGACGGGTCACTACCAACCGTGTTTTGTTCGTCAGTGACGGTCCCGTTGATTGATTTATTTTATCCTTCCCTCTCTACTTGTTTTTGGTTAGTAATTTTGTGAGTTCAACTAAATTCCCTGGGCTGAATAAATTCTCCTGGTGCATCTTTCTGCGTTGGGAACATGCCGTTATTCCTGTGATATGTGGAAAATTCCGCCGTGGTTTTCAATCAATTGGTATTTTCATAGTGCTTGGCTGTTCGCCTATTTTATGCTCACACTTCCAAGTGTCGTACAAACATCACTACCCAATACTTTTGTCTTAAGTACAGCTTTTCAATGCAAATGATTTACTAGAAAGTGCATTGAAGACTGAATTAAACGTATTTAATGATCAATTCGTGTCCTTGATTGAACTTCTCTTCTGAGTGTCCCAACCAAAAAATCAGAATACAAATGAACTACACTTATACATTGTTTTTACGAAGAGCCGTAATAGGTATGCGTGAGGAGGACACGCGGAGCATCTCCTGGAAATGGTAAGCATGTGCACTTTATCAATATAAGTTACCGTAGAATGTGTGATACAAACTTTTAATAATGTCGTATGTTAATAATGTGATCTTTTGATTCTTCAATGAAGAGGTTTACAATGCTTGAGTTTCCTATCGTTTCACTTTAACTTTCATTGTTTTATTTTCCCTCACTAGGGTTGACATCGATTATCCTAACACCCCTAAATTCGATTGAAACACCATGCCGAAGTACAGGGGTGTTCCATTGATTTAAATAATTTTTATTTTCTATTACCTCTCCAAGTAAACAGTAAAAAAAATGTTAGGGGTGCTTTCTCTGTTAATAAGTACAGTTTTTTGTGCAATGTCCTAATTCCACTCGCTGTCATTTATGTCGTCCACCACCAGTAATTTGTACGTATCAGGATGTTACTCTTGGATTGCTGCATTCTAAAATAATGTTTGGTCGGTCTGGGCAATTCCTACTATAATATTCATGAGGAGTTGTTATTTGATTTATAGTTATGTTGGAATCCACGACCATTGCCGAAATTAATCGGATTACCGTCTTACTTTATTGCCAGGTGTAGGTCCACCAGAAAATCTTTACGGTGATAGCTGTGTAGTTAGTCAATGCTAGAGGGCGCAACTTTTTTCTCATTTAGGTCATGTGTGACAACCGTCGGAGAAGCTGCTTGCTTATGAAATGCGAGTCTACGAAAGGAAGCACTGATATCACTTTCATTGAGATCCAATTCCCTCAAGTTGTGTTCTCAATATATGAGGATTGCAGGTTTCGCTAAACTGAGAGAAGTTTTTTCATTGCGGATGTAGGTACCACCAAAAAAGATGTGTTTTTACAGTAGAAAACTTTGATTCAGCTACATGGTAGTAAATTTTCATTAAATGTATTCATTAGAGAAATATAAGGAATATCATTACCGAGGTGTTCAGCAGGCAGAATTTAGCAGCCATATTTAAGTGGCAAGTAGTGGTGGCCGGGGCACCCGATGCTGTGTAGGGGCCGATCGCGCGGCTGGTCCACTACATGATGACTTGAAATAACCTATCAAGGGCACCTATTAGATATTTCACCCGTTGATGACGTTTATCATTTGGGAGAGTTATGTCGGATCGTCTTGGCATACGGTCCTAAATTTGCTCGCTTTTTGGGGGACAAAATATCAAATCCAATGTCACATCGACGTAGTTTATATTTCACCACGGCACATTCATTAGAAAATGCCATCTGATATAGTATTCGTTGAACCTTTTAATGATGATACAATTAACTCAATTCAGTGTGAGGCAATATTTGTCAAGGAGCATGGGAATTAGCTGGTTCACTCGATCAAACTGCTTGAGGGTTCTAGTTGTATAAATGCGCATGGATCGTTAACGAAGCTAAAAATGAGTCGAAATAGTATTCTGAGGAGTATTTTTTTAAACTAATCACTCATGGCAAGGCATGACAACTTGTAAAGCACCATCTGTAATGTCAACACAAGCGCAGACGGTATTAAAGGTATCAACTTCGTTCACTTCCAGTAGAAGACCCAAGCAGAGTAATGTCCGAAGATTTTTCAGTTTTTGCCACTTGGATTGTTCTCGCCATGTGAGTGAGCCATGAGTGGTTCAAAATTTTATATAGTCCCCAGCCCATGATCCATTGACACTGAAAAATTGATGCGGGGGTTTGGGTAACTACAGCAGATATTAGAAGGATAAACTTCCCTGGGTTCAGTGGATGCATTAAAAGTATTTTTAATATTTTAGTGTCGTCAACCATGATTTGTGTTCAAGTACCCTGACTCTAGGGATTCCCAGTGAAAATGTTGCCTGCGAGAGATTTCTTTTATTCTCGCAATACTGCTCTGGCGAAAAAGTGAAATAATCTAAAAGAAGTTAATTTTGCAGCTTAAACGATTTTTTTCATTTGAAAATAAAGACAACTGTATGTGATACATTGTTATGAATTCTGTCTTTTTAAGTAAATAGTTAACGTGAACGCAAATGAAACAATGAGTCATATAAATTGTGAACACAGCGTTGGTATTAATTTTTGTTTAAATTTCCCCTAATCAATAGCACTCAACTCTTTAAAGAAAAGTGAATGACTGGGTTATATTATGAGGAGGCCAATGATTCTTAAATATTTTGTCATAAAAATATCACCGATTGCCGACAGAAATGTCACCTTTAAAAAAATATCTCTTCGTCTCTGATGTAATAGAAACCTACCTTTTGCAATTGAAGAATTAGTTCTAGTAGTGGAGAGTGTCTTTTTGTGTGCACGGTGACACCTGCCTCAACGACCACTTCCGTTATCCGGCCATCACTCTCTAAGCGGACGAATGTTTTCGGGAGCGGAGTGAATTCCCCATCGAACCAATTAAAACTTCCGTTCGTTCAGCGGCAGCCTCCTTCAGAGGACAAAATTCACCTTCTCTCTGGTCACCTTCAGAGGTCAGCGGCGTGATTCCTTTATGAGGGACTTCTGTTTATTCCTGCAAATGCATCAGAGGATTTAGGTTAAAGTTTCTCTTGCCTCAGAGTCTCTAATTCCTGATTTTCTGAAGACTAAGATATAGCATCTTTGATACATGTCTTGTATTCAGAGAGAAAAATAAAATAGGATGTATAGGCTGTTTTAACTTTTAACAGTTTTGAAAATGGAGTTACTTATATGGGTTCTTATGGAGATAGCTCGAATTTCAGTGGAAACAAGTCACTTCATCGAGAAAGTATATACAATCTCTGAAACTTTAATAAGACTCTAATAAGAAGCTAAACTGTTGTATCAGTGACACGATCAGAATAAGAAAAGCAAAATCAAAATCATCCTGACTGGTACAAAAGATGAAAAGTGATCTTAGAGAGCGATAGAGGAATATTAGTGACAATGCGAGGAGATAATTTTTAAAAGAGGAAGGACCCAAAGTTATAACACCCCAAAAATTCATTTTCGTTTGGTTCCCTAAAAATCACTCAACCTCTTGGATACCAGCAAAGAGGTTGATAGATACGGTACCATTAATGCTGTGCTGCCTCGCTCTGGAAGATAAAGAGGTGCTCTATTTAATCACTGGGAAATCACTGAGCTTAGCTTTGCTTAGAGATGTGAAGGTGATGTTTCTTCCGCCGAACACTTCTGCTTACTTATTGATGCGTATTGTCGCGGTCACTTTAACCATGGCATCCAACAAGAGAGAGAGCACAGTAGAAACGTACTCCTTGAAAATCATGAAATAATTAAAAGCAAAACATATGCATAAATATACGAAAAGCATCTGAAAGAGAGCGAAGAAGATGCGATGGGTTGGATCGAGAATTTCGGGAGAATATGAGTATTCTTAGAAAAAATAATAGATTCTCTTGAACTTAGAACTGTCGCAAATGATTAAATTTAAACAACTCAGTCAAAATATTTTCTGTTTATAATACTAGTCTATTCGCGTTTCATTGTAGATAATCATAAAATTGACATGCTCTAAGAATTTTCTCTGATTCAAAGTATTTTATTTTAAAGATTTATTCACGCTAGAAAAGGTATACCTCCATTCAGCGGCCATTATTTCATGGATCTGGTGGTAGTCACTCAATAAAGATTTCATTGTACATTATGATAGTAACTCTTTCTCATTTGAGCACTGAAAATAGTAGTGTCCTTCTGATCGTAGATTTAATTCGAAGACATTTACGAGATTATGTAAGTTGCACTGGCGAGAAATGACCAGCTAAAGCGAGCAATGAGAAGCCATTCGGTCGGATTGTATAATGATGATATGAATGAAAGTTAGTCTCTCTCGGACGATGGATTCCCTCGGCTCTCTGAGAATATTTATTTCCCATGATCACAAGGAGAGGGATGCGCGGGAGATCAAAGGGTCCATTTTTCTTCGGCCATGCGGAACGGACAGAACGGGCAGTGGAATCGGTTTGGAAACCGGCCTTCATTTGGAGCGATTCGTATGTAGAACATCAGCGAATGATTGAATTGGTCGCGAAAAGAAATTCTTGTCCCCATGCCGACTTCAATGGTAGTTTTCAGTGGCGTTGCAGTCCACGGAGGACGGATGCGTCAAACTGAGTCTGTGCGCAGCGCTATCCCTCATCCCTTTGCGATGTAACCCCGATGGGGGTTGGGATCTTGAGGGGTGGAGGTCAGATGGTGGTTGACTATCTTTTGCTCGACTAATGTCCGGTTGCAAGAACATTCACTTATGGAATCAATGGTTATGAGATCCACGAAGTTATTGATCTCATAAAAATATGGCAGGAACACATATACTAGTTTGTTTTTAGATTTTCACAGCATTTCTTCGAATGATTGATCTAATATTCTACAGCCGGATAACATTTATGACAGTTTAGCCGATGAATAATAGCTAATGCATATCATAATATGTCAGTAAGAGTAAATAAACTCTTCATTTGTCTCAAAACAACTATTTTATCAAGTAATTAAGTCTCCAAGAGGTTCGTTGCGCATCCGCCATCTTGGCAACTCATGGAAATCATAACTCCATGCCATAAGTTATGAGACCAATACCTTTATTGAACGTTTCTGCAACACTTGTTGAATGGTTGCTATGGGTTATGGGTCCTATAACTTCCTAGAATGCATATGTGTCGTTCCTGCAACTAGCCATAAGTTGAAGTAAAACATATGAGAGTGGAAATACTTAAATATGTTGCCATGAGGTGGCAATCTTTACTTTATATATAAACGAGTAAATGGGTGCTTGCAATTTGCAAGAAGGAAGGGAAGTGTTTTATGATGATACTCTTAAAATAAGGAAAAAAATGAAAGCTGTCAAGTCTGCGTGCTACATGCAAGCAAAGAAAAGTATAATTCTCGAAAATGAAATACGCGCCTCATGAGGTATGGATACCAGACAGTTCTAGTACAAACTTATATTGTATGTCATCCGGTTATTAACGACTTTTCAAAATATTAGTATATCACGAACGTGGAACCACTAGAAGATCATCATAACCTCTTTTTACCACATATAATACGCTCTTCTAATTTAGATATTTCATTTCAGTACAGCATAATTAATAAGAGCTCACATGAAGAATTTTACTCTTTAAATTGGATCGGAATCGAGAATTTTAATATATTAATTATCATGTTCAATTTTTGTCTTCCAATCTTCTACATGGACTACATGTTTTTTTAATGAAAATTTCAATATCGTGAAGTTTGGTTGGTTGAAATTGGTCATCAAAGCTACAGTAGAGGCCAGGAATAAGTTGAAGAAATTATACCTAGTACTTAGCAGTGCGAAAAATGGTATAAAGAAGACTAAATAACATGCACTTAGGATACATAACTCCTATATGTAAAGCTATCGATTCCAATATTTAGAAGCCTAATCGATTTTTTTTAACTTTTACACAATATCGACACATAAATCTAACCCTCCCCTGAAACTGGCCCGCCTCGCTGAGTTCCAAACCTCGAATCGACACTCGGCCCGGCAACAATGGAGAAATATATCCATAGCAACGAAAGTGAAAAAATTTCTGAAATCCCAAATAAAAGTTTAAAAATATTAGTTTTACGGTAGGTTTGAAAGAATCGAATGCAAGAATAAGATTTTTTAAACATTCAGCCTCATATTTGTGAATGAATCTGTCTTGTAGCTTAATTATTTCATATTTTAATGAACGAAAGAAAAAAGGTCCACACAAAAATTTTCCATTTTTCCCATATAATCCCATGTAAAGCTATCTATTACAATAAATCAAAGCGTAATCGACTTTTTCAACTTTTTCGATTTTTTCCCTTCTTGACACATTATTCTAACTCTACCCTGAAAATTTCAAACCCCTAGCTCGTTTAGAAATGCCCTAGGAGTTTTGATGAGTCAGTCAGTCAGTTCTGTAGCTTTATGTTGCCTTCTGTCAGTCGATAAAGTTGTTTAAAGACGCTGCGCCACCTTCGCTTTCTAAATTCAACTATCCAATTCAATTATTCCTCCCTTCGGCTTTCATTGATTTTCAGGCTACGAAATCAACGATAAACAACTCTCTCCCGACTAATTTTTTGCTCACTTGTCGTCATATATTGGTTGATTCGATATTAAAATAGGCAGGGTAAGGATTTGAATGGAAATGCCGTTTCCCCACCAGTAAAAGTCCATGATCGTGTTAAACCCTTATGGGATGGAACATACTGGATTCCGTCCTCAATACCATGTACCGGCTAGCACGTATACTAGTTCTGGCGCTGGATCATACTTCGCAACGAACGGGCATAATATCGTAACAGTTTAATTTATAATTTAGTTTCGTTCATAACAGTTTTATTTACGATTACGCCTATTTTGATAAAACCACCGACAATTTAGAACGGCGACCTTTGATCAAAACACCCGACTAGCGACGCAAAAATTACCTCGACTCGAGGTCGGAAACCGATTAAAAATGAATTATATTATCAATAAAAATGGAAGTTGCACAACTTCTGCATTTAACCTCCACAACAAATGAACTTTACATCTCCAAAACGATTTTTTATCACAACTAGAATTAATAAGTGCCGGTTGTTAGGAGTTTTCTAATGAGATGGGATGTTCTCATGGCAATAAAAAATCGTTGGTGCATTGTTAATTAAACTATTCATAATGGATGGACGCAAAGTAAATTAAGTTAAAGTTTGATGATGCTTAAATTCATGTAGGTAGCATAGTTTATCATTTTTAATCGATGGCCAAACTATAATCTACGTCATTATTGCGCCGACAGTGGTCAGCATGCGAGGTGGTGAATTAGAAATGTGAAAGGTGTAATTAAGGCAGTCCGAGCGAGATAGTTCCCTAGTCATAATAGACACCATATTCGAATTATACGTTTTAATTACACCAGCTGTAGGACACATCAATTAAATATTGCATTATTAATGGTGCAATAATATAGTTTTATATGACATAAATTATCAGTAATTAAATGAAAATATCTTAATAAGTGCGAATTTCCACAGAGGAAAAATCATCCGCCTTGACCTTAATAAGTTTTTAACTTGACTCATTTTTTCGCGCGGTGCATTTGAAACTCCTTCAAAACGGAAGGTTTTTTGCGATACCCAAGATACTACTGCGGTGACAATATGATTTATTTTCAAATATAGTCGAGAAAACATACAAACTCCACGCTGTTAGTTTTTTTACGACAGCTAAGTGTTAGAAAGTCCTCATTTTGCAAATAATGTCTCCCTGGAGTGCATGCACGTACCATTTCCCAAGTAAAAGGACGGGTATTTTTTGGAAAATATCTCCAAAAGTAATTTAGTAAGGGGTCAAATTTTTGGTGTCATTGGATAGGTGAGATGTTTTTCTTTAAAACGAGACGAAATTCATTGATTACTAAGTAAAACGTAATTCACTCAAACTACCTTCAGCATCCTTTGTGAAGTGAGGCAGTGGAGGCGGCGAGGCGGCCGTTGTCGGAGGGAGAGTGAGGAAAGCATGGAGGGGCTATTTGGGGGTGGGGAGGGGGGGGAATGGGGAGGTAACGGGATAATGGGGTGAGTGTAGGAAGGGGGAAGAGGAGGAGGAGGGATATGACTGAAAATAAGGAGAGAAATGTCGTTGATAAAGGCAACCGACCACCTCCTGACGTTTGATTTGGGGGGGGGGGGGGAGGAGTGTGCGTTGGCAGCGACCATTCAACGAGGTGGCGAGGCGTTTCCCGGGCACCCCCGAAGGTCATGGCAACGAGCGGAAAATGACTGCCCACGTGTGGATAAAGCGTCGAGAGGGTCCGTCACATCCCTCCCCCCTCGAAGGTGGCGAGGGCGAGCCGTCACGTCACCCAGCATTAAAATGGCTGCTGGGGGGAGACTCATTGAAAAGAAAGAGAGAAATATCACACTCTATCCCCAAAGATATTAAGGCGTCAGCCACTTACCGCACTACCATTTGCGATACTTTCCCACCAGCCATTTTGCATGGCATATGGAACGGGTAAGTACTTCAGGGAGACTGTACTTAAAAACAAAGGAATTTCTAGATTCTTGACCTCGTCAGCAATTTAACGGAGAACACTTTGTATGTTTTCTGAACTATCTATAAAAATAAATGAACTACACACCGTAGTAATTTTCCCGGAATAAACAAAATAAATCCGTTTCGAAGGAGTGCTAAACCTTCCGCGTGGAAAATATAAGTCGAATTAAAATCTTACACAGATATATTTATCCAACCGAGTTTCTCCCGGTGTAAGGAGAACCCCTTCATCGAGGACCTCCATGGAGGGCGGATGAGCGGGATGGAGATGGGAAGCACCCTGTGGTTCATGGGGAGATAGATACCATCAAAAGGTGGTTGAGCCATTCATTGGTCAACGGTATAGGATGCGTAAGGCAAGGAGAAGCCAATGCATTAAAGATCCATGGTGATGGTCTCCAGTTTAAATGGACTGCTCGCAACATGAATAATAATGTGAAGAAATTTTACGGAGGTAAATGCGTCAACGATCGAGTCTCCGGATGGACACCATCCCACGAGTTCAAGGTGCAAAAGAGAAAGGAAGTAAAAGCAATTACATGAGGTTCGGAACTTGGAAGATAATAACAATGAATGCAGTAGGAATGATAGAAAGTGTCGAAAGGGGGATGAACAGATAGAAAATTGGTATCTTAGGTTTATGCGAAGCAAAATGGGAAAGTGAAGGGGAATTCATTAGAGGGGATTGCAAAATATTACACGAAGGCGGTGAAAAAAGTAGTGGCGTAGGATTTCTCTACAAAAATATAATTGAAAAATATCTCAAGAAGGCATTTGCAGTAAGCAAAAATCATCAAAAAGTAATGCTTGATGGAAATGGAGATATGACTGCAGATGTAGAGGCCTTAAAAGAATAAGGAAAAGCTATGCAGAAACTTTGTACGACTCAGAACGTGCAAATAGAGTAGAGGAAAATAGATTGCTGAGAGAGAATAATGAGGTAGGAGTTCAAAATGGAATGATTGATGGAAAAAGGGTAAAACATATATCATTCTTTGGATACCTCTGAAGTGTTATAACATAGAATGGAATTTGTACGGAGAAAATAAGAGGTAAAATATCACAGGGAAATGTAGCCTTCTGTAAGTTCAACCAACTAATTTCAGGCAAAGCAATCGATTTAGGCCAAAGGAAAAGATTTAAATGTTTTATTTAGAGTGTTGTGCTGTATGGAACCGAAACATGGACAAGCAGGAGGAAAGAGGAGAAATACCAAGAGAGTTTTGAAATGCGGCGATGAAGAAGAATGGAAAGATTAAAATGGAGTGATAAAGTGATGAATGAGAAAAGGAATATTTTTATATAAGTAAGAATGAGGAAAGCGAACTGGATGGGACACATCCTGAGGAAAGGATTGCCTACTGAAAAGAATATTGGAAAGAAAAATCGAGGTGAAGAGAGGAAGGCGATGAAATAATATGTGGACGGATGTTATTAATGGAATGGGTTACGAAGGGTAGAGCAGGAGAGACGAGTGCGGAGGGAGCAGTTCAGTTGAAACCCTTCTGAGGTGATCAACTTCAAGTCAATATCAAGGTGATGACTGGAAGAAGAATATTTTTTTTTTGATTTCTGAGAATTCTATTCGTGTAAAACGATATTATTACAACATTGATGTAAAGATACGACGATTGCTTTAATCTTCTAACAGCTACTGAAACGAAAACGTTAAATTCGAATCCATGTCTCCATTAGGACGAGAGGGAAATGACTCGCACCAAGTACCTAAAAAGCGCGTGCATGCGAATTGTGCGTATATGGAGTGCGTTATTTGAGTTCTTTTTCGTTCGCGTTGCGTTCATGCGTGTCTGCTCTCCTCGACAGAGTGCGCCACATTCATTCACCCCTTCTTCTTCTTCTCCTCCTGCCTCCACTCGACGGGAAAGAACAAATGAGAGCGACCGTTTGCCGCTCGCAAAAGGCCTTACAGCCATCACGCGCCCCCTTACCAACTTCTCCAACCCCCACCCCCCTCCCCTTCATCCTTCCTTCCTTTCCTCTCACCCCCTTTTCCGGGGTTTCAACCAACACCCCCGCTCCCCCCCTCTTTCGTCTTTCGCTTCGTCATATTCAGTCGCGCGGAATCTTGGGAAGCGGCATTTGCTCTCCCTTATCCCTACGCGGGTGAAATTTCAGAGGCTACCTTCCTCATACATATAATGGGAGCTAGATAAGGACAATGCTTGCCTTTCATGTTTTTCTACTTTCTTAGCTCTCTTTGATGAATGCCATTGGTTCTTGAAACTGTTTCCAGAGTGTGGTGGGTGATATTGTTCCCAAATAACTACTAATGAGCAAACGATCCGGCATAGGTGGTAGATGAAGAGAGAAGCCTTTATGAAATGACCGGTCTTTTGCAATGTTATTAGATTATTGAAACTATGATGAGCATAGTCAAATTAAAGATAATTACCCTACTGAGATGCGTTTCCTGCGAGTAAAACATGTGATCTTAATCTCCAATGATAAAATTGGCTCCGTTACTTAAGTAATCAGTCCCGTGGCCCTTCAATTTTGAATCAAATGGTTTTCTAAGAATGTAATTTTGTTCCTAAGAAAGATGCATCGAATCATACTGCGTAATATATGGTTGTAAGGGGATTTCTTGAAACGAATTTTGAAGTAAACAGTGGTACTAAAAATCAATATTTCATCTAAGAACCTTTTTGTTAAAAAAAATAATTTAAAAAAATCTAACTGATTAATACTTATAATAAATCAGAAACTGAATGAATAGTCCTTCGAGATATGATCGTTTGTCGACCGTAGTGTTACATCCGTTGAGAAAGGCAACGATGCGTCCATTAAATGGGCTAAAGTTCCTCTGATATTTATTTACTAAGACAGTACATTTTAGAGACCGTTTCCTGAGAAATATTGCCGATGCGTTGCATAATTTGAATGAATTTATCGTAAAATTTATTGTTTCTGTTCTAACTACTGGTAATTTATCCTTTTATTGTACGCTCATGATAAGGTGAATAATAACAAAAACTTCCTGTAATGGCCATTTTGGTGACATGCATACGATTTTTGTGATCCGCGCAGTCTTCATAAAGTATTCAAAGAGCGGCAGTGAAAATACACGTTTAAACCCACAAAGCTGGCTGAAGATTACCTTCCCTCACTCGATAGCGAACGACAACATAAAGCTTTATTTCACTGTGTCATTCTTGAAAAATTAGTTCTCGCTCTGTTACTAAATGGACAAAATCTAAAACCAGCTTCTGCACAGGAAACAACGGAATTCCAATATGCAGATACTGCGAAATGAACAAATGGTAATCTCTTTATTATGCACCACGATACATTTAATTAGCATTGAAAGTGTCACTGGTATCAATCTAAGGGAAGTAATGATTTAGAAAATAGAGTCATTAGACCAAAATGTATCACGCAAAAGGGTTTTAATTTTTTTACAGTTCCTCAGGTTTGGAAGTTTTTCCACCATGATTTATTCCTCGCAATCAGCTGTATATAATACTCAATTGATATTTTATTTAAAAATCTTTCAAAAGAATATGTATTGATAAATTAATTAATTAATTCAATAATGTTTTAATTATTTTGAATATAATTTGAACATTAATTGGTTGTATGTTGTATTATTCCGGCACTTCATACCGCTTGAAACTAGGCCATGAGAATGGAGGGGTGTGAGGCCCCCCTCAATGCAATCGCTGCAACTTCTGTGACGTCTCCACGTGGACCACTTTCCGCACCGCCAAAATACGGATTTGAAATTCTGCTCTGACGAATATTTTTTATTCATTCGCTCAAAAAAAAGTAGACAGTCGATCGCTCAGTAATTGCACAGTTCACTTCAACTAGGTTTAATCAATTCAAAAGTAGTTTTTAGAGGTGCCTTGAATTTGACTCTTTTGTTGAGGAAATACTGGCCTTCCTTTGTTTACCATTTGACGTTTTGTAAAATGAGTCGATTTTAACGAGCGAGGTCTCGCAAACCATACATTAGATGTAATATTTTTATATCAGAGAATTATGCTTAAGTAAATTAGTTTTACGCGCTTTTTCAATGATCTCTTGTATAGAATGACATGGCAAAATGAGTAAATAAAGAAAACCATTGTTATCTGCTTTCAATGAGTCAAAACACCATCTCATACCATTTTGGGAATATATTTATACGCGTTGCGATTGACTCAGAAGTATGTTCAATATGACACAAATTGAATTACAGGGACTTGCATTATTATATGCATTTAACGATAGGAACAAATCAAAACAGGTAACAATTTAGAAAATAATGAATGGAAATTACTCAGTGATATCAATGGCATGTTATAGTGGTGGGTACATTAAAGAATTGTATTGTCTCTATCTATTTGCGTTAATAACCATTTCCCTAGATGGCTAAAATGGAGGGAAACCAAATGGTAGAAACCTGTCTGTCTGCAGAGATTGGCCGCTTTCCATGAATCCTCAAATTGGACGAAAGCGTGAACCTACGAGCCACTTTGGAACGTGTTTTCACCTACATCTACGAAATGCCGCGCAAGCCACCACGAGGGTGTGTAGCACGGGGTGATTCCAAACCAGGCATGAAACTCTAATCCCTGCTGAAATCAGAACCGCGCACGCTCGCCCGGATGCAAGGTGCAGGACAAAAGCAGTCAGGATGACAATACGCGGTCAAATCATAAACTAGGAGAGTGTAACGTAAAAGAACATTAATGCCACCACGTAGTCTACTCGTTAAGACACAATTACTGCTTTGTACTATTAATGCCACTGATGAACAGTAATACAAGGTACTAAGGTAAATTTGCCTGTCCGCAAATTTCACTCTATGTGATTCCCCCAGGACAGGTAATGCCACACTTAAGTACATAACTGACTCCACATTTGATAGTTCGGCTTGATTAAAAGTGAACGTCTCGCTAGGAAAGTTGTTCTTTCTCAAAAAGTCAAAACCTCGCACTTTTTAAAATTAAAATCTAACTCACATGTATTTCACCATTCGTTTATAGTATATAGTTCTTTCTTCGGTGCAATTCTCTCAGGATTAGAGTTAATGTCCATATTAAATACTACGTCGTCCACGAATAGGCAAATTTGACTCGTAACGACAATGTTAAGACCATTTATATACATGAAGAATAATAAGGAATCAATAAATGTGCCCTGTGGGGTACATCCGATGTTACCTTAACTGTATCTGAATTAACACCAACGTTTTGACTCAGAGACCAAAAGAGTTTTATAAGAATGGTACAATACTTGGTAGTTCCCAATGCAATACAAAAGGTGTGTTGTCGAAAATGTTTGAAGAATAAATCTCACTCAACTTAACGTGCTCAATTAATAAAATGAATTATCAAATGTTGAGTGATTAGATAAACGCAGGTGTGGCCCATGCCCAGGCCCAGTCAGCCAGCCAGCTGGCAGAAGCACACGCGGGAAATTTGCGGATAGGTCAATCGTAAATTGGGATTTATTTTAAAAATACTTTGAAAATGTCACAATGAAGTTAAGGAGCGATACTATTATTCGCTCGTGAGACCTTACTTGGAGTACTCCGATTGCATATGGGGCTCTTTCAAATTAGGATTAGTTGCAGGAAAAAATTGACATCGGAGAGCAGCAAGATTCGTTAGAAGTTGTATTGATATCAATAGTAGTGTTACCGAACAGTTAGCACGTATTAGAGGAAGATTTTCTGATCGAAAGGAAAAATATGGGCTAAAGCCTTGGTGCAAGTTTAAAGCAGACTATAATTAGCCGGAAATTTTTACTAGAACTAACTTTATACTGTAGAAACGATCACAGTCATGATATAAAGAAAAAGCATTGGAGACTAGATTGATTTTGTGATGTCGTTACTCTTTTTTATTTCTTACTCAAAACATCAGACATCTTCCCTTATCTTTTTTGCTCAACAATCGCCCCTTCTCTTTTTCAACAACTCCTTAACAACAACTCCAAAATAAAAAAAACAATCAAGAGAACAATCAAAATTATAATTTAAACCATTTCAACGTAACAACCCACGGTGAAAGCAATAATAATGTTAATGAATAAAATACTCAAAAATTAAACAGAATCAAGCCCCTCATTCAGGGCTGAAGTAGGACGCACGACGTTACAATTTAAAATGTTTTTTTCCGCGTCATAAGAGATCATAAAAGTTGCTATGTATTAGTCCTATGAAACTCCAACCCTCACTGGGTTGAGTAGATTATGCACTCAAGCTTAATAACTTACCATCTTAATTAACAACTAACCCCCCTTGAAATGTCGGGCATGATTAAGTTACCTACATAATTTAGTACCTTTCAATATCTTTTATCAATTGCATGAATAATGTTAACCAGTCTTTACGAGAATACTGCATGCTAGCATGTTCGTCCATGAAGCACTCTCTCCCAATATCTGCTTTGCACATGGCAGCCGCGGGAAAGTGCGAAGTTGGACTGGGACGAGTGCAGCACACCCCATGTAGAATCGCCCCTTTAACCACACTCTGGTGATGGTCAATCACCCAAACCGGTTCAGGAATATTTAAAACCATTCCAGACGAGAGTTTAATGGCGACGAAATGGTCAGAGAGCATTTAATGCAGCATGTCCGTTGTCATGACGTTTTTACGATGTCATGTCTATTCAAGAAAACTTGATCAATAATTCTTGACCTTCCCATCTCATTCCCCGTTTACTAGATTCTAACCGATAATGCCAAATTTTCTGCCTGATACGTCAGGGAATGGATGGTATCGCTGAACTTGGTGGCACGCATCAGAGAGAGTTCAAAGAGCGGAAAGCATGCAAGTGTGGTGTGACAAATGTATCGTGGGTCCTTCCTGAGGTATGTACTGTTGAACCTGGATCCACTGCAAGCCCAGGACACCTGGCAACCAATCTAACTTCCTGGTTTTCATTGGTGAGAGAAATTTTTGTATCGCGTTGCCAATACACCACCAAGCCTTTCCAGACCAACAGTTGTGAGGAACAATTTCGAGTCCCAATCAAGTAATTTGATCGCAGTGAAGTTCTTCCCTTGTTGGTGTCAAGGATAACTCCTCGTCCATGCGAGCGACTGCCTATATTGATCCCATGTGTAATTTGCACATGAATATATGTGACGAAACAGATTTATTCCCCCTCATCACAAGGACTTAAAAGGCAGGAAAATAAGCGCCAAAGGGAATGAAAATAAAAGGAATTTGAAGCAAGAGAAGAAACAAACGTATGCACATAATATAATATGAATGTTAAGACGGTGTTCATTCTTTCCAGTGTATTTTTATAAGCGTTTCGTGACGATCATATGTTTCTCCGAAAGCTACTTTCCGAATATTCTGCGACCCACTCCTCTCCTCCTCCTCCGAGCAAATCACCCGATGTTACACGCCTCGAGAAATTGCAACTCAATCGACGGAGAGGAAGGGCGTCGTCTCTCCCTCACCCCATTCTCACTCCACACCTACCTCCCTCCCTCCCTCCCTTCTCCCCCTCCCCAAACCAATCCCCCCCCCCCCGTGTGCCATCCCGAAAAAGAACAACCGGGGGAAGAGAAGTCACGCATGTGTTGTCACACTCTCTCTCTCTCACACACACACACAGACGCTCACGCGGGTGACCGATTGTTCCCAGCATGCGTCACCGCCCCCGCCCGCCCACTCCTCCCTGTCCCAAACCCCCATTTTCCGCCCCCCCTCCCCTTCATTCCCTAGAGTTTGCCATCGGAAGCAGCCGCCGATCAGGGCTAGAGGTCCGTCTCGTGGACCTCGAGGAAGGCTTTGGAAACAAGTGCCAGGCGGACGAGTTATTTCGGCCGATATCAGTCGGACGATCTTCCAGCATTCCCTCTCTCTGCGCTCAAGTGTCAATTATTAAGGAGATAAATGCCCGACAGTCACACATATCTATAAAATGAACTTCGTTCGAAGCTTTATTCTAAAAAGCTAGGCGCTCTATGTTTAGCTTTTCCTGTGTTCAAGGAGAAAGTTGTAGAGAGCACGATGACATCGCCATTTCCGTCAGAAAATCGCAAATAAGTTGAACGGGATTCTCGAAAACTTGATTATCGCTGTGAATTTCTTACGTATTTTTTAATATTTAATAAAGCTGCGGTTATCAGATGGTTAAATCCTCGTGATATCGCTTATTCTTAAAATTGATTAGTTCAGTGAAGGGGCTTTGAAACCCCTGAACACTTAGCAGCGGATATCTCGAATACTTTACTTCCCTATGAGGCAGTTTCAAGCCAACAACAGTAATTAATAGGTCCCTCTAATGGGATAATAGAGGGATGAGAGTAATGAGAAAAAATTATTGCGCAGTGAATGTGAAGAAATTACCTCACGAGAGATTGATCTCAGCCAAATCTGTGAAAGAATCAGAGAATACGTGATGAATGTAAAATTGTAGTGGAAGAGATCAAGGAATAAATGTGTGTTAATGAGACTAGCAATATCCAGAGTGATTTTGAAGGAAACAAAATGTTTGTTAGGAAATGTGTCAAAAAAGGGCAAGTCAAGGCGAGGCTAGGGAAATTGATGTGACGACGAACAAAAGTTCGGAGGTCGTGTGCGTTGAATGCAAAGTCAGGGATTGATGGAGGGAATATGGTGAAAAATTACACAATAATGGTTTAAAGTGATGAGGATGAACTTTGCGGCATAGAATGCGAGAATAAATACGCAGAGAAAAAGAAATAAGTGAGAGTGATATGGTAACGGTAGCGAGGTAAAGGAAGGCTGCAGATGGGGCATCCAGGGAAATGCTGAAATATAGGTGTGAATTTTTCATAATTCTCTTTTGTGGATTGTATGATTCATGTTTAAAAGCTTCAGTTATTCTAATATATTCAATGGGTGTGATTCAATTACCTTTTTACATGGGTAAAGGCGATAAGACCGTGTGTAAATATTATTGAGCGATCAGTTAAGTGAGTATTCCGGGAAGTGTTCAGCCAAAATATAATAATTGAAAGGTCGAGGAAAATGACCATGGAAAGAATGTTGAGTGTACAGTGCGGATTTACGCGCGTAAAGTGATCGGTGGTATGCAAGAGCTTCAGAAAATTTTAGACGCCTGAAAAAATATGAAAAAATATAGTGTATAGTAATAGGAATGTATTGGAAATGTAATTGTAAATGTATTGGAAAGTGTAAGGGAAGCAAAAGTGATTTCCACGAATAGTATATTATGGACGAAACTATCGAAAGGGAACCAAATAATAAGGTATCGACAATTACCAAATTCTTTGCATCTGTTCACCCTGCAGGAGAAGAGCTTGAGGCGTTTTTATGTTTGTAGTGTCGGTGAATTTGGTGCAAATATACAAGAGAATGGTTTTGTTATCGTTGAATCCTGATAAATTACAAGAACGCAGTTTTTTTATTTATCAAATTATTCAATCGTTTCCCAGTATTTTTCTTTGATTTTCGGTTATTGCCCTATTATTAACAATATTTCAATCAATTCTTAGAAAAGTAATGGACATTCTTATTTTGATTCGATGAGAAGTCTCAATTTTCTAATAAACATATTCTGGGGTCCGTATTGAGATAAAATAAGAACCTTTTGTAAATTCAACTCAATTTTCAATTTTTCACAAAATTAACTCGCAAACCATTGAAGACATATTCTGGGGAATATTTCTTCATGTTCCATTGAAAAAATTCCTTTTCATGCGTTACATGAAGTTGATGAAAATCCGTTTCGCCACTTTGTGCCGTCGTTGGGCAACTGTCTGCAGTTTTTCTAGCAATAGCTCTCGTGTACTCCTGAGTACTTCAGCAGGGTGCCTGGAAAAATATTTCATCGCAGAAAGACAACTCGAGTAGGAATACCCGAGCGCTGACGCTCGAAAAACTAAGCGCTGCGGAAGCCATCGGAGCAATATCAGCAGTTTTCCACGCAAACGCTTAGTCCTGCTATGATGAGGCAAATCCATGCTCGAATCTTACCTCCAGTTTCATACTGTCCTGGATCGCCTCTGGACCACCTCGACTGCCTCGTCTCATCACTTCCCGCATATAGCTACGTTTTCACGGACGCGTCAGATGCGCACGCGCGCGACGTAACGCGCCAATTCTTCGCGTAAACGGATCGCATGCAAGCGAACCTACGCGTAGGCGAACCTACTTGTAGTACAGGGTCGATTTATTCGATATGTTGCACCATCGATATGGGTCTTCTCATCGACACGATATCCGCCATTTCTGTGCTTATTTTTCTGTGATCTCCGTAAGAAAAGCATTGCTGTCAGTGTTATTTTTGTGGAATGGCAGAGATATTATCGCTCGAGATGCCAACTTGTTCGGCTCCTAATTGTTCAAGAACAGTCAAAAATAGAGTGAGATTCTTCATTTTCCCCAAGGAGCCAACTAGAAGGGCAAAATGGGTGCAGAATTGTAGATGCGATAAATGGCAGCCTGCTAATTATTCTCGTCTCTGTGAGGTGAGTAAACGATTTCATTGTGTTTACTTCTTGGAGTTATGATGTATATATGTTTTATAGTAATTGGAATGTTATTACTTATTGGTAAACAAAGTACGTTGGCTGAAATTTCCGAAATTGGAACTCGCTACTTGCTGGTCTGTGAAACTACATCCACCGAAGATCGTCTCCATTGATAAATTAATGGCTGTTGTAAGTTATCGTGAAAATTTGGGTTATTAGGTTTACTTCCCAAACAAGTCACGCCATACATATGACTGTAAGGTATGAATTTTTGGTGAATTAAACTAAAAGTGGTTAAATTCACGAGCATGAATGTACCGTAGACTGTGTATTCATGTTCACGAAATATTTAACAGCTGATCTATATGCTGATTGGATATGTGAGGGTAGAGCTCACCCCGTACTTATCCAATTGCATGTCAAATTCACATATTGTTCCTTGCCCTGGGCCACCTCGCACTTTTTTTTGCTAAGGGTGTCCAAAGACTTCACAAAGGGATATTATGAACCAAATTATTTGAACCCGGGTGGTCTGCTGACAAGGCGACAGCGCTAATATATTACTGCAGAACTAATATTTAATATTTTCGTAGGTATTTTTGAAAGCACCATCGCGCGTGGAAATATATAAAACATTTTGCTGTGATCTGCCATTGCCTCCGGACCCAGTCCTCACGAGATTTGGAACATGGCTGGAAGCTTGCGTGTTCAATGCCCAACACTTCGAAAAAATTAAGAATGTAAATACTTATTTGTAGTTATAATTGTGACTGATGAATCAATTTCATTATATGAAATAGAATTCCTGCCATTTTGCTCAGTTAAAAATAACTACAACTGCACGTTCTAAATTAAAGAGGAAAACTGTATTTTAATTTTTTACTTCAGGCTATACAGAATATTGACCCTGAAGATGATGCAGAATGTGTAGAAAATGCTCGAGAACTCTTACAAGATAGCACACTTCCACCGGAAATGATATGTATTTCAGCATCCTTTGGGTTTTTGGTTGAAAAAATGAAATACATCGAATCTTCCATCCTGAGCCTCAGTGATTCGGTGTCGACAATAATGGATGTGAAGAAGAAACTTGCATGTGGAAAGGGTGAACAAGCCGTAAGTGTTTATGCCAAATTGTGTAATGTTTTGAGTAAAGACGAAGGCTTCGAGTTGATGAGTGATGCAGCTCAGATTCTCAATGGAGAGGTCAAGGGGAAGACATCTAAGATTTTCCAAAAACTCAATGTAAGAGAAGTGGCTACGCTGAGGTATGCTCCTATGACAACATGTGAAGTTGAGCAATCGTTTTCGATGTACAAACTTATTTTGAGCGACCGTCGCACAACGTTCACTATGGAAAACATAGAAAAATACCTTGTCTGTCACTACTTCATGAAATAATGACGCGTCGCGGAGGCAATGCAACTCAAAGTGAATGAAAGTACGTTAATATTTTTCCTATATTTTATATTATACAATTAAGAAATAAAATCTGTTATCCATAACCTGTATTTTTACTTTAATTTCCCTTTTTCAAAATAAAGATAGATATTTATCAGCTATAAAAATTATAAATTATAGGGGTCAAAATTATTCTTCCACAATTGCTGACTATCAAACGAAGTGTTATTCAGAATTTAAAAAATATTTTGTAAATTATGGTTTTCTCCTTTCTTAAAGTCCATAAAATAACTCGAAAACCCACGAATCCGCATCTCTACGCTCTTTTCTTCATCAATTCAGTTAAATTCAGCCACTTTCTCAAGGAAATAACTCGGACTTTTGAGAGAATTTTTTCAATAATATTGGTGACTTTTTAGGCGACTTTTTTTGCAAAATTGAAGACTTTTTTTCCGCTCTCTATTTATTACCTAAGGCTGATGATTTTTAAGCTTCATATCTGACGTCAGGGACGCTTATATGGCTTTTCTTTAAAACACATTATTATTGGCGTTCTAATATACATTATTTCGAAGTAGAATTGAGAAAGAATAAGATTGCACCAATTTTCATGCCGCGTTAGGCCACACTATTATTAATTTATTATGATATTGAATATGCATTTGGGACACTAGACACGCGGTATACACGGCTCGCAAGCGACGGATTTTTGTGCTGTGTGGGTTGGCAAAAAGAAATAGAAGGTATGCATTTCTACCCTTGAAGACTACCGGAAAGAAAACGGTGTTTTCAATAAATGCACAGATGAAGATGAACCGCTAAAAGATATCCATTAGATGTCTATTAGATATTGATGTTTGAGGATTTGGTGCGCTTTGTTATTTCACAGAAGCTTATTCTCACAATGGATTTGTTAGTGGAGTTGTAGTTATTCTCACAATCGATTTTCAATCAAAATGGTAATACTGCGTCATGGCATTTGGAGCGTTCCAACATGTTTCAAAACATTCTCGGCCGCGTTCATCTGCGTTCCATAACAGCTCAGTCGGACAGCGTTCTTGAGTGTTCCAGAACATAAATGCAAACACTCTCAGTAGGCGTTTTCTCGGGCGTTCATCTGCGTTCCAAATCGGCCCAGTCAGATAGCGTTCTTGAGTGTTCCAGAACAGAAAGGCAAACACTCTCAGAAGGCGTTCTCCGAGCGTTTCTTATCTAGGTCGTCGGAACAGCGTTTACGAACGTATGAGAACAGTGAGGGAAACACAGATGAACGTGGATGAACACCGACGAACGCTATGAAAACGCCAAAGAACGTACAGGAACGTTAAAAGAACACCTGTAAACACACTCCTGCAGCGTTCTCAGCCTCCTTCATTTTCGCCAGGGATGTTATTCATTTTGATTGGTAGACAAAAATGGTTCATTTCGACGAAGTGGGCTTATACTATGCCCCGCATTGTTGAACCTCCATGAATGGTGGAGGTAAGCTTATGTTTAAACTCAGTTTAGGTCGCCTAGTGTTATCATTTGGAGAAATAGGTACTTAAGGAACTGTATTGATTCTATAGGAACATTACAAGGATTAGTAATAACGCTGCTGAGGAGTAGACAGCTGATGATTATTCAGTTCGAATGTTGAAACATACCTATCACAGCCAGTAAACATTTATATTTATAACATTAAATCAACAATTCCATGAAGTAAATGATCTATCAAAGGGCATTACCTGAAAATGTCTTCATAAAACTCAATCACATGATAAACCATATAATGTGAGTCCATTGAAATATTCAAAATTGTGTATAAATTAATGTACTTTGCTAAAGGTGGTATTTCCACATTATTTTGCATGTCACCTTATACAGTTATTGAGAGAACAAGCTTATTTGATGTTACATTATTTATAAACTCCACTTTCTCAGGTGAGATATCGTAGAACAGCATAATGAGTAATGAAGCTCAAATGATTTCGTACTGTCTACTAATTTTATTTCAACCTCTTGCTACATGTGTTTCAACTGTCTAGCAGTCATCATCAGGCAACTATCACAACACGTGTAGCAAGAGGTTGAAATAAAATTAGTAGACAGTACGAAATCATTTGAGCTTCATTACATTATTTATGTCTGCATAGCCCATGATACAGGAAATGCAGGCTTAACTCTCTAGACTATGAATAGTTTATTTTGATCAAATATTAGAGATATTTACTGTTATTGGTTGCATGTATGCAATGAGTGATTGGAGTTGGAATTTATACTTCAAGTAGGTCAACAGTGTAGGATTTATTTTCCCCTAAACCACTTCATTGAGTAATTATTTGTAGCATTAATTTCCCTTTCCTTCATGTTAGTCCCTGGTGTTTGGGCATAACTCCCCTGTAAACCTGGTCATCCATCTGCTTGAAGTTTGTGTGATTGCATTGTTAAGTTATGTAAACCTCATTCCACAAAGCTGGTCCCTGGATTTTGCAAGAAACCCACACACAAACCTATTCACATACCCTTTTGTAAATGCACCAACATAAATCAATTAACTAGCTACTCCTTCTTCCTTTCTTCCCTCTCCTTTCTTCCTCCACTTTGGTGGAAGGTATTATTCATTTCAGTTATATATATTTATGTCAATGGACATTCTATTACAGAGCTGAGACTTATATTGTTCATATGTGGATGTTAAACTATTGGTTGTCAGCTCTAGCTTTTGACTTTAGTACATGATTCATTTCTGGAAAATGATGGAAATCACTCTGAGTCTAGTTACACTGTCAACGAGGAGAGTAAGGAAGTAAGTTCAATTTAAATTGCTTTCATTATCATGCAATTATTACACTGGTTTCATTTTATTTATGTCAGTGGATATTTTCTTACAGACATGAGACTTGTATTGCTCATATGCTGGTGTTGAACTATTGGTTGTCAGCTCTAGCTTTCTATGAGCCTCTTTTTATGAATGAGATTTAATTCATCCTTGGTTTTAGTAATGCTTTCTATTGAGAGTTCAAGGAAATAAGTGTTTGTATATCTGGTAATCTTTCGGTTCTGCGAGCAAGGAAGTAAGTGTTTGGTTAGTTAACTGTCATTTTCTGGTCTTCAATAGCAGTGGTTAATTGTAATTAGTGACAGGATATTTTATTACAGTTTGAACCTGTTGGTGTTTTAAAGTGATGGTTATCGCCTAGTGACTCTCTCATCCAGTGCTTGACATTTCAATAACATGAAAATTATATGGATGTTGTCCACCAATGTATGTATGTTAAAGGTATGTACTGCCTTTTAGTTGCAAGGAATGGAGGCAAGTTTTGGATTTATTTTTATGTCGTGTGTGTGATTTTTTTCAATTAGGTACTTATCCCACAGTTTTTCTCATTCTCAGATGATTGCCCACTTCTTTGTGATGAAGTTTGCCCCGCGATGGAATTGAAATTTTTACTTTTGAAACCTGGACAGTGTTTTTTTCGTTGATAGAGAATGATTGAAGCTCTCTTTTCTGTCGAAATGTAATTTTTTATGTTGTTTAAAAAACCTACATTGCAGTTTTTCCCTGTTTGTGAAATTATTTGTTGATTAGGGCACCTGTTATACCAATTTCATTGATGTTTTAAAGATCTATATTGATGTAATTCTTGTCAAACTCACTATCCTAATGGGTTTGCACGGACACCGTTAGATGTGTTGAATAATTTGTTTTCCGATGATTTCTTTGCTATTTGGTGTTATATTTCTACCTATTCTGTAGTTAAATCATTGAGAAAAAAATGACAATATTGAGTAGGATTTGAAAAGTTTTTTAATGTCAGCAATTAATGGTTTCACTGTATCGAATGTTTGCCATATTGAACATTTGAGTTTATATTTTCCGCATGGGTAATTAGTGAATCAATTATTTTTGTTATTGCATTTTACTTTTCCAGGTTCTTTGCTATCAAATACTGAAATTTGTCAATTTTAATCTATGGAAACTGTTAACTGGTCTTCTCCTTGCTATATTACCACATAATCGATACAAGTGCGATGTTGCTAATACCCCAAATTAACTGGTTGGTGGTTGTTTTTCTTCAAATGTTGTGTGGAATATATGTTATATAATGGAATTATAAATCTGTGATAGAAAGATTGACATCATCAGCAGCCATTGCTGCTCTTGATATGCTGTGCACTGATGCACACAGAGAAGTGGCCAGTAAGATTCAACGTAGCTAGAGTCCTTAATGGTAAATTTACACAAAGGAGAGCAGTGCGACATTCAAGAATTTCATCATCGAAAGATTTATGTTGACAAATTCTTGTGCTGTAATTGACAGTCATGCTCTTAATATATCTGGATTTATATCATGCAGTGGAAGTAGTTAAAAAGAAACCGTAACTCATCCCAAAAACAATACTCCCTCGGAACAAGAACTTTTCTCTAGAAACTCAACTGTCCGCCGCCTTTTGTGGTCTCGTCAAGTGTAAAATGATTCACCTCTGGTGATGTGATTGATCAAGATTTTTCGCAACGAATGTTTTTTTACGGGGTGCAGTCTTCATCCAGTTTTCAAAACTCATTTTCCTAAAAAACCTGAGTAATTGCTGTTTTCCTTTTAGTGGAGAACGTCTCCTAAATATAGTTGTGATGGACTCGATGAAACATTCACATATTCTTAGCAAATTAGATCTTTATACACACGTAATTTTCTTGGATTACTAAATTGCTCTGTCTCATTGCTTTCTTAAATTTTAAGCGATGAAGATGCATTTCTCGACTACACTTATTTCAGGATAGAGAAAAATCGGGCGAATGAACGAAATTACGCATATACACACACATACGGCATCCCAAAAGTAAGCAATGCCAAGTGTAGATATTTAATTACATTTAAAATAGCTGCCTTTACAACTCAATGTTACTTGTCTCCTATAAAATTAAACCTTTATTCATAATTATATAATGCCTTGATGATTTACAGATAGTTTAAAATATCTGAAAATGATGTGAAACTGGATAATTATGTAATAACATCTTATACGTTCCCCAGAAATGACGTTGTTTACAAATCATTATGCATAAATTTTAACGACATTATCTCGCGTATCGATTTCAATATGACATCAGGCTGATGCGATTTTTTTTACGCTGAATTAACTGATGTGGTTTTAAGAGAGCGTCAATATTCAAAATAAGCGATAATAGCAAAGGTTTCTGCTCTTTATTTACCATATTTACGGCCAAATTCTCGGTATTTTGAATAGAGTGGTCGAAAATATCGTATACTAACTTCATCGAGGGAAAAATAATCTTCCTAACTACGAGATTATAATAGCATGAAATGCTCGATTTGCCTTAATATCTGTATTTTTCCTTGTTTGTGTAAGTGTAAGTGTACCCCGCAGTGTAAAATAGGCACCGTAATGGCGGCACCGACTTCCCCCATAGTGGATATCATTGAGAGGACTTGACTCGGAGAGGCGAAGAATCGAAATATCGAACGACCTTGCTCGCAGTAGTTACCCACGCGCCATCTACAGCAGAGAAGAAATGTAAAAAAAAGAAACGTGACGACCGTGTGTGCTCATCGCTCTACAACCTATTGTGGATAATTGTCTGTTGATAGTTATCTAGCTCCATCCAAGTGCAATAGATATTGTTCTTTAATTTCCTCTACAACTTAATTCCTCTCATCCGCACGCCAACTTGTTGAGAGCTAATTTATGTGCAGTTATTTAAAGAAAGAAATGGATGCAGTGGCACCGTTGAATCCCTTTTCCCTCCACGCCATCTCCCTGAAGTTTCTATCCCTGTATCGATACTCCTTATAATTGTACAGGAACGTGTACTTTTCTCAAATTTCGGAGATGATTATTTCATCCATGGAACCTATACTTCGCCGGTCAACCATGTTTGTGATTCTACGCGTTCCACGCGTCGAAAGTTGAAAATATTTCAACTCGGGCGACGCGAATACCTATATGCGAACATACGCGAAGAAATCCGGGCTTCTGATAGGCTGAGGACCTCGCTTTCCCGCCTCTTCGTCTGATACGCGTGCATGAAAACGTACCTTATTTCTTTTTCCATCTACCTCGCTCCCACCCCCTTCGGCGGCCCCTCAAATTCCAATTCCCTTCTGCCCCAACCTCTTTCTCCTTCTCCCCACCCGCCTCGCCACAGGACAGTTCCACTGTCCCACTTCTCCGTATGACCTCTTCCACCTTCAGGGGTCGAGCGTCAGATGGTGCCTTGTGAGCTTCTCTTTCTCCCTCTCACCCCCTTCTCCTCCTTCCTCTCCCCCTCTTCTCCTCCTCCCCCTAATACCCCCCCACCCTCTCCAGGCAAACCCTTTTTCGGGCAATCGCCCCGAGCAGCAGTTATCCTTTCCTTTCCTCCTGTGCTCTTGTGTTGCCTCTTCGCTCCCGGCGGTAAATGACTCGCACCCTTCCCCCGGTCTCAGAGTCCTCTAGATTCCGCTCTCGACATTACGCACTCACCGGCTACCTGCTCTCGTATCGAGTACTGGATAAAATTTGGCGAGAAAAAACCGTTCTCCGCAATCGGGCCGAAGGAGAGTAACTGACAAATGAATCGAACGACATGTTTCACCATTGGCCTCTTTTGCTGTTTTATCACTTTTCCCATTGCAATTTTGGTTGTTAGCACAACTTATGCCATATCATCCGAGTGGAAATGTCCCTGAACCTATAGAATGAAAGCACAGTTGGCTGATTTTAGTGTCGGTGCCAGAAAATTAAGTTTCAGCTATATTCCATCCAGGTTTTCTCTCTATTAAACATGAGTACGTGAACACCGAGGATGTCGAAGAAATCCACTGACAGTCCCTGACTGAATACTAGCGATTCATTTTAATACGTGGACTATCCCTCATTCCAAGAACGACTATCGGGAGATTGTGATTTCTGGGAGTTGAAGAATAACTGATGTGAAGTCCAGGAGTAAAATTGTTTGACAACATTTTAAGAAAAATAAGTGCTTCTTTGGTTGATTTTCTATGACTGATTTCATTATTAAACCGTAAATAGAATATAAATAGTATTTCTTTGCCAGCTAAAAATCTCATTTATCCATTAAGCATTGAATCAAATACAACGTGATTAGAACTCATATGTAGTACTATGATAATCTAAAACCGCGACAAGTTGGTGTGTAGTCACATGCTTCAACATACTCCATCTGCAGCTCATCATGAGAGACAACGCAAGAATACAAGGCAGGGGTGTTTGGTGCTTGTGACGAGTGTTCTGCCGTGGACACTCCATTCACCCATGAAAAGAAAGGAATAAATAAAAAGGAAAGAGTTAATTTAATGGAATGAAAATCGAGATGATCTTTGCAGATGTAACCCTCACTCTGATAATTCAGTTGGCTTAATTGAGTTTTGGAACGAATCAATGCAACAAGAGTCACTTGGAGCGTATTGGACATTTGGTGAAGACGAGGTGCTTGGTGGTGCCGAGGGTGCTTGGACAACTGTGATCGGATCGTGTTACTCGTGTGACTACTCTTTTTATACACAATTGAATCATACAAAGGTTATTTTTATGCAATGAAAATCATCAAGATAATATAATAATAACTATTTGTTAGATAATTATGATCATCAAGAATAAATATATGCCTTAAATCCTTAAAATCTTCTCTTCCATTTATATTATTCAAATTTGAAATACCAATCCAGTGGAAATCTTCCGGTGCGTTCATTATGATGGAATTCGCGCGCCGAAGTGAAAAAACAAAATGCTGTTCAATTTTGCTTCGTAATTTGAATCCTGGCATGTCTCGCGTGGCATCCAGGAGAGCACACTGCAGAAGTGTGTTGAACTGGACGCAAGCAAAGCACAGCGCACAGTCTTTGAGTTGTAGAGGAACTCTGCTTATTATTATTGTTAACGCATGAAATGCAAAGATTCCTGTCGAGAAATGCGTGCTAATGACCATTGCATGGTCATATTTAAAACTTCAGGTTACCTATGAAAGGCTTAAGATTGCCCTTTTTTGTACGCTGCCCTGAAAATGCACTCCCATTTGCTGACTCTGATTCTGACATAGCTATTCTTTGAACCCTCCTATCCTATCAATTAAGTATTCAAATATTTTTCAAGTACTTATGCTACGTTAAAAACTTAGTATCAAAGGGTTTGAACTCACTCCTCTTATCTTGACAGTTTTAAATTTTTCTTCTTGTTAGAGGAACCACCTTTACAAGGTGCTTTATTTTGGAACTTTTTGTTTATGTGGATTTGCATTTTTTTAAGAAATCACTTGAATTTCTTGAAAATGACTTACCGTATGCTCCACTGGTCAAGGATCGGCAGCTTTATTTTTAATTATGGCGCTACGAATAGATAAATGTCACGATGCAAATCTGGTTTGCAACGTCACGATCAGTTTGCTACCTCGAGGGAAATGTTTTGCTGTTTTCTTCATGCGGTCGAAATGTATCACGCAATTGAAAACTCTAAGCTAAGTAATTAAAAGTCAAACTTCGATTGACTGACTTACTTTCCGGTAATTTATTGGTTCATGTCCGTAATTGTTTATATCGTCCAATATTGGCATGAAAATGAATCGATTTTCCATCGAATGAAGTCGATTAATTCATGCATATTGCCTTTTGTGCTCGATTTTAACGGCATCTTTACCAGACGTTTAGACTTTATACACCGGGTCCCTAATGGCTGCAGTTACATACAATGCACGCGTAGAAACTGTGAGTATGTTGTTCTCGGGTGTTGATTTTATAGTTAAAATAAAGGGATTATTCATGTATAGTATGTGTCAGTAAGTGGATATTATCTGACTGAATAAAAGACTGACATGTCGTGACAAAACTGCTAGGATGAGAACGGAAGGGCAATATGCTCGTCGTTTGTTTGTTGGCTTCACGATATAAGTTCGGGAGTGGTGACACCGACGACCTCCGGAAGTTGTTAAAAGTGAAGGCGCAGATGCGCTCTCTTTTTGTGAGAAGGCAAGGGAGAAGGAAAAACTATTCAATGAGTGTTTGTTTTTTGGCTATCCGCACCACGGCGGTTCTGTTTCCCGAGTTACATTTTTTCTTCTTTCGTGTCCTGAGTGCTTATGTAATCCTTACCGTTTGCTCGTTCGCTCGTGTTATCCAACTGCGACCCCCCATTATGTGATATTTTTCTTTGTGTTCCCAACGAAGCTGTGGGGCCTGGGTATATAACAAAGAAAAAGCGGCATTGTGATATACAAGACATCAGGGAGTTTGCAATGAATGATCATGAAGAATACCAGCCGTTCATTTTGTGAAGAGGTCTGGAAAGGCGCCGTTATCGGTTTCAATTGCCGAGGCGCGGCTCCAAGGACAGGTATTTTGCATCAGTGGAAGCGCCTCGTTCCCATTTGTGAGAACAAGGGATTTCCATAACACTCCTTCGCCCCGCACACCTCTCTTCTCCCCGTCCCGATCCCCTTCTGTGCGTCGTCATCGTCGCCTCTCCGGAGAACTCGGATGTGAGCCGGGATGGGGTGTTGGGGGGGGGGGGGACGGGAGGGGGTTGCTCCTTGAGGAGAGAAAATTGACGTTGCCTTCCGGATGACATGGTTTTGCGGCTCCTTCGCCGCAAAATTCCTTGAGAGGGTTCCCACGTTATCGCCATTATTACCCGAGGCTTAAGAAAGGGACTTTTGTCCTCGGATGCTCTGCTCCTCGCGGGAGGAAGTTTATGAGCGCGTAAACGTTGAGTCTAAATAATATTCTCCGTGTCAGTGTACATTTTAAAATTATTGAATGATATCACCTTCAGATTTAGCCATTTTGACTAAGTAACCGAGGCCGGTGGTGACGAATATCGATTTTGCCACCCGAAATAACATTCCTGCAAAAAAAAATAAAGTTAAAGTCTAGATTTCAATGTACGGGTTTCCCAATCAATTGGTGTGAAATTAAATCTCTTTTTTGAGAGAAATTCGATGAGCTCGTGGAGTGGTTACTACTAGCCACTCGCTTATCAGACGAATCCACAGCATGAATATGGAGGGTGATATACCGTGTCTAGTCCGTGTATTGCGCTTTCAGACTATTTTGTAGCGGCGGTTCATTTTGAGACACTCATCTCAGACACCTTTGATCGCCTTTTTAATTATGTTCCGCGGTGAAAATTTATGGAAATCAAAATGCTGCAAGATGTGATTTTGTTAACTCTTTCTTCAGGGTAAAGCAGACGAGATGACGGCATCATGCTTTGAAATAAATGGAAGTAGTGAAGTAAGCTGGCAGCTTAGAAAGATTCATTTTCTCCGTGGGAGCGGATAATTGAAGTTCTCGGAAGTCAGTCCTCAAGCATAGTCAGTGTCGGTGCAATTCGTCCGTTGAGACAAGGTTACGCGAGGGAATGTGTACCACGCTTAGAATCCTGTGACTCATCACAATGATATGCAAGTGTACATTCCTCTCCCCTAAAATCTAAT
This sequence comes from Ceriagrion tenellum, assembly GCA_963169105.1. NCBI lineage: Eukaryota > Metazoa > Arthropoda > Insecta > Odonata > Coenagrionidae > Ceriagrion > Ceriagrion tenellum. Next base: position 174,723,263 of record OY720633.1, read on the forward strand.
TAACGAGACCTAATTAGCGGGCTTAAGTCAAAACCATTTGCTTACAACTTTTCAACAGCGTTAAACGATATTTGTACCATATATCTTTCCATCTATTAAACTAGTTAGTCTATAGTAAAAAATATTGCTAAATTTTATTCAAGCAGAAGATATAGTGGGGTTGTCTGACAATCAGTCTAAAAATTTTAATATTGAAATTAAAATGGAAAAGTCTGCATTGAGGCATTTCAAGACACATTTTGGTCAGTTAGAAGCTGCCACCCCAACTGATTACTCATACTTTCCTCTTGATTTTTCTGCAGCGCGATAGGCGTTTAGTTCGACCATTACTTATTGAATTAAACTTACTTCATAATCATCTAGTATTGTCCCACTTCCATAGCGCAAGATCTGCGGTCACCGTACCTAAGTGTGGTCTACTGCAGCTTTCCACCTTATCCTCCCGTCAGTTAGCCGCTGCATTCCTGTTTCTTTCTTTGTTCGTGAGATATCCGCTCCTTTCTTTGGCCTTTCTCAGGAATTTTACTTTCTATCTGCTTTGTTATGACTTTCAAAACAGGTGGGTCAACATTTACCAAATTTCATTTGTTTCAAACTTATTAGGCCTTGAAGGTAAAATTCTTTCCTGTTGATGTAAATATAGAGGGTGCGGAATTTGGGAGTCAATGCGCCATAAATCCGTGATGATGACCCGTGCTTATTTTGCAATTGACGTCTCTTGAACCCGATAATGCTCATTTGCAACGTGAAAAATGTGAAAGATAATGAGTATCTTGGACACATCTGAACAGATTAACGTGCGCGACATACGAGTTAAGTGTTATTTGCGTGTCTCACAACTGTTTATCAATGAAAGTGACTCCAACTTCAGGAAAATGCCTCATGTGTCACCTAAAGCTCCTACTGCTACTTTTTTAATTCTTCTTGTGTTGTTTATTGTACATATAAAAAGACGTTACATTTATTATTTATTTTTCCCTCTGGAAAAAAGACTTGAGGACATTACACATATCTCACTCTTCCTCCGATACCGTTTTTGCCTATCGCAGAAATTATGTGTTCATTTTACTTCATAATATTCTTGTGCAGAGGCTTTTCTTTTAAAGTTAGCTTGTGTGGCATATATCCAGACAAATAATGCAATCACATATAAGTTTCTTATAAAATGCAAATTATTCTTTTAATTTTCTTGTGGGCTTTAAAATATAAGCAATTTTTAGTATTGGTAATTAATTATTATTGAGAAAATGGATTCATAAAGCAGTCTGTCGGTGGAATGATTGAACATAAGTTCCAGGGACTTGATTCCTTGTTTGAATGCTGATATCAGTTTTATGAGTCCCAAAATTATAAGTTATTTCTCGCAATAGAAGATTCCATGTTTTTACGCGGGAAATTTGGATAAACCATCGCCTGAGAACTGAGAAATAATTAAGCAGATTGAGATGAATGACCGGTTTATACCGCATTCGGCAAAAGTGTTTTACATTTCTTTGGAATGAGAAGGATATATTCAATGCAACGAGGAGTTAAAAGTGCTTAAACGATTCAGTTGCATATTGTTTTGAACATTTAAACAAAGCAGGGATTGTTGTTTTAAGTTTACCGAGACTGCTAACCATAAAGTAAATTCCGGAACACGATATTGACAGTAGCTTTAGCGCATCATAATTGTTTTTTCAGCACTAATAGCAACTGAGGAACTTTTGAATGACTCAGAAACATGGAGAAGTGAATAGGAATTGCGCAATACTTTGCAGTGGGCATCAAATTTTCCACAGGGCACTGTTATGAAATTTTAAAGAGGAGAAAGACGAGGGTAATAGATGACAGTCTTCTCTCGTGAGATCTCACTTGTAGTAAGCCGTTATCAAATAGCACTCGTACGGAGTAGCACTTGTTTTAGAAATTGGTATATTGGAGAACAACAAGATTTGTTAATAGTTGTTGAGATAAACTAAACAGTTTTAGTTTATTGTAAAAGGATATAATGTGTGGATCCCTAATAGATCGAAGGCAAAAAATACAAGTTGTATTTTTGTGCTTTTGCGATGCGGACGATATTGTGATGGACGTTCAACATATTTTACAATAGCAAACCTACAGTTACGGTGAAAACGATTAAGGGAATAAGATAGTGGACATAAACTGCAGAACCGATAGATTTCATTCAAAGTCATAAAAATTTTAAAAAATCATCATACCAAAATGTCATTTTTTCCACGAATACTAAGGGACCATTAGAATTGCTTTTGATAAAATCTATGAAACTCTCACCCCAGATAGCTAGGGTACATTTTATACTAGTGTTTCAAGATATATCATCATTACAAAAATCACCCCGCTTGAATTTCCTGGCCTTGTTTCATGTACAGGACTTTGATTAGCAACATGCTGCTTATTTATATGTTTTAAGGTTATTGATTCTATAAAGTGTATTGTTGTCACGAGTTGAATTAATGAGTGTGATTTCTCACACTGCATGAAATATCCTATGGCTGAATTTTTCAAAATAAATCCATCCACGTTAAGTAAGAAGATATAAAACATGGCGTGGTCGTAAATCAAACCGCGTTTCTGTTTCCGAGAGATTACGACGGAGTTTACTTCATCTTGTGTATATGGCTTTCGGCGGACCATTTAAGTTACATCTAAGTATTTATATCCAGTATACCAATGCTTATAGTGAGTGGAAGTTCTGGAATGAGGAATTTGAGGATTATTTGGTGTCCATCGGCCAGGACCAAAAAGCGGACGAGGTATAGTTGTCACTTTTACGCAATGTGATGTGTCACGACTCCGTTCGGATGGTGATGGCGCTACCCACGACAGAAAAACAACTTCATTCATACTCGGAGACTCTTAAGTTGTCATGATAAATATGTATCACCAAGAGATACGACCGTGTGTACCAAGAAGTACAACAGTGTTTGATCGGTACATTTTTTATGCAAGACGGCAGGAAGAAGGTGAAAGTTTCGAACACTTCTTGGCTGCATTAAGTGAACTTTGAAATCGTGAAAATATGGAGTGAAGGAAGGAGATCTCAGATCAGCTTCTAAGTGACAAACCATAGAGTTCTGGACGTTTACTTAAGAGAGTGCCTCCTTCGTATTGATAAACTTACTCTGGATAAGGCCATAAGTTTCTGCAGGTCATGAGAGCGTAGTAAAAAACTGCAGACTACTTCGGTCGACCGAATCTCAACCCGGAAAGTTAAAGAAAAATGGACAGAAGAAGGAAAAGCAGCCAATGAGTCATGAAGTGAGACGGTAAACTCTAGTTGCTCTCAAGTATTCAAGTACCTTAATGAAAAAAGTGCGGAATATATAGAACAATACACCACCCGAGCTTTCCGGCTTGTGGAAAACAGTGTTATAAATGTGGTATTAAGACTCATTCCGTAGTTTCGTGTTACGTGTAAAATATTAGATGAGTTGATCTGCGTAGTAACTCTGAAGATGATGATGACAGTCCATTATTCTTCAGAGGCTAATTGCAAAAGTTGGCCATCCTGACATTAGAGTAGCTTATAAACGAATAAATATGAACACAATCTCAAGTGTAAAGTTGACAAAGAAGCAGAAAGAGGAATGGTATAAGAATATAAATAGAGAAGGCCCAATTATCGAGTGTAAATCAGACCGAGAGGTGAAGTAACAAACAAGAGATTGAGCGATTTTTAAAATTTGAATTTGTCATGCATTATTCGACCTGCACCCACAAATATTATATTGGAAAAGTTTGATGGTTCAAAAGTTCGCCCTATTGGTATGGTTAGTTTAAAGTGCTCATGCAATAATAAGCCAGTACATGAGAATATTATGATTATTGACAGTGATGCGCTCAAGTTCGCATGGTTTGCCGTGGTGTCTTAATTTAAATCTCGTCATACGCGTTCAATGAGTAAAGGTTGCAACTAACTCCAAAGACTTGTTTATAAAAGAAAATATTAAACTATTTCAAGGTCCCGGTAAGATTTCTGACCAGTTTGAAATTCCTACCAAATAAATACCAATTCCAATTTGCGATCCTCCAAAGTAAAATAGCTAAATATATGCTTACACTGCTTTAAGTTAAACTGGATGATCTTGTGAGTCACAAGGCCATCGTCAAGGGTGATAGAATGGAAGAGAGGGAATGCGTAAATAGGCTAATAATTGTAGAGAAGCCAAATAAAACCTTGAGATAATGTCTAGATTGAACAGATTTAAATAAATTCATTGTGACGATACCCAAAGTTCTACTAAGAGTGGATGAAATTGCTACCTAGTTTATTGGAAAGAACTTTTATTCAGTGCTGGATTCGTTGAAAGATTTCCATCGCATAAATATAGACGAGAAATCATCCTGAAAGTGTTATTTTGTCACCCCACATGGAGTTTATTGATAGATACTTAGTTTTACTCAGGGGACTCTCCAATCCCCCTTAATTATTTCAGGAAGAGGTTGAAAAATATTTTGGTTCCATTGAAAATGTTGTTATTTGATTTTACGATCTGTTGGTTGCCGGGAAAACCGAGGAAATCCATGACAAAGCACTATCGGAGTTCATTTCGAGGAAAAATTCTATTGGGGCTAAGTTTAATTCAGACGAGTTGCATTATAAGTTGAGAGGGGTCAGATATGTCAGCATTCAATGAGCCTGGTATGCACGTTGATCCCGATGGGGTTGAAACTCTCCTGAGTCTTGAATCGCCAAAATCTGAAGAGGAACTTCAACGAATTTTAAGGCCATTCAACTGTGTGAGTCGCTATCTTCCACATATGGCTCAGTTAATGCAACCATTTTCTCAGCTGTTGAGGAAAAATGTTGCGTTCCAGAGGCTCCCTGCGCATGGTAATTGTTTTGGTGCGATAACAACTGCTGTTTCAAATTTGCTTTAACGCCCTTTGATTCAAGCAAGAGAATTATTTTGCAGTTTGATGCCTCTAATAATAATGGTTTGGGATGCTGTTTGTTTGGAACCATGTGCAAGTGATTCATTTAGCGTGGTTTCTTGTGTTTCAAGAGTCATGAATGACAGCGAGGTAAATTATAGTCAGGCGGAAAAGGAGATACTATTCATTTATTATGGAACTCAGAAATTCCAAAAATTTATCTATGGTGTAACTGTTGATGTACAAACAGATCGTAAACCGGTGATTTCAGTTATGAGTAAGCATATTTCTAAAAGGCTCAGTAAGACTTCAGAGGTTGAGACTGAAACTTATTAAATATTCTTTGAATATATTATGTTTTTGCATTATTTACATGTAATCCCGGCACAGTTTTTATGAAACATGTCATGATCCAGGAATTCTCAAAATGGTGCAATCGATTTCCGAACATTTGCCATTGAACGATGTGAGAATATTAATTTTTCGTGCTGAAACTGCCAAAGATGTGGTTCTTGTGCGTATAAGCCAATTGTATTGACAGGACGGGTCCAATCAAAGTGATGTGCCTTCTCATTGTAAACCTAATTTTGATTCTAAGGAAAATCTATATGTTCAGTATGGGTTTGTATTACTAGGAGAGGACATTATTGTCCCTACCCACCTCTCCTAGAGCCAATTTGCTGGATTTAGTTCACAGAGTAAAAACGTACACGTAAACGTGAATAGATACAAGTAATGCTATTGCCAAGGCTCGCCAAATGTTTTATTGGTAGACTCTCAGTGACGATGTGACTAGTTTTATCTCTAGGTGTAGAATGTATGAAATATCTAGCCCTTATTGTTGTAAGGAACTATTGTTACCTCATGTAATGCGAAAGTTACCATTTAAGAAAGGTGGTACCGACAATTAATTATTTTCCAAAATTTTAGTTGCAAGAATACGGATCTTAATTAGTTACTTTCACGCTTAAAAGCATGCGGAGTGAAAATATTTTTAAAATCCATACTGTATCGATGTATCTGACGAAGATATCAAGATAAAAATAGTCGAAATTTCATATTTTTTCACGTGACAGTGAAACGAAATCTGATTGGTGTGACGTTATTTTCACGGAGCGATGGAGGAAAGACGATATAGCACGGGAAGAACAGTGGAAGAGACTGTGTTTCAAGAAATTATCTTATAGTCAACGACGGTTTTCAGAGTGATAAATTTTTAATGATATGTGAAGGACGTTTAATTCATGAATTCCCACTGAAAATGGTGTAACTGGTTGCGAAATATCACTGATTGGTGCTTACCTCATGCTCGATGGAAGGAAGTGGACTACAAAGTGATTAAAGTTGACTAACAAAAATGGCTGTGTGGAAAAAGTATATCCGCCCTCAATCGTTTATCATGTGTGCGTATGACCAAGACAAGTTGAACCGAGGTCTCTCTCGTTGAAATAGTGTAGAACAGAAACAGAATTTCATCTTTTTTAACGATGCTCAAACTCCTCATGGTGGAGACTGAAATATTTTGAAATGAGGTCTTCTGACTACACTAGAATCTTCTATGGAGTTTTTCCAGTATATTTTAACCTACTTTGGTGTTTTATAGAGTATTTATCAGTGTTCACTGGCTAAAAGTGGGGCTACATATGACTTTAAACCGAATTTCTCAATTTATTGGCAGGTTACCTGGATTTTAGTGTATTTCATTATTTCTGCCGCGTAATGGTTTTTAGTAAAAGTTTATAACCATGAATGAAAAGTGTGGATTGTAATTTAAATTTATGGTGGCGTTTCTTATACGCCGAAAATTATCCATGCAAGTCGCAATCATCATTTTGGGAAAATGAAGTTGAGCGGAATTTTCGTCATGGCCATTCGGTTGTGGTCCCAAATCGGTCATATCCGCAAGAAAACATTCCATTTTGTAGCAATATTCTGGGTGCTTTTGAGTCCGTGTTGAGCGGTCCTTTTACATAACTCTTTCGGCATCGCAGGTTTGGGTGGGGGGCAGGGTGTCTGAAGCTGTGAATGTTTAGCAAAAGGTTGTGTTGGTCGAGTGGAGCGGCGTGGAGGTCGAGTGGAGTGGTGTGGAAGTAGAGCGTGGCAATCGGCCTGGAGAGCGAAAGAGCTAATTGAATTTCCGGCACAATTTCCGCGTGCCATTCAAAAACTGACCAATTTAGTGCGGGGGAGGGAGAAATCCCCTGATTGCAAACGAGGAGGGCCTTCCTCCCACTCCGTCCTCGGGAGTAGGCGACGCGGCTGGCCGTGTCTCTATTATTGTCGGTGGGGCTGAAATAAAAACTTTTGTGTTCTTAACCAAGGATGCTCACGTGCTGATGGGGTGATTTCGATTAGGTTATTTCTCCAAAAAACCTTACCATCGTATTGTGAAATGAGGCAGGAATCAGAGAAATGACGGTCAGTTGATGAAAAATTCACATAAGAATTTTAGCATTGAATAAAAAACCGCTAAAATACCAAATATGGCAGCGCAGCGGAGTGAGATGCGCCTGGTGACGTAATTTACCCGTATCCAAGGTGAAAGGCCCAGCGGGCAAAGAACGCGAAAACGGCAAGGGGTATCCAGGGAAAGGAGGAAACGACGTAAGGAACCGTTTAAACATTAAAGATGGTGACCCTTAAAGCTATACTTAAGTAGCCATAAATATTTCTAAACCTGCAAAAGGGTAATTGTATCACGTTTCGCATGGTTCCTGCATGACTTCAGTAACTCTCTGCGTTTATGTTGATGCAAAGAACAAAAGAATAAATATTTTTTATACATTGAGGGAATAGTTGCAGTGTAGTGGATGAAGATGAAAGCTCACCTATGAACAAGTATTTTCGGGGTTTTTGCTATTACTTTCAGTATTATAATTTCGTCAACTTTACTAGGGTTCTTGGTATTGCATGTTGGTGATAGCTCACCCCCTGCATCATGCACTTGAAGTGGCTTTCTGGATACTAGATAGATACTAATGAAATTACGCGATGGACGACCCTAATGAAATGCCAACGCATTTTTTTTATGTCGTGAGCATCAAGTTGTTTCCAAGTAGTTACCTCAGGATAAATCACGCTCATACCCCCAGTGGGTACGAGTAGTCACGCGCGACAGCACGAATTTATCTGTTTAAAGGCCTTGACTTCCTGCCACGCAAATAACGTGCAATTCACGTGCTAAACTGAACAGTTTAAATCAGGATTCCATCTAATAAGCGAGTTTTCGCGTGAGCAATGTGCTTTAAAAGTCATGCTACCGTTTCGAATTTGAGGCCTATTACAATGCCAATGACCAATGGATTGAAATACTTCAATTAGGGATTTCCACAGGTGAAGATAGAATGATGCCTATATTACCTCATTTGCAAATCGACGAAATGTGTCTCATTTTCAACTAAATTATCTCACTCTTCCTATGATACCAAAATATCAGTCTCTTACCGAACTAATATACGAGATGTTTGCCTGAAAATATCAGTCAATTAACATAGGGTATGGTGCGAGTAAGTACCACGTAGAGACTTGACTTTAAAAAATGAGGAATTTCCTAACTTAAAATCCCTTCAAAAAATTGAGAGTGAAGTTTGTATGTTGTATGCAGTTTTTTTAAGTTGAAATTAGAGTCACCGCAGTAATTTTTCAGAATAAAAAAACCTTCCGTTGTGAAGTCCTTTGGTACGCAACGCGAGAAAAAAATAGTCAAGTAAAATACATGAGCTGATATTTATATTTAATTACTGAGAATTTCAGTCGGATATGAGTGCATAGTTGCACGATTAATATCACGTTGTTAACTCTTGTCTCCCACAGCTGCGGAATGTAAAACGTAAAACTCTAATACGATCTTCAATTTGTCAGAGGGAATAATCTCGCACAAGCTCCCGGATGGAAGATTTTAATTAAAGAGACCAAAGATCATCTGCGCAAATACAGGCGAAGGCCACTTATGTCCGCACTTGATTTATTTCTTCGACTCACTCCAATTCCTCCTCTTCATCGAGTTCATAATGTTTATTGTCTTTTGACACGTTTGCGTAGTACACAATATCCTGCCCACTACCAATGTCTCTTCCCCTCTCTCTTCACCCGTTCCAACCACCTGCTCTCCTCCCCATCCTCATTTCTCATCCACCGCCCCGAGACATTCATACTCGCTCTTCTCGTTCCTCTCTCCGTCCACCCTTTACCATTTCCCTCCTCCACACTGTGTAGTGCGGATGTGTGGACCACACACCCGCCTCTCGAGCACCTTCAGTAGCCCAATTCTTATCCTCTAAGTCCTGATCTGTCTAACGATATCCCTCGTATTTAACTCTTCGTAACTAACATTTTGTACGCATTGAGACTCACGGTCGCCGTCATTTTGCATAGAAGCTCACATTGCTAACGTACTTCTGCTTCTAGTGTCGCCCTGATAATTTGTTCCCATTTTCATTCAGCGCACTATCCGAGTTATTCAATTGTTCTTCCTGCTTCAGTTTGTACCCCTACAATAAAAATGCCCGTCCTGAACTTCTGCGGCCTTAAAAATCTCTCATTCATTTTTTTCTGTTTCATCCTCATTTCGCATGTTTCTCACTTAGTTTCTCCAGCATCTAACCAAGCGTGAAATCTCTGAGATGATCGACTGGACAACGTCAAGTCGTCCGTGAATCTGACTTTGATAGCTGACTTCCCTCTTTCATTCCTACTTCTTAGTTTTTCCATGCCGCTCCCGTCATTTCCACGGCAAATTCAAATTCATCAGCGGGTGACCTTGACAACCCCCACCCCTGCAATCTTTTATGATTACTAGTGTGATTACTATTCTCGAAGCTGTACATTATCTCTCCCATATTTTTTTTCTTCATTGTTATTTCGCATTTCACTCTTTCGAGAGGGGCGGATTTAGATGCCAAGGGGCGAGCGCCCAGGGCGATCGAGTGCCCTGCCCATTCCCCTGATTTGGACACCAACCACTTTATGTCATTAGAATGCACAACGAATGAGTACTTGATATCTTTCCTTTTTGCGACGCGTTTCACAGCTTCACTGCATCGTTGGATATAAGGTTTGTTTAATAATTATTTATTCATTGATGTGATGCTTAAGTGGGGAGTGGGTGGAGTGAAACTAACATATGGGAGGGAAGGCAGGGGAACATAGGTTTGAACGTGGAACCAAATCTAATGCCCTAAGCCAAAGACCCAAACTCACAATTTACAAAACAAAGTAAAGAGTGCGGTTCGTAAGACATACTTTTAGTGCTAGGGAAGTATTTGATAATTAAATGAACCCCTCTCCTCCGAGACTGTATGATCTCCCACATATGCACAAAGAATTGCATCCCATCAGGCCTGTGGTCTCCCCTCTTTCATCCCATTCAAATCTACTACCGAAAAAATAAAAAACTCCTTCTACGGGCAGTACACCGACTTCAAATCGAAATATGGCAAAAAAAATTGAGCTTTTTTACCACCTAAACATATGAATGTTCAACGCATGAAAGGCTGGTTTCTTTTGATATAAATAATCTGTTTACTGGTGACCTGCGTCAGAGGCCTTAAAAAAGGCCCACGACTAGCTCAATAACTCTTATATTCCGAAAAGGGTTTCCACAGAATTAAACGCTCTGATTAAATTGGCTGTAACAAAAAGTTGTTTCACTTTCATCCATCAGTTGAATAAACAAACTGATAGACTAGCTATTTGCTCCCTCACGATGGGGTGTACCCACTAATAGCAGGCAATTTTTTCGACTCCTTGGAGGAAAAGTTATGCAATTGTGGTAAGCCCTCATTAGCTATGTAAAATGCTGGTGTGGAAATGTGGACGATATCCTCAGCCTGGGTCTTGAACAAACAGCCAATCGTACTTTTTCCTCAACAATCTGAATTTCCGCCATCCTTCACGATGGAAAAAGAAGTGAACGGTTCACTGAAAGTCCTAGACTTGCCAATCTCAATTACAGGGTGACGATATGAATTTGCAATCTTTAAGAAACCTTGGTTTATGGATCATATCATACCTAGCGATTTAGTTCATCATTTTTACAAAAAAAATGCCGCTTTTAATTCTGTTGTTCATCGCCTCCTTCAAATCTCTCCAACACTCACTAAATTTCAAAATTGAAACCGAACTCTTGGCATTCAAACCCACAGCCGCTAACAATGGTTATAATCCATATTCTTAAGTAAACAAAATCTTTAGAAAAAACAAAAATACCTTGCTAAAAAATAGATTTCCTCTCGCCTACAGAAAGACTGTCGTGTTTCAAGTGGTGCTCAATTTCATTTATCGTCAACATTTTTTACAGCATTTAAAACCGGCTTCCATATTCCCAGCATCTTACACTCCCCCAACCAATTAAAAATTTAAATTAAATATTTAAGGCAAACAGAATCACTTTTTAATTCTAGGATTTACAAATTTATATGCAATAGCTGTCATATATTACACAGAGGTCTAACTGGTAGAAAGTTCATGACACAAATTAAGAAACACAAGAAGTTTAAAAATATATATTACACCTCTAAATTTGCCAAACATCGGCTTGGAAACACTTATGTTAGCAGTTTTAACACCAATATTATACACATTAACCCGATAGATTTCAAGATGGATCCACACAGTCAACCTACCTTTGTAATGAGGAACTTATTCTGCCTCCCTCCCCTATCATTTCCGACAAAATTTCTTCTTTGAATTTCCCGTGTCACTAGCTCTTAATCTATGGTCCCCTGCCTTCATTCCCAAGAGTTATTATTTCTCAACACCCTCCCCCCCCTCACGTTACTATCACAAGAATAAACAAATTAATAATAAACAATCCTTTGCTCCTGACGATGCAGCTCCTTAAAAAGGCTTCGCAAAAAATTGCAGGAAGGAACAAGGTATTCTTTTCATAATAAATACTAAGTTGACTTACTTCTACAAAGTGACGATTGACACAGTGAAGTTCACATTCTATCACATGTCATCATTTTTTCCGCATGTCCCAGCCTTAGCAACTTTCTCCCCCGAGTTGATGGCCGTATTGTTTCTGTCATGTAAGGCCGCCAGTCACAGAATGGCTCAAAAATTAGGAGATAGAGGGAGTGTGGGAAGGGTGAGAGTCTTGTTTGGGTCTGTGGTGTGAATATTCATACGACCTCAGGGATTTAATTTACGGATTATCTGTTTTTTTTTCAGATGGGATTTGGTAAAATGTGTAGCTGGGAATTGAGGTAGGTCAGGTTAGGGTTTAATTATGGGTAGTGTCATAGGCTCCTACAGCTGACAAACCATGAATCTTTGTTCTGAGACGACTGGATGCGGTTGAGGTGAGTTTCCTTGCATGTATGGCGGTGCAGGTGAGGCACAGCGTGGCGTCGGGCAAATCGTTGAATGGCAATGTGGACAGTGTGGAGCGTGGAGCAACAGTGGGGCTTTGGGTTGAAGGATTGGATGAAGGCGATGATGAAGCGACGGTACTCCTGCAGTTCGCCATCAAGAGGGACGGTCTTCAGACTACAGGCGACTTTGATCCGCTTGGGGGGAGGGGGTTTGTGGATGGGAGGGAGGGATTCCACACCAGGCGTGCAGATCTCGTCCCAGTTCAAATCATAACCTCGAACGTTCCCCCGGTCCACTGGGCGCAGACCAAAAAGCAATCATGTGAACAAAGCGCGATCAAAAAAGAAACCAAGTGAGTGCTTAGTTGACGGACATGCTTAAATGCAATACTACCCTCAGTACACTAACTGTAATATTGTAACAACTACTGGTTATAAATATGACTTGGATTAATGAGTAGCGCTACGAGATACTAAATCACTCCTTTTAAGACCGTCTGAAGCAACTTATCTGTAAGGGATTGATATCAGTGATCATCATCTGGTGGATGCTTTGCCAAATTACAAATGCAATTTCTCTTGGCTACAAAATATGCCATTATTGATGGAATAATTTACCAAAGAAGAAGACTTGAAACAGATTTCCGCATGAACGGCTATCTTAATGCTCGAATTGATAAATTTACTTCAAAAATAATAACAGAAGTTTGACAGTCAATATAATTTAAACTCCCAAACGTGTATTGAACATTACAAACCAGTTTGCCTCCAATAGATATGTTGGACAGTGTCTCCAATACATTTTGAAGAGACTACTTAAAAAGACGCGTAGTGTGTGACTTTAAACCATGAGTGACCCCCAAAAATATTCCTGTGACCAGTGGCGATTCTGTTGACCCGATGAGTGAAAGGGACAAATGCACGTTGCAACAATAGCGCTAAATGCAGTTGATTCCTCAGAAAGAGGAATTTTAGTACCCGGTCCAAAGAGTATTATAAAGATATTCCTGGGTTTCTTTTTAAAGATGCTTTGCCGATTCCTTGAAGTAGTTTTAATTTGTGAATAGGGTCGCGGAGGGAGAACCAAGGGGGGATAAGGGGTCCCTTCAATGAGGGTCCCTCGAGCTGTCGCTTCTCCGTCGAAAGGGTAACGGTTTCGACGGTTCCCTTAACCCTGTCTCCCTTTAATCTAGCCTCCGTTCCCCTTCTGATGCAAAACCGTTAACATCTTCCCCCCCCCCCGATTCTCTCTCAAGTCAAACTCCCCTCCTTCCTGAATATTCATGCCCTTCCGGAATTACCTCCCCCCTTCACCCTCTCCTCCCGAGTCCTCCCCTTATATATATATATATATATATATATATACACATACATATAGAGAGGAATACCACTCCGTCCCACCTCCTTCCACCCCCTCCCACCAATTTCCTCCCCAGCTCCCACCAAGGGGCCAACTCTTAATAGGAGTGGGACAAGTCGGGGAGGGAGACAGTGAATGGGCAGGGAGCGCCTTCGCGTTCTGTTGCGCCACTCCTGCCCCCCCCCCCCCCAACCCCACCCTCCCCAACCCCCTCCCAATCACGTCTGCTGCTCTCAGGATTCTCCCTTCGATCGCAAAATCCGCCCCTCTCTCCAAGGGGCCGCCGTCCCGCCCCCTCTCGCCCCCCTCCCCCGCCACATGTACAATGGGGAATACCTTAATAATTTTAATAATAATTTTTTATTTGTCGATGGATCTTATGACTTTACACAACATAGATATAGGACACGTCACATTAAATTTTTACATATAAGAAAAATTATTCATTGAACATTTCTTTTACATTGTAATAGCATTTTTTGAATGAGAAATTTCCTCAGAATACATTTAAATTCTCTCAGAGACCGAGAAGAATGTATACTAGTTGGGAGGGAATTGAACACTTTTGCACCGATTGCCATGGGACATTTTGAAGATTACCATGACTAGAGTATTGACTCCACAGACTATATGTTTACTGTGTCTACATTACATTTTTACATTACCACTTACGGAGTCTAATTCATTGAGTAGAAGATGCCTGTGCTCCTTTATGCGGCAGAAAAGCTCGTGTGGTGATTCCGCGCTTAATGAAACTGTTAAGATAGAAAAATTATTTATTGTGAGATAACTTGCGTGAGTGTAGATCGAAGGTTTCTGCGATTAATCAGTTGAGGCGTTTGAGTTTTCCTCCGCCTCGAGGCGCTCTCGTCGTCTGTTCTGAGGACCCCAGTAGATTGGGTGGAGAAGATGCTCACGCCAATGGACATGTTTAAGCGTAGGGACTTTTGGAAAGCTATATAATCTCGTTCAATGAGCTTGTAATTTCATTTTCTGGATGTTTGTCTAATTTTCCCCCATATTGTTCTGGAGGACAAAAACGGAGCGACGTGTATTACTGTTTGCACGGAAAAAATCTCTTATGATTAAAAGACGTTTCTTGTCTCGAAGGGTATGGGTCTCAAGCGAGAATGTTCAAAAGTAAAAAAAAAATCTTCATATAACTCTTCAGCAGATTCTTGCAGAAGTTAAAACACGCATATGTTCTTTTTCGGGTAGAAACTCCTCAAGTAAGAAATTCAACGTGGCCCCACTTATAGCTTCCACCGAGATGAACAGCCGATCACATTGGCAATCGTAGGAATGCCGCAGATATTTGCAGCTGAAGCTGCACTTCACTGGTTCCCCTTGCGCCTTTCCCAATACTAACCACCCCAAATAACCGCACGAATAATACTCGTATCTGTACATCCATTTCACTTTGTACTTCTTTGAGTCTCATAGCAAAGTATTCCATCGAATATACTAAACTTTGACCTTAACAGAACACTGAATAGTAATGGTCGTCGCACTCACATGGCCCTTGCTCCCCCATTCGCTGTCCAGGCTCCCCTCATTCGATTGGCAGTTGACTGCTAATGTAAAGCGTACCTAACAGTTCACTTCTTGCACTAAGAGTATGAATAATAAAATGCGTATCTCACAATCAAAACTCGTGAGGAATTATACGATGTTGTCTATTTCCCATCACAGATAAAATTGGGGCCGAAAGTATTACAATGATGAGTATCTAAATGCAGATATTTCAATATATATTCTATTAGCCCGTGATCAACAGATGTCGAGTGAGGAAGTGAAATGGAAGCCACGGATGAGATGCCGCTTCGGGTGGGGAGGCGCCGATGGGGTCGCTAAGGAAGTGCACCTTCCCAGCAAGAAAGGGCAGAGTGAGCGGGAGTCTTTGGAAATTCAGCGTGCCTAATGAAGCAGCTTAACTCCATTGTCACGTCCTCTGCATTGTGAACCCAACAGAACTCTACGAGTGAAGAAAGGAATTGTTGTGGCGGAGGGACGTTTAATATGCTCCCACCGTGCGATCTGTATAAGAGTGTACCTAATTACGTTAATTATACCGCGTACCTCATCCTTGGCTATTTGCATTTGTGCCTGACTCTCCATACCCGTCTGCGCTATTCAAATATTCCACCCTTCTCCTTTGGTGTATCTAATTTCGTTGGAATTGGAAGAGAAACTCTGTTTTCCTCGTGGGTATTATTTCCTACGACCCGGATGGAATTAAACCCCCCTTACGTGAAATAAAGTTACTCATATCACTCCTATGGTTAAATTTCTCAAAGCTACGCCTCAAGATGTTGATCTTATCGAATTTGCCTTTGTGCTAGAGTTTCAGGAGCAGTAAATTAAGGTCCATTAAGCTTTTTAATCCCCTACTTCCGGATTTATTCACCATCCCCATTTTCCTTACAGAGTATTGTACCAATTTTAGGCTCAGTTCAGTCTAAAACTTAATGTACACACTCCCTTAACCTTATAACCACCAAAATCTGTTCCATTTTCCATTCATTTTATTTTTCACATTTTTATACCTTCATTCTATTTGATCCGTAAAATAGCAGCCACGGGGCCTTAATGAGGGAAGATATCTTTTTATACCTGATTTCAAAGTCAAAATATCCTAGACCTCAACAGCGTCACATGCAAAAAGGAATCATTACAAAGGTGTGCGGATAAAAGAAGCTGTTTGATTATTTTAACTAATTTCCATGTATTTTGGTGTGCTGAAAACGAAAAGAATATTTAAAAAATCCTAGACGTCTGGATTTGCCACAGAATGTGATATTGTCTTCAAATTTAGTAATTTGTTCTCAATTTTTGGTATGTATTTGATCTTAGGTTTATTAACCAAATTTAGAGTCAAAATTACTGTAAATTAAGTCACATCAAGATATTCAATTCAAAAAAATATATTACTTTCAAAGAAAAGAACCTTCATAGTGAGTTAACGAAACCAGCATCAACATGTTGCACGCTAAACGTGCGGGCTCTGACATACCTGGGCTTGATTCAACTGTTTTTTCTTGGTTCTCACCTGCTCATTTTGGATATCTAAACACTAGATAGCGCCGCTAGTCTACAAACTTTTTCCAATGCATTCTTTGCTCCGGCGGTGGCGTCCTCAACTGAGATTCGAATTTCGAATTCGAACTGAGATTTCGAACTGAATTCGAAAAGGAAGAATGTAACGTTTTTTGTTCTATGCTCTATATTCTACATGTTCCTAACGTTAATCCACGAATTAATAAAAGAACTATAATAAGTAGATTGCAGTACTGTTATAGTTCACACTTTTTCATCTCAGTTCGTGTTAGCTCGTCATTATTCAACCGTGTTTCCCAATATTAGCATAATTACTTTCATATATGTTTTGTTGCATCGATGTTGAAAGTTTAATGAGTCAATTCAAAATCCAATATGTTGCAGAGCAATGGCGTCTTTTTACAGAATCTTAAAAAAAGAAGTCTCAAAGCAGTTTTACTTCACAACGGCGGTTTTCATGCTTTCTTACCTGTAGGTCATTCCGCACACCCCAAGGAAATCTACAAGAACTTGGAATTGATTCTTCTTAAACTAAAATGAGAACATCACGGTAGGCAAGTGTGCGGAGATTTGAAAGTCTTGTGCATGCTACTCGGGCAACAAGCTGGGTATACCAAATGCCCTTGTTTTCTGTGACTATGGGACAGTCGAGATCGACAAAATCACTGGACCAAGAAGTTTGGCAGCCGAGGTTACTCACATTTGTTGAAAAAACTGTCTCCGAGAAACTCCGTCCACCTCCCCATAACATTCTTCTATCTCCACTCCACATAAAATTGAGTTAATGAAGCAAATCGTAAAATAACTTCCAAGAGATGGAGAATGCTTAAAATACTTGGTCACCAAGTTTCCAGGCCTCTTGGAGGAAAAATTGAATAGATGCGTTCGTCGGACCAGTCATTAGAAGGCTGGTAGCTGATCAAGAGTTTATCAATACCATGACGGATAAGTTTGTCAGTCCATGTCAGTTTTAATTAATCATACTCTAACTCACTTCACAAACTTGACAAATTTTCCTATCCCTCCTCCCAAATATGTATCCATATATTGAAGGGATCCAATACCATATTTCAAACCAAACTCGTCTCTAACATTTTCGAGACCCATTTATTTAGCGGTCTTCGTCTTAATTTATTTGTTAATAATAATATAATTCTTGATCTAACTCAATTTATATACCAATATTGACTTCACCACACTTATGCTATTTTGCCGAATACACAATGATCAAGTCATATCAATTTCTCTGTAATTTTTTCCGAGCGGGGCGGTAAAAGCCATTGATGAGGAAGAGATTCCCAATATTCTTGCAGAGCAATTTTTTGCAAAAATCATACTTTACGTTCATCAATCACATGTCTAAGACTAAAAACCTAATTCTTGAAACTTTTGCATGGCTGGGGTTCATACCCCCACCTGCCACACGCCAATGCGGTGGCTTGCAGGATAGTATGTAGATGTCGATACTAAGAATTTGTTCCAGGACAGTTTATGATCTGTTACATTGTAAGAACTTTGTTTAGAAATTACTTTTAACGGAGAAGAAATTCCTTCCCCAACCCGCAGCATATGATTCCGCCCACCAATTATAATCTATTTCTCTGCTCTCTCGCCACAGATGCATTGGCGGTGCCTCCACTCTGTCCCGGAGAAGATCCGGTGGTGAGTTTCTGCTCCGTCGGCTCGAGTGCGGTTTCGGGGGAAGTGAAGGGGACGTCGCGCCGGAGGGACGGCTGGGAGATGCTGAAACGGGAGAGCTGGAGCCGTCGTTTGGTGCGGCATTCTTAAACCTCCTCCACCCCCCTCATTCTTCAGAAGCCTCCCTCTGGAAGCAACCCCCCGGAAAGGCCGACAGTCCCAGGTGAACCAGGAGGAGTGTCAGGGGGGTGCATCGCATTTTCTTTCCGATTATCACTGAAAACGGTGAGTGTCCTCGGAGCCCATTTAATGCTGGCGCCACCTTCGAGAAAGCGGAGAAGTGAATGCCATGGAGACATGAGTTAGCCTTTCAGCCACACGTGACGACGTGGGACGACGGGAAGTGTGGGGCAGGCGCGTGATCTTATTGGCTGGAAAGTGGCAGTGCCGTTGAGAGAAAAGCGGGGGGCGTCCTGGAAGAAACGGCGATGGTAGACCCTTGAGGACGCCACCGACCGCGATGGCCCCTTGGACCGAAAGACAGGAGAACAGTGCTTCCCTCTAGTGTGGTTGAGCGAAGACTGGAAGACCGGGGGCGCGGCATGTAAACACGTTGATACATTTGGGGAAATTGTTCCCCAGAGGCACCCCCCGCCACCCACTCACTTGCTCGAACACAGCACGCATCATTGCCTCGGAGGTCGGAACAATTGGTGCTTTTCCAAGAGTCCCTCATCTCATTTCATCACCATCGACCTCAGCAGACGGAAGATATCGCTAATCGACGGCTCAGTACCAATCACTTGCTCTATCTGCGCCAAACCCTTCCTCTGCGCATTGCCATTCCCATAAGGGAGAAGAGTTGCTCTCCGGGTACCGTTACTGATCCGTCGCGGATCGCCTCCAGGAAGCGCCACTTATAGATCCCAACGCTCCTCTCCCTCGACTTCCATTCCTTATTATTTTCACTCCCAGTTTCCGTAATTTTTGTTTGATGTGGTTTCAAAGTGATCAGTCGCAGATGAATGAGTATACAGAGAGAATTACTCAGGAATGAGATTGGGAATCGGTTGCGGACGAAATGGGTCGAGAAATATCTTCTCCTGCTGTGCGCGGTCCTCGTTGAGTCGCGGTTCCCAAAACTCGAGTTTCAAGACTTCCTGACTCGTCAGGATTTCCCTTTCCACCGCGACGTGAGTCGCTCATCTGCGGTGTTGCGGAGGGAGGAAGGAGCCGAGTGAGTTGTTCACGGGGTGTTCTCCCTCTGTTGTGAACTAGTGCTCCGGAAGAAAAAGCGACGCCGGGCTGATCTAACCCGACAGGGGGGAGGTGAAGGGCAGCGGATGTGCTCGCGATTGCCGTGGCACTTCCGCTCGCAGAGTGTCGCTTGTGGATAAGTTTTCGCCAGATTGGAAAGTGTGTTGGTGACTGAGGGAGTGGATTGAGGGAGTGGGGGAGGTGAGGAGGATGCGGATGGCCTTGGGGGCGGTGGTGGGGGCCGGAGAACGGACGCGGGGGAAGAGACGAGGAGCAGGCGGTGGCGGAGGACGCTGAGCAGAAGAACGACCGCGGACACAACACTTTCCTCTCGGTGAGTCTTCATGAGATCACTCCTCCCTCGTCGGACACCCTCTGCCGTACACCTCCCGACCTCTCGTGGTCCGCCTTTAATCCACCATCCATCCTTCTTTTCATCGCTTTCCCGACCTCTTTTTTTCCACTGGCTAAATTCTCCATTGCCGGCAGCTTGAAACTCGAGTGACGAATATATAAACGGTTTGCCACAGGAAGTCAATCGATAAACACAGAAACACAAAAAAAAATGAACACACAGAAATTCTTGATATTTCGGTGCCACTAGCACCTTGTTTGCAAGAACGTAGAAGACTGAGAAGGAAGGGAGGACTGAGGAGGAAGGAAGGGAGGTAGGGGAAGGACAGGGGAAGGGGAGGAGGGGGAGGGAGAGGAAAGATGGGGGCGGGAAGCGGGAAGTGGAAGAAATTTGAAAGGAAGAGGTAGTATGAGCAGGGGTGATGGAAGAATTTAGTGGGATTTATTGAGTCCTGGCGGAGAGAAAGCATGGAAAAAATAAATACAAGAGGACTCAAGATCTTTGAGTTGGAGTGGAGAGGAGAAAGGGGGAAGGGAGGCTAGAATACTAACCTGAAAAATAGTATTAAAGGTGGAGTTGTGGGAAGAAACGTGGGTGGCGACAGGGAGGGAAACAGAAATGGAAGGTGGTTCATTGCAACGAGAGCGGTGGCCATTCATGCGGATGTTAAGCGGAGTCGTGGTCAAACCAATTTAAAAGCTAAGGCATACTTGACAAAGGAGGATATAAACAACATTATGGGAAACGCAAGAGAGTGAGGGGACGGAAGGAAGATGAACGGCAAGGAATTTATCAGGCAGAGGCTGGGTGATAAGGATGCCGCAAGTTTTGCAGCGCGGGCGATAGCAAGGCGTCGGAAGAGATTAAGTGTTGCTGGAGA
This sequence comes from Ceriagrion tenellum, assembly GCA_963169105.1. Classification (NCBI taxonomy): domain Eukaryota; kingdom Metazoa; phylum Arthropoda; class Insecta; order Odonata; family Coenagrionidae; genus Ceriagrion; species Ceriagrion tenellum. The sequence continues at coordinate 174,744,007 of OY720633.1, forward strand.
TTATTTAGAAAGAGGTTTAGTAATTTTGAAGAGGGTGGAGAGGTTGGGTGTGTGTCTAAAAGTGAGAAAAGGACAGCGCCTCCCGCCCCCATCTTTCCTCTCCCTCCCCCTCCTCCCCTTCCCCTGTCTCTCCCCTCCCTCCCTTCCTTCCTCCTCAGTCCTCCCTTCCTTCTCAGTCTTATACGTTCTTGCGACCAAGGTGCTAGTGGCACCGAAATATCAAGAAACTTTGTAAGTGTGTTCATCATTTTTTTGTTTTCTGTGTTTGTCGTCTGCCTTCCTCTGGCAAACTTATATATATATATATATATATATATATATATATATATATATATATATATATATATATATATATATATATATATATCAGTCAGTATAGATATATATATTCAGTCAGATATATATAGATATATATATATATATATCTGACTGAAGAAGGGCTAACACCGTAACGTTTTCAGTAAGACTTTCTTTTTACTCTCGTCTTTTTACCCCCCTGTAAGTTTCCTCTATTATTGTGTTTGGGGCCATTTGGCGAAGTTTTCTATTATTCTATATTAAACAAACTTAAGAACTTAAGTCGCTACAATATAACATTATCAGGGTTCAATACATTTTCACTCATAACAAGTAGAAGTTTCTAAGTAAAATAATTTTCAAACAGTATTCACTTGTGCATGGGAGATTAATGCTAATATTATTAAGTCTGCCGGACGCAAGTGGGCGAAGAGCGCTCGTTTTACATTTGAAGCAGATGATTAACAAACAAGGAAGCAGGCTAGATATATGATTAATGGGTATCTTGAAATTGTGATATTATTAATGGATTTGAAAATTTTCAGTTAATAGAAATTATTTTAAAGTATTCATATATCTCAGATTACAATGATTCCAAAAAGTTTTAATGTCAAATATTACATTCATTGCCATCTCTGAAATTATTATATTTTACATTGTTTCTAATTGTTTCACGTTCCTGATGCTGAAGTTAGCAAGTCATCTATTCATGAGACGCGTAAGATGCTTGCTGTTATGGTATTCCAATATTTCCATTGTAGCGCTGTTTCCAAGACTACTTTGTTGGTGTACCATAAGGATTCCCATTGTTTATGGTGTTGTTGTGCAAGTAATAATGACTATTCCCTGAGATAAGATCCGATTGGGCCCGGAACCATGACTGCGATCCGGAAGTTCATCCGCCACTGCACTTGAACTGAAACTATACAAAAGAAGGAACGGTTCCGAAACGTTTTATTTCGTTCAAAATTCTACTTTTGTTTCGTTAACGAAACTAAAGTCAAGCCGTACATTAAGTTTCATTCCAAACCGAAACTATAGTAAAAAACGTCCCTAGGGTCAGTGCGGGTGGCTTGTACAAGTTGGTTATCGCCAACGGCGAAAAATATTTTCTGTCGATTGGTCTCTAATTGGTGATCCTCGGAATAGGAGCCTTTGCTCGAAACCGGACCCCAAATTATGTGATGGCCTCATGATCAACCATTTAGACTCAAGCTCTAATCAGACTCAAACTTCCTGAACCATAATACCATATCCTCACTCCCCCGGACCCGAATACGTTAATTACAAAGGGGACCGGCTTTCCTTCCCAACCTCTCCCTACCCCCCCCCCCCGTCATTCTAAACGCCCTCTCCATTTGGCCCTCAATGTTCATGTATGTACAAGGACTTGTAATGGGTGAACATATGGACTGGTGATGGCATAATGCACCGACACCATGGTCGGTTGTCAATAAAGTGTGAAATATTTCAAGTGTCCTTTCTCTTCTGTGCAATTCTGACATGGAATGATAAAGCGTTGGTAAAATTCCATGCAGTATTCAATGGACACTATCCTGTAAATACCAGTTATTTGGTATATGAAAATTAATTCGCAACAACCTTTTGACTCGAAATTTTGTCCCAAACTCGGTACAACTTTACGACATGAACAAAAGGCGAGGAATATCGAACGGCGGTAAAAGAGCGGTGAGTCAAAGGGGGATCGATGAGCTTATCACCGGATGAATGGCAATCGAGGACTCTGGCGACCTGTGCATGTAATCTTACGAGAGTGCAATGTTTGCAAGGGTAGACTTTAAAATTTTGATGACAACCATGAGTCATTTTCGAGTCCTAAAAATTCTAGTACAATACAGTTGGTCTAATGCCGCTCTTTTCCACTAATGCTGTGATCATGTAACCAAAATTTAATTAAGGAAGGATTCCCTACAAACTCGCGAGTTTCGCCGAGTACATTAATTAGTGTGTCATTTTAATATCTTATAATGGGGTATAGCTTGAAGTTTTGTTCGTACATGATCCTTGAGAAGTAATATAGGTGGGATATGGCATTATACAAGGTTGCTGTAGGAAGGGACACCTTAAAATAAAATGATTAGGATACTGCCCCAAAGGGACGTTTGGTGACACTCTGACATTGGTGGTGGTGGAAAATAATGGGCTCGGAAAAAACGTTGCTTTCCCTCATTGCCAGTTGAATTGTTTTAAGTATTAAAGCAGCATCAGTATTAAAAATATGTGTCCTACTGTAAGCTAACGGGGGTAATGGGGCAGTTGCTCCCCCCCCCTCCGGGAATTTACCACTAAACAACTGACGACTGAGTATTTCCGGTAGGTAATGTTGCCTTCTCCGTGTTTCTGATTTCCAAGCATTCCATAGTTCAGCCAGTTTAAGAAATACAAAAGGCCACGTGGGTTCAATGTGCTGACACGAAGAAAATGGGAAATTTCGTCTCCACTCCTCATTTCAAGAAACATATTTTTCCATTCCTCTGGGAAACATCGGAACTTCTCGTAATAATTATAATTGAACCCAATTTTTAAACGAATGAAAATTCATTTTAAAAAGCTTTTACCACTTACAAGTCACGGTGTTAGGATTTGTGGCAGGACTCGTAACCGACTTCCGCGCGAAAGCAAATTGTTTTCTTCAAGCAATATTTGAACCCAGGCCAGGTTTATCAGTCTGAAGTGACAATTTTGGTCTCCGTTAATTTTCTCTTTCTGAAGAGAGTGAGGGAGAAAGAGAGAGAGGGTACTGTGATTAGATTTTCACGAGACGGGCGTAGAAGTGTGCGATTTCTCGCCGAGCGATTTAAACGGACCGGGCGTAAACATTCATTAATTGCAGCCAGCGAACCGCGGTGGCGTTCCCCCGCCCCTCCCCGCCACTCCTGCCCCGTCCCCACCACTTCCTTCGCCCCCCCTCTTCCCCTCCCTCCTCCCCCGCTTCCACCCCCCCCCAGGGCAGACTCGACTTCAACCCCTTGCCACATCCCCCGCCCACCCCCTAACCACCCACTCCCCACACCATCCCCCAAACACTCCCCCTCCGCATTCCATCATCAGCATCATCATCGACGCCGCCAAGGCAACAGGCTCATCTCTCCCTCTCTCTCTTTCTCTCCCGTTCAATTAACATCGAGTAACCTCTCCTCGGTCGATATTTACCCTCTCTCTCTCTCCCTTCCTATCTTTCTCGCCTGCTGGTGAACCCTGTCACATCGATGCCAAACTATTCCATATTTTTCTCATTTTTAGTTGCATATTGTGGCGATTCCGACTCGTTGCACAAATAACCTAAACAGCAATATCAAGACAATTAGAAGGTACACCGAACACTCACAAATCTAAATGCATTCTAGTTGAAAAAGCAGAAAGAACATGAATAAGAAACATTCCTTTGGCGTCAGGAATGCGAATTTTAAAAACGGGTTACTGAAGGACATGCAAGTTTTGAAAATATTTGAATGAATGAACGATTTAATTTGAGGTGATCGTGAGAGAATTGAAATATTTACAGCTTTCTACTGCGAAATTCCTAAAGACATTTTTTGACGTAGATAAAAATATTTTTTCCGTGGAATTAGCTTAAATTCTGTTCGTTTCATAAATATATATACATAATTTCTGAATGTTCCTTTCTTTGTATTTGATGACAGGGAGTTCTGCTAGGGAAAAAAGGAGTAGCACTCAAAGTATATGTAGTTTCTTATGCACTTTCCAAGATATCATGCCTCTTTCCTTTTTCTTTTTTTATGGAGGCCAAGACCCCTTTGACTTTCAACATCACAGTGTCTGATTTTCTTCATTAAATAATGTTTTCTTTGGTTTACGCTAATAACTGTCACAAAAGCGATGTTGAGATAATTTTAGTTTCCCCATATTGTGTATAAAATTGAACTTAGCTGGTAGTTATCTTACTTGGAGACGGTATAAAAAAACTAGGATGATTATCTTCACCAAGGATAAAAGTCCCAAGGACGGCAGAGAGAATATATTTTGAGTTGTAAGGTTGGTTGGAGGGAAACCTATCTCCAGTGTTTGGAAACTTTCATTGAAGCTACTGTTCAACTTCCCTCACGACCGTTGAGGTATTTCATATCGACAACGCACTTTAGTTTTAATCTGGATTCCAATGACAAAAACCTTTCATCGTGGTTTAGGTTGAAATTAAGTCCTTAAGTTAAGAAAACATTACACGAGTTGTCACTGCATCATCGCGCCACACCAAAACCATCTCACTGCGTGAATTCTTCACTTGTTTCCAACTGAGTCAGAAGTCAGGTTGCGGCATTTTCATGGCTCACTCAGCCATCGTTATCAAGGAGATTAATGTCAGGATGTTGATTTTTCTCTATCATCTAATTTAAAGCTTTGGCCAGGATTTCCCTAGTTGACTGCTGAGGCTCGACTATTTTCAGTCGCTCACTGTTTTCCCTCGTCACCACAATTTTGACTGATTGATTGCTGGTTTAGAATTTTGGCCAATTTTTACCACTTATACGTTGAAACTTAGTTTATTATGATTAATTTTAATGGCCTTTATTGGTCAATGGATCCTAATATAGTTTGATTTTTCCAATTAGTTTGGCGTCATGAAATGCATTGATATTCACACGAGATAACTGCAGCAACTCTTCAGTGAAATATTCACGCATACCACTTTCCAGGAAAGTACCATCCTTCATACCTTCTCTTTCAACTGTCGCAACCATAGTTAAGACAGGAACGTATCTTTTCTAGAGTTGCTTTTCTGCATTCAAGAACTGCGCCAAATCTAAATTATATCTGTTTTTTGCATCGAATATTATTCATAACTTTTTAATGCTGAGAAGGAATGAAATTCTTGAAAAATAAGAGATTCAAACTCTGCAACTGTCTTGTGCAAAATGGGTTTCAAAATTTCAACTAACACTACCCTCTCTTGTTCAATAAAAACTACATGAAACTTTTTCATTAATCTAATAATAACTGCGGCTTAAAATCCAATAAGGGATGTTCAAAAAATTGCTGTGCAATTCATATCAACAAAGGAAAAAAACGGGCCAAGCGTTGACATAAACTATTGCAAACATTCAGAATTGTGAAAAGAAAATTTTATGAGATATGTATTGCCTGAGAATTCTCTTCTTCCAATATCAAGGCGCATCTGGCATCCCGTATCGTTGCATCAAAAAAAAACAGCCTTTTTTTGCGGCAAATACAGCGAGAATTTGTAAATATTTAGTTGGATTTCCTTAATTCTTTGCATTCTTTTAAAGAGTAAAACTAAACATATTCACTTTTTAAGGTCTTTAATTCCAAAAATGTCACTAACAGTCTGTTTAAATTATTCACCCGAAAGCTTCCGAGGGCAGGGGACACCTATGTCGCCATGGATCGCCTTTCTGTGAGTTACCACTGATACATCTATCTATCCCTCCCCAACCTCAACGCCTTGTTGCTAGCTTATACTTCTAAATTTAATTCATTCTCTTTAATAAATAAATAAATAAATATAATATATATATATATATATATATATATATATATATATATATATATATATATATATATATATATATACACACACACCCTCATTGGAGCAGTGCATTCTCTGTGTGACTGAAGAAGGGATAACACCCGAAACGTCTCTTAGTAAGACTTTCTCTTTACTTTCGTCTTTTTACCCCCTGTAAGTTTCCTCTTTATTTGTATATATATATATTCTTTTAATATATATATATATATATATATATATATATAATCGTTCACTCATTCACTCAGACCGCACAGCGGCAAATACTCACATAAATATTTTAACAGAAAGGTAGAAAGAAAGTGGATAGGAACACATAAAATGAACGAACACAGTGGTGGTGTGAAGATGTAAAGATGGCCGATTCCAAGCAGAAAAAATTCGACTGGACCGGGAATCGAACCACGGACCTTTGGATGTCGCGTCCACTGCTCAGACCACCGAGCTACCCAGTCTACAAAGAATCTACTGGAATCGGCGGGGGTTTATATGAACAAACACTCCCCAAGGCATGACCCATGAGAGCGGCCAGTAGATGGCGCGCGGGCAGCTTTTCACCCACCGGCAGAGAGAGAATGACATACACAGAAGGCGAAATGAAAGAATAACTCAAGCACACAGACAGTGGTGAAAGATATAGAACAGGCGTTTCGGGGTACGCTAACCCAAGTAGGAAATGACCCGTTCAGGGCATGGTCTGAGCAGTGGACGCGACATCCAAAGGTTCGTGGTTCGATTCCCGGTCCAGTCGAATTTTTTCTGCTTGGAATCGGCCATCTTTACATCTTCACACCACCACTGTGTTCGTTCATTTTATGTGTTCCTATCCACTTTCTTTCTACCTTTCTGTATAAATATTTATGTGAGTATTTGCCGCTGTGCGGTCTGAGTGAATGAGTGAAAGATTGTATGCCCTGAACGGGTCATTTCCTACTTGGGTTAGCGTACCCCGAAACGCCTGTTCTATATCTTTCACCACTGTCTGTGTGCTTGAGTTATTCTTTCATTTCGCCTTCTGTGTATGTCATTCTCTCTCTGCCGGTGGGTGAAAAGCTGCCCGCGCGCCATCTACTGGCCGCTCTCATGGGTCATGCCTTGGGGAGTGTTTGTTCATATAAACCCCCGCCGATTCCAGTGGTTTCTTTGTAGACTGGGTAGCTCGGTGGTCTGAGCAGTGGACGCGACATCCAAAGGTCCGTGGTTCGATTCCCGGTCCAGTCGAATTTTTTCTGCTTGGAATCGGCCATCTTTACATCTTCACACCACCACTGTGTTCGTTCATTTTATGTGTTCCTATCCACTTTCTTTCTACCTTTCTGTTAAAATATTTATGTGAGTATTTGCCGCTGTGCGGTCTGAGTGAATGAGTGAACGATTATATATATATATATATATATATATATATATATATATATATATATATATATATATATATATATATATATATATATATATATATATATATATATAATATATATATATAATATATATATATATATATATATATATATATATATATATATATATATATATATATATATATATATATATATATATAATATATATATATATATATATATATATATAATCGTTCACTCATTCACTCAGACCGCACAGCGGCAAATACTCAAAGTTTGCCAGAGGAAGGCAGACGACAAACACAGAAAACAAAAAAATGATGAACACACTTACAAAGTTTCTTGATATTTCGGTGCCACTAGCACCTTGGTCGCAAGAGCGAAGACTGAGAAGGAAGGGAGGACTGAGGTGGTAGGAAGGGAGGACTGAGGCGGAAGGAAGGAGGGACAGGGGAAGGGGAGGAAGGGGAGGGAGAGGAAAGGTGGGGGCGGGAGGCGGGAAGTGGAAGAAATTCGAAAGGAAGAAGTAGTATGGGCAGAGGTGATAGAAGAAGTTAGTGGGATTTATTGAGTCCTGGCGGAGAGAAAGCCTGGAATAAGTAAATGCAAGAGGACTCAAGATCTTTGATTTGGAGTGGGGAGGAGGAAGGGGGAAGGGAGGCGAGAATGCCAACCTTAAAAATATTATTAAAGGTGGAGTTGTGGGAAGAAACATGGGTGGCAACAGGGAGGGAAACAGAAATAGAAGGTGGTTCATTACAACTGGAGCGGTGGCCATTCATGCGGATGTTAAGGGGAGTGGTCGTCAAACCGATGTAAAAACTAGGGCATAATTGGCAAAGAAGGATATAGACAACATTATGGGAAACGCAGGAGAGTGAGGGGACGGAAGGAAGATGAGCGGCAAGGAATTTATCAGGCAGAGGCTGGGTGAGAAGGATGCCACAAGTTTTGCAACGTGGGCGATTGCACGGCGTCGGAAGGGACTTAGTAGGTCGGGAGATTGATTTGGAAAGAGGTTTAGTGATTTTAAAGAGGGTGGAGAGGTTGGGAGGGCGTCTAAATGTGAGAGAAGGACAGCGGGGGAAAATTTTGGAAGTGGTTAGGTTGTCAGAGAGGATGGGGTAAAGGTTTTTGATTAAGCGACGGATGGAGTGAGCTCCAGGGAAATAGGTGGTACAGAGGGAGATTTGATCATGAGGAAACTTATTAAGAGAGAGAGATTTAGAAGAAGAGGGTCGCTGTAGGATTTTTTTCTGAAGAAGACGCTCAGGGTAGCCTCTGCGAAGGAGGGATTGGTGGAGATTAGAGAGAAAAAGGTCAAGGGATTCGAGATTGTTGCATATTCGGTGACCACGGATAGAGAGGGAAAAGGGGAGGGATCGTTTAGTATGAGAGGGGTGGCAGCTGTTGAAATGGAGATATTGTTGCTTGTTTGTGGGCTTGATATGGACAGAAGTGTGTGCTCTCCTAAACCTCTTCTCTGGCTTCGTTACATTGACGATATTTTTCTTCTGTGGCCACATGGCCTTGATTCCCTTAACTCTTTCATCTCCTCCCTAAACTCCTCCTCCTCTGTCTCCTTCACTTCTAACATCTCTGCCTCTAAAATTACCTTTCTGGATGTAGACATCTCCCTCAGTAACCTTAAATTCCACACTTATATCAGTACATTTTTCACACTCGTATATCAGTACATTTTTTTAAATCAAATTTTGCGGTTTCTTTGTTGCCTCATAAAAAATTGTACCACTGATTTTGATCCACAAGACCAGTTATTTAATTTGTAAATTTCACTGATCTTGAGAATTTTATTGTAAGTCTTTAATTCTAAATCAAAGGGTGTTTGCTTTTTCCTCAAAGTGGCATATTTAGTTGATAATCCAATATAATATTGCAGTAGTGATAAAATAAACTGCATAACCCCTTCAATTCCAATGTATTTATTTTGAATATTGACAAAAATTTTCCTCTCTGCAGAAGTGAAACCCGAATTAATTGATACTGCTTTCCAATGTTTATCCTCATAGAAAGGTGACTTTAATTGATGGTATTAAAACCTTTGGCTCAATTAGATGTACAATTTATCCTAATCAGCCAATAAGGTTTGAAAACTGCGTTACTCTTCACTATCCATAAGTTCAGGCTACTATCCATAAGTTCGGTAGCTACTGAATCCGCGAACAATTTTCCAGCTAAAGATACACCAGCAACTGAGATTTTTAGGAAAAGGATGTCGGTAAAGAACCGAATAATGGGGGTAAAGTAAGTGGTTTTTAAACTTTTTTCTAACGGAAATCTGACAATGTACTCATAGATACCAACTTAAAACCGCCTTTACCGCGAAAATAATTATCGTTTGTCAATTTTTTTCTACTGTGCGGAATTGAATCTTCTTTATTAAAGCCTCGGCAGTAGTTTCCCATTGTTAAAGTTTACCAGAGCCTATCTATATTGCCTAACACTTATGCCATTATAAAATCTTTCCCCGGGATTATCTCCTCCCGCCCCACGATTTTGTGGAAATGCGTCTGTAAGGTAATGCAGGAAGTGAGATTTTTAACGAGATTTGGCACCCTATTGCATTTTAAGTGGCAGTAGGGCAACAAATAAAAGTTGTTCCTCACCTCTCTTAAGCTTTTCTGCTTTCAGCATCCCATTGTTTATTATATTTTGAAATTCAGGGCCTAGGGTTATCTTCCTGTTTTCAGGTCCAGTAAAAATGCTTTCCTTTAGACGTAGCTCTTCACTATATGCTGTGAAAATAATTCCACTTAGTACTAGCAACCACTTTCATATTTTCTCAGCGTTTTATCAAAATTCTTAATCAGTCATTACTTGATAAGCAAAGGAGGGAGAAGCATTTCCTTCGGACCAACTAAAGGATAGTAGAGTAAATTGTAATTTTCTAGGTTATAAATTCTTCTTTAAGCCACAGTTTTTCAAGGAAGAGATATTTCCCGTCTTTGCTGTCCCATAAACATTAGAATAGTTATATTTTTTGTGGAGTCATGTAAGTTGTGAAAAGTGAAGTTAAATTTTGAGCCCCCACCGTAATTATACAAGTTCTGATTCGCGGCCCACGTCATCGCGTTGTCATCACGATAAACACGTTGTGTCCTTGGCTTTATTAAAAGCAAGGGTTTTGGCATTCTTCTTCTTAAATGAAGTTTAACTTACTCTTTTATTTCATTTTATAAGGAAAAAGAATGTAATTTAGCATTCTATTGACTCATGTATTTCATGGTAACATTTTAATGTGTTTTAGTGATAGAAGTAATGCCAGCAAATATAAAATCCCTTTCTAACTTACGAAGATTAATTGACCCCTTTTTCAGCCGCTTGTGTTTCATTTTTTTATTATTTTTCACGTAAATTATTGTATTTTAATTAAATTGAACAACTATTCTAAACTTGAAACGCGAAACTACTGGGATAATGATAAAAACAGTTTGAGAGTCATTCACGGATATCGCGTGTCCACACATAATGAAATAAAACGGCGAATTTGGTGGAATGTGACATGATGGAAACTAATTGATTTTGCAAATCCTTATTAGAATACCAAGTGCATTGTGAGAGAAATATTTGTATGCATGTTGCTTAAACCGTGTCGGCTAGTTTTATTGGAAGAATCTTCGTGTAGTATTGGGAAAATCTTCGATCTTTTCCCTGCAAATCGATTTCGCGACACAGTGCTGCGTGATAGCCCACCGCGGACTTACCTAGTTGACTGCGCCAGTCAAATTCCTCTCTCGATTTCCTCTAGGCGTGTTTATAGCATACCGAAACAAAACTGAAATACATGAATGAGGAGCAAAAAAGATATTGATTTCAATAAAACTTCGCTAAGTATGCTCCTAGTGATACAATGTTTACCCCTATGCTGATTATAATCGTTGTTTGGCAGTTGTAGTACATTTAGTTAATCGTAGTTAATAGTTAAGTGCAACACGTTCACCCACTTTATGCAATAGCAGCTATAAACTGCAAAAATGACAAGCGAGAGCGAAGTTTCAATGATAGATAAATTTGGCAACAGCGCAGGAAGGCAAAATGATATCGCAGTGGTAGTAAATATACAAAATGGATTCCAAATTGATGATGAAATGTAAAAAATATACTCTGGACCCCGTAATGATTGGTTATGAAAGGATGCCAAAATGTTACCTGTCTGTACGGATTCAAGGTGCACGTATATCTCCTGTAAAAAAATAGTTGTCGCAAAACAAAATAGTACACAAGGACGGAAAGCACTCGGTTGTTCTACATACGCGATAAAATAGAAATATATATAAATATTTCTGGTGGATGCCAAAATGTTGCAGAGTGTAAGGAAGGCAAAATGATAGCGGGATGTATATATATATATATATATATATATATATATATATATAATTATATTATAGTTTGAATTATTATATATATATATATAATAATTCAAAAACTCACTTTGGGTTAAACTAGTATTTCAAAACTCTGCTTAGGCTATTTTGCCTTTGAAATTTACTTTTACAATATCATTGTACATAACTAATCCATCTTTTTATAAATGTTTTGTATAAAGACTTTAATTTTTAACCAAGTTCTCTTCTTCGGGGGTATTTTGTTTTGTATGTGTTTCTTAAAACATGATGCCACAATATGTTTTTGCTCCTCTGTCCATGGGACGAGTATCCTTTAAGTTTTTTTCGAAGTACAAGGGGAAACATTAGGTGATCTGGTTTCATTCCCTTTTTCTAGCTCGAAACTTGAGAATGAATCATCGATTACATCGCTCATATTCCTATCATCATCATAATCTTTTTCACCTCCATCATCTTCAATAGGGATCTCATCATTTTAATTAATGTCTATTTCGTCGAGGGCAATGCCTTTGAAATTGGATGTGTCTCCATATCAGGACGTCTCCATATCGGGTTACCGCTGCTATCGCATTACTCATGGAGTCCTCGTGGAGTTCTGTTATAAAATGAAATGAAATCTCACTCCACTTATAGAGACGCGGATTATTTTACCATGAGAGCGAACGGTCAGTTTACCCTTCAATGCTTCATTTTCTTAAAGTAACCTTAGCCAGGGAAAAGTTCAAATTTCGTATTCCCACGTGTATCGCATTACTTTTTCGTGCCTGTTTTCGATACAAATGACTCGTGATTCACACCAAGAGGAGTACATACGGGAGGCCCCAGTTTGTCCCGTAGAAGCTAGATTTATATTGCCAGGGAAGTGTCTCCATATCGGGTTTCATGGCTATCGCATTACTCATGGAGGCAGTTCTCGTATTAAATGAAGTAAGATCTCACTCCACTTATAGAGACGCGAATTATTTTACCATGAGAACGTGCGGTCAGTTTACCCTTCAATGCCTCATTTTCTTAAAGTAACCTTAGCCAGGGAAACATTTAAATTTCGTGTCCCACGTCTATTGCATTACTTTTTTGTGGCTTTTTTCGATACAAATGACTCGAGATACACACCAAGAGGACTACATACGGGAGGCCCCAATTCGTCCCTTAGAAGCTTATTTATGTTGCCAATTTGAGCATATTTTAATTGTTTTTTTTATTTCTGCAGTGGGGCAATGAGTGCAAGGCGATCCATTTATTTTCAAATTATAAAACAGGATATTTGGACTCGCAAGAAAGAGCTTTGAAAATTTATGAATTCGATAGATTATATTATCATGAATGTAAATTTTGGTTAACAGCCCTTTTCAATGTGAATTGGGTGACAGCAGATCTAGCGGTCGAATGGAGGATATTTAAATATTCGTCATTCACCCCCTCATTTCACCCCATGAGATACCATGCGGAATTGACGTTGACGAGAACAGAAAAAATTTTTCTGGAAAATGTTTCTAAAAAAAGTATCTAACAATTTCCCTGGCGAAAATGAAGGAGGCTGATAACGCTGCTGGAGTGCGTTTACAGGTGTTCTTTTAACGTTCCTGTGCGTTCTTTGGCGTTTTCATAGTGTTTGTTGATGTTCATCCACGTTAATCTGTGTTTCCCTCACTGTTCTCATGCGTTCGTAAACGCTGTTCCGAAGACCTAGGTCTGAAACGCCCGAGAAAACGCCTACTGAGAGTGTTTGCATTTATGTTCTGGAACACTCAAGAACGCTGTCCGACTGAGCTGTCATGGAACGCAGATGAACGCTGCCGAGAATGTCTTGAAACATGTTGGAACGCTCCAAAAGCCATGATGCAGTATTACTATTTTGATGGCAAATCCATTGTGAGAATAACTTCAACTCCACTAACAAATTTATTGTGAGAATAAGCTTCTGAAAAATAACAAAGCGCACCCAATCCTCAAACATCAATATCTAATAGACATCTAATGGATATCTTTTAGCGGTCCATCTTCATCTGTGCATTTAGTGAAAACACAGCCGTTTTCTTTCCGGTAGTCTTCAAGGGAATAAATGCATCCTTTCTATTTCTTTGTGCCAACCCACACAGCACAAAAATCCAAATCCGTCGCTTGCGAGCCGTGAATTCCGGGTGTCTAGTTTCCCAAATGCATATTCAATATTGATAATAAATTAATAATAGCATCCATAGTGTGGCCTAACGCGGCATGAAAATTGGGTCAATTTCATTTCTTTCTCAATTCTACTTCGAAATAATGTATATTAGATAGCCAATAATAATGTGTTATAAAGAAAAGCTCTCATCACCCTAGACAGGATTTTCTGAAATGAACGTAAACGCTCTGAAACGCTGAAGATTGTGACTCACACGAACACTCGAGAACGTAGCTAAACGCTCTGTAGTGTGTTTGAGATCACTCCAAGGCATTCACATTTACGCTCGAGAACACACTGGGATGGTGTTCTTAGCGCGTTCTTCGCAATTTATGAACACCTCCGTGGTTCGTTCCTAAACGCTCAGAACACGCTCTTATTTTCGCTAGGGTTAGCACATGCAATTATTTTCAAATTCGGTTTTTCAAAGTGTTTGTCTCTTCCCTAATGGGAAAATAGAAGTATATACGGAAAAATCATATATTAACGAGCAGCAAATGTTGAAATAATAATCCATTCGCTGATAAAAAGTTTCCGCACCCATTATTTCCATATCGTTTGAAATACTGATAAAAACTAAATGCCTGTTTCATCTTAGAAAGACTACCATCGTTCATTACATTAATTGTTAACTCAAAACGAAGTATTCGCCTTTAACTAGTCAAGAAAATCTGCGAGTGGTTACAAGTACAAGTACAAGTTTGAGAGAAAAGGTACTGTATTATACTTTTTGTCGAAGGTAGAGGTAGTTTTAAGAAAGAATTAGTCGTATTCTAGAATTATTCTTGAATTTCCGCACCAAGTATTAATATAAAAAAAGGTGGCTTTCCAGATACACAATCCATTATTTTTCTACTTAATCACCTGAAAGAGTTATTCTTGCGCCAACCTGTTGCGGTCCCATGGTAACAATAATTTTGTTATTGAAATTACCGTTGCGCAAATCCACTTAATTGGCTTTGGAACAAGTAAAAACTGGAGCGGTAGCGCCGGACAACGATAACTCCGCTACCACGCACTCCACCGGGGCATCAAACCTCGAAAGAGTCTTGGGTGAGAGAATTGCAGAAAGCCGCGAGGCAGAGCGATGTTGCCAAACCGAGGACGCCACTTGCTGCGCAGACTGAACGGAGATAACCGCGACCAAGTTATACGCCGCAGTCAGCGCCACTCGGCCCGGAATTATGCTGAACTAAGAATATACGAAATTTGTACATACTGCCAACAAATTGGCGTCCATACTAATTTTCGGAAATGGGGTCTACATGATGTAAATAGTCGATTCCAGTGATTTTTACACGTTTGTAATACGGCGTCCGGTATACGGCAGCCAAATTACACTCGGGCGCCAGATCAAATGCAACTTGCTCATTAACGGGTGCCAAAATGATAGCGGGATTTATATATATATATATATATATATATATACATAAATATTTATACAGAAAGGTAGAAAGAAAGTGGATAGGAACACATAAAATTTACAAACACAATGGTGGTGTGAAGATGAAATGATGGCCGATTCCAAGCAGAAAAAATTCGACTGGACCGGGAATCGAACCACGGACCTTTGGATGTCGCGTCCACTGCTCAGACCACCGAGCTACCCAGTCTACAAAGGAACTACTGGAATCGGCGGGGGTTTATATGAACGAACACTCCCCAAGGCATGACCCATTTTATGTGTTCCTATCCACTTTCTTTCTACCTTTCTGTATAAATATTTATGTGAGTATTTGCCGCTGTGCGGTCTGAGTGAATGAGTGAACGATTATATATATATATATATATATAAATCTCTCTTTACTTTCGTCTTTTTACCCCCTGTAAGTTTCCTCTTTAATTGTATATATATATATATATATAAAAAAAAGGTCACAGGCGTGACTAGCAGTTACATATAGAGCACAAAAAAAGGTAAAACTCACAGAAATTTTGATATATTTCGGCGGACACAACCGCCTTCGTCAGAATGTTAGAAGGTAGTGACGGGTAAAGGATAGAAGGGAGGGAGAGGTGGGGGAAGGGGAAAGGGGAAGGGAAGGATAGGGGGATTAGTGAGAGACATTGATGCCGGGGGGGAGGAACGCGTGATAGAGCCAAATTAGGGAGAGCTCTACAGAGTTAAGTTCAATAGTGGAAGCAGATGGTGGAAGGGAGTACAAAACTGAAACATTGTAGCAGTTGTCAAAGGATTTCATGTGTTGAGAGGCGTGGATCGCCACGGGAAGGGAAGCAGATTGAGTTGGGTTCTTGCAATTGGCTCGGTGATTATTGATCCGTATATTGAGGGGGGGGGAACTTTTTCCTATGTAAAATGAAGGGCATAGCCTACATTGTAGGTGGTAAACAACATTACTGGTGACGCAAGAGGAGGGAAGAGGGTTAGGGAAGGAGGCGATGGAGGAGTTGGGAGGAGGGGAGGAACTGAAGATGGGACATAATTTGCACCGGGGACGATTACAAGGGGAGGAGGTAGGTTTTGAGGCAACAGGGATTTTGGAAAGAGGCGTCGTGGATTTTAATAAATCGGACAAATTAGGAGGACGCTTGTATGTGATTGAGGGTGGCTGGGAGAAAATTTTTGAAGTGGAGGAGTGGTTTTTGAGAATGGGGAAGAGATCTTTAAGGATAAAATTGATAGACTGAACACCCGGGAAATATGTAGTGCAAATAGAAAGGATGCGGGAGTCTTTCGTGGGATGAGGTTTGGAGGAGGGCCAATTTTTCCTGATTTTTTTGGCGAGAAGGGATTCTGGGTAGCCACGCTTGAGGAGCGAGTGGTGAAGGTTGGTAAGGAATGTATTGAGGGACTCAGGATTATTGCAAATACGATGGCCTCGGATGGATAGTGAGAAGGGAAGAGAGCGTTTGGTATGGGAGGGGTGGCAGCTACTATAGTGAAGATATTGTTGTTTATTCGTGGGTTTGATGTGAACGGAGGTCTGAAAATTCAGGTCTGATAATTTGATGTCAACATCAAGGAAGGTGATATTGGAATTAGAGATAGTTGATGTGAAAGAGACGGAGTGAGAATTGTTGAGATCAGAAAGGAAAGTATTTAGAGAATCGGTGCCATGAGGCCAAAGAAGAAAAATGTCGTCAATGTAGCGGAGCCACAACAGGGGTTTTAAAGGATATCCAGAGAGAAAGGATTGCTCAAGCCGCCCAAGATAGAGGTTAGCATAAGAGGGGCTGAACCTGCTACCCATGGCACAGCCCTTGGTTTGAAGGTAGAATTTTTTATTGAAGGCGAAGGAATTATGAGTGAGGATGATCTCCGTCAATTTAGAGAGGAATTCCGTACTCGGAAGCTGAGGATGTGGGCGTTCGGAGAGGAAAAATCGCAGGGAAGACAAACCTTCAGGGTGAGGAATACTAGTATAGAGTGAGGTGACATCTATTGTGGCCATTAAGATTTGGTTATCAGCAGGGAGGGGGGTAGACTTAAGGATTTGGAGGAAATGGTAGGTGTCTTTCACATAAGACGGTAATGCGCACACCAGCGGTTGGAGGTAATAGTCGACGAATGAGGGTAGGAGAGGGGAGGTTATGAGAGGGAGGACTGGGAAGGTTAATAGTGCTGGGCCTGGCTGATGGGGCTGGGGGAAGGTTGATACAAAGTTATGATGATAGGGGACTGGGAAGAGCCAAGAGCTGGGAAGGCGCGGGGAGGGGGGTTAGAAGCAACAAAGTAACAGAATGATCAGGGAGGTGAATGATCCAAGGCCTGGCTGACTGAACAGAGGGAAAGTTGCAACAAAATAATGAAAGGGGACTGGGAGGTGACTAACATGGAAGGGACGGGAGTAGCAACAATGTAATGGAGTGGCGGTGACAGGTAAGGGGAGGTAAAGACAGGCTAACTCAGTTGAGGGGAAGTGAGTGGTGGAAGTTGGGAATGGGGGGGGGGGCAGGGGCAAGAAACATAGAGGAGTAGAGAGCTAATGGAGAATATTGAGTCCAGGGGGGAAAAAGCTTTGCAGAACCAGATTATTGCCATCTCAGTTGTTCTAAGTTCTGTATTGGAAGCATCAGTGGGGAGGGCGTGGAGGATGGTGAGGTGGAAACAGGAGTCGAAGTGAAGATTGTGAGTAGTGGCATGTTTGGCAACAGGAAAGTTGGGAGGAGAGGATCTATGGCCATTCATGCGGATGGATAAGGGATTGCTAGTTTCCCCGACGTAAAAAGAGGAGCATAATTTGCATTGCAGGAGATAAACTACATTGAAAGAGGTGCAGCTGCCATGGCAAGAGATAGGAAATGGGGTCGGGTTGTTAGGGCTTTGGAAAGTAGAGAGGCTGCGTATTAGGGGGCAGGTTTTGCAGCGAGGTCTATGGCAGGGAAAGGTACCAGGGACTTGAGGAGGAGAAATGGTGGGAGGGGATTGGCGGGGGCGTAGAATATTGCGCATGTTGGCTTGTCTTTTGAAGGTGAGGGTGGGACATTTGGGAATTAAATCTGCGGTGAGTGGGCTGTCTCGCAATATAGGGAACAGTGATTTGAGGGTGAGGTTAACTCGATGAAGCCCCGGAAAGAATTTGGTGCAAAGGTTTAAAGGCGATTCGGAGGTGGGTCTGGGACGAGGAGTATAAGGTGTGGTGGAGGGTAGGATGCGACTATCAAGGAGAGGGGAGAGTAGCCGCGTTTAAGGAGAGCATTTTTTAAATTTTGAAGGTGGTGGTCGAGAGAGTTTTTGGAGTTGCAGATTCGATGCGCACGAACAGATAGGGAGAATGGAATGGATCGTTTCGTATGGTAAGGGTGGCAGCTGCTAAAATGGAGATATTGTTGACGGTTGGTGGGTTTGATATGCAGG
The DNA here is from genome assembly GCA_963169105.1 of Ceriagrion tenellum. Lineage (NCBI taxonomy): Eukaryota > Metazoa > Arthropoda > Insecta > Odonata > Coenagrionidae > Ceriagrion > Ceriagrion tenellum. Next base: position 174,762,536 of record OY720633.1, read on the forward strand.
GAGGTAAGAAATTTGTTCTCAGAGAGAGAAATTTCAGTATCAAGGAATGTAAGGTGGGTGGAGGAGATGGTGGAGGTGAATGAGACAGAAGACGAGAAATTGAGGTCAGAAAGGAAGGTGGACAACGATTGAGGACCGTGTGTCCAGATGAGGAAGATGTCGTCGATAAATCGGACCCAGAAAATTGGTTTATGGGACTGCAGTGATAAAAACTTCTCTTCTAGGGCGCCCATGAAGAGATTGGCGTATGATGGAGCCATTCTTGTGCCCATAGCAGTACCTTTGATTTGGAGGAAAATTTTGTCATTGAAGGAGAAGGCATTTTTGTTTAGGACATGTTCCGAAAGCTTCAGAAGGAAGTCAGTCGAGGGGACTTGAGGGGCGGGGCGGAGGGAAAGAAAGTGCTTTAAGGCATAGAGACCTTCACTGTGGGGTATTGAGGTGTAGAGGGAGGTGACGTCAACAGTGGCCATTAAAATACTACTCTGGGGGGGAATTTGGAGGCTGTGAAGGCGTTCTAAAAAGTGGTCCCATCAGCCAGGCCCAGCACTATTAACCTTCCCAGTCCTCCCTCTCATAACCTCCCCTCTCCTACCCTCATTGGAGCAGTGCATTCTCTGTGTGACTGAAGAAGGGATAACACCCGAAACGTCTCTAAGTAAGACTCTCTCTTTACTTTCGTCTTTTTACCCCCTGTAAGTTTCCTCTTTAATTGTGTTTGTGGCCATTTGGCGAAGTTTTCCATTGTGTATATATATATATATATATATATATATATATATATTGAGACGGCTCGAACAAGGGTTGATCGAGTGTTGGTTCAAGGTGTTTTGAAATACAGTGCATTTGCCTGGTTGTGTGATGTTATCGTGTGAGTGTGTCAGGGTGAATGACGGCCGGTGTGGCGTCCTCAAGTTAACTAGGGCTACCTAGGGACCCACTTTATCCCCGGTATGTGGAAAGTAACTCCCTCTCACCGAAAACCCCATCCTTCGACGAGTGACTACCCCTCCCGAGGGATATAAAAACGCCCGGAGTGTGTGCTTCGCGAGGAGAAACATTAGGGGAAGTCCTACGATGAGCATAATAGCCATCACCCTCTTGAGCAAAAAAGATTTATGCTGGTGGAGGACGGGATAAGCAAGGAAAATTTTGGAGAGGCAGAGAATGAAGCGGACGAATGCCGGCCGTATTCTTCCCCGGTGAGGGAGAAGATTGTTTCCCGGTGCCGCGATTATGGGGATCCCAGCAGCGAGTCCATTGACAGCTTCAACAATTCCTGCATCAACAGCAATCAGTAAGAACGTCGCTGTTTGCGACCCATCCACCGTTCTGGTTATCGATATATATATATATATATATATATATATATATATATATATATATATATATATATATATATATATATATATATATATATATTCTTTTTTTGTGTGTCTATCTCCTCCATCCTATCCACATCGTGTGTTCATTGCCGCATGGCTGACTCCAATCCATCAACGTATTATATATATATATATATATATATATATATATATATATATATATATATATATATATATATATATATATATATATATATATATATATATATATATCACTAATTCACCCATTCCCACTCCCGCCTATTCCCTCTTCCCCCTCTTCTGTCATTGCTGACGTCCTGACCCCCTCCTCCTCTGCCATGCGCCTCTGAGGCGACTCGTATGAAGATTTAGTTACGGTCCATTTCAGCCGCATTAAAGATTTTTAACCTTATTCATTTAAATCATTGAAATATAGTCAAACCCCGAGGTCTATTTATTAACATCATTGCATAAAATTTAATGGTCCAACTACATTCCTCGCGATACCCTTCTGGGAAATCCCCGAATGAAAATTACGCTAAAACAAATCGTATCAAACATTTTATGGTTCCTCCTCAGCCTGTCAGAATTTTAGCTCTCATTTTAAAAGTTTTTTATAGAACGTCGCACGTTACAGCGGAATTTAGAAATATAATGTCTTTTTACCTCATTTCCCAGACGCAATTTCCAATCGGTGAAAGTTTTCTCAAAGGGAAAATAGTATAAACTGAACAGGTTATTAGCATCTCGTAACAAGTAAAGTTTCTCCGCCCTCCTCCAGGAAATTTGAAGGCGAGATTCATTTTTTTTTCGGATAATCTGGAAAGAAAGGGCGCCCCGGCACCACATGTTTCATATTATATTTCCTTCTGATCCCTTCGTTTCCCATGAGGTTCCCCGCACGTCGCCCAACCCGCCCCCCGTGCCCTCCCTCTCCCACCCCTTGCTCACGCCCGTGATCTCTCCACCCACCCCACCCTAGGGCTCCTCCTTCTCACTCCACCTTTCCCTCCCCTCCTCCCCCCCCCCCGGGTCTCCTGCTACTCCGATTCAAAACACTAGTCATCCATCTTACACTCATTCCGAAAGAAAACCTAACCGCCTCTCCATTATCGTCATGGTTGTTTTTTTTTAAACCGTTCCTATCTTGTTTCGCTCTCCGCGGGCACCTACGATTCCCTCCCTCGCTGTTTTCGTGTGTGTCTGTTTCCGGATGCTTGAATTAATCATTTAAGAGAAGGGTTCACGGATTTAACGGAATCCTATACTTTCTCTCTCCAGAAGTGGCATACTTTAGCTTAACATGCCAGGATTTTAAACTGAGGAAAACACTTTCTAAAGGATGATATGTGGGCATTATGTTTCTCGTCCATTTCGCTTCTCCTGCCCCCATTTCCTACCGTTGCTGACTGCCTGCCTCGCGCTAATCACCCGTGAGGGGTTTAAAAGATTCAGCACAGAGGAGACCCTCCGGTAAATGGCTCCTTAGGAATAAGACGTACATTGGATGAGGAAATCCGTTCATGGCTTATTCGTTAAATTGGTATGGTAGTAGCTGCCACTGATTTCATTCTTCTCATCTCCCATTACACTGGTCAACCAAAAAAAAATTTTTTTTCTGTCCTAGACATGTTGTTGGGTGATTCTAGAGGTATTTTTCGTGCTAATTCCGAATCTGGGCTCAGATTTTTTCTATCACGTTTAGTTTTCTTAGGACAACCGGATTAATTGGGGGTTCAAGGGGGTTTCAGCAAATAAGTCGTGAATTTAAAAAATGTGAAAAAATGGGTTCTTACTTTTATCGATTTTATCGCATATTTAGCATGTGGCAAGTCCCTTTTCAGTGTCCAGCAGTAATCTGGTAACATGTTGCTGAACTTTCATTGGTACCGTTTTTCCATGTGTAAAATATCCTATTAGAAACGCTCACCGTGTTCATCACTAACATCATAACATCATAACCCGACCCGACTGTATACCCGAGATTGTATAGTGGAAATATTGAGAGTTGTGACTATAATATGTTTATGTACCAAAACATTAGCCAGTGCCACAGCGAAGTATACGAACTACGACAACCGGTTTTGAAAAGAGTAGGCAGGGGATGACTTTTCCCTTGCCTCGTCCTTGTCGGGTAACATCATAACTATTCATCAAGGTTTGGTGGAAAAAATTCCAGGTGTGAGTCGAGGAAGTGAATTTTTAAAGACATATTGCAGCCCATTTTTTGGTACGATTTAATTAGATTAGCCACCATATCGCGATAATTTTCAGACATGATATTTCCTAGAAAATGTTCAACTACATTTTTGAATGCGTTCCACGCGCTTTTTTCCGTTGAACTCAATAGCTGTTGAAATTCCGAATCCTTCAGCACTTCCCTAATCTGTGGCCCAACAAAAATTCCTTCTTTGATCTTTGCCTCACTGATTTTAGGGAATTTTTGTTTACAATAAGTAAAACTAGCACCATTTTTGTCCATGGCCTTCACAAAATTTTTAAAAAGTCCTAATTTAATATGTAGAGGTGGCAAAAGAATATTTTTCGGATCGACCAAAGGCTGAAAAAGGACATTTTTGGATACAGGAACGAGTGATTTACGTTCAGGCCAATCTTTTTTCAAGTAATGATTTTTTCTGTCTCTGCTATCCCACTCACAAATGAAGCAACAATATTTCGTGAAGCAAGCTGTAAGCCTAGTAAAATTGCAATTACTTTTAAGTCGCCACAAATTTTCCACTTATATTTTTCGTAGTGAATTATTTCTAGAAGTAACTGCACATTCTCGTAAGCTTCTTTCATATCAGTTCCATGAGCTAACGGTATCGAGGGGAGTTTATTTCCATTATGTAAGAGAACAGCCTTTAAACTGACCTTGGAGGAATCAATAAACAAACGCCAATCATCTGTGTTGTATTCAAAATTAAGAGTGTCCATAACAGAGAGAATTTCATTGCAAAAAATAAGGTTGTTTTCTTGAGAAAAAATAATTTAAATTTGCCATGGCGAGATCGATACATAGAAATTTTCGTATTTGGATCCAGCAATTTCCAACCCTTTAACCGTGATCCTAAGATTTCACTCTGCTTTTTGGACAAATTTAAATCGCGCACTAGATCATTTAGATCCTCTTGCGTTATAAAATGAGGTCCATCAGATGTACTCGGTCCGAAATTTGGGTCCTACAAGTTTTCTAATCCTTCATTCTCACATTCTTGATTAATTTCTGAATCTTCGCTAAGATTAACATTTTCCGGTGGTCCGGCACTGGTAAATTTTCGGAGTGAGGGACCGGTCGTATCGCTGATTCCAGGTTGTTTGGATATTTTACTGTGTGTTTTGACTTCGGTGTAATTCCTTTAATTTTTGTTAAACAAAAATAACAGTCTGAAAAATGAGCCAAATCATGGGGACGGCAAATTTAATATGACGTTTTCCCTCAGTCCAACCAGTGAGAAGCCTTACACAGGTGCTACACATCACATGAGACGCCTATCCTTTATCCTGGTCACCCAACGGACAGTCAAAATAAAGTTTATAACACTGCCTCAAAAAGGGAGTAATGTTTCGCCTTTGAGCCTTGAAAGTAATTTCACCGCACACGCAACAAAAGTCATCGGGGTGGTTCACGCACTGTCTAGGCATGATGAAAGCTAAGCCGCTTCACAACGATTGCAATGTAATAAGCTGCAATTTCCTGCGAGCAACAAAACTCTCAAACCGTCTTCAGAGAAAAAACAAACGTCTTCACGCGCCGACAGTTACATACTGATGTGAAGTGACAGCTGATTCAGCATTGCTTTGAACAAAATGATAGGATAGTGCAAGTTTAAACATGTTTTGACAGGATAGGAAGGCATGACATTGTAGGACAACATGTTTTGACAGGAAAGTTTTATTTTGACCTGCTCATGCTATCACGATATATAAATGAAATAAATTACTACTTTCGTTACAGCAAAAACATACATTCAGCTGTCCTAAGGAAACTAGACGTGATAGAAGTAATCTAAGCACAGATTCGGAATCAACACGAAAAATACGTTTAAGATCACCCAACAACGTCTTTAGGACAAAATCTTTGTTGACCAGTGTTATTAGGGGAAACTTGCTGTTGGCGGTAAGATATATCATGCAATTGGATTATATTACAATCTTCTACCGGTGGCGTGATCTTGTATACTGGTTAAATGATTCATGTGAAGAAAAAGAAAGGAGTAATACGGCATTGCGTTTCCTCGACTGTCTCCTGATGAACCTAGAGCTTTCATGAACTCTGAAGTTGATAGTTTCTCGCGTCATTTCGAACACCAGAGAACAAATCTTCATTAGCAATTCCATATTCATGAAACCGGAAAGCAAAGCTTTCTATTGGTTGGGGGACGTTGCACTAATCCACAAAAAATGTTTGTGAATTCTACAACTTATTTACATAAATTTCTGTGCAGAATGGCTCATCCTTCCCGATTGTGCACCACCCCCGCCCAAACAGAGATTATCAATATGATACCCATAACCATTTATAAATGGCTGTCCACAGAGATATTTTGTATCTGTTGATGGCTTGACTGTCAAAATCGGTCGTTAAGGTATAAAACGTTGTGGAAATCATGTTTTATTCGTAGATCATTAAACCTACCTTATTCATAAAGATCGAGTTGCCTGCATATAAATAGCGTGAAGCATACCACGAAAACTGGATTAAAAGCTATGGTTGACCAATGAAATGATGCGGTATTCATAGGGGTAACATCTGTAGACCTTGTACATGATAAAGAGGACGTCAATCGAATGAGGAGAAAAAACTCAACGTCGAGTGTAATGCGTGGAAAAGAGCAAAAATTGCGAGACGCTGCCTCAGGAACAATGCATGAGTCATGGTGGTGGCGAGTTGAAAACAGAAGAAGGTTTCGCCGGATTGGTGTTGGAGGTGACGGCCGATGGTGAGCTTGCCAAAAGATGAGTCTTCTCCGACGGCGGGGAACACCGGATGAGACAGACGGAGGCGGAATAACGCAAGAAGACGGCTGTTGCACTAAGCAAACTTTGAAATTATGACCGTTTAACAGATTCCGAGTAATTTACATCTTCTCTAAAGCAAATGCCAATTTTGACGAAATAAAGCGACTGAAAGAAACACAGTTTCTTTTTTTACGAACGCTTTTTGCATTTTATTAGAGCTCAATTTGCAGTATGGAGAATAACATGGCGAAGTTCATTAATATGAGAGGGGCGGATTTCCACGAAGGTCTTATCATATATATGGCTTAATTTTCTCAGAAAACATTTATTCTCAGAAAAAAGTCGGTGTATTCTCTGCGTAAGGTTCTTTAGCGAATACAACCCTAAGTGATACGTAATGAGACAAAGATCAGATTCAGCAGCCGTCATTCAAATTGACCCTGCGACGAAGTAAACGGACGGAAAAACTGGGAGGCATTTTAACACCAGAATTTTCGGTGAAAAACTGATCGATGAGAAAATTACGGTCCGGCTTTCATGTCTCACTTCGTCCGAAATATAACGACGGAGTCGCGCAATTCTTTTCAAAATTGGCGGAAATCGAGCAATTTTCCGCTTTAGTCGAGTATGTGTTTATCGCTCCTGCATCGGCGTCGTCGCTTGCAGCTCTTCCCGCATCTGCCACTCACCTCACCCACCCCCGTTCCACTCCCACCCTCTCCTTCGCCGACCTCCGCTCCTCTACTTCCACGTTCCATTTCCCCCCCCCCCCCTCTCGACCCCCCTCCAGGGCGTTCCTCTCTCCAACACGACCCCCACCCATTTCCTCCCTCCCTCGCATCCACCCTCGTCTTTCTTCCTTCCCCTCCCACCTTCTCGACACACCCCTGCCCCCCTCTCTATCTTCCACTCACATCCCTCCCTCCCTCCCCCCCTCTTCAAGATCCCCCTCATATTCCCCAGGTGTCTAAACCCTCGAGAGATCCGAAGTCGGAGAGAGAGCGAGAGATAAAGTCGTCCGTTCCCTTTGCCCTGCGGCGCACGGGGCATCGCCTCGGATCACTTTTCAGCCTAATGAAAGCATTCCTTTGCCGCGATCATAACTTTGGCACAGGAAGGCACCTGCTTGAAACTCCTCTGCGATTACAGTTATGACACATCGGGCTCCTGGTGTCTCTGGTTTAATGCGCCGAAAGGGTTTTATATTTTTCTGATTTTTATTTTTTTGAGATGATAAATTTGACTCCAATATTCTCCTCCTTCAAAAGGACATCTTCTGGTTTCTCCCGCTTTGCTTTACTTTCTGAAGATAGTATTTATGAAGTCCATGGTAGATATTAAACACCAATGATTGACAGGACAGTGACAAGATACTTTTTGGGAGGATAATTAACTAACATAATGTTAGAGAGATGAATACCATCGCATAAAAAATAAACAATATAGCTGAAAACTCTCTCTCTTTAGTGAAGTAATATTTCATGTCAAATGTCCATACATTCTCCACAGAGGGTGGGCTTTGTTTTCTTTCGATGTAACTCGTTCACGATCTTCAAGAAACACAAGTCCACTCCGAAATAAATATCAATCGAAATTAGTTTCTGCTATGTACCGCGTAGGTGAGAGTTGCCTGTATTGCACCGCATCCCAAATCGCATCACTAGCCTAAAAACTGATATACTGCACTTGGGTGACATCTATCACTTACATTTGGAACTTCTAACACCCGCCAAGCACGTCTCACTTGAGTTGTGGCAGCCATTGAAGTAAGAAGTGATTTGCGTGCATTTTAAGAAAACAAGTGTCTCTCGAGCTATTTTTTTTTCGGATTTTCGTAAGAATATAAATGAAAGGTGAGTCTTATTTCTTTTAATTTAGTTAAATGCCATATTTTTGTGTTCGCTTAGGTTACATTTAGTGCCATCACTAGTGTAGCATTCTCACAGGTTTAGGCAGGGAAAATTATATCTATCAAGATGGCGGACTTTCTCAAATCGCACCAGATCACCGTGGGTTAAATTAGATTATACGCATGCTGTAAAAAAAATTTAAATTCCAAAAAAGACATTTCTGAGGCATTTCCGAGAAGTTGGTCGTGACATGGCTCACGGTGTGAACGCTGCAGTTAATGGAAGAGTGACGGCTTTACCATTAGAAGCAGAACAAGGTGCAGGTATTTTTTGAGCTTGAAGCTTGTTTGTTTGGGCTAACGCCAATGGGTGTTAGAAAATTAGCCTATCAGATTCTTCAGTCTTACCCCCATTCAACCAACCCGTTCAATAAGGAGAAGAGAATTGCCGGTAAAAAGTGGTGATATGGGTTTCTTAAGCGGAACCCAAAACTTAGTCTTCGTCAACCAGAGAATGTACCCGTACACCGAGTCAAAGGTTTCAACAAAGAGAGTGTCTACCTTTTCTTTGACGTCCTTGAAACCGTTGTAGAAATAAATAAGGTAAATGGTTTTCGGATTTTTAATGTGGATGAGACTGGCTTTCAAACAGTCCAAAAGAAAGCTCCGAAAGTTTTGGCTGAAAATGGAAAGCGATTGGAGCAATTTCCAGTGCAGAAAGAGGTGTAATGTTGTTTATGGCACAAATGCCAATTAATTTTTATATGCCTCCGATGATTATTTTGAAGAGACTAAGGATGGATTGCTCGCTTTCTAACGGCGCACCTCCCGGAAGTTTGGTGGAGGTTTCTGAAACTGGGTATATCAATTCTGACTTATTTATAAAGTAGTTGAAACACTTCATCTTGTATGTCAAGTCCTCAACGGAAGGAAAAGTTCTTCTTCTATTAGATGGACACACTACCCACTGCAAAAACTTAGGAGCCGTAAACATTGCTAGGGAAACTCAAACTATTCCAGATCAACTCTGATGAGTCTGTTACTAAATGACATAGAAATAACTTGCCCCCTCTATGACATTGCCACGTTTCTGCCATCATTGCAGAGGCCTACCCTCGATAAGCAATGCGATCAGTGGTTTCAAAGCCAGCGGTGTGGTGTGTGGTCTACTGACCGATTTGTCTTCAGTGAGGCTGATTTCATCGCCGCTGAACTATGCGATCGGCAAAATCTAGAAAAACAAGATATACAGACTGCCGACAATCCAAGTAAGAGACATGATCATGCTGGGGAATCAGCTGAAAACACGAAAGGGTTGGCCCCAAATTGTGGAATGGAGAAAGGAAATTCTCCCAAAATTAAGAACATTTGTAAAATAAGCCCCTTACCTAAGCTAAAACCCGGGAAAAACAAAACCAGATGCAGGATGGGAGGGCCTCAAAGAGCGGAACTACTAACGTGCAGTCCCTACAAGCGAAAGCTTGAGGAAACGCAGCAGAAGAGAATTGATCAACTGGCTAAAAAGCTACGAAAATACGACTTTGTAGAGGACGGCCATCCTTCTACCTCATCGCAGGAAATAAACGGAAATAAGAAACAGGAGACAAGAGTCAAGCAAGAATCTGCGTCCCTAACTTAAGGAATCATGCATGCGAAACAAAAGAAGAACAAAAGGGAAACTCCGGGAAAGAAAAAACTGCGAGTCCTAATGTAAAGAATCAAAATGACACACGATGGTTTTTCATGTTAAGTGAAGAGACTGTGAAGGAAAACATGGTACAGTGCCTCGAGTGCAAAATATGGGTCCACGAGTCGTGTTCTGGACTTTCAAATGAGGATCTTCTTTTCTACACTTGCGAGGTGTGCCAATAAACTTCAGTTCATAAAGAACATTTGAAAAGAATACAAGGTAGAGATTATTTTAAAACATTCAAACTTAATTAAATACTTGTAAATTTTATGTGAATTATTTTAATGTTTTAGTTTTTTTCATTCAGAAAAAAGTTTAGTTATTTTCTTATTACCGTAAAATAAGCATTTATTAATTTTCTTATACTGAAGGTATATTGATACAAATGTTTCTTTCCATTATGCTTCTAAAAATATTCTTTCACAAGATACTTGCTACTACGTTTTTATTGTGGCTGAATCCTGTTATTAATTAGTAGCTTAAACTGTGGAGTTATTTGGGATACCTGTGGTGTGATTTGAGGAACCTGTTGCCTAAATCGCACTGCTTACAAGGGTTTGAAATTAATTTTTAATTAATAGTTCAAGCTGGAATACAACTTCCTAATTAACTTTCAAACAGGAAAAAATACTTCTTTACACGTCGGAATGCAAATAACTTCAATTTTATTGTTTTCAAGTAACATCAATTTTTTCGGAAAACGGAATGCGATTTAGGCAATCCTCCCCTTATATGTCCCCCTATATGTCCCATTGCGCACTTATCCAAATCGAAAAATAGCAATCGCCACTAGTTAGAAAACATTTCGACCGTTTCTTGCATCTTTTTGCGACTAATCTATTTCGCGATTCGCCCTCGATTTGGCGATATGTTGAAAAAATGCACAGCAGTCGGCTGCCGCCGGTTGTCAAGCAGCGGTCGACGCGGCGAGCGGACGATGATACATTCTCCATGAGATTTCCGGCCTTTTAAGGTTGTCCGAGCGAGATAGTTCTCTAGTCATATTAGAGACCATGTTCGATGTATACGTTTTAATTTCACCAGCTGTTGAACTCATTAATAAAATATTGCATTATTAATGGTGCAGTAATATAGTTTTGTAAGTGAAACTTCTGAGACCATGGCTGGGCTGAGCCATTCCATTGATTTATCTGCTAATTTGCTCCCCAAGGAAGGAATGACGTGAGGTCATTTAGATTAGTGAAATGAGCTCAGTGGGTTCCTCGGGCCATGGTGTGGGTGCTCATCTATGGAGGCTGTTATCTAGTTTTTAATATTGCTGAGCTCACTGGGCTTCATTTAGGGAGGGGTCTTGGAGTCGTCTATGGCAATATGCAGTTGGTGACCAATGAGATGGACACAGGATGGTCACATGGGGACGCCAAGCCATGGTTTCTGGGTCACAAGGAAGAAGAAGAAGAAGCGGATGAGCGGCAGGAGGCTGGAGGAGGAGGCGAGTTGGAGATGATGAGGTTGTTGTGAAGGTGGTGAATGGTGAATGAGGGAAGAATAAACGCCTTTTTTCCGAAGAAGTGTCGTTCCCTTAATTGACCCTCGACGGACCCTGAAGGTGACCGCTTACAGTTTTATATGACAGAAATTGTTAATAATTAAATGAAAATATCTATATAAGTCTTTAATTTGACTCTTTTTTTCTCGCGGTGCGTTTTAAACTCCTTCAAAGGTTTTTTGTGATACCCAAGAACCTACTGCGGTAACAATATAATTAATTTTAAAAAAATAGTTGAGAAAACATACAAACTACACGCTGTTACTTTTTTTACGACATCTTAGTGTTAGAAATACCTCATTTTGTAAATAATGTCTCTCTGGAGTGCATACACGTACCATTTCCCATGTAAAAGGGCTGGTATTTTTTGGAAAATATTTCCAAAAGTAATTTTGTTAGGGGTTGAATTTTTGGTGTCATTTGAAGGATGAGATATTTTTCTTTAAAATGAGACCAAGTTCATTACTTTCTAAGTAAAATGATTTTTTGCTCAAACCACCTTAAATCACTAGTATTGACCATTTTCGGGTACACTGCTGCGTGGTGAACTTCAACGGCTCAACGCTTCTCAACGTCTCCTGACGACGTTCCCAGCAGGAGGAACGAAACGAACGGAGCCGTTAAAGTTCACCGCGCAGCAGTAGTATACCCGAAAATGGTCGATACTAGTGCATCTAATCGATGCGACAATCTAAAAACAAAAAAAGCTACCTTAAATCACTTCAAGAGAGACCTTCGCGACCGTGTTTACTCCTCGTCGCTGCGGCCATCGTGGCCGTGCAAACGGGAACAAGTGGCTTCCCATCGCCTCACCCCCTTTTCCTTCCGCTCCATTCGTTTCTCATCTTCCGCAGTTTTCTGTCCCCCGGCCCACCCGACTTATCAGCTCCTCCCTCTCCACCCCCCCCCCTCCTAGCTTTAATTGCAGCCCCCGTAACCTCTTCCCTCCCCCCCGCCGCCTCCCCCAGTGCGGTCGTTAAATGGTGTGGGTGCCGGGAGGGTGTGGTACGGCGGAGTTTAACCCTTTCTGGGGCTCATCTCGTTCCTCGCCCCACCTTAGCTCCTTCTCCTCCACCTCTCCCTCCTCCACCTCTCCCTCCCCCTCGCTTATCATGATCGCCTACCCTCTCTCAAGAATTGCGGTTCGGGAAAAACTCGGAAACCGGTCGAGAAAGACTATTTGGATAAAAATTGTCCAAGTACATATATGAAGCTGTAGAGCGTTCCACATGTAGTTGACTTCATGGAACTTTTTGAGAACATTTTTGCCCAACCTTCGCTGTGTGTGCTCACAAATTTTTCAACGATAGGAATACGTAGGCAACCATTTCCAACACTGCGCTTTATTTAAGATACTTATTTTAAGGAATGATATTTGTTCAGTAGAAGGCTCCCAGATGCGTAATAAGTATACGGAAATAATACTAAATTCTGTTTTTTGACGCTAGGGATTGGTGACATCGTTCGTTCCGTTCAATGAATATTATCCCGAGAATCGAATCTCCATGGGAGCTAACTATATCTTCTGAATGTGGTACGAGCTGTATTATTCGAGGTATTGATGCATTTGAAACACTTTTGAGCCATCAAACCCCGTAATTTCAATGCAGTTTCTCTGGCTTGTGAAGGCAATATAACACGGCGGCGCGGCTGTTGAAAGATCCACAAAGTCCCCCTCCTTTGGAATTCCCTACGTCTCCTCACCAAAGTGGACCGGCCCCAGTACCGAACGGCAGCGGGGACCAGAGGAGATATTAGGCGAGAATCGATGGAGCCAAGCATCAAAATGACAAACGGTTCTCATGTTAAATGCGTTCAAATGCGCAGGTGGCCATTTTGAGCGTAATAATAGTAATTATATTAACCCGCCGAGGACAGTGCTACGAGTGGGACGGAGAGGTTACGTGAGACCGTGATGATCAAATCGTCTGTACGTGGACCTGAAATAAGTTAGGTTGGCCGTAGAATTTAATGGAGATTTTCTGAGCAATTGTTCCACCGAAAAATATTTTGCTGAATTGCCTTGCTTCCGTATAAAAGTGTCTTTTAATGCAGCTGGACGCCATTTTCACCCTTTTTATAAGGACCCCATTTGATTTTAAGACTTTCTCATCATTTGGTCCGCACTCATGATCGTTAGATTCGATGCATCCGTTATCGATATGGGCCTTCGCAAACCTTTTTCACTACACGGCCGCCATCAATGTGCTTACTGAGCCTTCGTTGTTTTAGCTCACCCAATGAATGCAGCGAATATGCGTCGCAAGTCTTCATTTCGAATACAAATTTACTGCCAAACCAACAAAAACGTTGAACAACCTATACAACCTTTGCTCATTGAAAATACATCAAAATTAGCGCGTTAATGCTGGAGTTATTTACGGTGCGACGTCCTGTAACGAAAGAAGAATACAATCAATATTGAACCTTTGTTCGCCACCAGTGGCGGTGGAGGAATTGTTTAGTGGCTTGTCGTAGACAGGGGCGCCATTAATGGTCTTTATTAAGCATCGAGTGACTATTTTAGCGACCGATTAGCAAATACTAGTTCAATCGGCAGAAAAGAATCATTCATATCCCTTCCATTTTATGGAGACGCTGTAACGCCACACTCCTTAAGTTTTTGTTTGTTTTATGCGTTTTAAATGTTTCATAAGTTTATTGTTCATTTTGTGTGTTTTATTTTCTCTTATTTCTTTTTTATGTGTTTTGATGTTTAATTTGTTTATTTTTTGTTTAATTTGTTTATTTTGTACGATCGTTGTTGGTTGTGAGGGAGTTAAACAACTCTGGAAACTTAAACAAGTCTGGAGAGGGGGGGGATTGTTGAAGTGGAGAGGAGAAGAGATAGAGGTGTATTAAAGAACGGCAAATAAAGCGCTAAGCCAAAGAAAACACGAAAGGCGTTACAGCGCGGCAGAGTGGGAGAGGTGGGAGGTTCACGCATGTTCCGAGGGGGGCGTGGTGGGGTGGAGTGGTGTAGGGGGCGGAGTGTTGGGGGCGGGGGGTTATCGCGAGGGCAGGGCAAAGGGGGTGGGGGGTGGAAGGAGGAGGAACAGGTCCGCCTTTAGGGAGGTGGTCCATTGATAGTCGTACTTCATCTTCGGAATTCCCCATCCGCCGCCCTCCTCCCTCTCGTCCATCTCAATTTTCGCTTCTGTTCTCATTTCGCTCCTGAATTCCACTCGGCTGCCCCGCAGTCCCTTTGACCTCGCAGCCCCACCTTCCTCCCCTGCGCCTCTGGCATCCCACAATTCCGCACCCTGCCTCGGTATCTTCGTTCCCCCTCAAACCCCCGCCCCCCTCCCCCATGCTAGCCGGGTTCCATCCCTACCCTCCCTTGTCCCCTTTGGAAAACCATCGATGGACCCATTCGATCGCAATTTGCCTCCTCTCCTGTCCACCTGACGAAGAGCACTGCCGTCCCATCATCCCCACTCCACCCACCCTCCTCCCCCTCCCCTTCCTCTTGACGAGGCTCTCGCTGGAGAACATTTTCCAAACGCAAATACGCGCATCAGCCAAAGCCTCATAACGTGTAGTCTCCACTTCCTTTTCTCTTCACCTTTTTTTAGGTGGATAATATTTGTTCCACTAAATTTTACTACAAATAACTTTGACAATAGATTAACGTATGGCGGAATATAGGCACCCCTGTGGTAAACAACAAGTGTTGGAGTTGCCATCATATAAAGTGATCTTGACGAGAAGGAAAAAAAAGAAACAGCTGGCTGTTGCGGCCAAAAACAGAACATTAAAACTTTGATTTTTTGTGGAGTCAAGAAACAGTATTTTTTGAAAACCATGTGTTCATTGCAAAACAAAAAAAAACATTAATTTCCAATGGTCATGAACCAGAGTATTAACATACAATCAAATTTACAAAATATACATATTCACTTTGTAGTTCAATATTTAGAAATATTTTTCAATATTGTCTATAGAAAATAACCTCAAAACTGTATTCTCGGAAGACTATCCCAGATACATCGCATCCGAGCAAAACTTTTGAAGAGCAACTGTTGGATACAATTGAGGCTGCACCCCGTGGGGGAATACATATAAATCATTCTGTCGCAAATTTTTAGGATACCAGGACTAGCTTCGATGTTGCTTTTGCGGTGCACATTAAAGTGAAATTCAACTGAGGAAATATCATTCGCTTTGACTGGTTATTGAACCCGAATTGAGAAAATTTTTTCCTTTAAAGCCCTCAAAATATCCGAACCTGGAGAAGTATCCCGTGGTAGCTTAAGTCATTGTCGACCAAAGTTGCGAAAACGCGAAATAATCAATAATTCCAATAAAGGTGTTTTACATTATTTTTATTCAAAATGCTTTATCAGTATTTAATAAAGTGTTAAAACTAATTTTTATGCTAAAACATTTGAGATTTCATCGATACCGGATTTTTATAAAATATTGAAAAGATGCGATTTTAAAGGCCGCGTAACTCTTAAGGTAGTCCGAGCGAGATAGTTCCCTAGTCGTAATAGAGACCATATTTGAATTGTACGGTTTAATTTCACCAGCTGTAGGACACATCAATTAAATATTGCATTATTAATGGTGCAATAATATAGTTTTACATGGAAATTATAAGTAATTTAATAAAAATATCTAAATAAGTCTTTAACTTGACTCATTTTTTTCGCGCGGTGCGTTTGAAAACGAAAGGTTTTTTTGTGATCCTGAAGAATTTACTGCGGTGACAATATGGTTAATTTTCAAATATAGTTGAGAAAACATACAAACTACACGCTGTTAGTTTTTTTTCGACACCTAAGTGCTAGAAATACCTCATTTTGAAACAATGTCACTCTAGAGTGCATACATGTACCATTTCCTATATTAAAGGGCTAGTATTTTTTTCAAATATCTCCGAAAGTAATGTGGTAAGGGGTTGAGTTTTTGGTGTCATTAGGAGTGTGAGATGTATTTTCTTTAAAATGAGACCAAATTCATTGATTTCTAAGTAAAATGATATTTCACTCAAACTACCTTAATCAATATGCTGTTTTATAACTAAGAAAAATATGCCTTTCTTCTAGATCTTAAGCGTTTAAGAATTATGTTAAACCTTTATCTTACAGCATAAAGCTTTCGTGAAAGATATGGAAAGCCATCACAAAGATGGGGTGAGCTTCTTACGGCTAGACAATGAAATAAAAGACAGAAAATCTCCAAAAGCCGTAAACAATTGGCACCCTTCGTCAATAAACACCAAACTTGCTGTCTTGGTATGCTGGGAAAACCACAGCAGAGATCAACCACAGCCTCTCAACCAAGAATACCCCCCTGTGTTGGTTTACGGGAATGTTACTTCCTCGCCAGGGACCAAACACAGACGCACACACACAACCAAATAGGATCCTTTGCAAGGGCTAATGGGACCCCGCAAAGGATGTATGGGTTATAACCTGGGATCCTTCACGGGGCTAATGAGACCCGGCTAAGGATGCCCGGTTATTTACGCAAGCACACATAAAACACTCACTCACACACACAAATGGGCCCAACTTCTGGGAGAATCCGCTCAAAAAGAGCGTGGTCAAATTGACACAACAGGACGAGGGTGGGGGTCGAATACGCGTATTCGGCTACAAAGTAGCCCTCTTCAGCGAACCGAAGTTAACGCGTCGTTTCGTGAAAGATATATCTCTTCGTAAACTTAATGTTGAGTTTTCGCGACTTTGGCTGCTCGGAGTACTTTGATATATCTCGTCATTGGCACGTTTCGGAGAGTTACTGGCGGTGTCTAGTGAAAACATTTTATCATGCAATGTATTTTCTTAGCGTAAAAGGGTAGTTTATTATTCAGTGCACTATGTCAGTCGATACCCGCCAGCTCTTTCATATTAAAACATCCGAGGCTTTAAAATGTCTGAGTAGGAACCCCTAAGCTTCGATGTTATTTCTCCAGATCTATCCTAGTTAAGTATTTTTATCAAGAAACTGATGGAATTTCAAGTCTTATTGAAATTAACCCTATGATGATTTTTTATTCATGATTATAACTCATAATTATAATGTTTACAACGGAGAATCTTGGAGATCATATGAGATAAGACTCGATAAGTTACTATGATCGTGGGCAATTTGTTGGAATTTCTGTGACCTATGAAATTTATTCTGCTGCATCAGATGAATCCATTCATAATAAAATGGTGTAAATTGGCGAATATAAAGGATCCAGATAATTCAGCAGGCCAAGAGATAGGCGCTATACTCATACTGCCGGAAGTGAAGAGAAATATGTTGATGGGAATAAGGTTGGAGATGTAAATTTTGGAATTGCCATCTCTGAGATTTTCCAACTCCATTCCTGGAAGAATGAAAAAGGACAGCTTTCAAAACGCTCAACAAAAACTCCAAAAAACCATTAAGCTCATAATTGAAAGAAGAGTTGTGTCTTTAATGGAGGGAAACAATGAAGATTGCATTTATTTATTTCGTGATTCTATAGAGTGTAATGTGATGATAGTGTAATGGCTATCATCTAACAATGTCATATATAATGAAATTTTTGGATGTTTTGTATCCTTTGGGTGACCGCTGTCTTGCAGAGCAAATATGTAGCGGTCAAAAGATTAAGATAAAGACGCGTCGTAAGTCCGCTATGAATGACCCCCACTATATTTATAGATAAGATATGTGGACCCCAGAAGTCAAGGGGTCTAAGTGACGTTTTTGAAAGAAATAAGTTAGGTACAGGAATGGGATGTGAAAATATTAATCTTTTAGGTGGTAAAGGGATCCAAGTGATTTTCTTGACAGGTGCTGCTATCTAGGGTAATGCCTCTTAACTACTTAGTGGGTTGTACCAAACATTTTCAACTTTGACTTAAGTTTTCTCTAAACAATGGTTCTGTCACTTAGACCCCTTGACTTCTGGGGTCTTCATATAAAGTCCGCATTTTATAGAAAAGTCGTGGAAAAAATATATATAAAAAAATTTGTTGCCCCTGTTTGACAATATTAATGAAGAAAATTTCGCAGCTCGGTTTATTTTCCTGTAGCGTAGACATTGGCGATCGATCAATACCTTAATTTGGTCACCATATTGGATGAAAATTTATAAAGTACGAACCTATCAGATTTGAGTCCATATTATGATGCTTTTGTTCTTTTCATAGATGTCTATTCAAGATTCTACAGTGTTGTGCGCCAAAGGAAAACGTCTATAATGTAAAGCTTGACTTGGGTGCGAGTGGCATTATGGAGCTACTCAACGTTGTCTTTAATCTTTCTCACCATCGTATATTTTCTTATATTTTTTCTCCGTTCAGATTATTTAGAAATTTGAAAGAAAATGAATTTTGTGCCACAGGCTTGGTCCGATTACAACAGATCCGAATAGTGTCTATTGAGAGACACTAAGGTAATCGGGCAGTAGCCGTTAGGACTGCGGGATGATAAATCAGTGGCCATAGATCGCACCCATTGATAGTCTGCATTTCCATTGAGTACAGTTAGAAGTTTCAGTAGCATCGAGGAATAAAATAGCCACTACAAAGTTAAATGAGATTGGAGAGTAAAATTAGCATGATGGGATGAGAAAAGATGCATGGGATCTAAGATCATGGGAGATAAGATGCATGGGAGTCGTTTAACTACAGAATAAAGTAAGTACATTCTGCCGACATATAATCCGAAGGAAAAAGTGGCGGGGGCCATTCTTTATTAATTTATTACGCAGTGTTTTTGAGAAACTCTAGGAAATTGTTTAGATTTGTTGGCAAAGCAAAGATACCATTAATATATTTCCATAATAAAAACACTTGGTTGTTATTTCACACTTTATTGTAAGGAAACGACCCGGGTTTCGGCATGTCATGCCATCTTCAGGACCTGAAGAAGGCATGAAGGTGTGTACACCTGAAGATGGCATGACATGCCGAAACCCGGGTCGTTTCCTTACAATAAAGTGTGAAATAACAACCAAGTGTTTTTATTATCAAAATGAAGGAGTTCCACAGAGTAACGCCGGAGACAGTGTCTTATATGGTATATTTCCAATCGTACTAGGCTATGGTATTCCTCTGAGGTGATGTACATAGATTGGGAGATTACCATGATTGACTCACAATGAGGGTTGACCAGGGAACAAGAGGCTGTTTAGTTATCTCAGCATCGCGCCTTCGACAATGGAGGAGGACCAATGAAACCTATCGCGCAACATGCCTTTGCTTCTCCCCTCCCGTTTCCATGGCAACACCCTCCCCTCCCTCCCGTTGCCTCGATTGAGAGACGCCATGTACATACATTCATACACACACATTCCACTTTTCTTGGCGCCTTCTTCACCAAACACCCTCTCCCTTCCCTCCCCACTCCTTCGCCCCATCCATCCCCCAAATGCAATCGCTTCTCTTCCACCCTCGCCATCTTCGCTCCCCGCCATCTCATGCTCCCTCTGCAAACAGTCCCCTCCTAATGGTGTTTACTCTACCATTCCCATCTTCTCCCACTTTATACACCCATGTTTGCGGTGACGTATTATTGTACACAGGGCGAATTGCAAATGTGCTACTTGGGTTCAATTTTGTACACCTCGGCAAATTTCGACATGAACCGTTGAGTCCTAGCTGAACGTTCTTGTTTCCGGTAACACTGCGCACATTTTTATAAATCACGATCTTTCGTCAACCCTTCTGCCGGCTTAGTCAGGCAACACACTGATAAGTTAAACTTAAAGTTAAATGCGTAGATTCTGGAAAAATTGAATGAGAATTGTACAAATTAATAAAACGTGAAATATTTCCCATAAATAAAGTTTACTTCCGACCCGGGTTTCAATGTTAATGTTAATCAACATTTATAATCTGTGTCCAAAGTAAGTAATATTTCATTGGAAAAAATTGCAATTTTTTTAATTAAATAAAATCAAAAAAGTCCTATCTTCAATCTATTTTCTGCCACAGCTCCTCAAAGCTTTCTTCCTTCACATCTGGACAAAACGACATGTCTGAACAACCTCTGAACTTCATTGTCTTCCTCAATGAAGTTCAGAGGTTGTCATGAGGTGATCTCTGGGATAATAATATTAAAGCATTCTTTAGCGTTAAATGCTGAGATTCATGTGATTTTCTGATTCTCCTTGAGTACGTATACGTACCAATCCTATAATATCCTGACACGTATATGGGAGTTCAGTAAGCGAAGCTTCCATAAAATAGTGCTTTATCTGTCTTAAATTATTACAGGAATCTTCATACTTTCCTGAGATAAGAACTTTTAAGCAAGGTCATTAATCTGGAATACCAATGTCGATGAACTTATGGATGTGCAATAGAGGAGTTGAAGGAAGAAATAATGCATAAAAATTTAATTTTATTCCGAGAGTTTTAGAGTAAAAATTGTTAAAAATGTTTTTATGCTTTTTATCATCGTGGTATATGAAGAGCTTCATTTATTGTTTGCTACATATAGCGTCCAAAGAGCAATGTAAGGACTGTGCTTTCTTATTGGAAGAATATGAAGTGCTGGGGACTTACTGACGGAGCCTTTGGAGAAAAGTGGGAGCGTGATGTGGGTTGTTCTCGTTGAGATCTTCGCTTCGAAAGGAGCCGCCTTTTGCATGGATTTCGTATTTGAATTTTGAGGTTGTTTTGGGGATTTTCTGCGGTGACCTCAGCTATTTTTAAACTAAAAGTATATCCTCACAAGCAATCAGTTATCCAGTCACCATAAGTAATACCTGATTGCAATTCTTGGCGGAAAGTGAGGTCCATTACATTTTTTTAAATGGCGCTAGCACCTGCAAAATCCGAGGAGACGCCTCCATTGTCGTAAATCAACTTGAGAAAAGGAGGTCTCCTTAATCATCTTGAACGATCAGCTGATGGCGGCCAAAAGTTATCATCTATAGAATCGCCGATGTCCCCTCGATGCTTTAATCGTCTTTATTTGGCGGAGTGATCGTCAAATTTGTTCTAAGTGACCCTTTTTTCTTTGCACAAACAGCAAGTGCAAAATAAGCTTAGCTTTTGACACACGTGATACCTGAGCAATGCAACAATCAAACGATATTCTCATTTAATAAAATTTTCTCGGGCTTCTCACTGGTTTAGGTTAGTTAGTACTGCCGACGTTTCGGGAAACGACTCGTCACCCATTCTCAAGGCAAGAATGTCGCTAGATTTTCATATACCGCTGGCTTTCGCCATGTTACTCCTGATTGGCCGGAGGCGAATTGTTGGCTCCGGATAGCGTTGGGATATGGAGGCTGAGATCCTGCATCCTTAGTTCTTTTTAAAATGGAGTTCCTACTCGAGCTGATGTTATACCCTGTATCACGATTGATACTTTTATCTTTCATTTTAATTTCAATCGCCTCTTTGGTGAGTCTATCCCAAAAGTTTCCTGTACGTCAAAGAAGTGTCGTCTTGTCCCACAAGATTCGATGGTCTAGATTAATGCTGTGTTCCACAACTGCCGATTTTTTAGGTTGACAAAGTCTGAAATATTTGCGCTGTTCCTTTGACCTAGTGGTAATGGTTCTCCCTGTCTCACCCACGTATACTACACCGCATTCAACGGGAATTTTGTAGATCCCTGGTGTCATCAGGCCAATTGGATCTTTTTTCTTCACAAAGTGGTCACTTAATTTAGCCAAAGGTTTGTGGACAGCTTCAATATCATATCTCTTCATAACTCTTGAGATTTTACCGGAGACGGTTGAGACTTAGAGCAAAAAGGCTCTTGCGGCGGATTTATGGCGGTCTTTTTCCGCATCCAAGTTCCCAGATATGTTAGATCGTTGGAAAGCCAAAGAAATTTACTGGTTTCCGTAACCGTTTTGACGGAAAGTTTTCCGTAGGTGTGCTAACTCCTTTGGTAGACTCACGGGATCGGAAATTGACTCAGCAATATCATGAAATCTATTCGCCGGGAAAGTGTCAGTTCCTTCCTCACCGATATTCTTTTTGTTCGCCTTAAAAATATTTCTGGTATGAGCCACCTGTCTATAGCATTTAAATTTCCAAAAATTAAAGATATGGATGAATGATACCGAGTTTATTATGTTTTACTTACATCGTTACCAACAGAATGTTTTAATTATTTGTGATCATGCATAGGGGAAGGGAGTTCTCTCTATTATTTGGTTTCATTCCATTCGCACTCCTTTGTCCTGAAAAAAGCGAACGGTTAATTTTTAACCCTCCTATTATTAGTATTATTAAAATACTGGCTGAAAGGAAGCAAATGCATATTCAACATTTTATCTCTTCTCTAATTGCCTGTGGACGATTCTGTCCTCCCAAAGGTCCAAGGGTGATAGGAATGGAAGGTGAAAACCATTTGTCCTCAATCTGTTGCTCATCTTATTCATGAAAATATTCGTGTATAGTGTGAAGAACATAATTGAAGGTAAAAGAGAGGGAAAAGTCTCCAGAATAAAATCCAGGAATAAGTTCTTATATCAAAAAAAAAACAGGAAAGTACACAGAAAGAGATACCAGGAGGTATGAGAACTAGCATTAGATAGGGAAGTGTGATTTGCCGTAGCGAGGTATTAGTATCGATTTCCGACTTATAATTGCATGGAGAGAAAATCTCCAAGATAGATTTATTAAAATATGACACAACTGTGTGAAATTTACAGTGGAAAAATCATTCGTCTGGACTGGGAATCGCACCCAGACCCCACGATTTCGCGCCGAGTGCTCTAACCAATTAAGCTTCCGAGGCGTCTTCTCCCGTTGTGCATCTCATTGGGGGCCCAAATGAGATTCACCCATGAGAGCCATAAAGCCCCCTTTAATGAGATTTACAGTGGATAAGGACGCCTGGGTAGCTTTATTGGTTAGTGCACTCGGCGCGAAATCGAGGGGTCTGGGTTCGATTCCCAGTCCAGACGAATGATTTTTCCACTGTGAATTTCACACAATTGTGAGATCAATAGCGGTTGACTCAGTTGTAGTAACTACGCGGCTAGTTCCGTGGTTCTTTTAAAATATGAAATGTCTTAGCAATTTATACAGAGAACTGATAAACTAACATCCATCAACTCACCTCCAGTTTATCGTGAAATTTTAGAGATTATCATCTTATATACATCCGAAATGCACCAATAGCTTAGATACCAACCCATGAATCTTTGGGCCAGATCTCTTTCCAACACTTTTCGCTTTGATAAGTGCTCCTCAAGAGAATCCTACAAATATAGCTCTTTTAGTATTTGGCTCTATCCCCTGGCATCTTTCAAATATACCTACTACGCCGATGGAGCCCAAAGAGAGTATTCGCCACTACATATATACTTTTCTCGCTCGAATTCAAGGCTGAATCTTCTACGGAGGTTTCTAGGGAGGTGGTTTCCCCGTTATCCCTCATACTACAGTAACCCGGCCCACTTCATGAACTTCACTCTCACTCGAAATTGAAGAATGAATATGATGAATGAATACGGCGCAATCTCATTTGAAAACAGAATTGAAATACGCGACATGTTATTATTTTAAAAATTGCTTCCGAAATAAATTAAGTTAAATCAATGGCCTGTTTTAAGATTGAAAGAGAACAGGAAACTTGAATATTAATTCAGCGTGCAGTTTCCGTATCTTTCAGAAGAGTTTCTTTTTAAGTTGTATTTTGAACGAATTGGCTTTCACCATTTGGAGTGTATTGGCCGTTAAAAGGAAAGTGTTGGGTATTGGCCCACCCGTCCCACCTCAAAGTCCCCGGAGTCTCCGCAAGAACAACCTTTTTCGTCTCATCTTTTTTCTTTTTCTTAGGAAAAAGTTCCTTCTCATCCATTCTTTTCTCCTCCCTTTTAATTATTTCTGACGACTTCTCTCTCTCTCTCTCTCTCTCTCTATTTCCCTCCCCCTCCATTCCTCCCACTCCCTTCCCCTTACCTCTCTCTCTTTCCATATTTCTTCCCTGTCGTTTTAATTTTTCTCCTTGCCGTCAAGGAGGCTGGAGACTGCGTACGCTCAATTTACGCAAAATAAAACCACTCCATTTGCCACAGACTTCGTTAAGAAAATTATTTGCCATAAAATAACATTTCATGAATAGTAAAACCAAAATACAAAGTTAACAGGTTAGGTTCTTTAAGCATTAAATTCATATGTTGTAAGATATTTGCAGAAACGTTGGGATAAGTTTGAGTCATTTTCATTATTCGTTTCCTTAAATCATGAGTACAAAAACCAGTTCTTTTTTCAATGAATGACGTGAGCATCGCTGTTAAAATCTTTCCTTATTCTTTTTAACATGAAGCTGTTTCGTACCGTGTGGTGGGATTAGTACAGCGGAAAAGGAAAAAAAAAAGTCTCCTTAAATCGAAGAGCACAGAATATTCTTCGTCACGTGCAGGCGCCATCAGGTGTATGCGTGCTGAAGGGAGGAATTAGAAGAGTATGCTTTTCAGATACGGCTTCACACAAGGGATGTGACTTCAATTACATGACTTATGAGTCGCGGACATGTAGTACTTGGGAGTATGAGAATTGACATCAATGCTTTCCACGGTGAATGAGTGCAATAAACGATACGTTATCGTACTCGGTTGGGATTTCTATGAAAATTTGGAGCCTTCAATTTTGTCTAAAGGTAGCATTTCGATTCACTGATAGCACCACATCAGTATTTGATGAAAAGAGTTGTGACCTTTCTCAACTTAAATGATATGAAATTTGATCATTATAAAAAAATATGATAGATATATATTTATTTATTTATTTATTTTATTGAAATTATCACTACATATTTACTAAGTCCATGAATGCGAGTGAAATTCGAGTGGGCGCAAACTGTTCCCGCGAAATCGTGATCGTCATTGCTTATTTCCGTTATGCCTCCTTTGCCCATGCACCCTAAGTACCGAGTTAGCAAATCTGAGCTCCAAAGTAACGATTCACATCGATATTATCGCTGAATAAAAGATTTCCCTAAAAGTGAACAAGGAGATCCTGTCTAGAGTTGGGACCAAGGTGCGTGGATGCGCCGGAAGTTTGGTGATAATCGAATTGAGATGAAGGGGATCGGAGAAAGGAGAGGGGGGGTGGCGAGGTCATCGGGAATGAAAAATACCCTCCCCCATCCCGTTCTTCCACTTCTCCGAAAAGGGTCGTCCGCGAGGAAAAATATAGTGCCAAGAGAGGAATTCGCACACATTATTGCCCGCCCCGCTATCCCATTCCACTGGTTCCATTCTTCTCTCTCTCTCTCTCTTATCGTCTCTCCCACCCCCTCCTCCCCCGCCCCCATCACCCCCTCCCCCATCTTCTCGTCATCCTTTTTATTTATTTCCTGCTTCCCCCTTGATGTCCGCTACGGGAGGTGTTTGCCGAAGCATAATCTAGAGGCAGACGTACTTCTACGTAGCGGACGTTCTGCCAACTCCCACGTAAATTCCTAGTAGCCATCCTTTCAGATGCGGTGACTTTATCATAAACCTGGCTTTAGCCGGTCATATTTTGACTAATCAATTATAAAATCTCGCAACTGGCGCCTTAAGGTAATTTGAGCGAAAACTCATTTTACCTAGAAATCAATGAATTTGGTCTCATTTTAAAGAAAAAATGTCACCCTTCCATTGACATCAAAAATTCTACGCCTTACCACATTACTTTCGAATACATTTGCCAAAAAATACCAGCCCTTTTAATGGTAAATGGTACATGTATGTACTCCAGAGGGACATTTTATTAAAACAGAGGCATTTCCTACACTTAGTTCTCGTAAAAAAATCAACAGTGTGTAGTTTGTGTGTTTTCGCAACTATTTTTGAAAATTAATCATATTGTCACCGCAGTAAATTCTTCGGGATCACAAAAAACCTTCCGTTTGAAGGAGTTTCAAACGTACCGCACGAAAAAAAAGAGTCGTCAAGTTAAAGACTTATTTAGATATTTTCATTTGACTACTTACAATTTCTCTCATTTGAAACTATATTATTGCACCATTAATAATGCAATATTTAATTCGTGAGTCTCACAGTTGGTGAAATTAAAACGTATACATCTAATATGGTCCTTACTATGACTAGGGAACTATCTCGCCCGGACTACCTTAAATCATCACGGCATAAGATTTATAAATTTCTGTACCTCCAGAGGTATGTTTGTCAGTAGCACTGATTTTGAAATGAAAAACATACACAAAGAAACTTGGGTGTCCCCAGATGGTAAATATGTAAATCAGATTGATCATGTGGCAGTTGATTCCCAATATAAGAAGTGGAATCTTGATGTAACTACAAAAAGAGGAGCTGAATGCGGCTCAGACCATTTTCTAGTCAAAGTAGTTGTAAGAATTTAGTGGAAACCAAAGATAGGTAACACATTGCAACATGTGCATGTGACTGAGATAAATTAAATGAAAGCCCCAAACACACTAGGTTTTATGATTATCTTGACAAATCGTCTTGAATCTTTGAGGGAAATTTCAAAAACAAGTGACTGTGAAGAGGCGGATAACATGTGGAACAGTTTGAAAATCACTTTAACAAAAACTGCACAAACAGTAATCTCCAAAAAGGTGGAAACCCGAACTCGATTAATAGATATAGTAAGAGGTAAAGAGGTAAGTAAGAGGGAAGAGGAGAGTAAGAGGGAAGTAAGAGGTAGAGTAATATATAAGTAAGGGATGATATATTGGGAAAGAAAAAAATATGGTTCAGTGAGGAATGTGTTGAAGCGTTAAAAGAGAGACAAAGTGCGAAAGAGCAAGCAATGGATTCAAGGTGGAAGATATTTTGAAGGAAAGGCTGCGTTTGACGAACGAAGTAAGAAAAAGAACCCAGACGATGTTCAGACGAGTTAAGAGAAAATATATTAAAGATTTAATGGAAGAAGCACAAGCAGATTTTCAAGAGAATAAAAGCAAAGAGCTGTATAGGAAGATAAAGCTTCTTAAAGATGGGACAAGAAGGCAACAACGCTTTATAAAAGACTAAGATGGAAGAGTTCCAACTGCAGAATAAGAGATAGCAAAGAAGATGGGCGGAACATTTTAGTGAACTGTTGAATGGAGAGGAACCTAATGAATAATTTGAATTACTAGAACATGTTACAGTAGAAGCAGAATGCCCTCCTCCCACAATAAATGAAATACACGAGCATATTAGGCAACTGAAAAATGGGAAAAGTGCTGGTGAAAATGGAATTTCGGCAGAACTTCTTAAAGCTGGAGAGGAAGTCCTTGTGCAAAGAGTGCACAAACTGATCGGTATTATTTGGAAAAAACAAGTGATTCCGTATGACTGGAAAGTAGCCCCTGTATGCCCAATCCATAATAAGAATGATAAATTGAAGTGCGATAATTACAGAGGAATAGCCCTATTAGATGTGGTTTATCAAGTCTTCTCAAAGTGTCTCCTAGATAGAGTTAAACTCTTAGCCAGTGAAATTATAGGAGAATATCAAGGTGGCTTTCTCCCAGGAAAATCAACAACTGATTATATATTTTTCCTAAGACAGATATGTGAAAAAATGTTTGAGAGTTTGACCAAGAACTACATCTGCTGTTTATTGACTTTGAAAAAGCTTATGACTCAATATATAGAGAAAGCTTACTTTATCTATTAATCGAGTTCGGGTTTCCAAATACGCTCGTTGAACTAATAGGGCTATGTGTTACCGATACAGAAGAGAAAATCAAGCTAGAAAATAAAATAACTAAAGGGTTTCCTGTAAAGCTTAAGACAAGGGGATGGACTATCACCTATCTAATTCAATATAGTCCTTGAAAAGATCATGATGGAAGTTGATAACCATAATCATAAAGGCGTATTATCGTGTGGAAAGAATATTACCCATTTAGCCTATGCTGATGATATTTTAATAATGTCACAGTCCCAGGAGGAACTTAAGAGTGTAATGCTCACACTACAAACTGCAGCCGGGAAATTTGGCCTGAAAGTAAACCCAAATAAAACTGAATAGGTATATGGTTATAGGAAGGCACCGCCTACCGAAAGTTCTACAAATAAAAATAAATGAAGAAAATTATAAGAGAGTGAGAGAGTTTAAGTAGTATATTGTTGCAATTCTGTTGGAAGAGGCGTCAAATGAAGTAGAAATAAAAGCAAGAATTCAAGCTGGTAACAAGGCATTCTATGCTCTGAGCAATATTTTGAAGTCCAGGAACGTATCATGAGAGCTTAAGATAAGATTGTACAAGACATTAATTCTCCAGGTTACCATTCCAATGGAAAATATATGGGCCAGTCCAAGACGAATTAACAGGGGAATGGAGAAGACGATATAATCAGGAGCTGTATGATCTTTATCGAGACAACACCATAGTAGGACTACTAAGAAGCAGGAGATTCGAATGGATAGGACATGTGGAACGGATGAGCGGTGAACGATATCCTAAACTTGCAATTTACATGATCCCGGAGGGGAAAAGACCAAGGAGGAGACCAAAGAAAAAATGGATGGATAATATAAGAGAGGATCTACAGCAAATAGAAGCATGAGAAGATTGGAGGGAAATAGCCAAAGGAAAAGAAGAGTGAAGAGCCTTGGTCCTGACATCGCGCGGTCCACTGGGCCTGATCGCGCAAAGTAAAAGTAAAGAAAAGTTGAAAAGAAAGTCCATCACTTTGATTACTCCTGCTCTGATTTCGAAGGGTTCCGAAATTTTTCCCCAGAATTTCACTTAACATTTTTTGTCAGTGAGCGTCTGTCTAATGGTTGCAAATGTTTAAGGGTCGTGCCCTTGTCAAAATTTGATGATGAGATTCGCGATCGATTGAATCAATGGCTTTTTTTGAAGTCAACGAAGGTGCAGATAATATTCTTTCTGTACATCTTTTGGTGCCGAATTGTTAGTTTTAGATTTATAATTTTTTCCTGGAGTGATATACTTAGCCTGACGCCTGCTTCATATTCGACAATTTTGGATTATAGCTGTTACTGAACAAGAAAGCATTGTGAGATAATTTTATAAGTGACAGGAAGGAGTGGAATTCCGCTGTAGTTGTTTACATCTGTTCTATCTCATTTTTTAAATAAAATGGATGAATAAGGACATTTTCCCAGTCGTTGGGGATTTGTTCATTTCACCAAAATTTGTATTTTTTGTGTTATTTCTACTATGGTTTTTGGTCCAGCTGCTATCACAAGTCCGTCCTGCTATGATTCCATCTTCACCTGATGCTTTAATGTTTTGGGGCTTTTTAATTTGTATTGTGGTTTCTTGTTAAACTGGTGCTTGTGAATTAGGGTTTTTTTCATTGGGATCTACTGGTGGGAATCTTTCCTTGGGTTCTGGGCAGTTCGGAAGTATTTCGAAATAATTAACAAATTCTCAGCCAATATCTTGATTTTTAAGTTCCAGTTTCCCATTTTCTTTTCTAAAGCGATGGTTATGGGGTTGGTAGCCCGATAGTTTCTTTTTAAATGTTTGCTAAAACTTTGTGTTGTTTTTCTGGAAGTCTTCTTCATATTCCAAGAGTTAATTTTTTTATATTGCCTTTTTGTTCGTCTGATTAATTCGGATATTAATCAATAAATATTAAATTTTTAATAAAAATCTAAAAAACGGGAGGCCGTTTCCATAAAATCCTCCGCTCTCAAAATGTGTAATGTAGGAAGGACATTGATGAATGCAAGAGGCGATAAAAATACATACAGGATCGTTTGAATGGTATTTCATCATATTTGAAAAACTATAAATAAAATTATAACAGTGAAATGGACATATCTGTTTACAACGAAATTTTTCGCGTTTACAACGAAATTAGTCATGAATTTGTCTTATAAAATTTAGCGATGAAAGGGTATAATATTAGGTTTGATAGAAGTTGTACGATACGATATTTGCTTAAATACTTAAAATTAAAAGAAATTTCTAGCATACGTTAATAAAAATGTAATAAAATAAGTTTTGACACGAAATAAACAATTGAACATATTTAATAATGAGACACAATGAAAAATTTACGCTACAACGTGCTGAAATACTCGTTAATACAACATGGCTTGGTAAGTACGCCCCCGGCCGCCGACCCATTTTCAGCCGGCGTCCGCGGCCGATATTATATCCATCGGCGCACAGGTCTAGCACAGGCTCCCTAAAAACGTACGAGACAATGTAAATAGGGATGAATGCATATCACGTTTGCCGGTCAGTTTTTATGACGAGCGTTAAATTTTTATCATGAATTGGTGAATAAACTTTGTATGAGTGAATGGCATTGCCTTTTATATTTACAAAGTAGAGATGAGAATAGAATTAATACTTAATCCTTTATCTTTTGATTCGCACACAACAGCAACTTCCACGGCCGCTTTAAATAGCCTCCACTGCCCCCAGGCGGACAGCTCTCTTTTTCCCAAATCGGAAGACCAGAGTGAAATGATTTTCCTCTCAATTTTCTTTCCACTGCAATCTCATTTGATACTTCAGGTGATAATCCAAGCCTCATAATTTTTTCTATTGTCAAATTTCTGTTATCTCTAAGGATAATAATTACTCCGGTTCAATGACGGATATAGCAGGTTTTATATCTCGGGGATGTTTGCAGTTACTAATGAGAGTAGAGCCTTATGCAGATCGAACCTTATATTTATTAATGGATACACACCCAGCTATTCTTGAGGTTGTTTATGTGAGATTATTCCATAGTCGCATATAGCACAGACCGAATTCGAATTCTTTTCCAATATCTGCAGATTTCCGAAGCATGAAGTTAATATTGCAGTGTTAATGGTGCAAAAATATCGTTTGAAATTACTTAAATTTACAGTAATTAAATTAGTAAACCTAGATGAGTTTCC
This sequence comes from Ceriagrion tenellum, assembly GCA_963169105.1. Taxonomy (NCBI): domain Eukaryota; kingdom Metazoa; phylum Arthropoda; class Insecta; order Odonata; family Coenagrionidae; genus Ceriagrion; species Ceriagrion tenellum. Next base: position 174,793,635 of record OY720633.1, read on the forward strand.
AAATTGTTTTATATTAATACTGTTCACGTCGCACACAACCTTACGGTTCTTTAAACTTTACTACAGTCAGTTATTCTGATAAAAAATTGAGAAATCGTACAAACTATATAATGTTAAATTTCTTGCAAAATAAATTAGTTTGAAATTCCCCGTTATTGAAATGGAGTGTACCGGTACCCTTGGACCATTTCTCGCGCAAAATGGTTCGTATTTTGTTTGGCAAATATCTAGAAATCTACTGTAGTGATTGGCTGATAGTTCGGTGTCTTCTGAAAGGTGAGATATATTTCAGTAAAATGAGACCATATTCATTGAATTTTGCATGAACGGATCTCTCTCCAACTGTCCAAGGCACTATTTATTGCCGAATGAGCAATTTTCCACAAAAGTGTAATTCACTTCGACTTGGGTTTCATAGTTTATACATCATCATCACGATCACGATGATGATGCGTACACATCGAAACTCGAGTCGAAGTAAATTATATCTTTCTAAAAAATTACTCCTTTTTATCCTGCATTATGCAAATATTCCACTTGATTTCGCAAGAATCTTCGGATTTTCATAAGCTACTTCCATTTGTCAAATTTGTGCCGGTGCTTTGGCACAACTTTGCGGCAGATGTTATCTCGGTCCGTGACAATCCCAGGTGGACCGGTTCTTTTTTATCTCAGTCGAGATTGGAGCAAATTTCGAGGGCGATTTTCTCGTCATTTTTCTCACAATGTCGGCTCGTTACTTCCTTTACAGGCGATTAAAAATTGTTCGTCGCGTGATTCGGGGAAATGCGCTGTCACATTTCATTTCCGGAGCTGCCAACATTCCCGCTACGCCGCTCTCCTCAATTCACACGTTTCTCTCCCTCGCATTCCTCGTTCATCCCTCTTCTACCCTTTCCCCTCTTCCATCCCTCTTCCATCCCTCTTCTCCCTCCTCATCTCCGTCTCTTCCCCTTTCAGCTTCCTCCGCCCCCCCCCTCGGCTCCCGATGTCGATTCACCCCCTCAACGCCCCCAATCAACCCCCACCCACTCCCTCTTTTGCCCACCCACTTCTCTCCCATCCTTCCCCTCTAAATATGTATCCGCGATTGCCCCACTCCCGGAACCCTCCCCTCTCCCGCTTCACCCACCCCCTCCCCCTTCGACCAGCCAGTTCTCCCTCACCTTTCTCTAATTTCCTCCAACTTTCGGTCCGCACTCAGCTTTTTAAAAAAATATTTCCACCATTTTAACCAGTTTTTCATTTTTTTCAAATCTGCCTAATGTTCATTTCCGCCCGCTCTGATTCCCTCATCAAACTCCCTTTTCTCCCTCCCACCCCTCCAAATTACGGCCCCGCACCCCCATTCCCCACCCCTTTCCTCTCGATCCACCTCCCACTTCCCCCATTCCCCTCTTTTGAGCGCGGATTGACGAGATTTGAGGATCAAGGCCGAGCCGTCCTTATCCACCGCTCTCTGCCAACACACAACGATAGTGTGACGTGTGCTCTTCCCATTCCGACGTTTCGTAACTCGGAACGAAAATACCGGCTTTCCTGGGCACCCACCTTTTTCCGTGTCAGCTGCTCATACCGTATTAACCTGAATATAAGACATAAGACCCCCCTCCCACTTTTGAGGCTCGAATTTCAGGAAAAATATAAAACAGGTGGGAGAGCCCTCAGGGAAGTACCCAGTGCCAGTTTTGAAAGATGGGGCATGATGAGCTGTAACTCTTTTAAGACTTCGTGTTGATGATTTGAGTGTGTAAACTCGGTATGAAGTTCAAATTTGTTTTGCGATTAGTTTGAACGCGCTTAGGATTTCGAATAGTCGTGTTACATAACTTTAAATATCAGTATGAGTACCCGCTCTGGCTTATCCTCCCCGTATAAGACCACCCCTCACTTTCGATACATATTTTTCGGAAAAAAAGGGGGTTCTGATATTCAGGTAAATATGGTAACCTAAAATATACGAGGAATTTTAACGCTCTTGCTATTTACAGCGTTTATTATAGAATATTACCAAACCTTTTAATACACTTACGCCGTCTCATTCATTCCGCCCGACTTCAGCCCTATGGTCAGCTCCAAACAATCCACTTATTCAACGGCCATCATTTTGACTTTGTATCGTATTCCCCCTTCATCGTTTTTCATGATTTAGAAGTAGATAATATGGTAAAACAGTGACCTGGATGTCTTACTTCTTCTCTCATTGCAAAGTAAAGAAATAAATCAGCGAACATGTTAGCTCACGTGGTTAAGGTGAAAACTGCCATCCCACAAGCAAGCTTGATCGCCCCTTGCAAGTCATTATTCATTAACTTAATGAATTCTGAATTCATAATATTAGTCTGATTTTTTGCAGTAATTTCTGTCATTTGCCGAGGAAATCTTGCAAAACAAGGCTGCTCGTTGTATCTCAGCAACTACAGTTTTGAGTGGTTTGAACGAGAGCTCGCATTTGACCTCAGTGCAGTGATCGCACAGAAGTGCACTTCTTTCGAAAAAACGCAACAATGCTCTGCAGGTGAAGTGAAACAGTTTCTAATATTGTTAACTTTAGATCTTTCGTAAGGTTTGAACACTTTAAACGTTCGTCGCATAGTATTGAGGAGCTACGGACTCATTAAACTAATGGTTGTAAGGACGCCTCAGATGAAAAAGTAATAGAGAAACCTTATCCGTTTGGCCTCGTTACCTACTCATATTCTCAAAGAATTAGGAATGCTACGCATAGATATTTAATCCGCAAAATAAAATAAAAAAGGGAATCTGCACACTTCAATGAAAACGAATAACCATGATGAGTATCGCGGCGGAGGGAAGAACTATGCCGGCTATCGCCAGACTAAGATCACTCGAAAATATCAGATCACGCGATCAACCAGTTGAAGCGAAGGTGATGATTGAAATATCTCTGCTCTACAACGCTATAGCGTTCAGCCGTGGCAAGGTTAGTTAGTATATTTTCCGGACCAGGAATAAGGGAAGAGGTGAGAAATAGAAAATGACAAAAATCAACCGTTGCGAAACACTTCATGTCGGTATTCGGTCATTCCATTGAGTTTGAAAAGACAAAAGGGACAGCCAGAAAAGAATTCCATCTGCATCGCTTAATTCTCGTGTCAACAGACATCAAGGAAAGGGCAAAGATTTTTCACCGCGACGCCGTCTACCAGATTTCCTCTCGTGAAAACGCCTTCTAGCTGGACAATCAGACGCATCGCACTCCGCCGTGACCTTTCCACGAAATTATGATTTAATGAGACCTCAAAGTCCCACGATATAAAAGACAGCAATTTTTCAGCAACAATCAGTTCACCCCTGAAGACGCTTGCTGCAACGCGAGTGAAATAATAGCCTTAAAATGCTCGAGTCGCAGTCTAACCAAAAATTTTCCACTGTCTATCAACAGCTTCGAAAGCCTGCACTCCAGAAAAGTTGGTTTCCTCGAGGGAAACCCTGCGTTGAGGCCAACCTCATTTAACTCACCTTTACATTTTTACGGATAGTACACTAAGATATACGGTGTTTTATACTGTCGTCACATAGAATAAATAATTTGAAACAATTAATCATGCATCAATAATAATGCCATTACCATTTGAAGATCGCAATAACATGGAAAATTACAGGGGGGGTCCGGTTTGGACCAGTGACAGCGCTGCCGGCTCCCGTCATTTTCCGGACCGTCAAACCGGACTATGTCATTTTCCCTGTTAGTATAATTTTAAAAAGGTAATGGCCTTATTATTGATTTACAATTAATTATTTCAATGTATTTATTTTATTCAGTTAATCATTATTCATTTTATTTATCCATGTGAAAAATAGAAAATTCCATGTATGTTAATGACAGAAGTTTTTTCTCAAATAGACCTTTAATTGGATCTCGAGAGGGGTACATCAGCCATAAAGGACAAGTGCAGGATAGGAACATAGAACGTGAGATCTTTAGGAGTGAGCGGGAAGCTGGAGAACGTGAAGTTAGAGAAAGAGAGACTAGGGATGGACATAGGGAGGAGTCAGCGAGATCAAGTGGACCGAGACAGACTGGAGCGACGGAAACCGAGTGATATATTCAGGAGACGAAAGTAGGATTGCAGATGTAGGTATCGAAGTGAAGAAAGAATTGGGCAATAGAGTGAAGTCACGTTCCATAGTGTGAGGCTCAACTATGTGGACGTTGAATTTCACGAATGAAAAAGTAACTTTGTTTCCCTCCACAGATTTATTTTCCTGGTACAACATGTTTCGACACAACGGTCGGTACCATCAGATACCGGATGATGTCACCACTGTGTTGAAACATGTTGTACCAGGAAAATAAATTTGTGGAAGGAAACAAAGTTACTTTTTCATTTGTGGAGAGTGAAGTCAGTCTGTAGTATAGTGAAAGGATTCCGATGGTGAAGCTGGAAGGTGAGCCTACGGACACAGTAATCATGCTCGTCTATATGACGTCGTCTAATCATGCAGAAGAAGAAATAGACGAAGTTTGCGAGCAAATTCCTTAGTACCAGGGAGTACCAGGGAGGCCATACTCTGTCTGAGAGTAATGATGTATAAATCATGAATGTTGAAATTCCATTGTATGTCGTGTTCATGGCCCTGAAAAAAAGCATTCGACAATGTTTAGTGGAATAAGATGTTCGGGCTGCTGGAAATACTCAGAATGGTTTACAACGGCAAAAGAATAATTTACCAGTTATACTACAAGCCAGTAGTCGAAATGAGAATGACAGACAGAAGTCGGGTAGAGGCTAAAATTAACGAAGGAGTAAAATAGGGATGCAACCTCTCTCCAGCACTGTTCAACGTGAGAGAGGCCAACGTGGGAGAGCCCATACGAGAAGCACTAGAAATTGGTCTGAATTTAATAAAGATTAACGGAGAAAAAATGAACATACTCTGCTTCGAAGACGATATCGCAGTTATAGCTGGATTATGCGCGATGATTTTTTCTAAGGTCACCAAACGAAATAGACCAAGTCCTTCAAGAATATATTATGAAATTTATTAGAAGAAGACTACAATCCTAGTATGCAAAAAAAGAAGCTGAATGCAGAAGTCACCCTGAGAGGAGAGAAATTAGAGCAAGTGGATTCCTTCACCTATCTCGGGAGTACTATCACGCGGGACGGAAAAATTACCACGAACATAAAGTGAATAATGACCCTCTTACCATGAAAGCGTTCATGGTAAGAATACAACCGCTGTGCTCAAGGAATATCGGAACACAAACTAGAAAATCGTGTTTTGATGCCTTCGTGTGAAGCCCTGCACTCTATGGATCGAAAAAATGGGCCAATGAAAAAACAGATCAGAACAGACTAGAAGCCTTCGAAACCTGGTTCTGGAGGAGGATGCTGAATATTAAACGGACGGACAAAATAAGTAGAAGTTTGCAATAGCAGTGGAAGATGAAAAGACAATATTCACCCTATTCAGGAAAGATGAACCAGATGAAATGGACATATCGTGATGCAAATTGGATTTTTGAATAACATAATTGAGGGTAAATTAGAGGAAAAAGTCCCCAGAGGAAGACCCAGGAATAAGTTCATGGACCAAATAAGGAAGAAAGTACGTATAAAGAGATACCAGGAGGTTAGGGAACTAGCATTAGATGGGAAGTAATGATGACTGCAGTCAACTAATCTTAGGATTGCACGACCAATGAATTGAAAGAATGAATGGAATAGGGGAATATGTAAAATTTTCGTAAACATCTAACAATGACTTCATTGGCAAGTATTCAGGACAAAATAACGGTAAGTTTTACATTTCACTGTCCGAAGGAGAGAACACTCTGTCAAAGAAACAGGTGCCGAAATTTTTCCTCGCCTCATGAATAACCGCTACAAAAATTGTAGGAGCTTCAAATTCGCTCCGTCAGTGCACCTTTTGTTTCTGGTATTTTCCATTATTACTCAGTTCTTGTTCAGCAAAGCCTTCTTCCACCTGGTCCTCTGTCCTACACTCTACATCTCGCCGTCAGACGCCGGTTGGCTTCCATGTTGACGTGGAGATTTGTCAATTTTTGTCCCTTCCTGCTTTTCGTCAATTAGTGTTTCGTCCCAGTGTGATTGACGAAACGCAGGAAGCATGTTTTTACTCATGAGTAAAAAAATCAATGCAGAATGCTTGTAAGTTGGAAATATAATATTTATTTTATTTATTACTTTTCGTCCAAAGACAAGGACTGAATAAGATCATAAAAGGCTAAGTACCTAAGAGATGTACCAAGAAGAAATAGACGAGGACTCTACTTTCGTTCTCCATATGAAGTCAAAGCAGTAATACTTAATAATTGAAAAGTAAACCATTCAATTGTATTTATTTTTAACTGACGGACACAATGGTAATGTGAAGGTATAAATATGGCCGTTCCAAGTGGAAAATATTAGACTGAATCAGGAATCGCACCACGGACCTCCCGACTATGTGTCGGTTGCTCAGACCACCAAGTTACCCAGTCTACTGAAAATCCATAGGAATCTTTATACGAACAAACACCCCTCAAGGCTTGACTCACAAGAGCGACCAATAGATGGCACTCGGGCTGCAGTTCACCCACCGGCAGAGGGAGAATTACAAACACAGAAGGCGAAATGAAAGAATTACACAAGCACACTGACAGTAATGAATGATATTAACATGCGTATCGGGGCACACAGAGTCCAAGTAAGAAATGAGCCGTCCAGGCCATAAAATCATTCGTTCATTCACTCAGACCGCTTATCGGTAAAAACATGCATAAATATTTATACAGCTAGGTTAAAAGAAAGTGGATAGAAACACATAAAATGGACCAAAACAATGATGTTGTCAAGGGGTAAAGATGGCCCGATTCCAAGTGGACAAAATTCCACTGGACTGGGGATGGACCACATCATACATACATATATATGTATACATGTGTGATGTGGTCCATATCCTCGGTGGCGGTTACGGCAGTACCGCCACCGAGGTGTCGAACCTCCGAAATATATAAAAAATCTCGTGAATTTTCTTTTTTGGTGTTGAACCTATGTTGACATTTGATGAAGTAACACTGTTAGAAACCTCGGCATTGCGTTAACTAATAACCTCTCGTGGAATCATCACATAAATGAAATCTCAAATAAGGTCAACAAAACTTTATATCAGTTAAAATTACACAAATCTCTTCTTCCCATTTCTCCCCGTAAAATGCTTTTCTCAACGCTTATATTTCCCTCATTTGATTGCTGCGCTTTTGTCTATAATGACCTTTCATTGGAATTAGAAAATAAGCTTCAGCGGCTCTTATATTCTTGCGCAAGGTTTGTCCTAGACCTTCGTGAAGACGAGCATATTTCCCACCACCTTCACAACTTGTCATGGCTTAAAACCTCTTATCGGAGGAAATATTTACTTGGGTCATTTCTCTTCACTCTTTTCTGCGATAAATATCTCGTCTATCTCTTATCCATGCTCAAATCCAAATCAGTCTCTGTTCTTAGAACCACTAGAACTGACCCCTACTACCTCTTACGGACAAATATGTATCTTAAATACCTCGGGAAAATACGCACCTTAAATCATTTCTCATCTCTGGTTCTAATCTCTGGAATTCCTTGCCATTATCCATAAAAAATTCTTCCTCGCTGTCTGTTTTTCCGGAAAAACTTTTTAATTATTATCATAAGCAGCATATATGCCAATAATAGGAATATTTAACCTGTTATAGATTTATATATTTCCTAAGTGATCGAAGAAATTATTGTTTTTTGTTATCTCTTTGTGATTGATATCATCTTTTCCTTCGCTATATATTATATTTTCCATTGTTTTTAGTGTTTATTATCTGTGACTGTGAATTTTTTTGTTTATCATCTCTGTGAGATGTTGGCCAGGTGTATATATTTTTGTGTTACTTTTTGCTCAAAGCAGAATTTTATGTGTGTTTTCTATTTTTTGCTCTTATGGGGAAACCCAGAGCGTAATTAAACTTATTCTATTCTATTCCATTCTGTTCTATGTTTATACTAGTCACGCCTGTGACATCTTTTTTTTATTGTGCACTACACGTTTTTTCCGTCGTTTGGACATATTGTTGCGCTGCAATCATTCTGTGCCTTCCCTTCTACGAGCTGTCTTCGGATCCTATGCCGTTGGGTCACAAACGCCTTTTTAGTGTTCTAACCTCTTCCTTTCACCACTGTTCATCTCCTTTTTCCTTTCTTCCTACCAGCCACTTTTCCTCCCATCATGAATGGCATTGATCCCGTATGCTCGTGGCTATGCCAAATTAAAAAAAAATATCCTTCTAGCTGTCCCAATTTACTTGTCCCACGGAATTTCTCACTTTGTGTATATCCTTGAGTATGTTCCCTAATGGTCTACGCGTCAAACTCCTACTTTCGGGCATTCTCCCCCAACTGCACCCAGCCCTTCATTATTTTTCTATTCAGCAATCCTTCCTACTATGTCGTTTCGTCCGAGACAAATATCATGAGCTAACCATTTCGTATCAAAAATCAACCCACTTCCTTATCAAGATCATTTTGGCCTCAGCACCAAATTGGCTTTCCACCGTTAGCAAAATTTTTAAATCTTCTCATCGATCTCTTGAACTTCACTGACTTAAATCTTTGAAAAAAAAGTCCCCTCATTGTACCTCCCATTTCCGCGCTGGTCTATCCCTTCCTCTTTGCTTGACAACCCCCCCCCCCCCCGCCACGCCCTCTCCTTCCATTCACCTTTTCAAACCTGACCTGGCCTCACTATTTAACCTTCCTCCCCCACCTCCATCTTGGAACCCTCCTAAACGTGTGCCTCAGAAGAGGGACCTCCTGCGCGATCATCCTCAGGGAAATGATAACCCGGAAAACCCAGCTCAGAATGCTGTTGTTAATCTATCCTTGATCCCCTAAAACCCTCAAGATTGTCTCCACTCACAATCAGTAAAGCCCTCTCTTTCTTTCCCACCCCTAGCGTTAACAGGAGTTTCTCTCCTAAAGAATGTCCTGCACTTTTGCGGGAACCTGAGATGGCGAGTTTTCTGGGACTCTCAAACGCAACCCCAGTCTCTTCCCAAGCCCATTCATAGCGCCTTGCTTAAGTTCCGACCTCTCTCAACCCATGGACCCAAATCTCTTGCTGCCAACCATCCGGTCGACGTTTTTACTAACATCCTTTTGTCCAAAATCTCCTGCTCCTCCTTTTTAAATGCCCTTAATACGAAATCAAACCTTTCGCAACCTGAATCCTTGGCGCTCAAAAAGTTAATCCGCAACCCGGATATAGTCATCACCTCAGCTGACAAAGGTGCCACTGTCGTTTTCCTGGACACGTCCTACTACATTTCAGAAGCTAATCGAAAGCTCTCCGATACGTCTTCCTATTTCTTAGTCCCCAATGACCCCAATCCCGCTTTTCTAGTTGAAATCATCTCTTTCCTCCAAGAAAAGGGGCCTTCAGTGTGTCTATCTTCCGCGGATATCTCCTTGCTCTCTCCCTCTTATCCGAAAACTCATTATTTTTATATTCTCCCCAAAATCCACAAACCATACCATCCTGGCCGATTTATTGTTTCCTCTTGCAATTCCCCACAGAAACAATTTCGGCATTTTTTCGACTATCACCTCCAACCGCTGGTGCACGCTTTGCCGTCTTATGTAAATGACACCTACCATTTCTTTCAAATCCTTAAGTCTACCCCCCTCCCTCCTGATACTCAAATCACGATGGCCACGATACATGTTACCTCACTTTATACTAGTATTCCTCACCCTGAAGGTGTGTTCCCTGCGATTTCTCCTCTCCGAACGCCCATATCCACAAATTCCTAGTACGGAATTCCTCTTAGAATTGATGGAGATCATCCAGACTCGCAGCTCCTTCTCCTTCAATAAAAAATGCTATTTTAAAGTGCTATCCTGTCTGTCCGGATAGTCTTTAAAACCCCTGCTGTGGCTCCGCTACATTGACAACACTTTTCTCCTTTGGCCTCATGGCATCGATTCCCTAAACACTTTCCTTTCCGCTCTCGATAACTCTCACTCCGTCTCTTTCAACTCAACTATCTCTAATGATAACACTTGACTTTGTTTTTCCACATATTTTTATTTGTAACGTCCCGGGTTTCGACGTTCGACGTCATCTTCAGGTCTCAAACGTCGAAATCCGGGTCGTTACAAATTAAAATATGTGGAAAAACAAAGTCAAGTGTTATCATTACAATGTTAACAGATTCCACCACATCACGCCTGATTCTACCAATTATTCAACTATCTGTAATTCCAATATCACCTTTCTTGATGTCGACATTACATTATCAGACTTCAATTTCCAGACCTCCCTTCACATCAAACCAATGAACAAACAGCAATTCCCTAATGATAGTAGCTGCCACCCCTCCCATACCAAAAGCTCTCTTACCTTCTCACTGTCCACTCGAGGCCATCGTATTTGTAATAATCCAGATTCCCTCAATACATTTCTTGCCAACCTTCACCACTCGCTCCTCAAGTGTGGCTACCCAGAATCCCTTCTCGTTAAAAAAATCAGGAAAAATTCTCCCTCCACCAAACCTTCTCCTATAAAGACTCCCGCATCCTTTCTATTTGCACAACTTATTTCCCAGGTGTAAAATATATTAATTTCACTCTTAAAGATCTCTATCCTATGCTAAAGGACCACTCCTCCACTGCTAAAATTTTCTCCTAGCCTCCATCAATCACGTACAAGCGTCCTCCTAACTTGTACGATATATTCAAATCCACGAAGCCTCTTTCCAAAATCCCTGTTACATCGAAACCCACCTCTCCCCCTTGTAATCGTCCCAAATGCATATTATGTCCGATCTTCAGTTCCTCACCTCCTCCTATCCCCTCCCTCCCCAACCTTCTTCCCTCCTCTTACGTCACCAGCAATGTTGTTTACCACTTACAATGTAAACTCTGCCCAGCTTTTTACATTGGAAAGAGCTCTAAGCCGCTTAACATACGCATCAATAATCACCGAGCCAATTGTAAAAACCCATCCCAATCCGCTTCTCTTGCTGTAGCGATCCACGCCTCTCATCACAAGAAATCTTTCGATAATTGCTACAATATTTCGGTTCTTTACTCCCTTCCACCATCTGCTTCCACTCTTGATCTTAATTGTGTAGAGCTCTCATTAATTTGGCTCTATCACGCGTTCCTTCCCCCCGGCATTTATGTCTTTCTCTAATCACCCTCTCCTACCCTTCTCCTTCCCTCCCCCACCTCTCCCTACCTTTAATCCTTAACCCATCATTATCTCCTAATATTCTGAAGAAGGCGGTTGTGTTGAACCGCCGAAATAGAAGAAATCTGATGAGTTTTCTTTTTTTGTGTTACTTATGTTTATACTAGTCACGCTGATGACATCTTTTTTATAAATCTATATATAGTCACAATAATAATAATAAAAAACACACTGCCACAAATCCATGAGGTGTGGAAATGACAGATACAAAACATAAAAGAAAACTCACACAAGAATTTTTAAATTTTCGACCACCTCAGTGGCCTTCTTCAGCATTAGAGGAATGTCCGACTACCGCCGGAAGGTTTAACGGGAAGATAGGAGGGAGAGAAAGGAAATGGAATCATGGGAGGAAGAGGAGGAGAGGGAAAAGGAGGGATAGAGGAAGAAGTAGGATTGTGTTCGTCAATTCGTTCCTTTTTTCTACCTTTCTGTTTGAACATTTATATACATAGATTAATGACTTAACGTGGTGTCCTTATTCTAACGCAATATTTGTTTTAAGGCTAAGTGACAAAATAAAACTGCATATTTCTTTGCGAACGGTTTAATCATTCACGGCTTTTTTGTGTTTATACAGCATTCATTTGTAAAACTATTATTATAACATCTTTCATGACAGGTGCTCAAGTACGTTTTTTTCATTTACCATGCATGGGGTCGAAAATGAATCAACCAATAACTCACCATCCCTTTGCGCATTGAAGAACTAATGCTCATTAACGGTTTTATCTCTGTAAGCCAGGAGTGGCCAACCCGCAGCCCGCCTTGAACATTTTTCCTGCCCACGAGATCTAATATGGGGATATATAATTTTATATGCGACCCGCGGAGTTATGACGCATTTCCAAGGTGGCCCGCAAGATCATTTTGGTTGGCCACCCCTGCTGTAAGCAATACTTGGATTGCCATTGTGGCTTCAATTTTAGCCGGATGGAAATGAAAAAATCATCCATTGAGCAGACATATTAGTAAGTCGGAAAATTTTGTAATAAGCTATCCTGAATATAGTAGCCGGTTCTTGGACGTGATCCACAGATAATGGTGTGTTTTCTTTCCGCCGATTCGAGAGGGAGTGAAGATAGGCGTGTAAGTGGGAGGGAGGGGGTGTCGGATGAGCCATCCCCCCGCTCCTTGTCTATTTTCTCCCGAAGCGCCACTTGCGCCTCATCCTCAAGTCCCGGAAGTAGTCTCCGATGCGTCGGCCCCTCTCTGCCCAGTCGAGGGGCGAGGCGGGGAACGCGGGAAGGTCCAAGGGCGGGCGCCGCGCCTCCCGCCTCACGAGGCCACCCTGTGAGGCGCCGCCAACCTGTAAAGCGACAAACGCAATAAAACGCAAAGTAGTTGATTGTGGGTGCGATGGACAGAAATTGACGTCATTGACGACGCAGAAATGAATACCGCGCGGGCACATGTGTGGAGATTTATATGCATCGCAAAAATGCACGACTGTTTTAGTTTCAAATTTTCCACGTCTCTTTTATCTTGTGACATCATTTCGTTGGACAATTGGAGATTGAACTCAATCCAACTAATGCGAACACATCGAATCGCGAGGAAATGATTTTCAGCTCTTTTCCGCTTAAACAATAATGTAACAAGAGAAAGAAAAAAACAAGAACAAAACAAAAGAAGCAACATGAGCACAAGCGGTCCCCGCAATGGATCTTGGCCTTTTCAGGGTGTGCGCGAATCAGGAAACATTCTCTAATGTCCCTTCCTTTTTCAATATGTGACAGTACTCACTCAAACACTACGAAATAGAACTCAATTGTTAAGATAATCTTTATTCCCTTTAGAGGTTGTTCCACGCATGCGCGGAGAGGAAAAACAATTGCAAAATCCCTCCATTTTGTTTTGTTGGTTTACAAACCCTGATGTCGGGAATGCTCCAGAAATCTGTTACGAAGCAAAACTACCGACAATATGTTTTTTTTTAGCTTTTCTTACCAGCCATATGAAAAGTCCTTATACCCTTGCCCACAGAAGCGGGATATGATGACGTCGGCCAAAGGAGCCGACTGAGGCGCCAATTCCATAGAAGTATGCCATTTCGACATAAGTTAACGCAATGTCTAATAACTCACAAAATAATTTCTTAATATTCCTTTTCTTCATTTTCATTTAATTTCTCTAGCAATTATACTGCTCATTAACAGTTTTCTGTGTAAAGACACTCATGTTATATGTACGAAATACTATTATCCCCGGTGTTTCTGCCATTCTTCAGAGGAACACCATGTAATGTCATGTCCTATTAGGAAGTAGAATTGCAAGAAAAGATAAAAATTTCATTTAACACATAAGATTGAGAATTAATTTTTCTACAATTATTCCAAGTATGGATAAAATAACATATACCTAAATTAGTCTCTGTTGTGGACACGGTTCCCTCTTCTGCATTTCCCCGTGATGGTAATGCAACTCACTCAGAGTGGAAGTCACGCCAGGGAGACAATGATTGCAGTTCCATTCCTAAGAATGTACTCTATCAATTACACCTAGTGATTCAACGCACATAACAAAATTTGAAGAATTATAATCTTTCTCATGAATGCAACTGGACGATACGTATTGCGGAGAAATCGAAACGTGTTCCTAAACCGTGAAACAATTCTTTGTGGAAATTCCTTATATCATGTAACAAGCCAAGTGTGAGACTATCTCGAGAGGAAATGAGCAAGGTGAAATATTATACATCCAATTTTGTAAGGGAATATCAATCCAAAAATTAATAATTTTGTTAAAAGTTATATTTAGCTCTGTCACTGACCGAAATTGAAAATTGCTTAAGCACTCCCGAGTAAGCTGATCATGCATCCAGAAGTGGAGAGAAGTGCGACCAACAATGGCGATTGCAGATGAAGAATCGAGGTCACTTTCAATTTAGTGCGAAGTACATGAGATCCATGACAGGCAAAGGATTCATGTCCTGATTATGATCTCTCGCGCAACACTAGTGGAGTTCAAGACAGGAACGTTGCCAAGTGGGCCACCGTGTTCGCCTAAATTAGCTAGAATTGCAGTTTGTAAACCCTGTACTCAAAGATAAGCAGTTGCAGCTGGTAGTGAACTCCAAAACTTGATATTCATATGAGTGGAAGATCCAACACATTAATGGATCAATCAGCAAAATTTATCGATGATTTTCATCGATTACTGAAAATCCGTAATCAATCGGTGATCATTTAGCTGGTACCGATTTATTCCAACTTTTCGCAGGCTTCCATGTTTCAATAAAAAAGAAAACGATAAAATGTGTAATTGGGTTCCTGATCTACATCTACCTCATCATACTACCCTGAGAGCCACCACATGGGCGTGTGGCAGGGGGTGTTAGAACACCAACCGTGTAATGATGCATGGGATAAGTATTTGAGGTGAAATATTGATTAGCATTAGGGATTGTTTTGATTGGAGGACTGTTTTCATTGTGGTCACTTACTGTGCACGGAATAAACCAATTTTGTACGGATCTTTTTGATTGTGTATCTCTCTTATTTTATCGCATCTGTCAGGCCTAAAGATGTAGTCATGGCGTCATGATAATATTCTCTGTGCCACTGTGAAACACACCGGTTCTGAATTTCTCAAGCAGCCTAAGCCTAGAGTGTACTGAATTGAATATTGCTGTAGTAACTGAATTATCTAAATTAGAGTCAGTTAAGTACTTAGATGTAATCCTTACTCAGGACTTGTCCTGGGGGAAGCACATACGGGAAATTTACTGACAGACCAATCGTAAATAGGGAGAAAGTAAAAGATTACAAGGAAAATATGACGAGAAAGATAAGGAGAGATGACAATTTTCTCTCTTGAGATCTCACTTGGAGTACGCCGCAAGTATACTAGAGCAAGGTAGGACTAGTTTCAGATGTATATCTAATACAGCGGAGAGCAGCAAGATTAGTTAAAAATATTTACGATACACTTTGCAGTATTTGAAGTTACTGAATTATTGAAGAATTGTGGTGAGAACCTCTTCCTGATCGAAGGAAAAATTTTAAATTTTATATTTTACGAAAGTTTGCGTAGACCACTTTTTGCCGGTCGTTCAGCATATTTTGCTTGAGCCAAACTATCATGGTAGAAATGATCTCCGGCATAAGATTAAGAAAATAGACTGCAAAACTGCGAGATGAGAAAGTAATTTTTTCGCGCACAATAAGGGACCATAGTAGTTCCTTCAGATCTATTTGAAAAAAATCCGACCCTCAATTGATAGAATTTGTTCTTATACTTAATAACTTCCCATCCTTACTAACATATAACCCCACTTGAGATATGCACTTCTGCATGATTTAGTGTCTTATGGTACTATCAATCGCCTTAAGGCAGTTTGAACGAAATATCATTTTACCTAGAAATCAATGAATTCGGTCTCATTTGAAAGGAAAATTATATCACCCTTCCAATGACATCAAAAAATCAACCCCTTTCCTCATTACTTTCGGAGATATTTGCCAATCAATACCAGCCCTTTTGTATGGGAAACGGTAAGTATATACACTCCAGAGAGATCATATATGAAAAATGAGGCATTTCCTACACTTAGATCTCGTCAAAAAATCAACAGTTTGTAGTCTGTGTGTTTTCTCAACTATTTTGAAATTTAACCATACTGTCACCGAAGCAAATTCTTCGGGATCACAATAAACCTTCCGTTTTGATGGAGTTTCAAACGAACCGCGTGAAAAAAACCAGTCTTGTTAAAGACTTATTTAGATATTTTCATTTGATTACTAACAATATCTGTCATGCAAACCTATATTATTGCACCATTAACAATGCAATATTTTATTCGTGCTTCTCACCGTTAAACTTAATGGTTGAAGGCGTAACTTTGTGGAATGTTACCGCAGACATGACTAAAAAGAAAAATCTCTCAGTATTTCTACATTTAAAACTTTTATTCTCGACCTAGGTATCGCTTGCCTTGCAATCGGAGTGTGGAATATACTGAGAGATTTTTCTTTTTCGTCATGTATGTCTCACAGTTGGTGAAATTAAAATGTATATATCGAATATGGTCTCTATAATGGTTAGGGAACTATCTCGCTCGCACTACCTTAACAATGCTAACCAGTAGCTGTATTTTAAATGGCGTACTGTATGGCGGCTTATTCATCTACGTAGCTCTCTTCTAGTTTTTGGTCGGACCGCGCATTGTTATCCTGACGGCTTTTGGCCCGCGCCCTAGCGGCCAGAGGGGGAAAGTGCGCGGTTCTCGATAGAACTGGAGTTAGTGCTGCATGGCTGGTGTGGAATCACCCCGTACCACGCACCCTAGTGGTGGCTCGCGTGGTATTTCGTAGATGTAGATATGCATGAAGGGTGTTGTTTATCGTATGAAGGGGTGAGTCAACACCAATATGCACTACAAAATACCTGGAACTTTCACAACATGACCACACCATATGTATGCTATTAATGTTACCGAAGCCATTAAGCAGCTCGTGGCCCTGGCTTCATCGCCTTCGCTCACCTCAACATAGCCAAGGCGACGGCGATCGTTGCCGCTCTCAGGATGCCGCGAGGCGACGGGGTGCGGTAGGCGACCTACCGAGGCGGGCGAAGGGAGTGGTGGTGAGAGGCTAGAGGGTCCATCAGGGTGCCGCGAAGGTGCGGCCGCCGAGGTGACTGCCGCGAAGAGCAGCATCAGTGTCGCGAGGAGTAGGAGCCGTTGAGCCATCGTCGTCTTGTCTCTGAAGAAGTGGCAAAGGACGGTGTCGCCAGATGAGTTTAAATCCTGAGTCGTCGCACGGAGCGCACTATTCGCCCGAAATCGCTGAATATCGCTTTCCCACTCTTTACTTTACATCACTCAAATTTCTAGAAAAATAGCTTCGTTGGAGAATTCCATCAGACTTCGTGAGAAAACTGTGATTGGGTGGTCAGTGATGGACGCAACTGGTTTCGCAACTGGATGGACGCAAATTTGATCCTGAAAATTCTCCAGCCTCCTCGATCTCACTAACCTTATTCAGCCGCGCCGAGTGATGCCCCCTCTGGATGGATGACGCAGGAAAATGCTCACTGCGCTCCTCTTATTGCTAGAGCTCGTGCATTGCTCTGAGGCTTCGTTTTATATTGCCTGCGAAGGTGGGTGCGCGTTTGATGGATGCATATTCCGGTGCGCTATCGCCTCGACACCATTCGCATTTCAGATTGCACCATGCCGCACGAAATAGGGACTCTGTGCAAAGGTCGCAACAAAAATGACGTGAGACCTGCTTCCGTCATTACAGAGACTATTATTGTTCACGTCGACGCATTACTTGCGATTGCGTAATTGAAGGCGATGTGGGGATCAAATGATTTAGGACTAACTACGCACATGCCATCGCACCTTCCTTTTGACGACATAATTCTGAACGACTATCGTAAAAGACTGGGATGATAAAATTTTAGCCTCTCAGAGCTCGATTAATGAAGCGCGGTCTGTGTTCTGTGAAGTACTGCATGTCTTAACGAAAGAGGAGAGTAGACACCAGCGTTTATATTTGAGTAATTTGTCCTTGACGGGTAATTGCATTCCTCATGACTGATTTTATTTACTTTCCTGCACCAGAGATAACAAAAAGAGCTCCCCGGTTGAAGAACAGAAGGAAAAATGGAATAGTCGTTAATTCAGGATGAGACTAGACTGGACTACACAGATTGGAAATGATTTATATTACATAATTATTCAAGAATTTGACTTTAGACTTTTTTACATCTTTTCAATCAATTTACCGTAAAAATAACTGATACGTGCCCTTGGTAAAGAGCAGTCCAATTATTTTTTCTTCATTTAATAGCGAGGCTAAAATTAAGAAACCGTTTGCAATTGTGACAACCAATGAAGTGATTGAGTCAATGAAATAATGTAAACATTACCCGATTATAGTTGGACGTTCACGAGTTATTTTTTAGTTTTGATTGGTTATTATTAATTATTAGATAAATTATAATTTTTTAGATAAATTAGTTTTTGAAGGCGAGAGAGCAAGGTAAACGAACACCAGGGCGACAATCACTTTATTATTATTTTATTTCATTTATACTCACAACCCCGAAAAGAGCACACCGTAGGCCTTTTACATCGATTGTTTTAATATTAACAATAGACGAACACACACACCCATGTCCTGGGCATATAATATTCTACCCAGGCGGGACTCGAACCCGCGACCCTCGGGCTAGGCTAGGACTTTACCCCACCGCCACCGGGGCCGACAGGTTTAGGTTTAGGAACAGGTTTAGGCTGAACGCATTAGGAGTTATGGGTCGGAGACTTCCAAAAGTCATTCCAAAGGTAGGATGTACGTAGACTTGAATCGTTTGAGATGTGTGTACGGAGAATGATGGAGAAGGTGAGCTAGGCGGAGAAATGAACGAACGGGGAGGTATTGGAATATGGCTGGGAAGGAGAGGGGAAGCCGGTGGCGGAGGTTAGTAGGAGGCATGAGAGGTGGTTGGAAGAAGAAGGAACGAAAAAAGAGGGAATTTTAAAGAGGGGAGAACACTAAGAAAACGTGGAAGGGGATAAAAATGCTGGGAGGAAGACAATGTAGGAATTTAAGAGAGATTTGATGGCAAGCCATGAATATTTTGGATAGTGAATTGGCGTCCAAGACTTTCTGACGTTGGATACGGCCGGCCAGCAATCAACTGAACAGCTGGTTGAATGTCTAAATGACCTGATTTTCATGGTTTTAGTTCACTGACGTTACAAGGTCATCTAATTATATTTTCTCATTTAAATTAAATGGTGAACGATAGCTTAATTACATTCCTAATGATGATTTCATTGCTCTAAACATTTTTACCGAAAAACTCTGGCCATGTCGTGATTGAAAATTACTTTTATTTTCAGTTATTGTTTTCAGCACAAAAACTGCTGGGATATAGAAAATCCATCCTATCCTCGATGAAATATCTAAGGTTTTCCCGTCGTATCTGCTGGATGAATGTAGCTCGGGTGTTGCACCGGGTAAGAGGGTCCACAGGTCCCGACCTGTGGTTTCATCCACCATCCTATACTTTTCCTTTAAAAACGAGACACTACGAGAGTCTCTAGAGATACTCGAGGTAGAGGCGGCACTACAGTCCATAAAACGAGACCAGAAACGAAACATGAAACTGTGAGGAGACTAACCGCAAATGTCGTCTCGTCGCGCGGCAGTACCCGTTGAAAATTACTTTCTGAGATCTAAGTCTCCTTACCAATCGGCTCATTATTATTATGTAACGCATGGATTTCCCAGGCATAGGGCCACTCAGTCAACGCCATTTAGACTTTATTTAACTTACTTTGGTTTTATTGTAAGGGAACCTGGTAACCTCCCTCGGATAGAAGCGCGACCGAATGAATATTTTATTCAAAGCGAAGCGCCATTAAAGTCCTGTGCACCGGCTTGTCTGTGCGCTTTACACCCGGAACGGAGACACGAGAATTCTACCATTCTCATTCATCTGCCGGGAGGTTTTTCCCTCCGGTCCAGGGAAACACGCGACGGAACTTCGAGGAACATCAGCGGAAGAGAAATAAGATAGGCAGAGTGCGGTCGGGGAGGGCCCGCTCAAGCAGCTTGGGGAAAGATGGAACTTGGCTCGAGATCTTGGCGGAAGAGTTCAAGCGCCTCATTCCACTAACTGCGTAGAGATAAGCCACGCGATGGTCGACCTGGTACATCTCTATGATACAACGACATTGCAGCATGATGACGGCGTTTCTATAACGGAAATAGCCGAATGAATATTTGGGTTGTGTACTCGTTTGGGGTCATGTAGTAGTGGTGTGAATTAAAGAACGCAATAACTTCATTGTTTCGTTTAGCTGAATTGTTAACAAACGCTAAGAGTTTCATTACGTAACAGTTTCGTGAAATACCCTGTTGCGGACGAAAGCAAGAAGCACACCTAGCAACCGGCTGTAATGAAAATAAAATGGAGTGACACGTACTCTTTTGCTGAAGACTACCTCACAGATATCAACTGACATGACACGGTACATAACATAGTGCGATTAACAATGAAATCTGCTCCCTGCTTCACTTCTCAGTATTTTACCACACACCACAAAAACAACACTCTAAATTACCCAAACAGAACATTAATAAACACTATTTTCATCAGATATTAACATTTATAAACTACCCTGCGATACACTATGCCTAATTACCTTTACACAACACAGAAATTCACATAAATAAACACTCCTCAAGAAATGTGAAAATCCACAAACCCCAGTCTTTTAGATTAAAATAATCAGTCCACCAAACATCTTTACAACCAGCAAACCGTCTTAAGTGGTGAAAACAAAGTGCAAGGCTCCGTGCATGCAACTTCTCTGCACTGACGCGTCCGGACCTTCTCTGCTGTACTACACGTTGACCTGTGCGCCGCCGCGCCTCCGCCGATGGATTATGTCCGGCGCGCCGCCGATAGCGCCGCCGGTCTACCGTGTCGGCGGCGCGGCGCGGCGCCGTCTTAGGTGGTCAATTACCGACCATTGCCCCCGATGCGTCGGAACTATACTTGTATTCACTTATTACTGCGGACTCCTCATAATAACGTGAAACTCGATAACTAATGAAAAAAGAGAGCAGCTCTTCTGCCCATATTTGATGTGCTGTTGAAAATAGTCTCTCAATTAAATCTGTGCGATAGGAATTAACAAAGTTACCATTTTTTTTGACCCAGCAACCACACGTCCACGCTTCCTCGGCATGGATTTTACCCTGCTCAAGCCTTTAGTGCCCCATGAGTGCGTTATCCTCAGTTTCCCGCTTTATGCCGTCCTAATCAACATTGTGAAATAGGAGATTCGAATAATGATATAACAGGCCGCATAATCGAACAAGGTGACGGATATCCTTGGTGCTCCATTTCTTTAAACTATGCGTATTTAGGACGTGTGATATCCAGATTTCCCTTCCTCACTCACTTACCTAAGATACTTCTCGTTAGTCTTTCCATCTATTGCGCTTTTTCTGTTCTCCCTCCATAGTTACATCTCAGAGACTTCTATTTCTTCCTTTTTCCCTACCAAGGTTCCATGTCTTCCAGCCAGTCAATGCAATGTAAATGTATCTGACAACGGGAGTTTAGCCATTTGGTTTAAATACATGCTGTGGAGGCTCGAATAGTAGCTAGATTCAATACAAAAATACTAGTATTTAAACAATAACCCTTATCCACTTTGATCGTAGGTAAACGAAGTTCAAGTAAGTAAATCAACAATGCAATCATAGTGTATATGGGAGGATGGCGAGTGCATTCGCGACTTCGCATGGAGATGGGAGAAGAAATCGGCGTCATGATTTTGCATACGAGGTTTTAAATTTCCTTCGGCATAGATGATTCGTAATCTTCCATGAAATTCCATTTCCATAATGCAAATAGTATCCGATTCTTCACGTATACAAGCACTAAAATAACATGAAGAGAAATCTGAATCACCTAAATTTGGTTAACTTAAAAGCCTGGTTTACGCATAGGGATAGTGTTGTATCGATGTGCCGTTACATTACTTTTCATCTTAGACCTTTCGCTGCCACACACCCTTGTGGTGGCTCGCAGGATATTTCGTAGATTTACATGTATAAACATTCTGAAAAACCTTGAAATGGGCAAGCTATTTTAAGAGTCTCTGGAAAGGATGTAATGAATGGTTAAGCTAGGGGGATCCAAGTGGTGACATGAATATTCTCTTCTCCTGCGGAGCTTGAAACAAGAAAAATACGTCTTTCTTTCTTTTACCGCTCTTAAACTTTAAGTCTATCGATATCCACTGAAATACTTCAATTTACGTAACAAATTATATGAATCCTATTTTTGCAGTTTTGTATTCTGATTAATAACAGCAGCCTGTTCTTCGGAATTTTTCACTGAAGCGTTCCCTCGTCACTCTCTCCCACGACTGAGATTTCCCGGCTTGAGTTTTGCGGGTCAGTCTTAATGGGTATTAATAAAAGGGGAGCGTTATGAATTTTCCTTTGCGGATGAAGCGAGTGCTGAAGTACAGGTAAAGGATTTTAATTAAAAAGATAATACGGGGCCTTTCAAAGGTGAAGATGTCCTCATTCCTCAAATTCCCATGATCCCGACCGATACACCATTTCAATTTAAATGATTGCAATTCCCAATTCGATTGGCGTTCGCAATCACAATCAATAAAGCTAATGGTCAATCTTTGGAATTATGTGGTTTACATTTAGATGCGGATGCTTCTCACATGGACAACTGTATGTTGCGTGTTCCCGTGTTGGAAAACCAGATAGCGTTCATATCCACGCAGACAATGGAAAAACAAAAAATATTGTATGCCCACAAGTATTGCATAATTAAACTTATATGAAACGTATGCATTGCTTTGTTCCACATTTCTCATCCATGCAACCACAATGTGCCACAGTGAAGCGTGGCAAGATACAGCTAGTTTTCTTATAAAAAGATTCTGTCCTTGAGGTCGATGACCATTGAAAATGCCCCTCTAAAGGGGCAGTTTTGATCCCTAGGGCGCAATATTGACAGAAGGGAAGCGGTGCAGTGGTTTAAGGTAGGCGCGCCGCTTTGTCTCTGGATTTCCCAGGCACTGGGCGTTCCCTAAAAGGAGGGAGCAGGCGCATGTCTGGTCGAAAGTTGATTGGCCCGTCGAAAATCTGGTGGTGGTGTTTGCGTGCACTTGCGCTATTGTGTTCATTTAGACAAGTTGTTTTACAGTCGACGGTCTATCATAAGAGTATCGTAAATTTATCATAGCTCCCACTCATAAGGTTTCAATCTGAAACGAAGTTACGTTGAAAAAGAAAGCTTATAGTTTTGTTCCGGTACGAAAATACTCATAGGTTCCTGTTTCGTTTTGTGGCCCTGTTTTTTTCAACGGAGTGCCTTTCGATTAAACAGTGTGGTGACCATATTATGGGTGGGCAAAAATGGGGTTGGTGCGCTTTAGATACTCCCGTACTTTTCGAACAATCGTTGAAGTATAGAAGACGGAAGGCAGGATGATCTGACTTATTTTGACATTTGTGGTACTGCATTGTTAGTGGAAACATTATTGAACCACCTAATTAATTTCATTTTGACTTCGACTTTTCTGTTCTAATTCAACATAGTACACACATGGTGATATTTTTACTTAGGTCGGCCAGGTCGGCCGGATACTTTTACTTAGATTGGCACACGGTGATATTTTTACTTAGGTCATTGCTATGTTTTCTGCTCTAAATGGATGCCCTTGAATAATTTTCGGCTACGAGGTCGTCAAATACATTTAATGCAGTTTCAAATGTGATATGGTGCAACAGTTCCATAATTACAGAAAAAACACTTGCAGTTCCGTCAATGAAAGATTTAACTCGACTAGTCCCGATATTACATCATCATCATACTATTAAATATTTGAGTATAAAAAATATTCATGAAAAATGGTGACGGAAGAGTTATAGGTCAAACAAAGCAGTTTCAGAAGGGCGTGGGGCTGGAAAACAGAAACCGTTCGGAGAAACCCTAGGAAAGGGGCGTGTTCTGGGGAGGTAAGGGGAAATCACAAATTAGAACGTTAAAAGTCTGAAAGGTTTAAGTAGGATGTCTATAGAGTCTACGGACAGATGTTTGTATAACATACAATGTAGCTGGATCGTTCGCCGCTGCTGGTGAGGGGTGGGAAACGAAAACCATAAAGACTTGGGAAATCATGGGAGAGGGCGTATGCTGGGGAGGAAGAGGGAATTAAGAACAAAAACATGGAAAAATCCAAACGTATGGGTAACGTAAGACGATGGGTCATCGGCCGCTGCCGATGTTACCAAAATTGTTAAAAACATCGATGCTGCCAAATTGTTACATTTGTCATTCCTAATTTGATTGGTTGATCAATTTTTAGACTTCATTTGTCATTTCAATATTCTCTTTTTCTTTCTAGGACACAAATTAAGAGTAATGTTGAGATTCCATCTCATTGACTCACTCCTGTTTTAATTTCGAAGGGTTCCGAAATTTCGTACCTGAATTTCACTTAACATATTTTTCCAGTGAGCGTCTGTCTAATGGTTGCAAATGTTTAAGGGTCGTGCCCTTGTCAAAATTTGATGATGAGATTCGCGATCGATTGAATCAATGGCTTTTTTTGAAGTCAACGAAGGTGCAGATAATATTCTTTCTGTACATCTTTTGGTGCCGAATTGTTAGTTTTAGATTTATAATTTTTTCCTGGAGTGATATACTTAGCCTGACGCCTGCTTCATATTCGACAATTTTGGATTATAGCTGTTACTGAACAAGAAAGCATTGTGAGATAATTTTATAAGTGACAGGAAGGAGTGGAATTCCGCTGTAGTTGTTTACATCTGTTCTATCTCATTTTTTAAATAAAATGGATGAATAAGGACATTTTCCCAGTCGTTGGGGATTTGTTCATTTCACCAAAATTTGTATTTTTTGTGTTATTTCTACTATGGTTTTTGGTCCAGCTGCTATCACAAGTCCGTCCTGCTATGATTCCATCTTCACCTGATGCTTTAATGTTTTGGGGCTTTTTAATTTGTATTGTGGTTTCTTGTTAAACTGGTGCTTGTGAATTAGGGTTTTTTTCATTGGGATCTACTGGTGGGAATCTTTCCTTGGGTTCTGGGCAGTTCGGAAGTATTTCGAAATAATTAACAAATTCTCAGCCAATATCTTGATTTTTAAGTTCCAGTTTCCCATTTTCTTTTCTAAAGCGATGGTTATGGGGTTGGTAGCCCGATAGTTTCTTTTTAAATGTTTGCTAAAACTTTGTGTTGTTTTTCTGGAAGTCTTCTTCATATTCCAAGAGTTAATTTTTTTATATTGCCTTTTTGTTCGTCTGATTAATTCGGATATTAATCAATAAATATTAAATTTTTAATAAAAATCTAAAAAACGGGAGGCCGTTTCCATAAAATCCTCCGCTCTCAAAATGTGTAATGTAGGAAGGACATTGATGAATGCAAGAGGCGATAAAAATACATACAGGATCGTTTGAATGGTATTTCATCATATTTGAAAAACTATAAATAAAATTATAACAGTGAAATGGACATATCTGTTTACAACGAAATTTTTCGCGTTTACAACGAAATTAGTCATGAATTTGTCTTATAAAATTTAGCGATGAAAGGGTATAATATTAGGTTTGATAGAAGTTGTACGATACGATATTTGCTTAAATACTTAAAATTAAAAGAAATTTCTAGCATACGTTAATAAAAGTGTAATAAAATAAGTTTTGACACGAAATAAACAATTGAACATATTTAATAATGAGACACAATGAATAATTTATGCTATTACATGCTGAAATACTTGTAAGTACATCATGGTTGAATAAGGACACCGCCGGTCACGCCGCCGCCGCCGCCGGTAAAAACCATCGGCACGGCGCGTCGCCGGCCGCGTCATCCGCCGATAGTTTATCCATCGGCGCACAGGTCTCATTACACAGCACCTCATGCGTCGTGGCGAGACCCCGTGGTCCCTGCTTACTCACGCGACCGTGGACCTGTCGATGCTGTCCTCCCCTCACTATGAACTCCCTCAAAAACTCAGTAAAAAACGCTTTCCGTCGATAATCATCCTCCAATGTTTCGATTATCATGGTTAGTCGTGGCAGGCGGTCGACACAATGACCCCCATCCAATTCCTAGCTCAGCGTGGTTACTCGTTGCAAGCCATCGAAATAATGAAAAAACCCATCGGCTCGTCCGCCCTTCCTTTAAAGTTACTCGCTGCGACCTATTGTTATCCTTCTGGAAGTTTCTTCTGTGTTCGAGATTTCTACGTATTGTTTAACTTGCATAATATAAATAAATATATCGCGCGGGTGTATACGTGGTCAGAATTTCCCAGCGCACACCAACAAACATGGGGAATGCGCCCTGTTTTATATATTAAAATATACTTGGTATGCAGCATGAAACTATTGAAAATATATCAAGACAGGAAAAAAACATCCGTAGAACGAAAATACGCCACACTTTGGTAAAACAAAGCACCTAACCGCCGATAACGTGTCGAACATGCAGTTCAACATGTCCAGAACCAGAATATGAGTACGTTACAAGGAGATTGATCGGCATTGGTTGATCATCACAGGTAGTGTAATTGTATAAGTAATGAGAAATCTTTCGCTTGAATAAAGTGACAATCTCAGTTGGTTAAATGAAGGAATCTTCACTGTTATAATACTCTCTGCGACACTCCGCATGTGTTGGCTAAATAAACGGTAACCACCTGCAACAGATTGAAATCCAACGAATTGTAACTCATAACCGCAACTCAGCGACACATGCAGTGCAACTAGAACAGAATGGTGGACGGAACAGTCAGCTTCAGCCGTCAGTTTTCATTGCAGTCGCGACGCGGCTGCGGCCTGATTGCGATATTCTCCTGCTTGTTTGCAACAGTTATTTGAAACATTTGCCTGACCGAAAATATTGCGCCTGCAGCCGTTTCGCTTCAATGGCACTTTATACTACCACTATGATGCTGGAAAGAAGAGGCGGGTTAATGTCGTATGAATTGAATCGGGGCGCATTCCTTCGAGCACACGTATGATGGTGGGACGAAAAAGCCCCGGCTTTATCCGATCAAAAGTGGGAATGTCTCAAAAGTTGCCTTATCTGGGTGGAAAAAATGACTTGAAATATTACGCCTGTGGAATTATATCTTTTGTCTTTACATTTGGCTCAAAGGTTTCGTATTTTTACAAAAAACCAAACTTTTTTCGTTTTTCGAAAGAATTCTTGTGAGTATAGCAACACCTGATACCAACAGAAACACTATTGTTAATAAATGTAAAGCTGAACCAATACAATATAATATGCACCTTTACCCTATGCAGTAGGCAAAAAAAATAACGAATTTTAAAATTACCGCCATTTCATAATTATTACACCAAGTATGTGTCAGTTTTATGAAGACATGGTACAAAAAAACCACCCTAAATACGTGGTCGAGGAAAGGAAACTTATAATAAACCAATAAAACGCATCAATAAGTAAGCACATAAGGCCGAACAGTTAACATTTTTTATGAAAAAAACCTGGTTAAGTCCCGTCTATTCAGTACGTTGCATAAACGGTTTTTACTGTTGTTTATATTAAACGGCTTTGTCGGAATGAAACCCGCACTACTTCCATGGTAACATCAGGTACTCTCTTTAACCGCTCAATGAGTGGTACCACAGGTTGAAGAATACTCTATAGAGTGTTTTCTGCCGTGTTAAAATTGGATTATGCAAAATTCCTTAGTTCTGCCATCGTTTCTTAGGAGTGTGCCTATCGATTCGGGCGCCAAATACGGCTCGTCAAACCCGCTGATGTGGCTGAGCAGTCGTAGGCAGTAACGACGCTTATCTATAGTGTGCTGCGAAAAGCTCTTACAATCAAGGAAGCGCGATTTGTATTCTACCGGTGCGCTGTCTTAACGAAAGAGGAGAGGTAGGGAAACTGTCTTTCAATAAATGCAGCTAATCCGTTATATATCTCTTAACTAATCACTCATACACCTATCCGATTTCCTGAGAAAAAATGGTATTACCTCGAATAATTGTCATTAGGAAATGGGTGTTGAAACAAAACATTTAATTTTTCGGCAGCTGAAGCTTATAGTCAATGGTCGCAGATAGCAGGGAATGTATGTTTTGATTTGATTAAATTGTTTCAGGAATTATTTCAAGTATTCATCTGTATTAGAACTGTTTGAAGAATATGAAGAATTAGTTCATCTCGGATGAAGCAAAAACAATTTAAACGATACAGAAGTGTTCATGATAAAAGGTATGATCCACAATTGTAGGTTACAAGTTGGATACTATACCAGCAACAGATGCTGTGAAGGAATCAAAACTCCACCGATTCATCATATTAACGACAAAGAACTAAGGTACTTCAATGAATCTTGCTTAGAGCATTTGTGTGCGACCGGGCAAGTATGCAGCGAAAATATCCTTCTGGTCTTGGTGCGTCCGTCGTTTTTCTTTTTTTTATTCATGGAAAAAATATTTAACAAATTTTGTTGACGAATGAATCGTCAACAAACTTTGTAAATCGTCTCGATTCTCAGCCGTGACTGCGATATATTCTGCGTAACTTCAAATTTTAAGTCCTATTATTTGAAAGTATTCGTCAAGTACACGTAAAGTGTCCTCTGCGCCTCCTCGAAGAGCGCAATGTGCAAGCTGAGTGTTTTCTATATTTCACCCATCATTTCCCAATTGCTGTTAGCTAAGTTAAGCTTATTAACCTCAGCCTCCGTACGCGCAGGTACTTAAACAGGAGAGATAAGAAATTGATATAAGTTTTAAATAGCTTTTGCTTAGATTTTAATAATGCATTGGGTTAATTAATTAGATGTTGTGGAGGGAATTTGAAATTTTAGCTCTGGTCTCAAATTATTTAAATAATAAAAAGTAGGAAATTGGCCTCCTTGCTTTGATTGGTAATAATTTCCGATTACAGCAATCCTAGGCTTTTTTGATGACAAATAATATAAGTAGGTATGCATTAGCTCGAAACTTAGTCAGATTAAACGCTTAGATTTTGTATCCTTGTAGAGATAGCAAGAAGACTTTATCAGGAGCCCAATAAAGAATCAATTCCGCACTACTCACCGGATAATTAGGATAAAAATTTAATAAGAAAAATCCTAGAAGAGAGAGCTGCGAGGTAGATTTGGACACAATTCCGGAATTTAATCAAGGAAACGCTCCTGTTGAGGTCATTGCTATTTTAACTGAAGATGAGATGAAGGCGATGACGCAATATCAATTAAGGAAGTAGGAGATGAGGACTGTAACAAAATTGTTTGGAAATCCGTAAGAATGTCACCCTTTACATGTGATCATGAATCTCATTCACGGGCCTCTGGCGATGCTTCGAGATGCTTCGGCGAAGCGAAGGCGAAGCTTCGAGATGAATTCGATTGGAGTCGGTGTCAATTTCATTACAACGATGGATGTATTTCTGGCAAAAGAGGAAATCATGTCGACTTTCTGCAAAAATCTTCCTAGTTTGTAGTACGATAAATATACTTTGCTGTATTCACATGATCAGATGGCTACTCTGTATAAAGCGGAACTGGCTATGTCCACAAAAGATTTCCAAAAAACTGTTTTTATTTTGTAGTAGAAAGCTATAATATGGTATAGCTGAGGGATAGTCATTCTCTTTAATACGGAATATCAAGAAAAGTGAAATCTATCGAAATTCTCATAACAATAGTTTTTCATGTGTATCAGGGAAAGCAATTGCAAGTACGATTCTCCCATAGAGTCAAAATCAAAAAGCAAGATAGAATTTTTACTCACCATTGACTTTTATTTACAATAAAAAATTTGAAAGATCATAAAACCCCATTTTCAATCTATGTGCTCATAATAATGGGTCAGCTATAAGGCCATTTATTACAAGTAAGTATTCTTTTGCAACTTATTTCAACTGTTATTTCAATCCTCTCTTGAAATAATGAAAATTCAATCTAAATTTCTTCTGAGTGTTAGTCTCAAGTAAACATACCTTTCTTCAAATATTTCAACTCAAATATTGAAAGTGTTTATTAACTAAGGAGAGGATAAATATGCAACTTAATACCCAATAAATTTTTATTTCGAGTAATAAGCCTCTCTCATGGCTATCAAGATGCCGAGTTGTGAATGAAAATTTTAGATGTATTTAATGACAAAGTTTAGGTTGGCAAAATTTCAAGAATGCAACGGCAGATATTTCAGTATCTGATTTTCCTTTAATTTTCCTTCGAATTTTTTGGAAAAAGTTTATATTGAAAGTAAATATCTTCTTAATGAAAGTAGTTCACTGTGATGCATAGATCCTCAAAATTAATGTTTACTGCTCGAGATTAAATATCGCGAGAGCCATGTCCTCAACGAGCGTATCCCCTTGAACTGCATTCCTCCTGGTTCACCACCACTTGGGACTCTTTGTCTCAGTTTTGAGGCTTTGGTAACAGGAGTCTCATCGTTAGTTCCTCTGAGAACGGTATGCTCCGTTCAGTCCTGTTGAAACCTGGAATGATGGAACTCCGCTTGATGACCTCAGTGTTCGGCCAGGTTGGGAACCAGAATCCTCAAGGGAAATTGTGCCTCCGTGCTTGAATGGGCCCAGTGTCTGGAGACAACGCGACGGTCAGACATCGTGATGCAGTTTTCTGTACTTGTTTACCCCTCTCGGAGTTGGATGGAGCGCGCGAGGGGACTTAGGAGAAGGGCTGGTCATAAATCATCATACGATTGACATCGAGGATGGATTAGCCGTTTTCGGCAGAAAGGTTATTAAATGGGCTGAAGCCTAGGTCCGCCGGCAACATGAACGCTTTGTGGTGCACTATGGAAAATTTAAATACCTGTTTCCCTGAGGCGTATCCCAAGGAGCACACTAGATTATTCTTCACTCTCTGCATAAACGCAGAAGAGGTATGGGACAAATGAAATCGGGGCGTAGCGCGTGTGTTTTCTGTAATTTGATTTATCCAAAAAAACCAATCATGGGAACTATGAATGGAGGGCTTGTGTAAAGTGCGTTGGGGGAAGGGATAAATATGGTAGGAAGTGGAATGCAAAAGACGTGTCATTTTGAGTCGCGCCGAAGGGAGAACTTGGGAAGAGACTCCGGAGGAAAAAGATAACAGGATAAAGCAGGAGACAAAGGGTAATGCTATGAAATGAAGAGCAGTGGACGTGAGTCGGAGAGGAGAAGAGGTATTATAACTGCGCAAGTTAGAAAGCTGTGAGGCAGGCAGTGAAAAGGAAAATGTGTACTGTGGCTGGAAGAACTGAGTAACACCCGGTATTTAAGTATAAACGGATAGTACAGTGTAAACGGATGGACGGCATCAAGAACACTTACTTCGGCATTAACGAGAGATTAATAGACTAGAATCTAACTCCTTGTGGTAAGGTGATAGCCCTGATTTCCACGATAATATTATTGGATCTATGTGAAGACTTAGGGAAGAGCGCCATTGATAGCCATGGGCAAAGAGGGATTCGATTTTGATTAAACAAGAAACAAATTGATTTAATATTTTATTTTACTATCATTACAACATGAAATAGTCATTAAAATATAAAAATAACAATTATGGTGCAATCCCATGCGTGGATGGAAAGTCCAGTTTCATAAAAAACGTGAAAAAAAGAGGACATGACGATTGGCGATCTTTCGGACATGACATGCCCGTCGTTCAAATGAGTCCATCGGTGAGTACAAGGAGACGATTGATCCATTGTGGGATGAGAAGTGAGCGATGGCATCTTCTGACATCGTGGAGCAAGCAGTGGAGTTCGAATTCTGCAGACAGTCGGAATCAGAACCTGTGCGAGTATCGGATGCCTCCGCCGTACTGTGGCCTTCCCGTGCCGTAGCGGCCGCCGTAATCCCTCGAATAGTGTCCGTGGACGTCCACTCGGCTCCTGCCGTCCCTCGACTGCCAAACGTTACCCTCGCCCCTCGCCTCCACCCGCCTGCCCCCGGCCTCGCCCCTGCTCACCGACACGTCCACCCCACCACGGTCGCCGCCCCCAGACCCCTGCTGCCCCCCGACACCAGGGGCCCCCGGCTGAGTGCTCCTCCTCGAGCGGGCGATGGTGGTGCTGCTTAAAGGGCCAAATACAGAATCCTGCTCCACTGTCGGCTGAAAATCCGAGAAAGAAATATATATATTACAGGTTCAATAAAAAAATAGTTCGTTATTTCTTAATTTATTAAGGATTTCACGGAATGTATGGACCCATATGAAATTAAATTGTGACAAAAATAATAAATAATGTGATTGGAATCATGATCGCAGTACATGGAGGCAATAGAACGCGTTTAGGCAAAACCTCAATTCACGTTTACGACGCCTATATAAAAATCCCGCCGGAATAGTTTCCTTGATTTTTATTTTATATTTTATTCGTCATCTTCGACGTAGGCAATGTCGAACACTGACACATCATTGGCTTTAGGTACAAAAGAAATCCGTATTTTAGCGTTCGAATGAATGTAAAATAACAATTCACTATTCATACCACGTCTTATATTAACTTTCAGCAAATCGAAACATTTCTCCGAACACAAAAATACAATTGTTTCGCTGATTTCCTCCTCAACACTGCGACAAAGATACGATTTTGGCGACATGGCACTGCCTTGTAACGTTACCACCCAACCAACAGAAACAAGCGGCAGACTGTTTTAAGGCAACGTCTAACTTTGCCACTTTTAGAGGGCTTTTAAACATACAATGTCGCGTACAACCCTATTGGTTAAGATCTAAACTATTATCTACCTAGCGAAAATATTTTCGTCCAAAGCGTTCAATCTGGCCGAATACCTCTGTACCTTGACTTCGTTTTTCTCCGAGTGCTAAGCTCTATTTATTATTTATAATAATATTTCCACAATTATTAACAAGCTATTTTTTATCCTTGGTCATTTACTAGATTCTAACTCGACCTTACTCTGCTGATGAAAATAATCCGTCTGAGAACAATCAATACAACACATTGCATACCTCGCTCCACTGGTCTTCGGAGTTTCCGTCGTTTTCGCCGGTTAGAAGCAAGTGGTGCCCTGGCATTCGAGGGTGAGGATCGCTAGGAATGTGCTGCAGCTCCGACGAAGGCATTTCATCGTGGAGAATCAAGTAGATTGGGGGCGCGGGTCTTTCGTTGAGGTCACGTGGACTTGGGAACGCCGACGCCACCACCAGGAGAACGGCGGAGAGCACCAGAACCAGAAGCGTCTTCATCTTCCTCGAGGTCGCCGAACTGTCGAATGTTCTGAAAGTGGAATAGACCGCGTCATTTTAATCAGATT
The DNA here is from genome assembly GCA_963169105.1 of Ceriagrion tenellum. NCBI lineage: Eukaryota > Metazoa > Arthropoda > Insecta > Odonata > Coenagrionidae > Ceriagrion > Ceriagrion tenellum. The sequence goes on from OY720633.1 coordinate 174,826,712, forward strand.
GGACTTCTGACGCATAGTAAAGGCAATTCGAGTTCATTACATTATTTTGTTTGGTGAACTTAAAGTATAATAAATAAATTATACAGCGGAAAATAATATTTAGTGTCACTTCTAGGACCTTGAAATCACGTTTTTAAATGTCTCGATTTATTCGGTACTGATTGTAGATACTAAAAACAGAAAAAACCAATGTTACAGCACTACAGATGGAGGTATGCTAAATGATATTTACCTAAGTCCTTTGACGAAAAACTTGGCTGATAGGGTGATAGTTTTTCAAAGTACTATACATCTGTAATCTCTCATTTGAGTGTACTGCTATAAGAAATTTTAAGTGATTTCATTCTGGAAGATATTGAAATTAATTATTTCCGACGGATTCTTGAGTCAATAGGACGAAGGCGCCGTTAAATGCTCCAATATCTCTGATTCCTCGAGCTAGGAATATATATTTACGAGGTCAAGGGTGAACAGCAGGAGACTTCTACCATAACTCGCTCCCAATAATGGTCTGCTACCTTAATTAGCAAGAGTACACATTTCATGACAGAACATGATTAAATTGGATTCATGAGACATAGTACTCATGGAGCTTAGAATGCCCTATGACCTCCTAGCTAGCTCCTCGCTAGACTACGTAGGGTAGTCTAGCGAGGAATGTATGTGAGAAAGAATGCAATTGTTTAAGGATGAATAACTAAGTCCCTAGTATAACCCTCGCTCAGTTATGATCTCCGACCTTCTATGAAGAGGCGTAGATTGGTGGTGCTCTGTCCGACCTGGAAGGACGTAGAAGAGTTGTACACCAGTTCACCGGGAGGGGCAATCTGGTAGCAGTGATCGCCTGGCGTGCATCTTTTATGCTCCAAATCACGGAGTCCCGGGAAGTCTGCAATCCTTATCCCTCGCAGGGAGGTTCTTCCCCGCCGGCCGAGGGAAACTACGGGGACTTCCGCGAGCCACCGATCGAAAGAGAGTTCAGGACGGGACCTTGACTGTGATCTCGGCGCACAATCACGCTCGTGTGTACGAGTCGCTGTGCTTCCCACCGAGCGAGAGGAACGTGCTAATGTGAGTGGATCAAAGCGTAGTGAGATTACACTCCACGTGGCCGATGACCTTACGTACTACTCAGCCTCCCGTCATAACAATATTTGCAGTCTCCTCTCGACGGTTCCTCCACTATCTGACTTTTTTTTGCAATGTACGCAATTATAATTTTATGTATACTCATTCACATGTAGTGTAGCAAATTGAAAACTTATGAAGGAGGCATGTATTTATAACCACCTTCATGCCTAAAAATTTTAAACAGTCATGATGCAGGACTGTACGAGAGATACGCAAGCTTTAATTTGTGGCGCACAACCTCGGCACGATGAGACATCTAAAATGGACTATTGAAAAAGTTGAGATGTCAATGCGTCAAGGAAAGCATGTTTGGAATCTTTTACGGTTTAAATGTTTTCCATTTAACGTTCCCAGCAGTTACCTCGAAAATCATAAAGAAAAGAGGCTTATTCAATCAAACAAACAATGAAAGGCAAATATATGGCAACGTGTGTGTTGGCTTTGAAAATAACGGGTTATTGGACTCTGTACCATTATAACGAGACGTATAACTAAACGATGCACGTCATTCTATCACGTTTATCAAATAGTGGAGCATATGACCGACTTTTTTTGGTAACCAACTTATTGCAAACTCTATCCAACTTGTTTTTCCTCAAGCCCAGTTCAGTTTTACCGTTCCAGTTGCATTTGGCATACTTCTCCTATATATATTCATACATACATACGCAGTTTTTGCTGCCATAAAATAAAGACGGAAGGAGGACACTGCTGTTCACTGTAATATTTACTTCCCTAGACAGGCACTCATTTCTAGATATCCGTTACGTACGATCTTCGACTTTCCTGCCTGATGATCACTCCCTCTCTTCTTACATCTTTTGCAGGCATTCGACTAAGATAAAAATATTGTTTGCTTTTCCAGTTACTTCATCAATTACTCTCGCCCTCATCACATCACTTCTATCTGCTAATGTGTGTCCTATTTTCGTCTTTGGCGCATTAGTCCTCGAACTCATTCTCTTAAAACGATCATTTGAATTCAAGGGATTGAAAGAAATGCGTTTGGCTTTTGTTTCTCATGTTCGAAATAATTTAAAGAGGAGTAGTTCGTGAGTTGAACTTATTATTGAAAATTAATATTTTGTTAATATTCAAATAACAAATCCAATCGCGTAAATGTTACGTCCATCTATATTTTATGCAATAAGCAACATGTTCTGAATTTCAATGTACTCTTTTGACCATATTCAACCTAATGGGTGGGCACATTGCTTTATCTAGTGAGTTACTTTTGAAAATAGGGTCTGTTTTACTACAAAAGGAATCCAATCGAAATGTTAAAGCTATTGTTTTTCACCTGTGATCTCCGACCGTCATGAGGATAAGTCGTATTGTCTTTTAATTACTTCTAAAGCAGAAGGAATAAAATTAGTGACCTCACTCTATCGCACTTAAAACATATTTTCCGTCGATCAGAGAACTGAAATCCGGGTAGTCAACACAAGTCAGGATTTTCAGAACCAGAGATGTCAGAGTAGCGGAGAGTTATGTTGAGGCCAAAAGGAGATATCTACCAGTGGCCTTTTCGTTTTTTTGGCTCTGGAAGAGGTATGAGTTCCTCATATAAATATCTAGACTTTGAAATAACTTCAACATCTTGTAAATTGTTTATTTTACTTTCGGTGGACAATTGTTAAAATCTACCAAGTAGCCTGAGGCAAGTGAAATGAATTGGTGTCCCAACAAAGGGCACAAAGATAGAAAAACGACCAGAATGAACGTATGCCTAAGAAAAAGTCCGACCTTTGATTCAAAAATCATTGAATTGATGGTAATCAGATGCTTATCTTTCTTGGGACCATATGATACAACTGTTTGCTTAAATCCACAGTAATTTTAAGCTCTGCAACCTTCTCTCAGGAGCCATTTCCCTTGCCCAACGAGCACGCGTACCACCCGTAAGACCACCACTCTTTTTCCAGCTGCTATTTCATCTCCCTTATTGGATTCTTACAAATTCCAAATTTGACTCCTCTTTAGAGGCCTTGAGCTAATTTTCGAAAATCATTTATTATGGGGGATATTTTGATGGGGGCTACATAAAGGTCAAATCGCATTCTCGAGGGAAAACAAATGAAACTTCTTATTAGTAGGCGATTCCAGTAGCGTGTAGCGCTGGTGTAGGCACCCGCGAATTCAAAAATGACTTAACTGATCAAAATACTGTTATTAAAGGCAATATTATGATGTTTCAATGTTTTGCTTCATATATTTCCTACTGCATGTATTCTTCATCTTCTAGTTAATAATTTAGAACTTGGAAGTTCATTGTATATTCTAATGAATATTGTGAACAAATGTGCTGAACGAATAGTGGCATCCATCTTGAATTCCGCCAATTTCCTGAGTACGCCAAATTTTGGATCGCACAGTTATACAATCGTGTGGAGGTGACTTGCGTGTATTGCATCCCATTATTCATCAAAATGTCGGGCAAAAGATATTGTGCTGTATTTTTGTGTGATAACAACGCTGGATTCCGTCAGTATAATGAAATTTATTTCTTCTGCTTTCTGAAAGATCCTGAGAAATAAGTCCGTCTCGTGGGTGATATAATATCTAAGTTGTCTCTTTTCATTTTTTATGAGTTACTAGTGGAACTTATTTGCTCGCAGTTTCCCCTTGGCTAATCGTGATTTGGTGTCTATTTAGGGCTAATGAATGGGCTAAGTTTTGTCTTCGGACAGATCTCCTGGGACGGCGATGGGAGCTCGATAAGAGTCCCCATTATTTTGTGTGCTCTGTGCACTTCTTAGAAGGAGACCTAAAATCAGAGTTTTGGTCCATTGAGAGCTGAATTTTGCATCGGTAAGGTCGGTGCATACTAGCAATGACATTTCCCCTAGGTCTTTGATTTGGACTTCTTCCCAAATCAGTGTTTTGTTGCATTGCGAGATGACATTTGCATCGATAAGGTCGGTGCATGCTTGCAATGACATATCCCCTGAGATTTTGATTTGGGCTCCTCCCTAAATCAATATTTCCTGAATTGTGAGCTGACTTTTCCATTGATAAGTTCGATGTGGTAAGGTAAATAGGCATTATATCACGTTGTGAATGATTTTTGTGTTCAATGGCCAGAACACTTTTTTGTTCAACGATATGATTAGTACACCTCCTGTTAATATGGTAATTAAACATGAGAAATGGTGAATGTCTTGTTCATGGTCTTTGTGGTGTTAGAAGTGGATGTTAAAATTTTTATCAACACATCAATGTTGTGAAAAGATCTGGAATACCCAACAATATATTTGCCAATGTTGGTAGTTGACTTGGTGGAGCGGCTGTTTTGTACTTTTGCGGTGCTTAAGTGGTTTCTAGTAATCCTGCGGTGATTTTATGGTCTAAAATTATGTTTGTGATTACTTGCTTATAATTACAATAAGATTGAAGAATACCTGATGCTTGGTTCTAAGTGATGTATTGTGGTGCCTAGAAATATATTTTAAGCCGGCCCCAGTGCAACGGGGTGTAGTGCCTGCTAAACTGAGGGTCGCGGGTTCGAGGCCCCCCTTGGGTGGGTTTTCACCACCCAGGCCACGGATCAAGTTCTCATGTCTCTGGGAAACCTGATGAAAGGCTTAGCAGCCTATTACGATTACACGCTCACTATATTTTTTATAAACCTGGCGTATGTTGTCTTCGTTAATTTTTCCTTGTCAAGTAAATTATTGAAAATCTGTCAACAATCTCTTTCTGTTTTATTTCCTTTTCTGAGTAACTTTATATTGTTCAATTGAATTATTTGGTGACTTTTCACGAGTTCTGTGCATGAAAATGCGAATTATGCGAGAAATAGTTTCGTGCGTACGTGAATAGTGGGTACGCGGGGTGGGTTTTAAGTTAGGGCCAAGTTGGCTTTTCGTGCCACTATAAGGAAGTGGCGCCAGTGCATAGAACTTGGATACGCAAAGCCTTACGGCCGTGTCGACCCATTGACATTTTGGGTTGTTTTTGTGACTACACATCGAAAAAGAAGGTAGATACACACAGCGAAGTTGTTCCTTGAGCAGTCAGTCGACGGGAGAGATATAAGACGGTAGCATGAGAGTAGATCTTCAATATCGGAAACCTAGAACTTGTCACATGACATTAGCCTTCATTAAAACTTCTTCGAACATTTTATTCACGATTGAACAAGCCATGTGATTGACTCGAAAGAAAGTTATTCGCCTGTATGCACGGATTGATCAATCCAGAAAGCTAATTTGTAATATTGACGGATAAAATTTGGTGGAAATGCCACAGAGCAGCTGACGGAGATGATGGAGGAGCATTGGGGATTAATCTTCTATTGCTAATGATCAATACACATTTTCAAATAAATAAGACCTCTATACGGAAAAATTACGTCAGCGCATTTAAAACGGTAAAAGTATTGCTTTACAGGATCCACCGTTTTAATACCAGTAACAATCAGCCTCTGCTACGCCCACTCCGAAGTGTTAAGAAATGTTAGACCGGCACTGAGCACACTCCCAAGTCTCTACAATATTTGTAGTGCGTAATCACTTATTTTAATCATGGATTTCACTCTATTCTTTTAATGGGACCTCAGTGGGAGTGGATCGCCCCTCAATTAAACTTTCCTCACTTAAGGTGAATTTCCTCAAGGGGTTGGAGACATAATATGCGGGGAATGATTTCAATTTAAAAATTGCTGAGGGCGACGACTCTCTTTGAAGAGTTACTCTATGAGTAATTTAATAATAGTGGAAGCTTGATTAAATATATAGCTTTTATCTTTGGAAGAAAATAAGTATAATAGTATGGAAGAGCTAGTTTTTCGATTCGTTTGAGTCGAACTGTTGAGTTTTCTTGACTCCTTTCGGAGAATGCCTTGAAAACACTGAGAATTACAAAATCATGCGCAGTGAAAACACTTTAACATTGTGATAAATGGATACATTACAGCCTTTCGAGAGAGAAATCTAAGCAATATCTGATTCACATTCTGAGAACAGGTTGGTTTGTCATGGCAACATTTACATCGGTGATAAAATTGTTTATAATGATAATATTAATTCCATTTTGTGTGGCAATCCAATTCATGGGATTCGACATTAAATTAGAAGCAACATATATTGATTTAGTATATCTGATGAAATTTATAAGTATCACCGAACACGATTTGAACGAACGCATACAATTTCCTCCCTTCTTCTTCTTTCCAAATATAGCCTGTAAAGCCTGTGGCGGCCAGTTCACCTACTCATCCTTGGCCTTCCGACACTTCTTCTACTCGATGGCTTTTTTAAATCCTCTTCTTTAGGCATTCGCAGTGCCTGACCTTTGCACGTATTTGTAGAGCTATTCTCCTCATTATAGGCTGAACACCCAGTCCTTCCCACGTGGATGCATGCCTTAATTCGTCCAAACTTTTACACCCTTTCGCAGTGATTAAATTTCATTTCTGATGATTCTGTTTGCCTTATTTTCTAACATTTTGATGTCCAGCACTTTCAGCCATGCAACACAACAGGAGCTGCCATTAATTTATAAACTTTTATGCGTGTTTTATACCTGGTTAAGACTTCTGAATTTCTTTCAATAATTCCAAGTGTCATTGGGAAATTCTAAATTATATTTATGTACACCAGGGTTGAAATTCGCTATGAAAAAATCATTTGACTTGACCGGGATTCGAACCCGGATCTCCCAATTGCCGGTCAGGTGTGTTAGCCAGTTACACTACCAAGCCATCTTCCTTCAAGGCGAATTTCGAGGGAGGGTTATTGGCGAGGGAGGATAGATGGCTTGGTGGTGTAACTGGCTAACACACCTGTCTGGCGATTGGGAGATCCGGGTTCGAATCCCGGTGAAGTCAAATGATTTTTTTCATAGCGAATTTCAACCCTGGTGTATATGCACCCGTGCGAGTGACTTCGTACCATATCATTTGTTACATGCAATGTTTGGAAATTTTTTATATTTATGTAATATTTCTACTCATTCGATTTCATGCCACATCCCAAACACCGGGAATGGGACACCTATTCCAGAGTTTGATCTTTAGTAGATAATTTTATATCTTAAAAGGTAGCATACTAAGAATGCTATCGCTGTATCTCATCTCTAGATATTTTCAGGTTATGCATGTTAATCTGTTTTTGTTAACTTTTGGACCAACATTTGCAATTTTTCTCCTCTATCTTGTAAAACCCCTTCCTATGTGGCGAATAATGATGTTAAATTAAGTACTAAGAAAGAGTCAAATCTACGCTACATTGTCCTCCCTTCATCACCTTCCTCCCTCCATCCCCATTCTAATTGTTATCCATGGATAGACTAAAAAGACTCGGAGATAGATTGACTGCAACCCTGCCTTACACTTTAATTTGTGACTATTTTAAGGGTCAGCTGCTATCCAGTATCAATCACCATCCTATTGCTTCTGCGATGGCTCTGAGTAAATTTTATCAGGTTCTTAGGAAATCATCTTTTCTTCATAACTGACCATTGCATGTCTCTGCTTCCATGCAAAATAGGTCATAAAAACACAGTCATTTATGCTTTGAAAAAAATTAATATTCCAGTATGTATACCTGAGAGAAAAAGATACAATAGTCTGCCTTGTGAAAAAATGTACCGTGACACACTATAATCGATATTGTTTGTTTGATATGATAGAAACCGAGACCTTTGAGCAATAGAATGGGTGTCTCTGTAAATAACTTATCCGAACCATCACTACGTAAATGAGGTGAAAGTTTGATTCACACATGATTTAATATTGCCACTTAATCATTCGAAGTCACCCAGATAAACCGTTGACTAAAATTCATAAAAATAAAGAATCCTTATGTATAAGAAAAGGAAGAATAAATTCTTGAAAGAGTATGAAATATTCTCCATGTCAAAATGTTAGAAACAGTCACACAATTAATATAATAACGATCATTTATTGAATATTTCCGAAATGATACAAAAATATATACATAGCAAGAGAAAAGGCACTCTCACAAAAAAAGACAATAGATATGGCACAATCATTTCACTTAGGTGGGAAGGACACGGAACACGTAAATATGACACCTAAGGGAGATTATGGCATTCATTAAAATTTATACGCCCAAGTGTGGAGACGGAAGTTAAACAATGATATCGGAGAGCATTCTTGAGACTGGAAGTTCCCAGGAGGAGAAGAAGCAGTAGTGGTAGTGTGAGAGGGTGTGGCTGGGCGTCGCAATCGCAATCAGAACCTGTGCGAGTATCGGATGCCTCCGCCGTACTGTGGCCTTCCCGTGCCGTAGCGGCCGCCGTAATCCCTCGAATAGTGTCCGTGGACGTCCACTCGGCCCCTGCCGTCCCTCGACTGCCAAACGTTACCCTCGCCCCTCGCCTCCACTCGCCTGCCCCCGGCCTCGCCCCTGCTCACCGACACGTCCACCCCACCACGGTCGCCGCCCCCAGACCCCTGCTGCCCCCCGACACCAGGGGCCCCCGGCTGAGTGCTCCTCCTCGAGCGGGCGATGGTGGTGCTCCTTAAAGGGCCTACCTCAGCGTTTTCCTCTCCTCCTTGAGACTCGACCGTGGGATTCTGTCGTGAGGAAATGATATTGGATTATTATTGGCGGTGTAAATACGTGGTCCAATTTTCCATTACATGCATGGTTTCGTCTAGGGAGCATGCAAGTTTTTTGTAGATGAAGCCATCAAGGTTACTTTAGAAAGAGTATTGGTATTGGATCTGTTCAGGCATCTGCTCTTCCTTCCTTATTAAGTGAAGTGCAAAAACGAAGCTTGTCATTTTACGGTGAAATTAAATCCAGTTCTAAAGTTAATTTTTCAGGTTAGCATTCCATGCAAAAGCATTTTTTTTAATGCTGGCGGTTGACCTGACAAAGTGTCCAGATTAAATCCAGTTTTTTTTTCTCTTTTCTGTAAATATTATATCATAACCGTCTAATTTGTCTTCTCAGACCATGTGTTGCTATGGAGATATCATTTTTATTACCTTTTGTGATGCAAATTCATTAAGATTCAATTCCTCTTCATCTGATGTCGTCTCCTGCACAAGCCCTTGATCATATATTGCCACTGGGAGTGGATTTATCTGTAGCAGAGGTACGACTTCATGCTGGGGGATCAAATAGACTGCAGAGACTGGTTGTCTTGGGAATGACGAGACTCCGACCGTGAAGGCCACGGATAATGCCAAAACCAAAATATTCATCTTGTTTGTAGTCCAAGAATAACTGCGCGGTCCACTAGAATAAAACAGTCAACGTTCCATTAATATTCCTTTCTAATCAAATAGATACAGCATCATATTAATAATTCAATTTTGCATGGAATTTTCCAGGCAATCCTTAACATTATTCTAATCTGGTTAATTAATGTCTACAAAAACAATTGGAACTGCGTTAATATTATGAGAAACTGTATGTAATATATAAGGACAAAATGCGAAAATATGAAAACATACGGAAAACCGAGCATCATAGAGCCCACTCATAAAGACATTCCTTTTTTTAAAGGTTATAAATATGACATTTATATAGCAAATGTTATGCTAGTAACGTGCCATTAGTGTCCGGGCAAAGCATGATAGATAATATGATGTTCTTGAAATTTTGCTATATCATTAGAGCATGTAGACTCTTTTCAAAGCGGGAGCTTGAATGTTAATAGAGCGCAAACATCTATTGCAGTTTTAAACTCACCACTTCTCAACTGTCAGGATACACTGTAGTCGGGTGCTCTGTCACGACAGACTTGAGTTCGGCAAGCCAGATCCGTGGAGTCTGCGAGTGATGCCTGTGCTCCGTGCGATCCCACCTTTTATACGACCCGTGGAGATTCGGGAAATCCATCCTACGGGCCGGGAGGTTCTTCCCCTGTCTCCGCCGACGATGCAAACGGAGGTTTCGAGGAAACTCCTACGATGCTATCTTGCACGCGACCTTGATCGGAACATCATCCGTTTTTCTAGCAACTTCGCAGAGGTTGACTACATCCCGCCTGAGTCCGTTTTCATAATTTGACTAGATGTACGCTCTGTCATAGATTTTTCCATGGTGTATTTCTGTCGATTCAATAGACCATTGCGCCTTTAATTTGCGAATCAATCGATTTATATGTGTGGCATAGTCGTTAAATAATTTATGTGCGTCACATATATCACAATGACTCCATTCCCTTTTTTAAGTTGGCTCAGTGGAAAGAACAAAATTATCAGCGTTTGGCCTTAAAGAACCGGCTTTCATAATGTCATCTATGCTCTCTATATTTACTGAAAAACTGCGCTGAGATTTAGAATCGGGATAGCTTATTTCATATTCAACTAGGCGTTATGAGAATTAATCCAGGATGTGAAAATTATCAATGAAAAAGACATGATTGCACAATGCGTTTTATGCTCTTTTTAATGTCGCTCAAAAATTATGTTCCAAAGTTATTGAAATTTTTATGGTATGGATATTCTATCTATTCGTTCTTGATCACTAAAAACATTGTCGTCTTAAATTCATCAATTATTGTTAATCTTCCAACAAAATTCGACATGGATTTACGTCATTCTAGTGAATTAAATATTGTTATAAAATCGGTTGCTTTAAGATTAGACAAAAAAACAGTTACATGTGCACAATGCGTAGGAATAATTGCTTTTGACCAAAAAAAGGAAACCTGAATATTTAGGCACAGAACCATTATGCCTAAATTATATGGTAAGATAATGAAAATGAGAAGGGAGATACTCTATAGTTTTTCTGGTCCTTGGCGCGTTGAAGCATGATAGTGGACTGCCATTTCGTTTGAATTCCAGTCGGAATCACCAGGAAACGGGAATGCCGACTGGGGTGCTGGAAAAATGGTTGTTTACTAATATGCTGCAATGCGGGAAGAATCTGAAAATTTCTAAAATATTTATAAAACCGTGGTTAAGATATCGTAACGAAGATGTCAATTGACATAATCCGGGGAACGTGGAGGATGGGATTTGTTGAGGATTCAGTGATCACGTGATCGCAAGTGTTGGAGATATTAATGGATGTGGGAAGAAATAAATGTAGTGATCCTTTGGATGAGAAGGAAGTTTATCTCATGGAAAATAGAATGAAAGGGGCGGAATAAGTTGAGCGACATTAGAGGAATAATTACTTATTGAACGCTATGCAAGTGAGAGAGAGAAACACGGGTGTTAGCGTGGACGGGGCCCAGAGTAATGGATTTGAAACTAATTAGGGAGAATAACAAGAATGCGGTGTTATGCATAGGTTGTTCTATGATTTATACACAAATATATTGATTTGTGACGATTTATACAGCATTGCTGCCAGAAATACTTCTAGGATAACAAAAAATTCTCGATAAATTCTGAGGCTGTTTAGTTTTTGCCGCTAATCAAATGTTTACATTCAGTATTGGTTTGTATCTTTAATTCGATCTTTAAATGGAGCGATTGGGATTATTTTATTGAAGGGCCCAACAGCTTGGATTTTTGAAGCTTAATTCAATTATCGTACTTAGGTATGTTACTTATACGAGTTTTTCTACATGTTTATAATTGCCCTGCATTTATTCCTGGAGCTAAGACGAAGGGCAATGGTATAATAGCATATACCTTGCCAAAAAATAATTTGAGAATCTATTCAAATGAAATCCTCGCCTTACGATGAGCGTTTAGTGCCTAAGAAAACCCGTAAGAATCGATGGTGGATGATGTGTTTTCTCGGCGAATCGTGTTAGCACTAGGACGCCCGGGCTTTTCTACGTCATTGTACGCCCAAATCGGGTCATATTGACCCACAGTAAGTGATGAAATAATTCCTCACTTTGCACTATTAAGTTTACATTTTTACATTTTTTATACGAACTAACACTCTTTCCCTTCACATAAATCGATATTTTCACTTTATAACATTCATAACTTTGACAATATCGATGATTTATTGATATATAAACTTACGGCATCTGTGTCCATTTATCGTTTTTTCAATTTTATTTCATTTTTATAGCAACATGACTCAATATACTACGAAGACCTTTCACATTATTAAATGCATTTCTATTATTTTTTTAAGTTTGGTTAGAGTTAATAAGCTCAAAATATTATTTTTTGGCCGACGTAGGAATTTTCCCGAGAATCAAAAGCAACTAACTGAGGGATTCTTATCATTGCAGTGATACACATTTATAAACTTGATATATTGGGTATAAAAATACATTGTATTGTTCATTGTTTATAATAATTACTATATATTTACTCTTTCCTGATAAGGCATTTGGCACATGCATATACAGTTTCATTTGGCATACTTACCGCTGGCCTTCGTCTTGCAGAATTGACATTTTATTCCCTATATAATTCTCTACAGTGTGATTCCTCAGCCTTTCTGCATTTATTATTTCTAAAGCTTGTTCCATATTGGTCACATTACTGCCTTTGTATAGAGAAGGTAGCATGAGACGCATACTACAAAGTCTGAAATTCATTGTCTATTTAGACGGTTATCCTCGGCGCGTCGTCCTCGTCTTCTGCATACATGACGTAGGACTGTTTTCTGACGAATGTTCAGTCCTGCCGAAATTAAACATATTTATTATAGCAAAATTGTGAAAAATATGAATGTACGAGTGAAAATAATATATGTAGATCATTTTTCCAAATAGTAGGCTCATCTTAAAATTGCACTCTCTCTGGTGTCTTGACCGCATTCATCGTCACGTTCTGAAGAACCGATTGCTTCTCCGCATGCTTCATATCTCTGCTCATCATCGGAACAGTCAAATTAAAACTCTTCATCTGACTCATCCTCCTGAATCATTTGCAGCCCTGCAAGAATATCAACAGATCGTAATGAGCGACTCAGAGACATATTTGAATGCAAAGAACTTCCAAACCACGATCGCCATAAACTCAGCGTTGTAGCTACAAACTTCACTCAATGGAACAGAGAGGAACATGAAGTTGTATTTTCCACGTGTCATTCGGAGAGAAAAAGTAGAGCTGAAGACAACAAAGTGACCGTAGCCCATAATATCAGTGAGGAGCATATACGCCATGAATCGACCAGACGAAATATGAAAATGGAGGGGGATACGAAATGTAAGTAAGACATATTTTTGAAGAAGAAGAATATTTTTGAAAGGTGATACAAGCATGGAAGGTAACCGAATGAGGAAGATAGGATGAGATGAAACGGACAACATACGCGGCAGAATGACAAATGGATAAAAATAATAAATAAGCTTTGGTGATGTCACAAAGTGCAAATACACATCTGGGTCAACATCCCCGTATGGGCGTTCTAGTGTTAGGTGTCACTTGAATCGCCGACCCGGTCGGAAATAGGTGAAATATTTACTCATGTGCAAGAATGAGTCTTTTTCATATCTATCCATCTTGAGTCCATTCCCTAGCGGAGATAAAATGAGAGAATATCACATTCGAGCAGTCGTAACCGCGAACAACAGGGAGGGGGGAGGGGAGTCATGATTGAAGCCGGGAAAAATGCGCAATTCACCGCGATGCACGCATCAAAATTTCGAGATTCCGAATAGCACAGAATCCTGGAAACATATTTACACCTATCTAAGCTGAATGACTGTTTGATGCATTGAGTTTGTGTTATTGCCAAAAGGAATGTCACCATCAAAATTTCTTTTTAGGAGTTCCAATAGCTCCCGCTAAAGGAACTAATATGAAATATTCAGTGACGTACTTGCATCTGTCAACTTAAAGCTTTTTATATGCTTAAAATTTGCTTTTATCGAGGTATGAGATGGAATTAAAGAAAATTCCCTTTATCTTGTTTCAATCCCTAAGAAGCTGGGTTCCTTAAAATGGTTTATAAAATCAAGATGCGCTAAAAAGATTGACTATTGTTTCTTTTTGCTCTCTTTCAAATTTTCACGAACGGTTGTAAGTTTGAATAATCTACTTGATTCGGCAAAACAATCTTTCCGAAAATTGAAAACGATAGTTATGCTTTATGCCTGCTGAACTCCAAATCTCATCAATTAAGCTTTTCGAATCGGTTCCCAACCAGAAAACCACGGCCCCACTTTGCACATCCCATTCTATTCACCAATCCATTCTTCCTCCTTCTCCGCATGCCTCGATGGCGGGGTCAACTCCGCCTCCCCGTCTTTTCCCTCGTCTCCCTTTCCCTCTCCCTTCGGTGGAGGTCTGCCTCGCCTGGAAGATGTTCTTCCCCGCTCACGGAGGGATCAATGTTCGAGCCTCGAAATGATGACGCAGACGCGGCGCGGATGAGATTAGCGCCGGCTTTTTTATTTTTTTTTTAATTGCTTTGTGTCGGGTGCTCCATGGCGTGGAATCGCGTCGTGGTTGGAGTTTCGCCTCCTCCCCGCTGAAATCAGCGCGTATCGGAATTCAGCGCCCACGATAGACGTTGAATGTGCACTGGCAAATTTTTTTACCTGTTGGTAAGTAAGTAGCACCAGAACAACAGCCACGGGCGAATTTTTACGATGAAGTTTGCTGAATCGGTTCAAAATTTGTATTTGAAAACGCTAGCATTATACACAGTATTGGAAAACCTCACAATACTCGTACAAGACGCTTTTGCTTTAAATTAATAAACTTGAAAGCATCCTCAGGTGTTTATTTGGTCATTTGACGCAAAATGACTTACTTAGGGTATGCTCAACGAATGGGAAGCACCTGCGCTGTTGTGTGGCGATGTGATTGGCGCACTACGGACCCAATGATGGATGGATGATGGATCCAAAGCGTCCATAGTCACGGGTTCGCCGATACACAGATAAGGTCGGTAATTACGTCAGCAGTAATCGAAGCAGCTTCTTCTTCATCTTCCCGTCCACGAATGGAATGTGTCTACTTACACCGCATCGCATTTACTAATATTTTAGGCTACAATGTGATACAGCCAGCGTTGTGAAATTTCCTTGACTATTTCCTGTTTTTGGCGACATTTTTAGATCCACTGCAAAGACAGTCTTCTCTCGAAGCGAGGTGGCATGTGCTCATACAAGACTTGGTTTTGCATCTGTGTTATAAAGAGATCAGACGATAAATCCAGAAAAGGACATCTCAGAGGGGAATTCACTTGCTAACTCGCACTTTGTAAGTCTTGGGAGTAATTGGGAGCAAAATTCAGAGAAACTATATTATTCCATGTTTGCGGTTTCTCTCTAGATTATATCTGGTCGCAGGATGATAGATACTTGTGACGAATTAAATTGCCACAGCTTGATGCGTTTTTTTCCTCAGGCGTGACTCAGGCGACGATACTGACAAAGTGGCTATCATTGGACTGAATAACCGATATTGTATTTTAATCAAAATAGAGTTCAATTTGATGTATAGTGAATGTTTGTGCTGTGATTGGTTATCAGACCGGCGCATTGTCAACATAGACTCTTATAAATACTTTATATAGTCCAGGAATTTTGAACTTTAAAAAAATTGTCAATATTTAACTAACGAGCGTTCAATTTTTCTATTTTACGTCAAGTACCTCGTATCAGCGGGATAAGTCAAGATTGGGATGCAGTTCATGGGTTTATTTAACCTCATTTAACTTCCCCTACCCCAACTCCCTTAACAGCACCCTCATTTAACAGTTAGGATGAAAAGTATGATTTATGTTTTTATTTTGCTTCACTTTCAAGTAATAATTCCAAAGCTTAGGAGTTAACGCTGAATGTTATATTTAACCACATTCTCGTCTCACTAATCATAATATTTATCATGTCTCATGCTCAGACTCATAACCTATCCACTTCAGCATATCTCCTCAAGTAACAGTGCTTTTTCATTAAATAATACTAGCTGACCCGTGCGAATATTTCGCACAGTATGCAGCTTCTTCCTGTTTCTTCCTTCTTTCTTCCTTTACTTGTACCTGTCGAATATTTTGCAAAGTATGCCGCTTCTTCCCGTTTCTTCCTTCTTTCTTCCCGTTCTTCTACCTGTTTCTCCACATGGATGATTATATGTTATTTATGTTTGTGTTAATAATAGGTATGTAACCATAGCCAACATATTAGTTGATTATATTTTCAACAGATGGCACTGTTAACTTTTGATCATTTTTAACAAAAACTTTAATTTTAACTTTTTTTACAAAAACTTTGATTTTATACCATTTGTCTATTTTTCGTCAATAGCGGGAAACATAAGCTTTAAAACGATGTTTGAATCATTAATTTTGATAAAAAATTATGGGAGTTATGGCGTTGCGACCAAAAAACGCCATTGAGAAATAATATGTATGATGATCACCTAGAACTCTATGAATTTTGGCTGAAAAGAATATGTTAACAACTGAATAAATTAAAGTGACTAAATGCGTGAATAAATTGGCATATAAATTGATTTGAGTTGATAACTCATTAACTGCCAGTTTACTAACTTGACATGCGACATGTGCTCGTGGAAATCTGATCTGATCACCTGGCATAAGCCTATATTTGATAACCGAGTTGTTTTGATTGAATTCACGGAAATGTTCTCAGATTCTTTGAGAGTTTAAGCTCCACGTGTCCGTTTCGATAACATGTCTTGAACTTCGACCACCTCCTACCTATCGCTAATTGATATATTTTCCAGTCATTTGCCTTAATTTCTCCCAAGATATCGCGGCTCGGCTGAATTACATCCAGTGAGAGATCGGCGCACGCTAATCCAATAATTTTGACGACTGTTCATCCTCTGAGTTCTCTGAAGTCCCCTCCTATCATATTTGGGGGCACATAAAGGGGACCCCCCCCCCCCCGCTCGATCAATGGCATAGCCCACCACCCACATATATCGACTCACCCTCAGAGCGCTCCCCTACTCCCTTGAGCGCCCGAGGCACTTTGAGTGACATTTCATTCGACATAGAATTCAGCGAATCGGTCTCATTTTAAACAAATACATCTCGCCTCTCCGGAAGGACCAAAATATCAACCACTTTCCACAATTTTTTTCGATTAATTTTCCAAAATCTTGAAGCCTTTTTCCATGCGAAATGGCACGCCTAAGTACTTCTGAGAGACTTAATTTATAAAATGAGGAATTTCAAACGTCGATTACCTAGTTATTAATTTAACGGCATGTATTTTTAAACTAATTACGATTAATTAATTAAATGCCACAGTTAATCGTATACCATCCCAGAATAAAACCTCCATTGTTAAGGCGTTTTCAGTGCGAGTCGTGAAAAAAAAGGGTCAAGTTAAAGATATTTTTAATTAATTATTGAAGGCTTCAGTCATAAAAAATTATATTTTTGAGCCTTTTGAATGAAAGCATTTACTTCATGCGTCCTTCAGCTGCTATAATTAAAAATGAAATAAAATTCGAGTCTTGACGCCACGATGACCGGGGAAAAATCTTTCTCAACTCACTAAACAGCGCCATGTTCGCAAGGCCAAGAGGTGGGGCTCCGGTGCTGTGAAGTTCCCCGCTTCATCATTAATGAGTCACACTGCTATAGAACTCCTGGAGCTCTGAACAATGTATTTCATTCACTTGACGCATCAATCTGCGTCGTGATCAGAGACGGAAATAATCGTGGAATGGTACCGGCTCGGCATAACGCTTTACTCCATCGATAAAACTTCGGAACGGCTCCGAACTTTATTTTTTCGCGAAGGTTTCGTATCGGACTGATACTTACCACTCTATTTTCACACGCACCGGTTATTTTTCTAATATTTGACACCTTGGGAGGAGGGTAATTCCCATTCATTTGATATAGTTTTGGTATAGCTGCACCTCTTCTTCATTGAGTAAAGACCCCAAAACAGTCAATTTCTCGACTTGGCGTCTGCTTTTCTTTGTATGACAACTAAAGGCGTGAAATGTGGACAGGGAGGACCAAAGGAGTAAAAATTATCTGACAAAGTAAACTTTGAGGATAACAGGAGAAAATTTATCATTATAATTGGTGCCATGAAGATCACCAGCGTATGATTTGAGTATCTCTGGGTTGAAGTTAAGGATTGTAAGGGTAAATAAAAGCAAAATAGATCATAATGCATGGTTATATAATTGGGGCACGTCAGCTACCATAATGATTACTAAGGTAAGGTAATACTTAAGGTTAAGAAATCTCAAGAGTTAACGTAGCCACAACTGCAATCTTTCCGGACCACATTGGCTACCTTAAGGCTCATCAATCAAGGTGAACTATGAGGAATACGAAAACGGAAATTGACAATAGCGATGGCGATACCTAGTGCGGTCGAAGTATTGTACACAAGTTGCTATTCTTATGTCTCCATACAGATATGCCTTTGACACACGTGCATACATGAGATCGAGAGCACTAAATGTTCAACCTCTAGGAATACCGCCATATGTTGCCGTTAGAGCGATCCGTACAATTGCAATCCTTTAGGAAACGTCATGTGTATGCATTGGAATGGGTCAGTTGCGCAATATGAGGGATGTGTTTGGGGAATAAAGTAAAACATTTGTTTGTGTTATGGATTATGGATGGTTATGGATTGCTGAGGCATTAAAGGAACGAGCGTTAGGTGATATATTTTTGATAATAAATCAGACTCTCCGGGAATCTCCGGGAGTATTCATGTGGTGTTCGTTCTAAAGGTTGTCGATAGTTTACAATCGTTTGTATATAAAATGTTATATCTTAAACATTAAACTTTTCATCAATTAATATTTTAAAAAGATACTCTCTAAACAAATAAACACGTTTATAAGGTCAGTGTATAAAAAATGTTGAACTCGGTAACAGTTAGCTCCTATTCACTTTTTGTGTATCTGACAGAAATGCATCAAAACCACGGTTATGTTTTTTTTTCATCTCCACATATTTCCATCGGTGTTCTTGGTAGATTGTATTTACTCATATAAGTAATTGTCGACAAATAAGGGAATCATAGTCCTAACAACCGTTTAATAACTCTTTAATTAAATGGGAGGCAAATATACTGGCGAGGCAACTGATGGTTGGGAAACGGGTCAGAGAATTAGTTGAATAAAACCATCTAATACATTTTTTTTAAGTTTTATTCTCTTTCAATGAATAGATTTAAATAGAGTTAAAGGTAAAATATGTCTTGAGTTCCGTGTTTGTTTCTTGCCGTTGCGATCACCGTTTTAGTTATCGGTCATCGAGCGTCGCGGTCGCGACGGTCGGTCTACCTTTCCCAACGGACGAGGAGTCGCACTCCCTCCACCAATCACTGCGCGGCGTCCGCTCCGCCCTTGCCGCCCCCTTTGCCCCCTTTGCCCCCGCCGCCACCTTTGCCCCCGCCACCACCTTTACCTCCACAGCCCTCCTCGCCCTGCCCCCCGGCCGCGTCCCCCCCAACCTCATCCGTAGCCAGAGAGGAGACCTCCACTGGGCCCCCCTCCTCGCCCCCGCCACCTTTGTTGCCCCCTTTGTTGCCCCCTTTGTTGGCGCCCCCTTTGTTGGCTCCCCCTTTGTTGGCTCCCCCTCCCTTGCAGCCCCCCGCCCCTCCTTTCCCCCCGCCTCCTTTGCCACCGCCCCCTTTGCCACCGCCCCCAGTACCTCCCTTTCCACCGCCGCCTCCCTTCCCTCCCCCGCCCCCACCTTTGCCACCGCCCCCGCAGCCAGCCCCCTCTTCCGTTGTGTCTTCGACACGGTCGCCCCCTTCGCCGCCCTCCACTTCATCCCCCGGCATCATCTCCTCTCCCTCCAACATCAGCACCTCCTCCTCTCCTTCGGCGATGGCCTCGAGGAGGACCGCCAACTGCGCCGCCTCCTCCTCCTCCCATTGGCCGTCGGCGTCTCTCCTGCTCCTCTGCGCCCCGCTGCTCCACTGCACCCACAAATCCCGCAGCCCATTCCAAAAGTCCTTCCATCCGCCTTGCCTTATCCAGTCCTCGAGCGGGTGGTGCCGAGGACGCACCTTATTTGCCGGGTGCATCATTTACTCATTATTATTTGTACTCCCGATGCTTAATGGATATTTGAATCATTAATTACTTTTATTCTATTTAATAAACACCGAAAATTACCGTTAATGCCAAATCCAGCGCATCTAGTTTTCTTTTGCTAGTTGAATAAATAAGACTACCCAGCGTAAAACAAACTTTTTTTCCATAAAAGTCTACCTTTTACCTTTTGGAATGCAAATGCTTACTTCTCTCAGCAATAATTAGGGCATTCCAAGAGCAACCTCAAAATAAATGAACAACATAAAAATTTCTGATAATATTAACTCTTAGATTTTGGACTGAGCATTAGCAGAGACCTAGCAGTAGGCACCCGTTGAAATGCTGAATGGAGAAGAAAATATTGATTAATATGCACGGGATATAAATTACCTCTCTTTAATTTGCTGTTCACCAAGTGCAATCTAAAAGTAATGGATTTAGAAACAAAAAACTAAAATGGGCAGAGTTGCTGTCATGTATTGGATACCGTACTGTTACAATCGCCATTTTAGTACTTAAGTTCGCTACTGGGGGCACAGGAAGCATTGATTTGAAGCGGATTGTATTCTACAAAAACTTTTTTCCAAATAGTTTAAGAAAGTTTCATTTTTAAGTTTTAATATTGAAGTCTAATTTGAAAACAGAAATACTAATATCTAATTCTACAACAGCAAGTAAGTAATATTAACAGTTTTGTACATGTTTTCGGAGCATAATGCCAAAGGATACAGATACCGAAATTTTATTTAAACTCATTTGAAACCCTCGTAATGATGAACTTGCGTGAAAATAATGTGTACACTCTTGAGAGAGAGATGACTGAGTCTGATTTTGTGCGACGCTTATGGTTAAAAATTTCACCCCTCGTTCTTTTAAGTCAGGAATATCATGGAACTGGGTCGGGGATATGCTCTATTTACTTCGGTGTCTCATCTTTCAAAGAAAATAATCTGGCTAATGGCAATGAAGCAACGAAGGCTGCTTTCATGCCATAATTTTGATTGAGGTGGCTAAACCCTTAAGATGGCCTAATACTTTCGCTGAAAATGCCTTTCTCATTCTGGCATCTGTTACCCAGCCCATTGAATTTGGCCTTCCAACGTCCATTCCCTGCCCCGAACAACAGCACCCCTGATGGCTCTACAGTGGAAATTGCATCGCATGGGTTCCAGCGGATGTCCACTGCTCACGTTGTAATGCAAAACACATGCAACAATACGATGGTCCTAAACATAAAGTAAGGATTTTCATTAACAGTAAATGCACAGATATTTAAGACATGAAGTCTTATGCGTCTTAGAGATCACTTGATAGGATGATAGGGCTCTCGGGTTTCCAACCGGGTAATGGCGGTTTGTGGCACCGACGCGTCTTCGAAACGTCGCGACGTTTCGAAGACGCGTCGGTGCCACAAACGTTTGCGACGTCGCGTCGCATTCGCTGGAAAAACCTTAGATCTTACATGAGATTACCTGTTATTTGTCAAATTTTACGTGTCTTCCGCGGTCGAAATACATATGAAGAAAGCAACGAGCTAAATGTTACCCAAATTATGCTGAATATTAACCCTTTTAAAAGACGCCTGCGCTAACAGATTTGCTATTAGTAGCAAATCAGAGTCTTAAAATCACAGCGCCGATACTTCTGCGGAAGCGTTTCGATCGACGTAGGTATGTGTACAGCCTAATCAAGAAAAGATGTTCTCGGAGGCATCCATCTCATCGGATCATCTATTCCAGAAGATTGACTGATGCACATAGTAACTCACCCCGCTTTCGGGATCCACATTGGAGTAGTAGTAACCGGAGGCTTCGTAGTTGTGATCAAGGGGCGCCCTTCGGCTCCGGTGCGGGTCAAAGGGTGATGGGGCGACCAGCGCGATTGCCCCCACCATCAGCAGCAGGGCGAGGGTGCAAGCGGGCCGCGGGAAGAGCATCTCGATGCAGCTGATGTCTCAGACCTCCTCTTACACGTGTTCACCTCTGCTTCCACGGAGGAAAGAGGGAATTTTAAGAATACATCGCGACCGAGATATATGCACAGCTTGACTCAAAGGTGGCGGAATTTTTGTTTGTATACGGATTTGCATGAAAATGTGTTGGTAATACCGCACTGCGGGGTAAAGATGGAGACGAACACGAAAATTTCGAATCTTGGAGGAATTGGCGGTGTCGTGGAAGGGAGTGATAGGTAATGGCGGTTGGTTCATTGCCAGGCATTTTTGGGCGAAACCAGATGTTGAAACTACGATTCTGAGTTTCATTTCCAGTTGGTTGCAAAATCTTTGTCTTCAATGCTAACCCATTATCACAACAACGACGTCAAACCTCAGCTGTTGTGCAGTCTTGGTTAACAATACTGCTGATTAAGTATTTTTCCTAGCTCATGAAACTATTTTAGGCTAATAATCCGCTAAGAAAATGTAAATATATGCTTAGAAAATATTTTATTCTCAAAACGTTTTTAATAGTGTAGTTACCGGAGTGAATATGGCACACCAAATTTTTGTTTATTTGGTGATTTCATCGTGCTAGTAACTATTTTTCTGGATACCACGGATTTGCCAAGAAATCCTGTTGGTCTAAGGCATAGGCGTACGTAATTTGGGGGTGGCAAGGGATGGGAGTTGCCCCCCCCCCTCCACCCATTATTTTGAAGTAAAAATTTTTCTAATATTGCAAATTTGGAAAGAGAAAGTTATCAGAGGTATTTTTCGTTTTTCTGCTTAATTAAACTCAAGGAATTAATTAACGCAAAGTAATAAATCGAACATGATCGAATCGAAATCGAAAATAAACAATGTTAGCAATAATTCTGCGGTCGAAAATAGTTCTCAAAAGGATTTAAAATATACCTACTTGCCCGGACCCCTCAGGCAATCCCTGTCCCATCATCAAAATGCTCCAATTATTCCCATGGCCGATAGATAAAGGATTATCCTCGAGAAGACCTTGAGGAATTAATCAAGTCGATCGCCACCGAAAGGTTCAATGAACGGTGTGAGAAATGGCCAATACTTTGCGATTGAAAATTTAAGCAGCGCATAGGGCTGCTAAGCCGTTTCCCAATCACACAAAATATTTAGGTGCCCCAGCATAAAGATAATTGGGTGAAGTGGAAATAGAAGCCAGTTTCTACAACCTTTCCGAAAACCTTTGGTGGACTTTGGGGGTGAGGATGTCACTAATTTAACCTTCTGTTGAACTAATAGTGATTGGATTGTTAATATTCAAATGTGAAACGATGAGTAGATGGATTAAGTTTCCCTTGGAAAAATTTGATTGAATGAAAAGGAGGGGCTAGTAAAGAAGACCTAAACAACCCTAAAACTGTGCCGGCTTCACCCCGGTGTTTGGTACTTGTACTAATTAGCTACATGTAGGGAAAAAAGTGAAAAAACTTTGAGTAACCGATTTGGTTCCTTAGGTTCATTTTACACTTTTACACCACGCATGATGTTATTCATACCACGTAGGCTAAATTTAGTCCAGCCGAGATTCGCATAGCGGTGAACAGACAATTTTGTTTACATAAAACGAAAGATAAATGTCCTTTCGGTCAAAATGCCAAATATGAAAAAGTTTTACTCAGCGGTTAGCCTGGTAATTAATCGTTGAGTTTGAGCATTTTTACATGGGATCTTATGGAGTTGTCTCCCAGCTTCCCCAAAAATAAAATTATCGTGGAATTAAAGGGGTGAACTGACGCAAAGAAACTTGTTTCTACGAGCAATATGAACTAAGGAACTTATTTAAACTATATTTTATCTGTTAATGCCAGATTTTCTGTCAAATTCGAAAAACCGTTCGAAAATGGTGTACCGAGGTGGCCGAGGAGTAACTCAGGTTATTTGAATGGATGGGCGTATATGGCTCGTTTCGTCGCCTCCGTTCCACCTCTGATTTCTTCAAGAATTTGAGAAAGAAAAGCCGCGATACCATGATGACTTGCAAACACGTCCGTGGCCGACATTCAAACTGTTCCGCTTAAGTCAGCACTCATGACTTGAGATCTTGCAGTACACAACGCTATTTTTGGCTGCAAGTGAACATTTTGTGGTGCAATGCCCAAATATTTGTCGAAGGAGATAATTTTTGAATATTGCTCTCTCTCATCTTTTGTATTGCTGAATGCATAATTATCTCTGAGAAAAATGTTCAGGAAAATAATGCGGCCCAAAAATAGTTTACGACTTACTTAATATGTTATTATAATGTGCACTCCTCAATGTTACGGCTGACATCTCCGGTTAATTCTCCTTAAAGTTCAGGAAATCTTGACACCGGGTTTTCACACAAAGCTGGTGAAATTGCAGATGTTCGTTTGCCTGCATTCATTCATAGTAAACTCTCATTTCGTCCCTCTTTGAATGGTTGCATGGCTCAATGTCGACCCGGATGACAACTACCCGCAGCCGGTGTACCATTGCACAATCCAACGATTTCCCGCTTTTACGAAGACATGGCGAGCGACGGTGAGGGAGGCTCAAGAGACAAGAACTGAATTCGCACAGAGCCGCATACAAATTGCACTCAACACTTAAATTAGGAGATTCGTATTATTAAAACCATTCGCGCCGCAAAAGTCAACCATCATTTCTTTTCCTTACTGTTACAAACCATTTGTAAGACATTTAGGAATAAAATCCCAGTAATTCTCGCTCATAGCCTTCAGTGCTTCTAGTACTCGTTGCATGCCAGTGCATCTTGAGCCTTATATTATTATTATTAGACGTCTTACGCTGCATTTTTCGCGAATCCCCAGAACCTTCCGTAACTTTGGACCTTGATGCCTTTCTTGATAATTCGTATCCTCCATAAGCACCGTCATGCTCCGTTTAGGTACGCGCAATCGCAAGTTCTACAATGATCTATTGTGAAACTTGCGATTGTTGAAAACTTCTTTCCCACATTGTGTTAATGAGTAAGCTAATATGAAAACGATAAATTGTTATTATATTTCTTCTTAGGAGTATTTCTTAGTAATCTTAGGAGGAGTAGTTAGTATATTTAGTCTTTAGTCTTAGGAGTAAATATAAAGATGCAACAAGTCTAATTTTTCGAACGACTCTTGATAAAGGATATTACCTTCTGTGAAACGATATTTTTTTTAATTCGAATTAATGTGAAGTTAGGTTGCCGTGTTTTGGACGCTATCATACTACAACAAATAAGTACTGTAGTACAGTAGCGGTAACATACTACGTCATGCAGTACTCATTGACATTAAAATCGCTGTAAATCTTTGAGGCCAGGCCATCATTCACACAGTTGCATGTAATTTACGCCGTTGAGAAGAGGGTTTTGCGAGAGGAGTCGAGAGGTTTGTAAATATAATTTCCCCTATAAATACAGTTTGACTGGCAGTTACTGACCTTGAGGTGACCTGGTAGAATTGCTCACTGCTGCGACCTGTGCCGTCGTAATGAAACTTGGAACATGTAACCTCACCCTGAGTGTTGCGCCGCTCTTATATACGCGAGTCGATCCGTTTCCTTCGGTTCGGCGTCTAAGACGGCGGAGCTTACGATAGTTCTGATAAGCAAAATTGGATGACATCGCCTTGATGGGGGAAAATGGTCCAATTATATTACTAAAGCTTCGCGAATAATTGCGGGTCGTAAAATTGATGACAGACGCAGATGGATGGGTAATCACTTTCGTGTCGCTGATGAGCTGGGAGGAATAGTTAGTGCCTGTTCCGCGTCTCCTCCTCATCTCCCTTCTGTCGCCTTCATTCCATGTCTCCAACTCAAATCCGTAATCGAGATGGAGCAGACCGCGGGGACATCGCAATAGCAAGCGTTTTATGATTCACCACACTGTTATAATCATCAATAGCTCACAGTATGCGCAATTATAACACTCTTGGTGGGCTAAAATATTTCAAAAGAGATTTGTATTCTTTAACAAATTGCCTTTGTATGGAGTGTGCTAACATATGGATGCGAGACCTATACACTAAGGAAGAGTGAAAAGTTCCAAACTTGAAGCTGCAGAAATGTGGTTTTAGAGGAGGGTTACAATAATTAGGTCGTGGGTGACGAACCTATGGCACGCGTGCCCAAAGTGGCACGCGGAGCTGGGAGGGCGCTGAGGAGGGATATCTCTATCTCACTCGATGGGTTGGCACGCGAATCGAGCGAGTAGTACACTCTTATATTTCATAACCTTTGGCACTCAATCGCCAAAAGGATCGCCACCCCTAAACTATGTGGACCGATAGAAAAACTAATGAGCAAGTATTAAATGAAGACCATACTGAAAGAGAGCTATTGGAAACAATTAAAACAAGAAAAGCAAAGCTCGTTGGACGCTAACTTAGACACGACAACTTCATAAAAAATATTATGGAAGGAAAAATTCTAGGCAAAAGACAGAGAGGACGACCGAGAACTTCGTACATAAAAGTACTGGCGATGGAAATGGGATGCACCTCGTATACAATGAAATGAAGAGGAAGGCTGAAAAAAGAGATTGTTTGAAGTCGTGACTGCAACAACAAGGATAACATTTAGAAGAGAAGAACAAATTGTCGAGAGCTGAATTCCATCACACAGCTGAATGAGATGATTCTTTAAAGGTATACGCTCACATCCGAAGCATTCTAAACTTGTAACATTGTGGATTCAATGTCGCTTTGTAGGTTGAATACTCAAGCAGCAATACATTTCCATGTTAAAATGATACTCAGCCTAAAGGAAAATCGTTTAAAAAATCCATGCGAGTGCACTTTTCTATATTCGAGGTGAAATCCTCGCGTATCGATGTAGAAAGTAGTTCCGACAAGACAAAGTTGAAACATAATGTCTTCTCATTTATGACTGAAATTCGATGTCTTGTTCTTTTGGATATCTGAAATAACTCCAATGGGACTAACAGCTAATCGGAAATCAAAACATTCAAGTAATGGTCCACTAATATTTTTATTATTTACGACCCGGGTTTCGTCGCGTAATGACATCTTCAGGTACAAATATTATTCCACATGGGTATATGTACAAAATCAGGTGCAGAGGAAGGCGGGGAAGGGAAGGGAAGGGAGGGGGAGAAGGAAAAACCGTTGGAGTATGGTGTAATGGGTAAGGGGCAGGTAGGGAGGGGTCGGCGAGGGGGGGGAAGCGTTGGTCTGATGGGAGAAAATACGGGGTGGCGGGAAGGGGAGGGGAAGAGTGGGAGGGGAAAAATAAGAAGAAAAAACATACATTTTTCTAAAAAAATTTAAAAATACAATGTATACACAGGTCGACGGTGATTAGCAAGCCCAGGCTATTGATGAGAGTACAGTTCAAATGGATGGCTCTTTGTTGATGCTCAATGATGGTTTAATTACTGGGAAAACCTTGAAGAGGTAAAAGATTATACACAATGTATTCACAAGTCACTGAGATTAGCAGTCTGGGCTATTGATGCGGGTGAGTTCCAATTGGAGGAGAAAGCACTTGGGAACTTTGTTTATGGCTACTGATGATCACTTACATGGAAAACCGTTGAGACTGGGAAGACCGTTAATGGGGGGGGGGGTGGAGTGAGAAGCACTGTAAGGTGGAGTGAGAAGCACTGTTGTCACTGAGGAAATAGTTCATTTAGTGTGGGATAAAGAAGGGGAAGGGGGAGTGGGAAGGAAACTATTGCTCATTCGCCAGGGGCACGTTGTTCTTGGAGTGCTGGATGATCTCCAGCGATTCCAAGGCGTCGAGTCTCCTCCAATTTCTTTCTGAGTGAAGGACCACCGGGATGAAGTCACTCCTATGTTTTTGGTCCAGCAGGTGCTTGGCGAAATCCGACTGCACTTTCTTCTTATCAAAACAATGTTTATGCTCATTCACTCTTATTTGAACACTTCTTTCTGTTTTCCCTATGTATATGATTGACACCACATTTATTGCACTTCAGAGAATACGCACCACTTTTTTGAACGAGTGGGAAGGGGTCTTTGGCGTTGCATGCATCTTCATCTTAAATTCCGTCCTGTTCGGTGGCTCAAACAAAACTGTTGGCGAAGTGATCTTATAATAGAGCAAAAATGATAATTTTTGTACCTGAAGATGTCATTACGTGACGAAACCCGGGTCGTAAATAATAAAATTTTAGTGGACCATTATTTGAATGTTTTTATTTCCGATATGGAGAGGTTCCACAAAGTGAAGCCTGAATTTATCAGCTAAAAGCTAACCTTAGTTTCAGCTGAACATCTAAACGATGTAACAAATAAATGATCAAAAGTTTTCTGATATGCCAATGTAGCGGCTTAGTTAAACTTTGAAATGTCGTTAATGACCTCAAAAATGTATTTGAGTAGGTCTGTCCAACAAATTGCCTCAATGGTAAACATTACCATGCGTTGCTTAGGTGGTCGGGACATAAGATCTATTCCAAGGAGTCTCTGACATAGAGAAGGGAAGGGCTCCCTTTCTAACTATTTATCTCTCCTGTGAAACCTCTTCGTTTGCTTGTATACGCTAAGCTCCCTTCACCTCTCCAAAACATTCTTCAAAACTGAATTTCAACGATTTCCGATGGTTTTTCATCCTCAGACCTCAATATAGTACTTATCTCTGCTCTTCAAATGAGTTGTTCCCGGTTACCTCATCACGATATAGTTACTTAGGGCTATTTTCCCCAATGCACTTCAATGGTAATTGTTCTCGCGTGCATCTTCATCTTAAATTCCGTCCTGTTCGGAGGCTCAAACAAAAATGTTGGCGAAGTGATCTTATAATAGAGCAAAAATGAAAGGGACAGAGAGAGAGAGAGCTGAGTACGGTACTATATGTAGTTCTAGGGAAGAAGGATGAGAATTCACAGCACATTTTTGTGCCAATTTAGGCTTTAAATTTGTCCAATACAATTATTTTTCTCATAAAGTCAAACTTGCAATTGTTAGTGCATAAAGGATTTCTGGTTAATGTCCTTTGCAAAATTTTTGTACGTCTTTTCTTTCAAATGGCTATTTGGGCCAAATGTTAATTTTATTATTTAATGAGCCATTTATATTGTGATCACTTTTATGCAATTTTCTACAGATTACATTTTTCCTACAACTTAAATTGAGTCAAAAATAATACTTACCAGACGCATGACTTCTGGTGGTCAAGAGAGTATTTGGATAATATTACGGATTACAGTATGATGTATTTCTCCTCATATGTGACCTTTATCCGTGCTGAGGAGATAATTGGGGATATTTTTATAAATCCTGCGATAGTACGCAAAATGGTGCACATTGTTGCGTGGTTGAGTGATTTGTATACAATTAAGGATTTCAATTCCGGTGAAATTTCAGTTTTCCTATTCAGACACGTGTAGTGTTTCAGTTTTGATGCATGTGTTCCGATTTTCAGCAATGATTCCATGCCAGTAACATTTTTTGCAAAACTAGATACTAAATGCAGTGATGCACAGTTTTCTGCAAATGGAGTGCTTTTAAAGAGATTACCACCGTGCAGGAAATGTCCCCAAGGGGTTTTATGGTGTCCCCTATGGGGATGGATCCCCCCTTGATCCCCATGGGGATCCCCAAAGGGGACACCTCATGTCCGCTTGGGAACACCCCATATCCCCTTGGGGACATTTCCAGCAGGGCATGCCATAAAAATATGCTTCATGGACAGTTAGTGACAGATATTCTTTAACTAATTAGTTTTACTCAACTCAAGCTGCTCAACGTTTTTTCCCCTTCAGAATAACTCAATCTTCCGACGATGAGTGAGTCATTGATTTCATTGTAATAGGAATACTTAACCTTTCTGCTACAACTCCAATGCATTATCCACACTCCATAGCGTCAGCAATGCCATCATTTATCATCATGGGTGGCTCAGGGTTAATGCCTCGTTTGTCTCATCATCTTTTCGGGCTTTGTTTAGACTGTAACTGAGACGTAATGAACAGCAGACTTGACCATTTTACCGGCGAGAAGTAAGCTAAAAGAATTGTATTCATGCATGGTGGTAATAGATGACCAAATGGTAAAATACAGTTTTGAGGAAACAACATATTTATTCAGTTATCAACAAGTATGTAATACATTGAATATGTTATGCAAGCACAAGCACTTAGCAAAAATTGTTGTATCTTCTTGTGAAGGGCAGAAAAAAAAGGTTCTGTGAGAATATGTGGGGGATGTCTTCACATTAATTAGGACTGAACCCTGGAAAATTCCAAGCTGTTGTAAGGTTATTAACTAAGCTTAAAAAAACACCTAATTTCCCGTGCTTTCGCGAATACATTCTCAGGTACTTCCCTATAGTTAGTAAGTTGCTTGCTGGTTGCTACTGTGTATATACTCCTATTTACCCTGTGACTGGGTATATCCTGGTTGATAGCCACTTGGGGAGTAAGGATTGTAGTTTCCTTGTGAATAATCGTATCCCATAGGATAGCCAGATCCTTGAGGATAGCCGTATCCCTGAGGATAGCCGTATCCTTGGGGCTGGAATGGCCTCTGGGGGTACTGTAGATACTTCGGGTACTGTAGATACTGGGGGTAATGATTTTGCACCACTGACAGGAGCGTATGCAGGAGATGATTAATGGCTTGATCCAAATCGATTCCCGGGATTGTCCGGCGCTCGCGACGGTACTCCTTTCCAACCGACGATCCCAGCATTTCGCGTTCCAAGTCCTTTGAAGCACTCAAGTTGGCCATTGTAATGAATGCCAGGATGCAGATCAGACTGTAATTCCTCATCCTGTGGGTGAATGAAATAGGTTATCATGAGAAATACATTTATAATGTTATCTCGGGACTGACTTACGCGGATGAAACAGCTGTCTTGTGCTCTATAATTATCTTCTGGTCTCTTTATAGCTGTTCCCTGGACAAGACGGCCATAGCTGTGGACGTTTTACATAGTATTTTTGGAAAACCAGGGACATCAAACTCTCATGTCTTGACAGCAAACTCATCGACTGCAGGAACCGTCACGCATTATTCAGGCTCTCAAGCTTTGACGGCGCTAAACGCCGTAACTCCAAATAGACTACACCTCAATCATGGCCGCTGTAGCTGTCTTGTCCGAGGAAAGGACCTGACGAAACGAGTGCTCTTCACAGTTGTCTTTTCTGATATCTTTAATGTGACCGTTGCTTGACAATGGAGTAAAACAAACATAGCCAGTTGCATTCAATATTTGGCGAGGAAAAACCGCACAGACTTCTATTTTCGTGACGAGTAATGAAATTGACCGACGAGTAGCAAATCAAAAACTCTGTCTTTTCCTCTCCGTTATGGCCTCAAGTTTATTTCGCTATTATGGTCCCCATGTGAATTCCAACGAATCCTCACACAATAAAATTGATATTCATTTGGTCTCTGCATTTTTAAGGAATTCTTCTGTGTGAGTTGGTTGTATGACGACAGATTTTGTGACTATCCTACCGCAGGCCGCAGGTTGACATATTATTTTCCGCATTCATGCAGAGCAGTCTTTAGCCAACTTAATACTGTATGTACCGCGCTTAGACAGTGTGAGGTACGGATAACTCTTTTCCAGGCGTTGTCTCGAAAATATCCGCCTTCGCTGTCGGAATGCATAGGTGATTTTATTAATTCAGGAGCCTATCTAATTTAACCCAATTCTATAAGCAAATATCGATTCTCCTAAACTAATATTATGGCCTCTTCGAAGGGAATTTTGCGTCCTGATTCGCTGGATGCAGTTTAAGCGAGACACCGCTTCCAATAAAGTTCAATAAATTTGGCCTGACCGTGAATAAAAATTCTTTCCAATATTGCCAAAATGAGCTTTCCTCAGATGCCAAAATATCAGTCTAATTGGCTATATTGGCTATATTGGCTAATTTTTGAGATTACTGCCAAAAAACAACAGATATTTTAATTGAAAATTGTACTGGAATGCCGTGGAGAGAGATTTTATTTTTAAAATGAAGACTTTTCAGCCTAGTTATTCGTCAGAAATTAACTAGTGTTAAGTCTGAATAAACTATCAACTATTTTCAAAAATTAATTGATCACCGCTGATTTTTTTACGGAATCGCCTCAAATCTTCGGTTATTACGGCGTTTTCAGAATACAGCGAGAAAAAAATGAGTCAAAGGTAACTTATGGATTAATATTTAGCTAATTATTAATTATATCGAACGTGCAAAACAATATTTGTGCGCCATTGGTACCGCAATATTTACTTAACGCTTCTTAGGGCTACTGAAATGGAAAAATAAAATTCGAGTGCAGTCTGCATAATTTGACAAAAGGTAAATATCTCGTTCCAGCCAATTCAAAGCGCTCTCTGAGGTGGCGGAGAGGATGGACGGTGTTTATTGTTTTCCTCTGTCGCTCTCCGGTGGCTCTTCCACGCGCACGCTCGTCAACTGTCAATTTTCACCTTTGGGTGGACCTCCCTTCTGGAGCAAGGGACGGGTAACATCTCTTAGAACCACTTCTGGTCCTCGGACTCTATGTTTGAGCGTTGGTAATCATGGTCACATAGCTGGATCATGCGGCCGCATGATGTTCACTCACAATCCTGTCAGTCTCTTCGTAGTCCCTGGTCATCTTTGGTATCCTGGCATTGATGAACGTGGCAGAAAGGAAGACGTTGGAGAAAAACCGGAAAAAACTAATACCTACACCTTAGACCTGAAGAAACGGACAGGATGGCAAGTAAGACTCGTCCCGCTGATCACTCACGAGCAAGAAATCGCGAAAATCACAGAGATAATCAATCCTATGCTCTGAAACCAAAAAAACAAACGGAATTCATCACGGGTGTTTACATTACGCTGACAGCTGCTCATGTTTTTTGTGATTAAGTGTTTGTCACCTAATGATGAATTGCTTTTTCATTTATTTTAACGTTCACCAATTAACCAGGAGATGAAATACCATTTAACTTCCTGCATAATACTTCACTGTATGTATACAAAATAAATGATTATACAGCAACGAAAACAAAGAAAAGAGTATCATTACAGTCATCGAAATGCCTTTAAGTTTCCTCTTCACATTTTGCGAACTCAGGTTTATTTTAGAATTGAAATCACCGAGAACATTTGTTTCCACTCAGTTAATGGTGTTCGGAAGCCGTGTTCGAAATTATGTGAATAAAATGGCTTAGGAAAATTAACTGCAAACATGATTACCTTCTTCAGTCTTTCTAACTCTCTCTCCGCCAGTCTATATCGACAACTTGGGTGGCCTTTAGTTTCTTTTTCATCCTAAGGGGGCAAATATACAGAGATTTTGTAAAATAAGAGTTTACAACCAATCACCCTCGTTATAAAAAGTTATATTCGCAGGGTTGCCTGGAAATGTACCCAGTCAACCAAAACGTGCATTATTTAACCAGCATTTGAATTAAATGGTACCAGTCATTAGATTTTACTTTAACCACGCTGCCTCCTAAATGTTTAAAGTTTCAGGGCTTTGTGATAATTCTTCTGTGCGTGTGTATGTCACTGAACTCCTCCTGAATGGCTGGACCCATTTTGAAGAAGTTTTTTGTGTGTGTTTGAGTGTTGTCCCTGGATGGTTTAGATTCACAATTGGACCCGGCAGGTGGCGCTGCGATTGGGTTCTAGGATTTTTTTTACGAATTTAAAAAAATATTTTTCGCATATCAGAACATATAACCCCAAAATTTCACCCCCCACCCGCTCCAATATTTTTAAAATGAAAAAAATCGTAAGTTCATGAATAATTGACCGCTAAAACCTTCTGAGAAGTTCATGAGTAAATGACCATCTGAAAATAATTTATAGTTATGTTTGTGTACAATAGGTGACGCTGGTGTCGAATTCTGTGGCATTTGACGTACGCATCAATACATACGCTAGTCGTCGCACTCGCGTCGTCAACTTGGCGTTGTTTTGACATTTCAATTTATGTTCGCTGCGTTTCGATATTCCACGTATCACAATTGCGTACATAATGAGTGTATTATTCATCGATAAAACATATTGAAATAACGTTTTAAATTATGAATGAAGTGTACTAAAATACATACATTGTGCAAATGGACTCGTTGTCAAAAGTTAAATTTTTTTATTGAATGTCATTTATTAGTACAAAATACAAGTCCATAGTTCCCTTTGGATGGGTTACAAGGCATTTGTTATATCTTGGGTATGGTCCTGCTAAGCATTATGCTTATCAGCAGGTTCCAGGTTTATCATATCCATTAGCATCAATTTACATCTTTACATATATACATTTAAACATAAATAAATATAACCAGTCTTATTTTTATATATTCATATAGGTATTATCCTCAATAAAATCACTAAAACATAAAAATATTACATTTAAATCTTTTTGGCGTTGTACGCACATATGACATATGTAAAGCATCAGTCCTTGGATTAGCATTTCCAGTTGCATCAATTTACCTCTTTACATATATACACTTAAACATAAATACAATATAGTCACCCTCACATGCATATAAATATTGTCCTCAATAAAATCACTAATATATAAAAATATTACATTTAAAATATTTTTGGCATTATATGCACATATGACAAATATAAAGCATCAGTGCTTGTATTAGCATTTCCAGTTGCATCAATTTATCTCTTTACATTAATGCATTGAACATGAATACAACTTAGCCACCCTTACATTCATACACTCACATAAATATTATCCTCAGATAAAATCACATAAACATAAAATTATTAAATTTAAACCTCTGGCACAACATGCACATATGGCCCAAGTAAAACATTAGTGCTTGGATGTCTCCAGAAAGTACTTTTTTAACTTAATTTTTAATTCTCTAATAGATTCTATTTGCTTCAGATCATTAGGTAAGTCATTGATCTGCATTGGTATCTTAACATTCATTCGGTTTTTACCATAGTTATTATAGTATCTAGGTACGTAGTAATGTGTCAAATTCCTCATTTCCATGGAGTGATTATAATCTTTATGGATCTTTAATGTATCGTTGAAATAATTATTTAGTATCAATACATATTTATAAAGCTCATTTACATTTAATATTCCCAGTTTTGCATACATTGATTTATATTGATCGGTATACCCCTTAATTTCTGTTTGTGCTGAGCCTATATTCTTATCACTTCGTTTTGAGTCATATCCTGTATATATTAATTTGAGTATTTTTTTCTGTGTTGACAACAGAGCTTTCTTATAACAGT
This sequence comes from Ceriagrion tenellum, assembly GCA_963169105.1. Taxonomy (NCBI): domain Eukaryota; kingdom Metazoa; phylum Arthropoda; class Insecta; order Odonata; family Coenagrionidae; genus Ceriagrion; species Ceriagrion tenellum. The sequence continues at coordinate 174,861,824 of OY720633.1, forward strand.
TTGCTGTGTTTCCCCATATAGTTATTCCATAGCGTAATATTGATTCCACCAATGCATAATAAATCATCACCTTGATATCTGTTGGGACTATTGTATTAATTTGATACATCTAGTAATTAACTTTCCTCAATTTACTATTTATCTTAACTATATGTTTATCAAATTTAAAGTACTGATCAATGGCTATACCTAAGTATTTATAGTGTGAAACTTGTTCCAGAGGGATGCAGTTACAAGTCTGTGAAATGTGCTTTTTATGTAGACATTTATATTCATGCAAATAGAGTTTCATGGGAGTTATCTTATATCCTTTATTAATAATTTGCATTACTTTAGATTTATCAGGGTTAATTGTTAGGTCATGATCATGTGACCATACTGCTATGTTGTATAGGTCTTCTTGCATGCACTTTACAGCCTGGGTGATATCTTTGTGGGTTGTTATCAGTACCACATCGTCTGCATAAAGTAAAACATTAGCATGCTTGATGGATTTAAAGACTCCATTTACATAAATTGTGAACAATATAGGTCCCAATACGGATCCCTGAGGTACACCATATTGAGTAATCTTGTAGTTACTCTGCATATTATTTATCTTAACTGCTATTTTCCTGTTTGACAAATAACTTTTAAACCATTTCAGAGCATTTCCTCTGATTCCTGCTTTCTGAAGATCATGTAATAAGATCTCATGATTAACAGTATCAAATGCTTTTTTGTAGTCGATAAAGGAAACAATTACATGCATGTTCTTATCGAGACTGGAGTTCACTATGTCCGCAAATTTTTCTAATGCTTCTCTAGTACCTTTTTTCTTTTTGAAATCCAAATTGATATCTTTTTATAAGTCTATATTTTGAGATAAAGTTAGTTAAGTGAGAAGCTACATATTTTTCAAGTATCTTGCTGAGAGCTGGTAAAAGTGATATTGGTCTATAATTATTCAGATCAGTATATGAGCCGTCCTTATATATTGGCCTGATAAGAACTACCTTCATACCCTGAGGCACTATTCCTTCATTAACGCTATTTTTAACAAGAGTGGTCAGAACTGGTATTATTGCCAATTGACTTTTAATATCCTTTACTCTAATTTTATAATCTCCGAAGGCTTTGTTTCTTAAATTTTTAATGATATTAGCTATTTCAGAATAACTAGGCTCTGGCAGATGCAAGCTATTTATTGTTGACTGTGAACAAGACTTTCCCAACTTATTTGAACATATCATTTTTAACTTAATTATGCCATCAGTAAAAGTAGCAGCAAAATCATTACATATTTCACTAATATCCTTGTCACTACAAAGGTGATTCATGATCACGTCATCATTATTTTTGACATATTTACCCTTGATAATATTGAAGTTCCTCCAAAGTTGTCTCCCATCTTTAGCATTACTGATAAGGATACGGTTGTAAGTTTCTTTTGCATGAACAATTTCTTTTACACACTTATTTCTCAGCCTTTTATATTCTTGGTGATAGCCTCTATTAGTCCTATTACTTTTCCATTTTTTATATGCTTTATCTCTTTGATGCATTTTCTGAATAATATCATAAGTTATCCACTTGTTTCCCGGTTTTATTCCCAAGCTATCCCTCTTCCTTACAACCCTCCTTGAGATCTCATGTATCTGATCAAATATAGCACACATTTTTTCATATAATTTAATTGTGCTGGATTCTTCCATTAGAACATTCCAATTTTGACTTTTTAATGCTGAGTTCACCTTTCTATCATCAATCTGATATGTCAAAGAAATATTATCCCTGTGTTCGACACTCAGCTTTTGTTGGAGGTTGAGTGTACACCCCACCATATGGTGGTCAGCTAATTTTGCTTTAATTAATATGCCCTCAATGTTTTCAGTATTGCCATTGTAAAATATATGGTCGATACAGGATTGGTGAAAATAACCATTTTTTTATCTGCTCCCTAGTACAACTGTTTATGACAGAGGTGAAACCACAGCTAGATAACATATTAAGGTATCTAATTGAGGTAAGGTTGAGTCTATCTTTTATATTTATATTCATGTCACCAATTATCAGTGTTAAGAGACTTATCATAAGTTAAAATCCTTTCTAATTTATCTATAAATAGAGATTTATTGAGATCGGGAGGTCTGTATATAATAATTATTTGCAACGTATAGCCTCTGACTGAAGCCTTAGTTATGATTGATTCACAACCTATCAAATTTTATTCTGTCAAACCAGTGATACTTCGTTTTTAATGAAAAAAAGAAACCCTCCTCCTCTTCTACCTTGCCTTAGGCTATGAATAGGTTTATATCCTTCAATTGTATACATTTCTACTTCTTCTTCACACATGTTAACTTCTGTTAGAATTAGTCCAACGAGATTAACTTTTTTCACCAAAGTATTTATGTTCACTACAAGAGCATTCCAATTCTTTCTTATAGATCTTATATTTAAATGAATCAAAGAATCACTTCATCTACGTAACATCTACGTAATACCCTGCGAACCACCACGAGGGTGTGTGGCAGGGGGTGAAGGTCACCAAACATGCACTATTGCCATGTAAGTAGGATATATAAGGTAGACATGCTAGAAAATAGGGTCACCGTTTATTAAATACTGCAGTAGATTATTAGTTATTGCAAGTAATTGCAGTAGTAATTACAATATAATATTAGTTACTACGGTATAGTACAGGTTAAAATCTACATAATAAGGAAGGGATTATTGGTAGTTATTACATGCATCATGCTCTATAGACTATTCTAACTATATTTCACCTACCTATCCCTTTTGCTACGTTGCCTATTGTTCTCTCTTATGGTACGCGGGAAAAATGACATTTTAAATCTATCGGTACGACAATCTATCTCTCTAATTTTGTTAATATGGTCCAACCTAGCATAATACGCAGGGGTTCTTAATATATATCTAACGTCATCTGTGAACAAATCGGTTTCGAATTTACTTAAAAGGTTTAACCTAAATTTTAACCTGCGTTCTGATAGTAATTCCCATCCTAGTTCTTCTATTAAACTCGTAACACTAATACAATTATCATAACGACATTTAACAAACCTAGCAGATCTCCTTTGCACGCGCTCTAATTCTTTTATCATACCTTCCTCGTACGAATCCCATATACTAGCGGCATATTCTAAATGAGGCCTCACAAGTGTAAAATGGCTTCTTTCTCGGACTCTCTCATCGCATTTGCCTAGAACCCTTTTTATGAATCCTAATCTACGGTTTGCTACACTAGTTATTTCCCTGATGTGTTTCCCCCATGACATATCTTCACTGATGGTGACGCCTAAGTATTTAATTGATTCTACGTTACATATTTTGTTTTCTTTGATGCAATAATTATCGCGCATTTCTTCAAATTTAATTCTAGCTGCCATCTATCACACCAATCATCAATCGCATCTAAATCCTTAGCTAAACACTGTCTGTCCTCTTCATTTCTAATTTCCTTATACACTACTGCATCATCGGCAAAAAGACGGAGCTTGCTATTTTTTACTACACTATTCAAGTCGTTTACGCACAGAAGAAATAAAATTGGGCCTATCACGCTTCCCTGGGGAACACCCGATGTAACTTTTACTTTGCCTGAGCTGACACCATCTAATACCACCCTTTGAACGCGTTCATGTAAGAAGTCTCCTATCCAGCCTACTATATTACTGTCTATTCCGTATGATGCTAACTTCGCGAGTAACTTACAGTGGGGAACCTTGTCAAAAGCTTATCTAAAGTCAAGAAACGCTGCATCTACCTGTACGTTACCTTCTCCGGAAACTAAAATATCGTGAACAAAAAGACCTAATTGAAGACCGTCCCTTTCTGAACCCATGCTGGTTTGTTATTAATAAATCCTGGCTGTCGAGGTGTCCCATTATTGATGTAACTATGATATGCTCTATAATTTTACATGATAGTGACGTTAAAGATATTGGTCTATAATTACATGGCTGCTCCCTATCTCCACTTTTATAAATTGGGGTCACGTTTGCTATCCTCCAGTCTTTGGGAACCGCGTGTTCTAAGAGGGATTATTAAATATTACTTTAAGATACGGAGCCATTTCGAGAGCTAATTCTTTATAAACACGAGCTGGAGGACCTGAGGACTTGTTCGGGCTAATGTTACTTAGTAAGGATACGATTCCGCTACAAGATATATCGATTGGGGGCATTGGTTGTTGAAATCGGTCTGGTATGCTTTCGCGGAAACTATGCATAGATTGATTAAAAACACTCTGAAAAAAATAATTCAAACAATTTGCCTTATCTAAACTGGAAGTTACTATTTCGCCTCTATCATTTTTCAAGGAATTAACCGTTGACTTTTAAGTTCCCTGTACTTCCCTAACATATGACCAAAATGATTTCGGATTTCCCTCTAGTTGTTCTCCAAGTACTGTTCTCTTGAATTCGCTAAACGCTTTTCTAAGGGCTGTTTTTGCGGCTGCTTTACAAATTTTATAATGCTCGATGGTATTTTTTAGGTCGCTATTAGCTACATTTTTCTTCATTTTTCTTAGTTTCGCATGGCTAACTCGTTGGCGTTTTAACCATTTTCTAACCTCCGCGTTGTACCACCTTGGTTCCCTATTCTCGCTCTTATACTTATGAGGTATATATCTGTTGACAAGTGACCGTGTAATTTGGAGGAACTCTTTCCATGTATTGTCTGTATCGCTATTTTTGCTAATGTTCTCGAATTTTTCAAAAGATGTCTTTAAGTCAAGCCTAAATCCGTTAAAATCTGCTTTACTAAAAAGGTAAATCTTTCTTTTTAATTTTAAATTTTTTTCAGTATTGAGGGAAAATTTTATGTATACTACCTTGTGGTCGCTTATTCCATCGACATTTTCAACTTTAATTACTTTTTCAGGGATGTTTGTGGCAAGTAAATCGAGAACTTTCTCCCCTCTATTAGGCAAATTTACTATTTGATGTAGTGCGAGTGATGCGAACAGGTTAAGCAATGACTCGCAGATTTCCTTGTCCCTACCTCCTGACTTATGACTGCATGTTTTCCAATTTATCGATGGTGTATTGAAATTTCCACCTACAATTATCTGTCGTTCGTTACAATGGGAATTAATGGGAATGGGAATGGACCTGATCTGTTTCTCGAGTTCTAATTCTGAGTGTACATCGGAATGGGGTGGTCTATAGTAGCCACAAACATATATTACTTTAGAATTAGCACATTGAATGGTGCACCATACACTTTCTATTATATTATCGGGAATCACTTCTATTTTGCTGACTATTGTGTTCTTAACTGCGATAAATACTCCATCTCCCGGTCGACTCTCTCGATCTCTCCTGTATACCCTAAAATTTACTGGAAAAATTTCACTATCAGCAATATCGCTTGTTAACCAACTTTCGGTTCCTATAATTATGTCAGAATTAGTACTCTCTATAAGGTGATGGAATTCAGGTATCTTGCTTCTTAAACTACGACAATTAACTACCACTACTGAAAATTCCTCTATTTTAATATGTCTGCCTATTGTATTTGTGGGGTTCGTGTTTTCTAAATTATTGGGAAAGTTACAGTTTGGAAATTCATGGGTGTTGTTTTTATTTGTATGTTTTTCCTTTTTCTGTGCTTTCTTCCGTCCCGATAAACCTATACTGTGTTGTCTGGTCAAGTTGTTATTCTTTGCTATCCTGATGAGTGGCAAGTTATTTAATGGCCCACTATTTGACCTGCTCTCTTCCCTAAATATTTCTAATTTATTGTTATCTATTAAGCTTTTCCTAGGCACTAAGCTTTGTGTACCCTTTATTATCTGACTTTCCGGAAAAGCACTGATTTCGCCCCCACTAACTGACTTACTCTCTTGCCTACCATCTATGCTAAACTCGCTGGGTATGCTCAAATATCCTGCACGCTACCATCTGCGATGCCTCATACGTATAAACTTCTCACCTTATCCATAAAATTCATGTCAAACAATGAGTCATATTCAATATACTTGATTGCTGGCTTAGTGATGTAAGAAAACAAATCTATTGGTACTAAATTTGTTTTAAACTAATTACTGAACATAAGAAAACAAAGAGCATCACAAATTTTCCAAGGCTTTTTCGTTAACTATTTTAACAGCTTCTGAGTTGTCATCTTTCCTTACATAAATGTTTCCAGTTTTTACCCAAATATATTTATAAGAAGAGCAATGATTTTTAGTTTTCCATAGCAAGTCCCGATAAAATGTAGTCAAGCAATGGTTAATGTATACCTTGGAATTGTTTAATTTTCTTTTCAAACCATCAGATGCCAGTTTATTTTTGTTTTTCATCCATTTACTTTTTATTATGCTATTCCTAAATCGTACTATTATTTTGGATTTTAGGTTCTTTACTGGCTATTTTAGGTTTAACCACATAACAGTCGTTAATGTCCTCAATATCACATTTGTCCAACTGCAGAGCATTGCCTAAATTCATCACTTTTTCTTTCACATCATCATCTTTGTTCACTTTAAGCCCAATTATTTCTATATCATTAATTAGCTCTTTTTGTTCGAGCTGACACAACTTCTGCTCCAATTGTTCAATTTTTAAATTTTTTTCTTTGATGTCCGTTGTCAATTTGTCTATAACTTCTCTAAGTTCACTTATTTTGACATTAAAACCAGAGCATAACTCGAATAGGTTATTATATTTGTTATCGAGTCGAGAAAGAGTTCTTGTTATTTCCACTAGGCTAGAGTTTACATCTACTTTATCTTCACCTGTTTCAGATGTTTTCCTCTGCCTGCAGGTCATACATTTCCATGCATCCCTATTTTTTCTGGACATAGATCTGTACGTGGACTCCTTGACCCCGGCGCATTCGTAATGAATGTTACCACGGCAGGAGCAACAAACCACGTAGTCCCCGTCCGATGGCAGAGAATCACTGCATCTCGTACATATCATGGTATTTTAAATCCCAAAATATGAAGGAATGTTGAGAAAATTAGAGCAATTGTGATTGAAGAGTTTATCGCTTCTCTTTTGTTTCAGATCGAAATGTCAACAAGAGAGGGTTCCGAATGAAAGGTAGTAAAAAAGATATCCTCTTTACACTCTTGGAACACGCAATCGGTACACCGACAAGATTATAGCTTCGTACAGAACTTCACCAATTGTTAAATCTTATATCCACAGAATAACTCGAGGTTTGGCAAAAACTTTGCGCCACTTACTACACACAGCCAAGCGATTCGTTGTTCGACTGTCGTTTGTAGTTTACTTTGCGCGGCACGCTCCACTTGTCATTTAGTATACATTTTATCGAAAATTTGAATATCGATAAAACGTTTTCTGATCCCGCTAACAGCAGAAAACACAATGTTTGGGCAGGACAGCGTCTGTCGGGTCCGCTAGTTATGAATATTATTATAGCATGTTCCGGGGAAATACCATGTAGCGCGGGGGGTTTTCCGTATGCTTAACGGCCAATTTGGCTCTGCTTGCGTTATTTGTAACAAATCACTGGATAGATTCGTGTTCATGAAAGAAGCCCACGCTCAATTGCGAGTGCTTTCGAGCTAGGCGCAAGTTCGAGTGGCCGACGGTAGATAACTATCGAACGCAGCAACCGCCAGCGATTGCAAGGTTGATAAGTGAAATGAAACAGCTGAAAGCGGATTTCATATCGACGTTGGCGGTAAACAGAAACGTAGCAACGGTAACAACAAAGACGACCGTCAATTGAACATTAACTCAGCCTGATATTACGCCGTTATTACATTTTCAAAGGAATATTGATTGATTTTGATAGTACTTGTCGTGTTTTCATAATGTGTCGTCGTCAAGTCAAACTCCACATACCGTTCTTCATTTCTTCGGCTCGCCTCTATGAGGACTGTCACCGACAGCCGACTGCCGCCAACTGTTTCATCAAATCCGAAGCACCATGGTGCAGCAATCGCCGTCCACCGCTGGCCATCGTCGTAAATAGGAAGCACCCCGCATATCCTTTTCCTTCAGTTTGATAGTTGCCTAGGCGACGCTAAGTTTGGTAGCGGTGAAGTTAGCATGCGAAACATATTTTAGAGATCACTTCTCGTACATATAAAGCATCGGTAATAGTTACATGTAGAATTATATTTACTTTTCCACGAACTTATGGTGAAAAATAACTTGCTCGTGCGAATAACTTTCATAAATGGTGATAAATAGGACTTGCTTCGCTCGTGCGCCCAACGCCATCTCGTGCACAATTCGCATCTATTACGCACTCGTTGCTCAGTGTACTCGTATGGATGTTGAAGTATTAACATATAATTTTTCCCATTGCCTTTTACTATCAATTACTGCCATTCGATTTAACCTCCCGGGGATTGAATCGGTGTACACTGAAAATTGAATTTACGCAAAAGCAGGGTACAAATTGCTTTGGCCTAAGTTTTCGCGGCTATAAGATGTCTCCTAGTGAGGATTGACGTGCAGTGGTTTTCCAAAAGGCGTTAAAGGGTTACACTTTCGTTATTCTTGCGACCGATCTCGAAAAGCGTGATTACCTTATTTCTCCCTCGTCAATTCTTCACAAATGGGATGCCGGCTTCTCCAAGTGTCCAGCAGTTGTTATCACCCGTGAGGCAGGAGGAATGAATCCGTCCTTGTGTTACTCTTATATCATCATAATCGCCTGATAAATCCAACCCACCCGTCCCTGGAAATCACATAAATCTTCAAACACTTAAATCGATATCTTCTTTTAAAGCCCCAGAGGAAGGGATCTTTCTGAGAATGAGGATTGTTCCAAGAAAGTATATTCAGTGGGAAGAGACAGTGATAATAAATGTACATTACGTAATTAGGGAGTGAAGTAAGTCTTTTCGACGCAGCGTGATATCACCACCCGAGCCAAAAGCGAGGGCCGAGACTATAACGTGGATTGCGACCCGGGTCCCCATTCCATCCCGCGTAAAGATTACGACTTTTGTGCCGCATCTGAAGTTCGTTTTCCTCTCCTGTTTCGAGGGAAGAATGTGACGCCTCTGCTCCCTGATGTATTCACGTTGTAGCGTGTTGGGCTATTCTAGCAACGAATAATTTGCAATTATGAAAGTCTTATATGATTAATTTAGATTTTTCAACATATTTCATTTGATAAATTGAAACGGCAATTATTGAGAAAGTGAGTGATCTTAACGCGAATCCTCCGGAAGATTCTAGAAATGGTGATTATGAATGGAGAATTCCGATATTTTTTTTTGGCGGAACCTAAAGATATTTCAGATTATTTTTTACCTTAAAAATCAGTTGGTAGGTACAATTTAAATATTAATATTTTTAGAAGTTTATAGAATATGAAATGTTTAGAAAAGTGTCATAAAAGAAATTGAATTCTTAAAAAAATTAAGAAATAAATAAAAAGTGTTCAATGAAAAAATCGATTAGGTTTCTGTACAGCACTGTATGTATTTGATTTCCATAATAAGTGTAGTAATGACAGAGTGAATAACGGTTTATTACAGTTATAATTTAAGAATATTTTAGCGAAATTTTCTTTCCGATGTTGCAAAAAAAATCTTATACGTTACACGGGAAAAAAGTAGGACTTCGCAACCGAGAAGAAAAATCCCCAGCGAAGAAATTCCAAAGTACACAAATGGTCGATTCAGAGTACCAAGCTGGTTTGCAGCCGCCATATATCTCTCACGAGAGGAATCTCAACTTTTGGACCAATTGTTGTACTTGTAATCCTCTTCATATTCTCTAAGTCATATATTTTAATAGCTACCCCAGCTGAGAAAATGTAGCCAACTAGATTTTATTTAAGTTTGAAGATATTTTTTCCGCTTCTAGGAAACAAAAGGTTAGTTTCACAGGCATAGCAATAACTAAAATTGGTCTTCTGATTTATTACTTTAAGTTTAAATAATACTCAAATCTGAGGCTTTCTTGCATAGTTTTCTCGCTTCGAAGACCAGTTTCTTTTTAAGAAAAATGTTAATTTCAAGTTCCATTTCAACAGTGAAGAAATATAAAAGGAAAAATGAAAACGAAAAGAAATGTTTTTCCCTTATATTTTAAGTATTATGTTTCCAGTATCTCTCTTGTCTTTATTTTTTATGAAGATTTAGTAAACTGTATAGAGAAAGAGTCATGTAACATATAAAATATAACATGGTTATTCGACTACTTACTTAATTTCAACATAAACTTCACGCTTGTAATGAAAGTTTCGGTCAATTGTTTATTAAATGTTTCATAGGCTCACAATTAAGACTCTTTGGAAGAATCCTATGAAATTTAATGGAAACTATTGCCTACGAAAAAACTGCTCTATAGCTCTATAGCACCATCTGTAGAAATAATTGACATGTTTACTGAAAGACTTCACAAGTTGGCCGATGAAAGAAGTTCCACTTTTTTTTGGAATGGTACCCCTAGGAGAAAATTAGAATTAATGACACACACTTAGCTACATTGAGCTACGCAAAAAGACTAAATGTTGACCGGTTGAGAAAACTAATCTTCCATCACTATTTACGTAGGCTGTTCAAAATATAACGGAAATTTTTGTAAAAAAATTATAGAACTAAAAACTTTTTGTTCCTTTTATTCTTAAAATTAATCTCCCGATCTGGTAATGCTCTTATTCCAGGGGTGTTTCCACTTCGCCACACAGTCCTGGAGTGCTTCTCTGGGTGTAACGTCCCTTTCCCGTGTCAAATTCTTTTTTAGGTCGTCTAAGGTGTCAAAACGACGTCTTTGAAGCACTGATTTTAATTTAGAAAATTTATAAAAGTCACCCGGAGGCAGTTTGGGTGTTTTGGAGCCTCGACTTAGCACAATTATGCGATTATTTGCATAAATATTACGAATTTACCAGTGTGAGTGGCGTGTCGTAGTCGTTGTACGTTGTCATGGTCGAGGAGGGTCGTTTTGATCGACTGCGAACAATCGATGGAAAAGCTTTGCTGCAAACCGATCCGTGTTCAATTTTTTTGTCAAATATTATGGTATGACGCAATCAAGATTCATAACTTACCAGCAAGTTCTCTTACAGTTTGACGACAGTTGGCGAGCAACAGATCCTCGATTTTTCGTGTTATACTGCCGTCAGCTGACGTCGAAGGCCTTCCTGGTTGAGGTTTGTCCTGATCTGACCGATGACCATTTGTGAGTTGGGTAAACCATTTATAACACTGCGCACGACTAAGAGCAATGTCTTTTTAAGTCTTCATCAAAATGAAGATTGTTTCTGTTAAATGTTTCAAAAGTTACTCGCAAAATTGCATATTTCAACTTTCATCCCCGAAATTTGACGATTAAAATGATCGCTACAGTGACTAAATCAACTTCCATTTATTTGAGGCAAATGACGGGAGCTGGACAAGATTGTTAAAAATGGAAAACCATGGCTAATCGAGATGAAGAGAAAAATTCAGCGCTTCCAACCAGACGTCGCTAGAACTATCCTTTACCGCGCCAAAAAATCCCATTATTTTTTGAGCAGCCCTCGCATAAGGACGTACTATTTTTCCTCAAGCCTGCTGTGCTTCATTCTATACTGAGTTTCCTTGGCTGAATGATTGCGCCATGTCAGACGCGTGCTTAGAGTCACGGCATGCGAAACATACATACTTGTAAAAAAGTGCGTTTTAAATTATCGTGGAGATCGAAATCAGTGGATGAACGGGAAAGAGAAAATATTTTTTAAGGAGACAGAAAGTCCCACAAAGGCTCGTAGATATTTGCATATAAAAATAAGATCGTGACTCTCTTTAGTGTGACTAGTGATCGTTTAAAAAAATTGGGATACTAATGCATTGAATTAGCTTATTAATACTCATCGGAGATATCACTTGTGACATTGACTCAACATCTAGCGACACCTGAGAGAGCATTTGATGCGTTTCATTTATAAATCCGTGGAACGGACTGTTTCCTTGTGATGATGAACATTCCGTGAATATGCAAGGAAGCTCTTTTCTATAATTACGGTTTAATAATTTCGAAGAAGGTCTTACATTTAAAATGAAACCGGGATCGTCTCGGGTCAGCTTCGAATCGCCATTACGTTGGCAGCGGCAGATGACAGAAGTTACGCTCCCACCCGCACCCCTCCCTCTGTGTGGACCCTCAATGAATGGACGAATTTATGATAGGAAATGTGACACAGAGCCATTGACGACTCATTAAAAGTTTACGACGTCATTTGCATTGAACACCTTGACTTTGATTCTTATCGGACGACCTCTCGTTAAGTCAACTTGCGAGCGACATCATCCCTTTGAGGAAAGTGGCTTTCGGGGAAAACGATAGCTCTCCGGAGGTCATTTCCTGACTCACGTCCGGGGTGATTTCGACCAGAGTGATACTTAGATTGTCATTATAAATGGCCATGCAATCAGTGTCGACTATTAGCGATGCACAAACGTATGTGATCCTTTTAAGCCGCATAGCTTGTCGGAAGGTTTTTATTTTATTTCTTTGCAGCTAAATACAAAATACAACATTCTTAATTTAAAATATCGAAATAATGTTCAAATAGCGTTTATGAAACAGTGATCAAACTTAAGCCCATATCACACTATACTTTATCCAGTGGAAGTTCAAGGATACTCGCTAATATGATAGGGTTCCAATTTCGTGTGGTCCTGAACCAGCGCGATAGCTAACATGTACGATCACTATCAAACTGGCCGTGTTACTTGATTTCATCCTAGACGTGGCACTAGATTGCTACTGGCTACCCAGTACGGCCTAATAGCTGTCGATCGATATCTTTAAATTTTTGGCTGCTTTGCGATCTTCGTTTTTTAAAATCAGTTTTGATATGTGAATACGAGGTAATTTTGGTCGTGATATCTTCAGTAACTAGGCGAAATATAAGGGAAAATGTTTTGGTAGCCGCGGCGGCTTTTCAACAGTACTATCAAGCGTACAGTAAAAATAAATATACAGAAAAGAACTATTGTTGAAAACTACAATAAATATTAGCCTTTGTGTAATAAAAAGTCACCCTTTGTACCACAATAAACTATCTGTAGGGCAAGGAAATTGCCAGAAATAGCAAATAACGTTGACCGTTACCTGAAATCTTGAAGACCTAGAACAACACTTGAAAACCAAAAGGTTCGGGTATCCGTGAAATGTGGGCGTTCAAGTGGTGAGTTTTAGGTAAACGTCGGATTTCGTCTCAGAAGTTAGTTTCTTTTTCTAACCACTCGAGCCAACACTTCGCCGACGTCTGCACTCTCCAATATCTCCAGTGCATAATATCACTCAATGCCTCCGAAAATCGAAGAAAGAAAGCCACGAAAAACACTTGGCATACTATGACCTCGGAGGACTTAAATTTGAGATCCAACGACGGTGATCTGCATTTCCACCATTATAAATTATTCCCCTTATCTCCCGCTGCAGCATGTGAATTCCTCCTGGATGGTCTTTCTTTCTTCATATCCATTCCTTAGTCCACGTTCTCCAACGTCTTAATGGGTCGCGAATTTTATTCACCATTCTCGTTATCTCGCAACAGCATTAGCGGATAATGAAGCCTTCTATCGGGCAAACTTTCCATTTTAAATTGTCTAAAAGCTCAACAATTCCATCCCCAAGAACGCACATCGTCAATGATCGCGTGATTTCTTCTAGCACGCATTCAAAGACTCAAAGGTTTCGTCCTCACTTTGTTGTAGAGGCCAGCGTACTAGGTATTACACTCGATAAAATATCGTGAGAAACGGGCTTAAGCACTAATAGCTGGAACATAAATACGATAACTTGGTAACGTCAGTAAAGATTTATTGAAAACATGATCGGGTTTCAACGCAAAACATCATATACCTGTAGGTGAGAACGCACAAGTACTCCATGGCATGTGATCTAATCCAATATTTATAACAGGCGTTATTCTTTAATTTAATTAATGTGTCAATTGTTCACCTCATGAATTCGTAAAATGCGTCTCAGATTGCAGGTGAATACAATGGAAAACATTTCTGACAGAGGCTTTCGCAACTCTGTATGTTTTTTGAATTCCGTCGCATTATTTCATCTTTTTGGTGACGACGTTTCGTGTGCATTGCCAGAGGCAGCATCCGGACGGCATCCGATGCCAAATGTAGCGGATCTGCAAGTGTGCGCATCGCCCTCAGAGTGGCGGTCCCGATCGCTTCGATCTGTCGTTTGAGTTAGGCCAGGGACGAGATAATTTCGAGTTTCTTATCTCTTCGTAATGTTTATTCTGTTCGGAAGGTGCTTCTCGCAATGTAAGAGAATCGTGATCACCCAAGAGAGTGTCACATCACCGTCAGTGAAGCCCAAAGGTCCTCCAACATAAAACATTTGAAAACTCTTTTTAAGAATGTATTTAGTGCGAATTTATTGGATCGCAAATGGAAATTGAACTTGAACTGGAATAAATCCCAATGGCGTTTGAAAACATTGTAGAACAAATAACCGAAAAAGGGAATTTAACGATGTGATTTCTTTTCACCATTGCAGTATATAAATATTTCAGATTTAGTGGAAGGTTTCAGACTTAAAAATGTGTAAATTCGTTTTTTAAAAGAGGGAAATGATGTATATTTCCTCTGGTGTGATATTTTGTTTACAAGGTTAATGAGTTATAACTTTTTATTACAGAGGGTGTTTCAGGAGGAAAGTTTGAAACTTCTGGAGGAGGTAAGGGAGGTGATTTAAAGCATTTTTTGTCCAATCAACATGGGGTTGCAACCAAGGATGTTAAACGAAACCAAGCATATAGTTTCGTTCCGGAATGAAACAATAGGCTTTCTTTTTGACTATTGTTTCGGTACGGAATGAAGCTTTATGTATGGCTTGAATTCAGTTTTGTTAACGGAACGAAAGTAGAATTTTGAGCGAAATATAACGTTTCGGAACCGTTCCTTCTTTTGAATAGTTTCAGCTCAAGTAGAGTGGCGGATGGACTTTCAGCTCGCAGTCATGGTTCCGGGCCCAATCGGGTATTATCTTCGGAAATCGTCATCATCACTTCCACTGCAACAGCGTAAACAATGGGAATCCTTATGGTATACCAACAAAGTAGGCTTGGAGGCAGCACAGCAATGGAACTATTGAAATATCATAACAGCGAACATCTTACGCATCTTAACAACAGATGACTTGCTTAAATTTAGCATCAGAAACGTGTAACAATTAGAAACAATGTTAAATGTAATTATTTCAGAGATGCCAACGAGTGAAATATTAGACATTAAAATTTTTAGAATCTTCGTAATCGGAGATGTGTGGGATATTTTAAAATAATTTCTTTTAACCGAAAATTACTAATTCCATTAATAATATCACGATTTCAAGATATCCATCAATCATATATCTAGCCTGCTTCCTGGTTTATTTATCATGAGCTTCAAATTTAAAACGAGCGCTCTACGCCCACTTGCGTCCGGAAGACTTGATAATATTAGGATTAATCTCCCATATACATGTGAAAACTGTTTGAAAATTATTTAGCTTAAAAAACTTCTGCTTATAATGAGTGAAAAGAGAATGAACCCTGATAATGTTATATTGCAGTGACTAAAGTATGTTTATTTATGACTGTCAACTCTCCCCAGGAGGAAGAGACCTTTCTCACCCCCTTCGTACCCTCACCGGACGGGATTCCCTGGCAGGGATTTGGCGGTCAGTCTTGCCGGGTTATAAACCGTAAGCGAGAGGGATTTTCCCGGGCAGATGAGCCAATGCTTGTACGCTAAGATACAGGACACTGACCATATTGAAAAGGTTAAGAAAGGTGTATGGCGGAAGGGTTATAAAGCAACATGGGTGCAAAGTGGTCGCGGCGCGGATACGAAGAGTCTGAGGACAAATTGGTGACTATTGGCGCAGAGGGATGGAGGTCTCTTTTAAAGAAGGGAGGGAGACGGAAAAAACCCTTATTGTTTGTAAATTGTTAATCCGATATGCCAAGGAGGAGGACAAGGGTGCCAATAAATTCCAGGCCGAGCTCTCAAACAGTAATGGGAAAACTAGAATTCCCATGATAAAATATAACACAACAATAGTAATATCCACACTTGAATATACTACTTCAACACCGACCATGGTTTCGACATACTATGTCATTTTCAAGGTGATGGGACAGACACTCTCCCATGTATTTATACCAGAGCGACCAGAGCCAAGGTAGGAGGAGGGATGGAAGAGGTATTGGGGGGGGAGAGGGGGGGAGGGTAAGTGGGAGTGGGAAAGAACAGTTTGGGTGAACATATGAAGGTCGATGACGTAAAACAGAGGACAAAGTGGGGTGTGGGTGAAGGTCAGGGTTTTGTTATAGGGACGCTTAGCTTTAACAAGGGTGAGTCAGAACAGAATAAAACATCGTTGCAAAGTTCATCCGGGCTATTGACAATTTCAAATTTTTCCATAAAATCCAATTTAAGCCCTTTGTCATTACAATGTAAAATATCTATGTCAAAGTTGCTAAAATGATTACACCGGCATAAATGTTTCCACCAAGTAAAGCCTGAAACGATTTCATAGAATTACCATCCTCTCTCTTTCTCTCTTTGTCTTTTGCTTTGCTTGAAATCTTGTACAAATATTCTGTATACATATACTAACCTCTGCATTTCTCCTCGTGATCCCTTGGATGCGTTCTCGACAGTAGGGGACTGGGAGGTGAGGGTGCAGTGGCTTAAGGTAGGCGCCGCATTCACACCAGACACATGCTGACACCCATAGCATGTTAACTGATCATATGCCCGAGAGTTTCATTTTTGCGCTGTTTTCAACATTAATTTGTAGGTAATCCATAAGGATTCCCATTGTTTTCGCTGTTGCTGCGAGAGTACGTACCCTTCTCAGGATTCGTCAACGATACCCTGAGATCAACCCCGAGCGGGCCGTCGCAAATCCCTTCCATACCGGTTGAGAGATTGTATTGTCCTGCACAGAATATAATACAACCTACAACTTCACCATAGGCTAAACTTTTTCGGCATTAATTGCATCGAAAATTTTGGTTTCTTTACATTGTCTTCCAATGTTATCAAATATGATGAAACACCTATACTAGCACTAAAAAATATACCCAAAGTGGCATACGTTACGGCAGGTCATTTTAAAAATTGTAAAATTCCTCGGAACGAAAGTCGGAACCATAGGGGGGAAAAAACCCAGCCCGAACCGAAATCGGAACGGTTCCTCTTTCGTTCCAATGGGTTTTTGTACAAAATATTTTCGTTCCACTTTCGTTCCGGAACCACTTCAGTTTCGAAATGTTCGTTCCAACTTTTGGTTCAGTTCCGTGAACCGAAACTTTATCTGAGACCATTCTGAACCGTTCCGGAACCATGAATTTAGTTTAACATCTCTGGTTGCAACTCCTTAGTTACCGAGCTATGGCAACGCAAACATTTTTTCAGAAGTATTCTGCAATCACAATGAAAACACCCAATTTAAATGACTATTATCGATTTAGAAGATTTGAAACTTTTCACAGTGGTGCATACGATATGTATCGTTCTTAGTGTGATATCATCAATTCTAACGGTATCTAATTTTCAAGATGGCTCTTGAATATTCGTCAAAGTTTAATTCCTCAAATGCAACTAATGTACGATAGCGCTCTTAATTTCAGAAATGTCAAAAAATTTGTAATAATAAAACTTTTTGTAAATTAATTTTTCAACTAATTGCAGAAAAAATTACGTCTCTATTTTTTATGATATGGATTATGGTAACTTAATTAATTTTATTACAGAGTCAACAAATGTCCTTGTAAGTAAGAGCTTTAATTTGGGTAAATATATCTCGGGTTTGGCACCGGGTAAGGCTGTTTAAGGCCAACGTTTCGATGAGAAACTCACTCATCGTCATCAGGGCCAAGTCTTAGCCCTGATGACGATGAGTGAGTTTCTCATCGAAACGTTGGCCTTAAACAGCCTTACCCGGTGCCAAACCCGAGAAATATTTATCTATAGTATTCGCCGGGAAAGCCTACGATCTTTTATCAGCTTTAATTTGCTTTAAAAATCTTGGCGATTAGTGACATAAATGAACACTTGCTTTGGGAAAAAATCCCCGCGAGGAAAATATGTAACCAAGGTCATGGTCTGGTTGCTAAGAATACGAAGTTCACAGTCACAAATTACAACAAAGACTCAGGCAGAGTTAAGAATATTAGCGGAAAGTTTCTACTAATTCCAGAATCACTGATAGGCTCGCTCACTACTTTGGCATAATGCTTTAATTCTATCATCATCGTAATGAAAAATCGATAACTTTATTTTCACAACTCGCTAAAGCTTTCCTGTTTAAGCCACTGAGTTCTTCTGTGGCTAAGATTTACATTCTTTGTAAAATGTTGCAGGATGCAGCAAATTCTCTGCTGAGACGTGCCCCGATTTCAGCGTCGGTGGCGTAGATTTTGATCAACTGATGAAACCAGAGTGAAGGCATTTGTTTAAATTGTGTCTCCTCAATCGATACTAGTCGTTGAAATTCGGTGTTTTAATTGTGATTTCAGAGTACTTCTGTAAAAAATGTTTGTGTTGCCATAGCTCGGTAACTAAGGAGTTACGACCCCATGTTGATAGGCATAGGATAGAGGATAGACAAAAAACGCTTAAAATCACCTCCCCTACGTCCTCCAAAAGTTTCGAACTCTCCTCCTGAAACACGCTGTATATGCTATCGGCAAACAATCACTGGTAAGATCGCATGCCTTTAAGTATTGATTGTTCATCATAATGAAATCGCGTTCAGGGGCAAGGTAGAAAAATGAGTAATTGTATTTAGTTAGCGAGAACATCTCTCATCAGTAGAATCTATTGCAGTCTCTGAGGAAATAATTAATTCATGACATACTTTTTAGAATGCCACAGTTGAGGTGTTACCAAAAGGGAAGTTGTGGGAGAGGTAAAAAATCCAAGTTTCCGTTTTAGAAAGTGCGTTAACTTGAATCATATCTTTTCGCCTTTATATTTCCTTCTATTTCGAATGCGTGACCATCCGGTATAAGCCTTTCATAGACAACTTCTCTCATAATTCATAGAATTTACCTTGTGAAATCGTGTAATTTTGTCAATTTTCGCTATACCATTCCTTCTTCACTCACATCATCCGACGATTCATCCTCTACATTCCCGGTTAGATCACCGCGACCGCCACTCCCTCACGGCTTGATGGCAAAACAAGTATTGGAGAAAAAAGAGAGACGCACGAAGACTAAGCCGTTGAAGTTTTGCTTCCCATCCATGCTGGCGGTCTCTCGAATACCACATGCTGGTATCATCATATCGCGGATAGGTTGGGCGGAAATTAATCAAACCACGTTTAATAATGTCAAATAAATTTATAATTGGGGTGGCAAAAATAAACGGATATAATCATGAGCGAATACATAAGATATGACATAAGCACCCATTCACCCTTGATCCTATTGCTGAACTCTCAACAAGTTTCCACACACACCGCCCCCCCCACTCCACCCCCCACTCCACCCCTCTTAGCTTCTTAGGTCCCTCCCTCGATCCGCCTCTGGTGCAATGTACAAGATGCGTTTTTGAAACTTCAAGTGAGTCAATCAGCCCAACATTCTCATGGGATGCGCCCGGGCAAGCAATGACATAAGTTTACTTGTTTTTGTGGATGAATGGGTTACTGGTAGGCGCCGACTTCCATTAGCTTCGCTTTCTTATCACATCAAGGCTAATTAATCGTATTTCGCTGGTTGATATCCTCCATATCCCGGGGTCTGCCATCGCAAGTGACTCTGCCACACGGCTTGCTGGCACCACTGCACCTGTGACGACAGCATGTACTGGATCTGATTAAGCGACTGCTTTAAATCGTCGAATTCACTGCGATAAGACGTCCGGCGCTCGCGTCGGAGGACTTTATCCGGAGAGGACTCCAGCAACTCATCCTCCAGCTGCAGTGCGGAAATCCAACTCACCGCAAAAACCACCGCCAGGGTGCAATGTAGTCCAAACCTCCCCATCCTGTCATTGCGACACACGAGAAAAGACATAATAGTGGGGCGAAATCAATACCGAAACCATTGGGCATGAAATGGCTCGGAGTTAAAACATTAAGATCACAATTCACTAAGGTTTTCTATAAATATAGATTCAATGGTATTCATATTTATGACCATTAAAATGTAAACGCTTAGGAAATTCAAATCTAACATGTTACGCTGCGAGTGATACTGAAAGCTGATTTTGGACGCGGTAGACATGCCTTTCTAATGCTTAGTGAAAGGGACTAGGCGTATTCCGAAGTATCGTCTTTTACTCTTGGCAGGGAAAGAAACTTGCCTCTTCCCAAATCTGGATGGATCTCTGCCGGCGTCTGTGTTGCCTCTCGCCCGTCGCCTCTCAGTGCCTCCTTTCCTCAGCCGTACCTTTTTATGCGATACTCGGCACGCAAGCAGTCCTCTCCGATTCCCGGAAATTCCTTTTGATCGACATATAGACTCAAATCGAACGCATAAATCGGCTTTTATTTCTCGTATTCTCGAAATGGAGGGTGAATGTGTTTATTGCTATTCTTGGAGGCCGTTATCTTCGAGTGCAACGGCACTTTATCCTGGTGGAAGATGTACGTAGGGTTAAAATGGTCTCGGGTCACGTATTTTTAATTTCACTATGACGCTCCCATTGGTTTTAAGAACATTTTATTCGGATGGATTCGTCGAAAACAAGGAAAGCGGGATGAATACGCCCATGGACGTAAAATAGTTTGTGTTTGCTTCGGCGATGTTAGTACTGCTATGATTTAGTCAGCCTGATAAATACCACTGGCTCATACACCTGACCAGCAATTGGGACGTCCTGGTTCGTATCCCGGTCAATTTTTTCTAGTTTCATCACTTAGGTTTATATCTTTACTCATTATCATCACTCATTATCATCACTCACTATCATTACTCATCATCACTTGCCATGGATATGAAATTATTAGACTTATTCAATAAACAAACAGTATATAGTTACTTTGATCGTGTTGGCTCTAACAGTTGATGCAACACATTTTTACGTATTTTAGGTGACATTCGGGGAAATGGGAAGTCTATCAATGTATTAGAATCCGTCCAACATAATTGCTCAATAGAAAGTTACTGATTTAGCTTATAAATAATACATTTTTAGCTTTTTTTCTCGATTTTATGATTGAAATATACGCCAAATTCATGGAATCTTCTGTCATAACATTGGACGGTATTGGACAACGTGTTAACTTAATTGTTTTATTTCTAACGCTCAACTACGCCTCTGCATCTTGGACGTAATCGTTAGATTAAGCATAGCTTTATTAGATCCAGGTTTGGACGTGACGCGTAATTATGAGGTACAAGAATCATAGAAGACGAATAATACATAGCTATAAATATAACTGGGGGAGGAAGAATGGAGGGTGGAGAGAAAGGAAAGGTGGGGGGAGGGAATATTTAAGGACGGGCTGTGCGGCGGAGTCTAGGGTGGGAGAGAGAGGGATGGAGAGGTGGGGGGAGGGAAAGGGGAAGGGAGGGAAAGGTGTTATCCGAAAAGGGTGTTTAGTGAGAGGGGATTTCTGGGAACTCCACTGCGCTCGTGGCAGACGTGAATGTCCAGGAGAGGTCAGTTGTGGAGATGACGCCCAGAAGGAGCCTTTGGTGAAGAAGGAAGGATGGTCTAGAAGGGGGTAATCAACGAATTCGTTGGAAATATTCTCATTGAAACGGACACTTTTCAACATATTTATCCGTCCTTATGCTGCGTCAAGTAGGTACTTTTTCATAGGTGTAGGACCTCCGATTCGGAGACACTTTTATGGTTTTCTTCTGTTAGATGTTTGGATGAAAGAGAGATTTGGAGTCCTTTTTTTGGCACACGTTTCATGTTCTTTGACTCGTTCTTTGTACTTGTGTCCTCTTTGGCTATTATAGGCTGGAGCCTATTTACATTTTAGGTAGTCCGAGCGAGATAGTTCCCTAGTCATCATTGAGACCATATTCGAATTTCTCGTTTTAATTTCACTCGCTGTGGGACACATCAGTTAAATATTGCACTATTAATGGTGCATTAATGAAGTTTTATATGACAGAAACTGTTAGTAATTAAATGAAAATATCCAAATAAGTCTTTAACTTGACTCATTTTTTTCGCGCGGTGCGTTTGAAACTCCTTCAAAACGGAAGGTTTTTTGTGATACTCAAGAACCCACTGCGGTGACAATATAATTAATTATATAGATGAGGAAACATACAAACTACACATTGTTAGTTTTTTGACGACATCTAAGTGTTAGAAATACCTCATTTTGCAAATGATGTCTCTCTGGAGAGCATACACGCACCATTTCCCATGTAAAAGGACGTATTTTCTGGAAAATATCTCGGAAAGTAATGTGGTAAGGGGTAAAAATTTTTATGTCCTTGGATAGGTGAGATACTTCTCTTTTAAATGAGACCAAAATCATTTATTTCTAAGTAAAATGATTTTTCGCTCAAGCTACCTTAAATTCAAACAATCCATTTTTCTCTTGTTGTGTTATATTGTCTTTCCAGTAACATAACAAGTTCCGGAGGAGCCGTTTAGTGTCGTAAGAACTTTTAACTTAATCATTGGGTAATTTCCTCACATATAAAGGGACAAGTGACCTAGATAGAGAACATCTCTCCATTGAGCACCAATATTTTCGCTAACCTGACACCCGTAAATATGACTCTAAACTATCCTAAACATTTTTTCTCGTATAGTTTACTAGTAAAATTTTATCCGTAGGATTATGACCGAAACAGATTTCTGAAGGATAATGATCTCTGCCAAGTTCACTGCTTCCTCCTGGTTAATGTTGGTGAATAGATTACTAACGTCATAGGACACTAGCATGCACCTTTTTGGGAATTTTGTCCAAATTTATAGCCTGTTCATAAAGTCCACTGAATGTTTAGCCGAAGCTAGTGTCTTTTGACGTCGGTAATCTTTTCACCAAGGTGATCTCAGATTATATTGTAGAGAGGATCATGTTATAACGGCCTTGACACCAGAAAGATACGATTTACTTATCCTTGCTAATGAAACAGCGGTCTCCGTCCCATTTCATGGTTGATCATTTTCCTCATTGTCACTGAGGTCACCGAATGCTATATATTTCATTTCCAACAGTGAGGGATTTTAACAACTAGGGTGAGCTCTTACACTCAGCATTTAATTAATCTTTTTATCAAATTTACTTCATCTGACTCTCGAAACAGAAATTTGAAGTTTTATGAGTGAGTTTTGGAATAATTGTCCCAAAGTGGAATTTTTAGGCAAAAAGAAAGCGGAAAAATGTTAACTACAAAAGTATCAAACTTTTTAACCTTCCGACCATTTATATTATATTTTTATTGTCGCCAAATATCGTGCTCGTGAAGTCCACGTGATTTTTATGTATTGTGCGAAGATTCATGAGTCACTTTGGAAATATTTCTAGGTTCTTTGTTTGAAGGTTTTTGTAGCGACTCTTTACTATATTAAAGTTATTCGGGGTATCCCGCTGAGCGTTGAGCATTTAAAATTGACTCAATGTTTCGTTCTACATACTGAGTACGTCGTCAGGAGAATGTCAGAGTTTGTTTGTTTTGTCTCTATCAACCGTCAACTATCTCAACGAAGAACCTATATATTAAGGCAACAAAAACAAACTCTTTCATTCACCTGACGACGTTCTCAGAATGCAGAACGAAACGTTGCATCAATTTTAAATGC
The DNA here is from genome assembly GCA_963169105.1 of Ceriagrion tenellum. Lineage (NCBI taxonomy): Eukaryota > Metazoa > Arthropoda > Insecta > Odonata > Coenagrionidae > Ceriagrion > Ceriagrion tenellum. The sequence goes on from OY720633.1 coordinate 174,885,516, forward strand.
TCAATACGCAGTGGGATACCCCGAATTACTTTAATATATTTCTCGGTTGTTTATTTATTGCCGGCCGGAGGCGATTCGTGGGTCCCGATGTGAAATATGAGAGGCGACTCGCGCATGTATCGATGATTCGAAGAGCGGTGATCCTCGCTATATTGGATCGACAGTCGTGAGACCCTCGCTTTGTTCAGTAACCTGGCTCTTTAGCCTCCTCTACACTACTGGTGTGATCAAGCAGGGTTCACTTAAAAGCTCCATTTTAATGAAGGCGAGCGTCTAATCGCAGATACAAAATCGGCGCTACCTAGTGTTTACGGAGAGACATTTTCTTTGCGCGAGCGTTTGCATTTATTTTGGTATTTCCTAGATAGGTGAAACAGCATAAACGAATGAAAAATAAGAGTAAATCATAGAAAGTTACCCAGCTCATCATATAAATGATGTAAAAATTAGTATAGTACCTCTGACTATCGAAACTTCTCGACCTATCGATGACGAGGCCTCGACCGCCTCGACTGAATAATATTCACGCCCAAAGGTGGGTTTACATGCGGAAGTCACTTCCATGGCAGTTACCTTGCAAGTCGCTAACATTCGACACATTTCAATGTGTGAGCACTCACTTCATTGGCTGTAAGGGTCGATAAAGGTGGTGGTAATCGACGGAGGTTCGCACTTGCAGAGAAAATAGACTGGTTTCTATTTTTTCTGCGAGTAGCATTTCGATTCTGCAATAAAATCTCATCGCATCTGATGGAATCTTGGCCACACGACAGAAAATGAGATTTAAAATGTAAACTACGAATAAATTAGAGTGGGAGGAGAACTCATTGTTGCTTATATAATTATTTATTTGCACTTGGATATACTTTATACTTATCTGTAATTACTAAATAATTATTATTGTAACAAATGACACACTTAATTTGACGTAATAATGCATAATTATTCTAATTCATACAAATAAATTAAACCCATGAATACCTATGGGTCTCAAACATCGATATTTGAAGGCCATTGTTGCCAAATTTGGGCGATTTTCGTAATTACCATATTCATTATTTACTTACGTCATCCATTTGTCTGGCATTGGGTACCAACGGTACCAATCTCCTGTATTCCATTCACCCCCCTCAAAAAATTCCACTCTTTGATGTTACAGAACCTCACCTCTACTCTCTAGCCTTCCAAATTGCCGAAAAACCCCCCTCCTCTCCTGCGGCGCAGCTGACTCCTCGCTCTCTTTTGCTGGCGATCGCCACGGTGTGCACATGGCCGAGCTGTATGTCCGGCACATTTGTTAAAATTGGCGATTGACTGTTGAGTTTTAGACGCCAGAACATAGGTTAGCTGACCCTTGCAATATTTTGGTTGTAATTCTTAACCTGGTGAAATATACTTACTTCATTTGTGGTTTATTGAATATACTTGTTTGTTTCCCGAGTACCTCCTGTTTCTCCCTCCTGCATATTTGGAGAGGATTTGTTTTAAGGGCATTTTCGGAGAGAGACCTCTACACCCTCTCCCGTTGATGCTTCAAATGGTCGAAAAATTGACGATCCCCGCGACGTATATTTCTTTAAATCCTTTGAATGATTTTCAAATGGGAATACTTAATCTACATTTTGGAGCATTGCGTAGCTGCGCACCGAGTGTTATAACGTGAACAGTGAACATTCTCGTGAGAGCCCATGCGACAAATTTCCCACTGATGTGGCGCCGCCGCCGTTAGGAGTGGGGAAAGGAGTGACTACTTTCCTCGCTCCTGATGGCCTCCCTTAGAGCATTCGTTACCAGTGCAGGAAGTCGTATTCGCGGTGTATCCGAGTGAACGGTGCATTTAAATGTGCACTATTCCGTGGTCCCCGTAGACGCGCCGTGTGAATTCACGTGCCACCCGGTCGTTAAGGTGGGTGGTGCGCTCATTGAGAGTCATTTTGCGAACTTTTCAAGTAAGTTGAGAACAAAAATTGGTGGACCGTACTTCATTTTGATACATGTCTACATCTACATAATACCCCGCAAGCCGCCGCTTGGACGTGTGGCAGTGGATGGTTGGTCACCAGCCGTGCAAAGGTGTAAGTTTTTTGGGGGATGAAATGGTGACATGAATTATAGGAGTGTATTTAGTGAGCTTAATTTTTATTTTGATCGCTTATTGTTCACGGAAAGAACGAGTTTTTTTAACCTATCTGTTCGGCAGTGTATCTCTCTTATTTTATCGCGTCTGTCAGACCTAGAAATGTAGTGAGACTTCATGATAATATTCTCTGTGTCGCTCTGAAAAATATCAGTTCTGAATTTATCAAGCAGCCTAAGCCTATCGTGCAGCCTCCGAGTCTCTAGGAGCTCCCACTTTAATCCCTCTAACAGTTGTGTAACACTATAGGTTCGTTCTCAGCAGTTTTTAACGAAGCGTGCTGCTTTTCTTTGCACTTTGTTAATTTTTTGGTTAAATCTATTTAACCAGGGTCCCAAATGCTCGCGGCGTATTCGAGGTGTGGCCTATCCAGAGCGAAGTAGCATCTCTCTTTGACTTTTTCATTCGAGGACCTTCCTATTATGCGTTTAACAAAACCCAGTCTCTTTAATGCTGCGCCACATATGTTTTGTATGTGTGATCCCCACGATATATCAGAAGTTAAGATGTGTTGAAACGGTGGAAATAGCTATGCAAGTTTTAACATAAATGATGAAAGAGTTTTAATTTTTAATTTAAATCTTAATTAAAGCGATTTCATGATTGGGGTTAACGGGAAATTTCGAGAAATGGCTCCAAAGCACCTCAAGTGGACGATCGCAGTCGTTGGCCAATCGCCCGTCGGCACTGAATAATGTCTCCGCCTCTCCTGACGACGCGTCATGAGAGGCGGAGGTCGACGATGATGTCAGAGGCTTATCTTGTCCTCCCCCGCCTCCCCCCCCCTCGAGGCGACCTTTCTCAACTTATCATCGGAGAGGACCTAAATATTCTGCAAGCAACAACACGATCCGTTCCCTTAGTTGGTCAGTGTAATATAATGATGGAGCTACTTCGAGCTTTAAAATGTTTTCATATTTAGAAATAAGTTCCTGGAGAGGCCTAGTAAACGTAGAATTCCTGCACTGGCTTTGCTGTTGACTAATTTTTGCAGTTAAAAGAAACTGGAGCTTTTGATTTTCTAATAAATTATGTGATCTAAAAACATGTAAGTGAATTTCAATGCTAGTGGCACGGTTTTGACCAGCGCCGGCTGCTAGTCGCTTCAGAATTCCTCATCATCCATCCCCTGAGCCGAGGCAAAAATTACTGCCATTCAGTTCTGTTCCCACAGTGAACTTATAAGGCTTTTTTGTATGAATTTGGACGAGGCGTTAAGATGGTGGCTTGCAATGTATTACGTAGATGCAGATGGGTTAAGTGTGTACTATCATGGTTGAAATTCGCCATGAAAAAATCATTTGACTTGACCGGGATTCGAAGCCGGATCTCCCAATTGCCGGTCAGGTGTGTTAACCAGATCCGGGTTCGAATCCCGGTCAAGTCCAATGATTTTTTTCATGGTGAATTCCAACCCTGGTGTACATGCACCCGTGCGAGTGACTTCGTACCGCATCATTTGTTAAATGCAATGATTGGAAATGTGTACTATCATTCCTATAAATTCATATTACTTCATGTTTAAGAAAACCGAGAATGAATTCTTGGAAGAGTAAGTAATTGTTTGCATGTCTAAAGCTGGGGAACAAGAACACGTTTAATGTACTAATGATATTTTATTGTACATTTTCAGAATACAACAATTACATAAGCATAAAAATATTCACAAGTATAAAAATAGAAAAATATGTGGCAAAATTATTTGACGCGGGTGGGAAGGACTGTGAACACATAGATATGGCAACTAAGCGAGATTAGGACATAAATTAAAATTTTTGTCGATCAATTACCAAGATGGCGGCGCTCTTTCATTTATGTCTTGGGTGACCTTTCCCATGTATTATATTTTTATGAGCGTATTTACTTTTATATCCAGGACATATAACGGAATATAGTTGCTAACCTACACTCCAATCTCTGCTGTATTTGGCTGTGCTGGGATGTAAATAGAAAACTTAGGAAGGAAGCATATATTCACAACCTACAATTTAAACAACATGTGGTGATATTTGTTTGAATTCCCGGCTCTACGTTTGCAACTTATCTGCAATTTTTAAGGTTAATTTTGACTCGAGGACCTGTCATCCTCTTGCCTTCTCTCGGTAGTGGGGCGGCCTAAACTCTGGGCCAATGGCAATCTCATTTCCGACGGACCATTGGGCTCCCACTAATTTGACATTCCTGACATGATTTGAAATAAATCGTAACAATTCCAATTAGGCACGTGAAAATTGTTTTAACATTCTTATTTGTATTTAAATTAAATGCTACGATCTTTACGATGAACAATAGACTTTTACTTATCTTGGAAGGATAATGGATAAAAAGTGTCAACAATAGAATGTGTTTTTAGTAAATTGCTTGAATGAACGGATTTTGGTGATTGAGGTGATGGTTTGGTTCACGTAAAGTCAATGCATTTAAATTGTCTCTCAATCATTGGAAGTCAATCGGATTATTCGTGAAAAACTATTATTCCCCTAAACATACAGATTTAAGTAAGTTTAAGAAAAACAGGAATCAATTATTGGAAGATGTTGAAATTGTCTGCATGTCAAAATGTTAGAAACAGTCATACAATTAATATAATAACGATCTTTTATTGAACATTGCCGAAATGATACATAAATATATACATACAAAGAAAAAGGCACACTCATCAAAAATAGACAACAAATATGGCACAATCAATTTACTTGGGTGGGAAGGACTCGGAACACGTAAATATGGAATCGAAGGGAGATTAAGATATTAATAAAGATTTCGGAGCACAAGTGTGAAGAAGGGAGTTAAAAACAATGAGATCGGAGAGTATTCTTGAGACTGGAAGTTCCCAGGAGGAGAAGAAGCAGTAGTGGTAGTGTGAGAGGGTGTGGCTGGGCGTCGCAATCGCAATCAGAACCTGTGCGAGTATCGGATGCCTCCGCCGTACTGTGGCCTTCCCGTGCCGTAGCGGCCGCCGTAATCCCTCGAATAGTGTCCGTGGACGTCCACTCGGCCCCTGCCGTCCCTCGACTGCCAAACGTTACCCTCGCCCCTCGCCTCCACCCGCCTGCCCCCGGCCTCGCCCCTGCTCACCGACACGTCCACCCCACCACGGTCGCCGCCCCCAGACCCCTGCTGCCCCCCGACACCAGGGGCCCCCGGCTGAGTGCTCCTCCTCGAGCGGGCGATGGTGGTGCTGCTTAAAGGGCCTTCCGCGTTTTCCTCTCCTCCTTGAGACTCGACCGTGGGATTCTGTCATGAGGAAATGATATTGGAATATTATTGGCGGTGTAAATACGTGGTCCAATTTTCTATTGCATGCATGGCTTTGTCTCGGAGTTTTTTTGTAGATGAAGCCACCAGGGTTATTTTAGAAAAAATATTGGTAAGAAATCTCTTTAAGATTCTGCTCTGCCTTTTTATTTTAGTGAAGTGCAGCAACGGTCAGCAGCTGTACCGAGGAAGTAAAACAGAGTGAAGCTAAGGATAAATAAAGCATTTGAGAAGGTGAAAAAAACTTCTGACAGCATTTAGCATCCCAATAGAACTGAGAAAGAGATTTGCTAAATGTTTTGTATGGAGTGTGATGATTTACGGCAGCGAAACATAAACAATCAAAAAGAAAGATGAAAAGTACTTAAAGAGTTTCGAAATGTGGTTGTGGAGAAAAATGCTTAAGGTGAAGTGGACGGATACAATGAGAAATGAGGAAGTACTAATGACAATAGGAGAAGAAAGAAAACTGCTGAGGGAAATAAAAAAGAGGAAGACAGCTTGGATGGGACATATATTACACCAAAATTTCCTTTTTAGAGGAATTATTGAGGGAAGAATAGAAGGACAGGGAGGAAGGGGAAGAAGAATAATGGGAATTCTCGATGACATAAAAAATGGCCGAAGTTACAGGCAAATGAAAGAAGATGATCAGGACCGACTGCGATGGAGGGCATCCAGTTGAAACCTGTCAGAAGACAGATTCCACTAAGAAGAAGAAGCAGCAACGGTGCTGATCATTTCTCGGCGAAATGAAATCCAGTTCTGAAGTTAATTTTTCAGGTTAACATTCCATGCAAAAGCATTTTTTTAAATGCTGGCGGTTGACTTGACAAAGTGCCCAGATTAAATCCAGTTTTTTTTCTCTTTTCAGTAAATATTATATCATAACCGTCTAATTTGTCTTCTCAGACCATGTGTTGCTATGGAGATATCATTTTTATTACCTTTTGTGATGCAAATTCATTAAGATTCAATTCCTCTTCATCTGATGTCGTCTCCTGCACAAGCCCTTGATCATATATTGCCACTGGGAGTGGATTTATCTGTAGCAGAGGTACGACTTCATGCTGGGGGATCAAATAGACTGCAGAGACTGGTTGTCTTGGGAATGACGAGACTCCGACCGTGAAGGCCACGGATAATGCCAAAACCAAAATATTCATCTTGTTTGTAGTCCAAGAATAACTGCGCGGTCCACTAGAATAAAACAGTCAACGTTCCATTAATATTCCTTTCTAATCAAATAGATACAGCATCATATTAATAATTCAATTTTGCATGGAATTTTCCAGGCAATCCTTAACATTATTCTAATCTGGTTAATTAATGTCTACAAAAACAATTGGAACTGCGTTAATATTATGAGAAACTGTATGTAATATATAAGGACAAAATGCGAAAATATGAAAACATACGGAAAACCGAGCATCATAGAGCCCACTCATAAAGACATTCCTTTTTTTAAAGGTTATAAATATGACATTTATATAGCAAATGTTATGCTAGTAACGTGCCATTAGTGTCCGGGCAAAGCATGATAGATAATATGATGTTCTTGAAATTTTGCTATATCATTAGAGCATGTAGACTCTTTTCAAAGCGGGAGCTTGAATGTTAATAGAGCGCAAACATCTATTGCAGTTTTAAACTCACCACTTCTCAACTGTCAGGATACACTGTAGTCGGGTGCTCTGTCACGACAGACTTGAGTTCGGCAAGCCAGATCCGTGGAGTCTGCGAGTGATGCCTGTGCTCCGTGCGATCCCACCTTTTATACGACCCGTGGAGATTCGGGAAATCCATCCTACGGGCCGGGAGGTTCTTCCCCTGTCTCCGCCGACGATGCAAACGGAGGTTTCGAGGAAACTCCTACGATGCTATCTTGCACGCGACCTTGATCGGAACATCATCCGTTTTTCTAGCAACTTCGCAGAGGTTGACTACATCCCGCCTGAGTCCGTTTTCATAATTTGACTAGATGTACGCTCTGTCATAGATTTTTCCATGGTGTATTTCTGTCGATTCAATAGACCATTGCGCCTTTAATTTGCGAATCAATCGATTTATATGTGTGGCATAGTCGTTAAATAATTTATGTGCGTCACATATATCACAATGACTCCATTCCCTTTTTTAAGTTGGCTCAGTGGAAAGAACAAAATTATCAGCGTTTGGCCTTAAAGAACCGGCTTTCATAATGTCATCTATGCTCTCTATATTTACTGAAAAACTGCGCTGAGATTTAGAATCGGGATAGCTTATTTCATATTCAACTAGGCGTTATGAGAATTAATCCAGGATGTGAAAATTATCAATGAAAAAGACATGATTGCACAATGCGTTTTATGCTCTTTTTAATGTCGCTCAAAAATTATGTTCCAAAGTTATTGAAATTTTTATGGTATGGATATTCTATCTATTCGTTCTTGATCACTAAAAACATTGTCGTCTTAAATTCATCAATTATTGTTAATCTTCCAACAAAATTCGACATGGATTTACGTCATTCTAGTGAATTAAATATTGTTATAAAATCGGTTGCTTTAAGATTAGACAAAAAAACAGTTACATGTGCACAATGCGTAGGAATAATTGCTTTTGACCAAAAAAAGGAAACCTGAATATTTAGGCACAGAACCATTATGCCTAAATTATATGGTAAGATAATGAAAATGAGAAGGGAGATACTCTATAGTTTTTCTGGTCCTTGGCGCGTTGAAGCATGATAGTGGACTGCCATTTCGTTTGAATTCCAGTCGGAATCACCAGGAAACGGGAATGCCGACTGGGGTGCTGGAAAAATGGTTGTTTACTAATATGCTGCAATGCGGGAAGAATCTGAAAATTTCTAAAATATTTATAAAACCGTGGTTAAGATATCGTAACGAAGATGTCAATTGACATAATCCGGGGAACGTGGAGGATGGGATTTGTTGAGGATTCAGTGATCACGTGATCGCAAGTGTTGGAGATATTAATGGATGTGGGAAGAAATAAATGTAGTGATCCTTTGGATGAGAAGGAAGTTTATCTCATGGAAAATAGAATGAAAGGGGCGGAATAAGTTGAGCGACATTAGAGGAATAATTACTTATTGAACGCTATGCAAGTGAGAGAGAGAAACACGGGTGTTAGCGTGGACGGGGCCCAGAGTAATGGATTTGAAACTAATTAGGGAGAATAACAAGAATGCGGTGTTATGCATAGGTTGTTCTATGATTTATACACAAATATATTGATTTGTGACAATTTATACAGCATTGCTGCCAGAAATACTTCTAGGATAACAAAAAATTCTCGATAAATTCTGAGGCAACCGGGTTATTCTAAATGTAGGCGTATTTGATCAAGATCAAAGCAGTGGAATTTGCCATGAAAATGGGATGGATGGTGTAATAATTTGGGTGAATGTTGAAATAGTTGTGATAGCGGATGGTTTGGACACCTTGGCGAAACGTGCGGTACGGGATGGAGGAGCGTATATTTTCACTCATTCCGAATCTTCGCTTACGCTCCCCAAAGCCCGCCCTAAGAGTATCTTGGAATGCGACACGTGATTATTATATCCTAATCATAACTGATATCAGAGGCATTTACTTTGCTAAGTACATACAGTGATCTAATTGCTTTCATACCTTAATCATTCGTACCGCAGTTCCATAATTTAGTCTGCTGTAGGACAAAGAGAATTGAGTGAATAGCTACGGCTAAATGGACTAATCTACGCATAGATGACTAAAGCTGGAGGTAATATTCTCTCTCTATCCCTATATACAGGAGTGATTAAAAAGAGTTTAAACTTATCCTCTCAAGTATGTTTTCTTGTCGATCGTGATGGACAGGTCGATCATGCGCTGCATTGCGACTCTAATGGCTTAACATTTGAAAGATGCATTCAGGTGAAATCGGGTGATGCATTAACCTCCGGATAAAATACTATGCCTCGCCATATCTCTCTCAGGACCCACGCTCCATTTACACTTCATGTTTGCATGTCTCAAAACACACGCCGAAATAGAAATGTGTTTTCGCGACGAAAATACTTAACGTTGTAATCTGATAATCCGAGGCTGTTTAGTTTTTACCGCAAATCAAATGTCTACATTCAGTATTGGTTTGAATCTTTATTTTGATCTAGAAATAGATCGATGGGGATTATTTTATGAAAGGGCACGGCAGCTTGGGTTTTTGAAGTTTAATTCAATTCTCGTGCTTAGGTATGTTACCTATACGAGTCTTTCTACAGGTTTATTATTGCTCTGCATTTAGTCCTGGTGCTAAGACGAAGGACCATGATGTAATAGCATGCACCTAGCCAAAAAATAATTTGAGAAATATATGCCCGTCATATCAGTCAGTCATGACGTAAGAACTGCTCGCAACTTTAACATTTCTATGGATTTCGTGGTGTCAACTATCCAAATGAAATCCTTGTCTGATGATGAGCGTTTAGTGCTCAAGAAAACCCGTAACTTTCGATGGTGTATGCGGTGTTTTGCGGCGAATCGTATGAGTTGTCACTTAAATTCCTGACCCGGTTGGATATAGGTGAAATATCTACTTATGTGTAAGAATGTGTCATCTATCTTGAGACCCCGCGGAGATAAAATGAGAGAATATAACATTCGGGAAGCCGTTACCGAGAATAACTGGGGGAGTCATGATTGAAGCCGGGAAAAATGCGCAATTAACCGTGTTACACGCATTTCGAAACCTATCGGACCCGAATGACTGTTTGATGCATCGAGTTTATGTTATAACCAAAAGGAATGTCACCATCAAAATTTCTTATCAGGAGTGCAATAGCTTCCGCTAAAGGAACTAATATGAAATATTCAGTGAAGTATATGCATCTGTCAACTTAAAGCTTTTCATATGCTTAAAATTTGCTTTTATCGAGTCATGAGATGGAATTAAAGAAAACTCCCTTTATTTTGTTTCAATCCCTAAGAAGCTGGGTTCCTTCAAATGGCTTATAAAATCAAGATGCGATAAAAAGATTGACTTTTGTTTCTTTTTGCTCTCTTTCAAATTTTCACGAACGGTTGTAAGTTTGAATAATCTACTTGATTCGGCAAAAGAATCTTTCCTAAAATTGAAAACGATAGTTATGCTTTATGCCTGCTGAACTCCAAATCTCATCAATTAAGCTTTTCGAATCGGTTCCCAACCAGAAAACAACGTCTTCACTTTGCACATCCCATTCTATTCACCAAACTACTCTTCCTCCTTCTCCGCACGCCTCGATGGCGGTGTCAACTCCGCCTCCCCGTCTTTCTCCTCGTCTCCCTTTCTTTCTCCCTCTCCCTGTGGTGGAGGTCTTCCTCGCCGGGAAGAGGTTCTTCCCCGCTCATGGAGGGATCAATGTTCGAGCCTCGACCAAATCTCACCATTTTAGCTTTCCAAAACGGTTGCCACAACGGCTTCACTTTCCTGTTTGATTTGTGTGGTGATATCCGGTGATTCCATGACTTAGAATTAATAAGAAATAACTCCACGGTCCTTCGGCACTCTCGTCAATTACTGGTACAACAAATTATATTTTTACCGCCTAATTTGCTTCCAGTAAAATGAGTGTCGCATCAGTGTTGAAGAAAACCGTGTTCACCCATGAATAAACTAAGAGACGATAAGGTAGTGTAGAAATGTAGAATTGGATTCAAAATGGGCAAATAGTTCGGTCTTATAGTGTAAATATTCGTACGGCGAGCTGTAATTGAAGTCCTTTTTGAGCGTGAGAAAATAATTGTCAAGTGTTGGCACTGATTCATCAGATATCCGTCTCAACTTGTCAGGAAAGGGTCAACAAACGATGAAAATTCACTTGGTCTGATATGAGATTATCCTTTATCTTTATTATGACAACATCTCTGATATATATTCAACTCGTTGAAAAAAATTAATTTTTGACCGCTTAAGTGTGAAGTGGCTCTCTCACCACTTTGCGTTGGTTGCCGGGTCAATGGCATGGTGAACACAACGGAAACATCATCTACAAATTGCCTGGAAAGCCACTTCAGTGTCAAAACTCTACTACTGATGACATAAGGAGTACTTTTTGGAGCATCGCACAAATTGCCATAATAAGAGAAATATCAAGTGAACTGAAAAATATCAATACGAAACATTTGTATAATGTGGACGTCCGAAAACCTTTCAAGCGACAGCGAAACTTGCACGCAAAAATGAAGAACGCCCATCTGGATCCCCTCACGAGAAAAATAAGATTTGCAAAATAATATAACAAAGCTAAAAAAACAGCAAAGGTGGCGTTTCGGAAAACCATAATTCATCAGTAAATATTTGGCGAGTGTTATTTAAATTACTCGAAGGTATTTTGGTCATACGTGAGGGAGGTTCAAGGCACTAATTCGTCCGTAACGTCACCAAATAATATGTGAATTAAAAGAAATTTTTGCAATGTCCACTTCGTTTTTTGCAATGTTTTTTATTCGTACTACGCGTTTCAACGATTACTTCGTCGTCATCAGGTACAAATAAAAAATATGTGTAAGGAGAGAGCGACAAAACAGAAAAATCGAATATCCTTGGCACCTTTTTTCAAAGCACCTGTACAACATTCCCTCAGAAAAACACCGATAAACAGCCTAGTCTATACAAAAATTCGATGCAGTCTATTATAAGTTTTTATTTTTAGATTTTTGCAGCGATTAGATGTTCTAGTATCAACCATTTACGGGTATACTGCTGCGTGGTGAATTTTAACGGCCCTTGCCGTATCCGATGAAGGTAGCATAAAAATGAAATGGAACATCTCTTTTCAATTTGAAAGGGAAATGGGTATGCTACTTCATTCATAAGGAGAGCTTTAAGAGAAGTCAAGGCCCCGAAGGATAAGACCAAGTCATTCGCTTTTGCAGTTCTTCCATATATGTATATCAGGAACAACATCCCAAGATGCGAGCTTCCCACACTTTTTCCAACATTGAGACCAGGTTTGACACAATGAAGAAAATCAAAGTCTTCCTTCCATCCGCCATAAATACTATTCCTCAGTTCTAAATGGAAGGGATATACGAGATTCCGTGTTCGTGTGGGTCTATAGTTATACTGGACATACATAAACGGAAGATTGAGACGAGGTTGAAAAAGCACAAAAGTGAGCTGAAGGCAAGACAATGGCAGACTTCAGCTATCGCCGATCCTTTCATGTCGGACCAGGGCACAAGATCATCCTGGATGAGGCCAAATTCATCGTAAGAGCATCTTCTTATTATCCACGACTAATTAGAGAGGCAGTTGAAACATCTAAACGGGCTTTAAATTTTAATAGGGATGATCGTTATCACTTAAGCAGTGTGTGGAAAAGATACCATTCCCAAAATATGGGTGTGACAACCAATCATTAACACATTTTCTGGTTTTATATTTGATTTCATATACTGGGTTTTTATTTATTTTTTAAAACCATGACAACAATGGTCAGTATTCCAATGGTCCAACCAGATGAAAACGGATACATTTTCTTCAGTCTCCTGACGACGTTCCCAGCAGGAGGAACGAAGCGTTGAGCCGGTAAAGTTCACCACGCAGCAGTAGTATACCCGGAAATGGTTGATACTAGTGAGTCTATTAGAAAGTTTACTATTATATAAGTATGGTATATACCATTATATTATGCGTAGAAAGTAATCTGAAATCCGTTTACTCTAAGAAATCACTAGATCTCGATCAAAGTCTCGCCTTTATTCTCGACTGACGCTATTCTTCGTTATCTCGCCAAAGGTGCGAGAATTGCGTCTGACGTCAGAGGTAGCAGCGTACTAGAAAATAATATCTGAACTTCTGACAAAAATATTGTCTCTTACGACGGGTAAATCTCGAGTGTTTACACCTATCTATGAGCACTGATGAGGAATAGCCTAGTAACAATAGACCTATCGCCCTCACGTCTAACTCTCATAAAATATTGGAAAATATTATTGTTAGTTCCATTATGAGGTGTTTAGATAGCCAAAATTCGTTATTCAAAACCAGCATGGACTCTGGAAACCCAGCTACTTCGCTTTCATCACGATGTTCTTTCCTCTGGAGAACGACCTGTCCAGATGGACGCGATATTTTTAGATATCGAAAAAGCTTTCGATACAGTTCCACATTCGACAATAATTCGACAAAAATTACTACGACATTCGACAAAAAATTACTTGTCAATACACCAATGGTTGTAATTTGCCTTGGAAATAATCATTTGACTTGACCGGGATTCGTACCCGGATCTCTCAATTGCCGATTATGTGTGTCAACCAGTTACACCACCAAGCCATCTTCCTTCAAGACGAATTTTGAGGGGGGGGGCTTCATGCAAACAAGATTTTTGCGTCTGAAGTCCATGGTTAGGAGGTATAACTGGCTAGCACAACAGAGCGGCAAAAGGGTGTGTCAAAGAGGGATTCGATTTTGATTAAACACGAAACAGATTGATTCAATATTTTATTTTAATATCATTACAACATGAAATAGTTATAAAAAATATAAAAATAACAATGATGGTCCAATCCCATGCGTGGATGGAAAGTCCAGTTTCATAAAAAACGTGAAAAAGAGGACATGACAATTGGCGATCTTCCAGACATGACATGCCCGTCGTTCAAATGAGTCCATGGGTGAGTATAAGGAGACGATTGATCCATTGTGGGATGAGAAGTGAGCGATGGCATCTTCTGACATCGTGGAGCGAGCAGTGGAGTTCGAATTATGCAGACAGTCGGAATCAGAACCTGTGCGAGTATCGGATGCCTCCGCCGTACTGTGGCCTTCCCGTGCCGTAGCGGCCGCCGTAATCCCTCGAATAGTGTCCGTGGACGTCCACTCGGCCCCTGCCGTCCCTCGACTGCCAAACGTTACCCTCGCCCCTCGCCTCCACCCGCCTGCCCCCGGCCTCGCCCCTGCTCACCGACACGTCCACTCCACCACGGTCGCCGCCCCCAGACCCCTGCTGCCCCCCGACACCAGGGGCCCCCGGCTGAGTGCTCCTCCTCGAGCGGGCGATGGTGGTGCTGCTTAAAGGGCCAAAGACAGAATCCTGCTCCACTGTCGGCTGAAAATCCGAGAAAGAAATATATATATTACAGGTTCAATAAAAAAATAGTTCGTTATTTCTTAATTTATTAAGGATTTCACGGAATGTATGGACCCACATGAAATTAAATCGTGACAAAAATAATAAATAATGTGATTGGAATCATGATCGCAGTACATGGAGGCAATAGAACGATTTTAAGCAGAATCTCAATTCACGTTTACGACATCTATATAAAAATCCCGCCGGAATAGTTTCCTTGATTTTTTATTTTTTCCGTCATATTTGACGTAGGCAACGTCGGACATTGACACATCATTGGCTATAGGTACAAAAGAAATCCGTATTTAAGGTAGTCCTAGCGAGATAATTCCCTAGTCATAATAGATACTATATTCGAATTATGCGTTTTAATTTCACCAGCTGTGGGATACCTAACTTAAACAATAAATGGTGCATTCACGTAGTTTTATATGACAGAAAGTGTTAGTAATTAAATGAAAATATCTAAATAAGTCTCTAACTTGACTAATTTTTTTCGCTCGGTGCGTTTGAAAGTCCTTCAAAACGGCCGATTTTTTGTGATACCCAAGATCCTACAATATGATTAATCTTCAAATATATTTGAGAAAACATACAAACTACAAGCTGTTTGTTTATTTTAGGACATCTAAGTGAAAGAAATATCTCTTATTGTAATTAATGTCTCTTTGGAGTGCACAGACACGTACCATTCCCCATGTAATAAAAGGGCTGTTTGTCTTTTTTGGCAAATATCTCCAAAAGTAATGTAGTGAGGGGTTGAATTTTTTATGTCAATGGAAGGGTGGTATATTTTTCTTTAAAATGAGATCAAATTTATTGATTTCTAAGTATAATGATTTTTTCGCTCAGACTACCTTTAGCGTTCGAATCAATGTAAAATAACAATGCACCATTAATATCACGTCTTATATTCAGCGAATCGAAACATTTTTCCGAACAGAAAAATGCTGTTGTATCGATGATTTCCTCGTCAAAATTGCGACAAAGATACGATTTTGGCGACATGGCACTGCCTTCTAACGTTACCACCCAACCAACAGCAACAGACGGCAGGCTGTTTAAATGCAACGTCTAATTTTGCCACATTTAGGCTATAAAGCATTTACGTTACACTGCCATAATTTCCTTTTTAGCTTTCGACTGCGCAAATTTAAAAAAGTCGTGCACTACCCTATCAGTTAAGAATTAAACTATAATCAACCAAGCGAAAATATTTTCGTTCGATGCGTTAAATCAGGCCGAACACCTCTGTACCTTGACTTCATTTTTTTCCAAGAGCTAAGCTCAAATTTATTTCAAGAGTTATTTACAAGCCATTCTTCATCTTTCATCATTCACTAGATTCCAACTCGACTTAACCATGCTGTTGAAAATCATCCTTCTGAGAACAATCAATACAACACATTGCATACCTCGTTCCACTGGTCCTCGGAGTTTTCGTCGTTTTCGCCCGTTAGAAGCAAGTGGTGCCCTGGCATTCGAGGGTGAAGGTCGCTAGGAATGTGCTGCAGCTCCGACGAAGGCATTTCATCGTGGAGAATCAAGTAGACTGGGGGCGCGGGTCTTTCGTTGAGGTCACGTTGACTTGGGAACGCCGACGCCACCACCAGGAGAGCGGCGGAGAGCACCAGAACCAGAAGCGTCTTCATCTTCCTCGAGGTCGCCGAACTGTCGAATGATCTGAAAGTGGAATAGACACCGTCGTTTTAATCAGAGTGGTCCTTTGACTCGAGTAAGCTCAAAGAGGGTTCAACATGCCGCGGAAAATATCGTACAAAATCTCTGCTCAAATGAAAAGGCGTTTTTTGATGAATTGGCTTTGTTTTTACCTGAACTTTCATATGATGTGGGAGGAGGGCAATACTTTTGCTCGATGGCTCCAAGTTGTGTACAAGTTATGAATACAAAAAAATATTTAAATTGCAAGCATCTCAACATTATGTTCACACAACTTTGAGCTATAAAGGTATCTTCAGTGAAAGGATGTTAGTATTTTAATTTTAAATGGCTGACGGTATTCCTTTAGGAGTACTGAGTTGAGGAATTTGAAAATGCATTAATATTTCTGGAATGTACCGTAGTAATCTTTTCATGATGGAACTTATTTCAACAGGATGAACGAATAATGCAAAAGCTTAGTCTTTTCGGTATTCGATAGCGAGGAATACATGTGAGAAAAAAATTTAATTGTAAAAGTGTGAACAACTAAGTCTCTAGTGTAACCCTCGCTCAGTTATGATCTCCTACCTTCTTTGAAGTGGCGTAGAGTGGCGGTGCTGTGTCCGACCTGGAAGGACTTAGAAGACTTGTGCACCAATTTACAGGGAGGGACAATCTGATGGCAGTAATCGCCTGGCGTGCATCTTTTATGCTACAAATCACGGTGTCCCGGAAAGTCCGCAATCCTTATCCCTCGCAGGGAGGTTCTTCCCCGCCGGCCTAGGGAAACTACGGGGACTTCCGGTGATCATCACAAGAGGGTGCTCATATTCCTCGAGCCACCGATCGAAAGAGTGTTTAGGAGGCGACCTTGACTGTGTTTTTTGTGCACTATCACTCTCGGGTTTACGAGTCACTGTACTTCCCACAGAGTGAGGGACACGTGCTATTGTGAGAGGCTCAAAGCGCAGTGAGATCACACACCAAGCGGCCGATGACCTTATGCCTCACTCAGCCTCCCGTCACAACAATGTTTGCAGTTTCCTCTTGGGGGTTCCTCCACTGTCTGACTTCTTTGCTATGTACACAACTATCATTTAAAAAAATAACTTTCGCTGCACCATCGTTTGAGGACTCTCTTCGCGAAATCGCGTTACCATGGCATGTCGAAAGAAGTGGTTCCCTGGTCGGCAGAAATCATTGATGTTCACATTCAATGAAAGAGATATAGAACGCTATTTTTGACTGCCCTTGACACAGTGTAGCTACATTATTGGCCATCTCCCACAATATTCCTAGGTTGTTTTAGTTATTGCGCTCCTCTTTCATATGTACTCAAATTATTAAATGTCCTGAAACAGAAAATTTTACTCTTTGGTGTATTACTGATTTTGATAATTGGCTTTTCATGATGCAAGAGTAGCCCTTACGAGTTATGGCTTTTGAAACGTTTCTTCTTCGCTGACACTATCTGTCTTTTAAAATAAAAGGCTTGGTTTCCCAACAAAATATCCCTTTTATGGAAATATTACTGAATTCCTGTATATTATCGTGTCATACTCAAATGCTCTTTTGGTGTTTGTGTATCTGGCGTTAGAATATGATCATAATGCCTGGCTTGTGTTAAAATCGAAAAAGTCGCTGTAAAAACTTTTCGCTTGGGCCTTTCTCAACCGGCGAAGGCGCATATTCAACCAATTTACTCTTCCAGTGAATAATTCGCAATGCATTCCATCTATTAACCCTCTGCCTACCGAAACTCAAATTCCCTGTTTTACTCCTAAGTCCCTGAGGACCGTGAGGATGTTTAGGTTACCAGAGAATTTATGAAAGGAGGTCCTTGAGTCATTCTTAACCCTCGTTGCTGGGAGCTTGATGAGAAGGGCGAAGATTTCATGAGTAAATAAACACCTTCAGCACATATGTTGCCGAGGAATAAAATAACACCGTACCCCTTAAGGATTGAAAAAAGTGACTTGTTTATCTATTGAGGTTATTGTTCTCGAGTGATCAACATCACAACACTTAGAACCTCCTCAAATGTATCAAAAGGAAGGGAGATTGATCACAGTCCAAACGAGAAGGAAAGGCTTGAAATAAGTGACTTGTTTATCAGATGAGGATATTGTTATCGAGTGATCATCATCATCAACACTTAGAACCTCCTCAAATGTGTTAGGGAGATTGATCACAGTCCAAACGAGAAGGAAAATATCTTTCCGTCATCGTCTTTCAAGCATCTATTTTTGCGCCCGGAGAAGTCCTTAAACGTCCCTTTGAGGTTATTCCTCGGCGGTGAGGAATCCGAGAAGACTTGGAGGAATATAACCAGAAGTGCTGGCAGCTTGGTCCAGGCAGAGTTGCTTTGACTTGTCGCCGGTCGAGGCTGAGCCGCGTGGGTTGTAGGTTCTGGTTTTCATTAGCGGTCGCTATCTTCATGTAGCGACGACATTAGCGACTGTCGCTATGAATTTGATTACGATTCTATGTTAGCTTATTACCTGATAGGATAGTGGTCGCTAATTAGCCTTAGGTACGCAATAACAACAAAATATTTTTCCGGTTTATTGATTTTTCGCTTTGACGTTGCTGAATCGTTGCTAATGTCTCGCAGATTTCCATGCTACGCTAGGCCATACGCATGGATTATTCTCGTATGCAAAGACAACATTTCGCATTTTGCAGATCGAAAATCCAAACTTTGACTCTTTAAAGTTTTTGTTTCTGGGTAGTGTGATTAAATTGCAATCGCTTTTACTCTACCCACGTATCTATAATATTCCATTTAAATGGCGTGCTTTCAACATAGAATTTGTACCAATATGAAGGCACATACATTCTTCAATGTATTCAAACGTTTAAGACATAGGTTTTCAGTAAGGCACTTCCATACATGCAGCATTTTTGAGGTTTCATTCAACGAGCGCTAGCTAATCGTGTATGATATGAAATCACGCCAAAAACAGAGAGCGCCGGTATCAAAAATTAATACTTAATTTAGTTTTAGCATTTTCACATTAACTTCCTTTTCTTTAACTAATATACAATGACTTTTAAAATTCACCTCCATGATCTCTTATCATATTCTCAGAATTCAATCCATAAACACACTTAATTTTTCCTTTCGTTCGGTACATGACGAATTGGTTATTCCCACCAGCTTATGCGTGAAAAATACCTCTATATTAAGGACAATAAAATAAGAGAAAGTACTTAATGACAGAAATTAATTAACAACACCCCGGCTGGAATACCAAAAGAAGAAATGGAGTAAGTACCCTTTCACTGCGGAAACATTGTAGGGAAGAAATAACCTTTTACCCGAACTTGTGGGAGGAGTTCATGACCAGAAGACCTTTACCGAGGGAGAGAATACCAAATAGCTGATTAAATCTTTCTCTGTGAGTGCCATCAGTGCCAAGAATTAACAGAGTTTCCATAATGGGGATTTCCACATTTTATTCTCGATTGAGGGGCTTTTCTACACATAAAGTAGCTAGATATGATATTGACGGTAGGTGAGGAGGTTTCTGGGGGAGGCTAGGAGTATGGGAGAGAGAAGTTGACTATTGGTGGAGAAGGAATGGCAAAAGAAAATTGGGGGCGGGAAGGAAAAAAGAACAGCCTTTTCCAAATGGGATGAGTGTACTTAGCAAGCGTAACGAGATGGGTCACCAGATTGGGTGAAGAGGTAGTTTATCATTTATAATAAGCTTAGAGCTTGAATATCTAGCCAAAACCAGCCTTTTCGTTAGACTACCTCTAGATGCGATGGCAGGACAATTGGAAGCAATGGAAGCAAAGGAGATCAAGGAATGGCAGATATCCAACTGGCCGAGAAAATCACGAATGAAGTGTGACAACAGGCTGAGGATATTGGGAATTTATGGAAGATTCTCTGACGCTGAAGAGAAAATCATATGGGAAACACTTTAAGACGCAAAAGCCCTCTCGTCATCACACTAATGGAGTGTTTCGATGGACGGCATCTACAAAAGCGCCGAAATCACACCGACGAGTATTGTAAGCAAAACTTGCACCGTCTCTTACCAGCATATTACTCCCGATATACCGGTTTATTTAATTGTTTATTTGTATTAATTATAGGCAATTAAATGTTAAAGTTATCTAAATAGGGCTTTATTTCCGTAATCCGGCATGTAATAATTCCACCACCGTAGAAATTTGCACAAATTTATCTGCATTAAACATTGAGCGCCTTATACACACTCAGCCACGAGGAGTATTCAATCGAATAAATGTATAATTACCCATCCATCTTGTTTCGTGCTACACCGTATGTTTTTTTTTATTTCAGCGATATGGGTTCTTACATTTATATCTGATCAATTGACTCGGTCTCCCTGGACAAAACTACAAATAGTTCCTCATGTGTTCGCTTAGACCGTCTAAATTCATCACTTCAAAACTCATTGGTGACAAAGAAACAATATAAATTGTAGCTGTTGGTCATAACTATTAGGAGAACTCACAGAACTAAGGCCATAACTCGACATGGCCTTCCAGCTTGCTATACCTGTTTTAGCCTAAGAGAAGTGAATGATAAAATATGAAGATCAAGTTTTGAATATCGTCATTGCAAATTTTTTTAGTAATAATAAGATAAACGGAGCAACCCCTAACACTCGCTTAACTCACAATTCACCCCCTGCTCTCGCCCTCCCCTCCCCCTCCGTATCCTTTCCCCCTTCCGTGCCCCAACACCCACATACTCTTGAGACGCTAAAGGGATGGTAAGGAGATGTACATACATTACAAAGACATTGAAGAATTTGAAAATCAATGATAACATAGGAAGTGGTGGAGTATTAATCTGGAAATAGTTTCGTTTCCCGCTTCACAGAGGTCATGCTGCAAGTGCGAAATCACGTCACTATTCCATCATCAGTAAATAGTCGTCCAACTCACCGATATATAACATTCACAAATGGAAGGAAGTGTTACTTATAGTATAGTAACGGCTGTTCTCCACGAGCAAAATTACCCAACTTAACAGTTTTAAGTTAAAATATCTACATTGTGTATCCAGTGTGTTATCTATCACAAGTCTCAAATGGTATTCAGTTTGTCACCTCAAGTGCATTGTTTCTTGAGTCTGGAACAGAGTAACTTTAGGCTTAGAATATTCGAACCTTTCCCGAAGTGCATCAGGAAATAACAAAGAATGAGTTGGCGAAAATTTAGTGTCTCAACAATTATTTTACATCATATTATTTCCCTAAATTCGACCGTTTCAATAGTTTTCCAATTCTTTTTACTATCTCGAAATGCCATATTGATCACTTCTAACAATTTCGCAAAGCTAGAACACTTAATTGGTACCATGTTGAAAAGAAGCGTCATTATCCTGCGATTAAGGTGAAATGCTACAGTAAGAATTCTGTGGCGATAGGTCGCAAAGTAGCGATTCCTATTTTGAAAACATTGGTGAATAATAATGATTGCCAGTAAATTTTCCACCTAATTTTTTCCAATTAATGGCCGGATGAATTGCTCAAAGCTATGCCGGGAAGTATGAATGATGATAAGTTAAGGGCGAGAAAGTAAGGTCCTGCGATTTTCAGTGATTAGAGCGCGCCTTCCGTGCGATTCAGGTCTTGGCCACTCTGTCTGGAGTTACTCTTGATTCCTCGTCGGTCTGATATTGAGGACGGCATCGCGGTGTCTTGATACGCCGACGAATCGGTCCGAGACTTCGGCGTTCGATTGGAGAAACGTGAAGGAAGTTGAGTGGTTCCAGGGCCTCAAGGAAACTCTCCATAATGCACGCGCAGTTGCGAATGGGAATTCCGTCGTGGATTCGTCGCCGATTCCCCGTCGGAAGGAAACAGATAGAGAAGGTGCTTCCCCCGACGGAGTGGAAGAGGGGCGGGAAAGGAGCTTCTTTGCTCGGTTTATCTCATTCGTCGTTTCGCGGAAGAAGAGCGCGCGGAGCTGAGGCCGTGTTTTTGTTTTCCGGATCGCTTGCTCGGGGAAATTCTTTTCCACATGAGCAGCGTATTTGCCTCCGTTCAAATGCTTACACGACGCCGCTTTTCCCTTTGGAAGAATCTTGGGAATTGTGTCGATGCGTTTTCTCCCCGAGATACGTTAGCAAATGTAAATATGCAATGTTTTAGTTAAGAGATGATGGCAGAGAAATCCTCGAGGGATATGAATTTCCTCATTGGTTTAGTCGAATCGCATTTGCTGGACTCGGGAAAAATACTCGGAGCGATGAGAGTCATCATAAAACTTTGAAGATAAAATGTTTTGCATTTACTGATCATTTATAACTAATTCTCATAATAAACTTTAGTTGCTGTATTTGTTTCTCATGTGGTCGTATTATACGTGTAATGTCCGGAGATTCTATTTGAATTACCTCTCTATCGCTTATTTTATCTCTATCAACGCAGGAGTGAAGCGTTAATTATTTTCGAACAACGACTGCGTAATTCCCGTGTTACTTCTCCAGGTAGCTGGCCCTGCATAAATTATACGAAATAATATCAATGATCACAATATATATTCAGCGTGGGATGTCATTGAAATTTAAAAAAATTAAACTAGTAACAGCCCTACCTTTTTTCTCTCAAAATTATCTTCATTGTTCCCCTTCACACCCTCGTTTTTCTGGAAATCAGTGAAATCTCTTCATGACTAATGGCCAGTTGCAGTAACGTAACATATGTATTCCATAAATTTATGGGACCCATAAGCCATGGCAACCATTCAATAAGTGTTGCACAAACATTCAATAAATTCATTGGTCTCACAACTTATGGCATGTAGTTATGAGTTCCATAAGTAGACAAGATGGCGGATACGCAATGAACCGCTTGGAGTCTTAATTACTTGATTAAAGAGTTGTTTTGAGACCAGTGACCAGTTTGTTTACTCCTACTGACTAATTATGACGTGCATTATCAATTATTCGTAGGCTACACTTTCATAACTTTTATCCGGCGGTGGAAGATAAGATCAAATATTCGAGGCTAGTAACTATTGGTAAATAAGTTAAGTAACTAATAGATGTATTCATGCAACCCGAATATATTTGTGAGTTCTATAACTTTATGGATCCCATAACTATTGATTCCATAACTAAATTTGCTTGCAACCGGCCATAAGTTAAATAAAGGAATATATGAAGTCAGGGTGTAGTATTGTTATGCGGTGCTGATATTTATTTCGATAGCGAAACCATTATAGGCCCTCGAATTCGAATGGAGCAGGCTTATTTCGTAGCGCAACAGTTCAGGCTATGTACTTCAGCTTAGTATCTTTAAAAGACACCAAGTTTTATGACCAATCTCGCATTTTCGACTTCATTATCTTCTGGTCACTGGACACAGCTGTCATATACATAACATGACTTCCTTGTGGCGATTTCCGGTGTTTAGAAGGGGAGACTGTATCTTCTAAATTGATCATTAAGGTTGGCAATAACATGAATACTATCATAAATTTGCTTTTATTTTCGAATAATTTTAAGCGGTCATAACATTTGAAGAGAATATTTGAGGCCTTGTAAGAAATGGACCATACCGCGTATTAACCAAGTTTGGAATAGAAAAAGAGAAACAGAGAAAAAGGAGTAGGGATGAGACAGTCAAGAAATGGAACACAATGAATGGACACCGAAATAGGAAATTTATTCTATGAGCTATCTTTTTATACTTTTTCAAACGAGATTTCCGAGAAAAATAATGATAATAATAATGCGTATTTAAATTCGATAAACCAATTAAGGAGAAAATTGTTCACCTTTACAAAATTATTTATCCGGGAAAAAGCAACTATTCAATACGGTGATTATTCGGTATTGTACGACAGGAGTACCCTCTTTTTAAATTTGAATGATTTGTATGTATTTTAATGGCGTTATTTTCTAAGACCCAATCCAACGCCCACAGCGAAGGAACGTCGCATAATTATCTGCCGAGCTTACCGTCCGCGACGCTCGGCGCTGAACCGCTGGTTTAGTGAAGATTAATTTTGAATTGCAAGCGAGTATTGAGATAGACGGGGCGAGGAGAAGAGGCGAGGAATGCCTCACAAAGAGGGTGAGCAGACATTGCGGCACGAGGGAACGAGTCATTGGATGCTGTGGTTAATGTACTCCAGGTTATAATGCCGAAACCATGGGGATTTTATTGGTGATCATCATGTGATAACCCAATTTTGGACAGAACTAATTTTGGATCGCATCATGAGTGTTGCGTTTCATTTGGCCAACGCGCAAAAAGCTGGATGTCACGAAATCACAAGAAAATCTACCCCAAAACATAGCTTTGGACAATCGCAGTGGAAGTATTTTCTCCATAAACATATGATCTACGTCAGGTTGCCCAAACGCTTTATCGTTGACCTGCGAAGCGTTTAATTTGGTGATAATTATGAATCTATTTTTTCCACAACATTGGTGTTAACAATTGAAAGATCATGAATAGCAGAGTGCATTCTAAAGGGTGTCTACAAATTGATTTTCATTATCGACATGAGCGCAATGGGTAGGAAAATTACCCCTGCGACTAATGACGGATTCCATATATGCCAAATTAATTCATTTCAACGTCAATTTCTATTCGTAATGTGAGTTTAAGTCAAAATTCATTATTTTGCCATGAATTTCCCAGGAATTGGCCATGTACTCGATCCAATTGTAAGTTTCCCTATGAAAAAAGTTTTGCGTTGGTGCTGAAGGAAAGTCGTTGGGTTCTTCTGTTTAAGGTCAATAGTGGATAATTTTTTATCACTTTTACCCACGATGGCTCTAAATAGTAGTACTTTTACGAGACCTAACAGAATGACCGTTTTGCATACGTTAAGAAAATGGCGATGGTACTTCGGAAAAACACTCACTCAAATGATTGTATGTAGGTGAAAAGAGATGGTCGCCCGTCTGTTTGAGGCACCTGGCTTAAATTAGGTACGGCTCCACCAATGTGTCGCACATTACTGATGGACTGTTTACGGGCATTTGCTGGTAATCCTAGAGTGACCGTTCCGTTTGGAATGATAGTTGAGTGATAGTTCCGTTTTGAATTCACAGTTGATGGCTGTTAAGGGAACTATGCCTGCGGTGGAAAGATATTAGAAAGACGTTTGTCATGTTCATTTTCTTGTTTCAAATGGGTGACGACACTGCAGATATATATTGAACACAATATTTTAATTTAGCTGCTTACCACCTGTCTCTATTTCTCTTGGTCCCATTTTCAACTGCAATCCCAGCCGCTATACATAAGTATATCAGCTCCAAGGAAATTTTATTTTTTTATCACTTTTCAAAATTATTTGCTCTCCCTAAAGGAATTTTTGCACTCAGTTTTCTGACTTTATTGACCTGCTTCTAGACTTCATTTTTGAATCTGTTTTAACTTGTTTCCTCTGATACAAAACACATTTAGTAATAAATGCTTAAAATGGGCTAGTGTCGATAAATGAAACTACTCTTTATTCCGATGTAATCATACTTATAGACTGTTTTTATTACTGCCATCAGTATATCCTGATTATCAATTTGTGAGATGTGATGGAAACTGGAGACTAGTATTTTTCCACGAATTAAAAAGTAAATTTTTCCTCACTTTTTACGCACGCCCGCGCTCGTAGCTTTGAGCTCCTAAATATGGTAAGGTTTAGTCCGACCACATCAAATGTAGCGAAGTAAATATGAAAACCTCACATGGCCGTAAAATATTACACCACACGAGAAAAAAGTCACATGCCAAGCACTAAAATAATGCCGGACTAGCCTAGCCGTGGTCGTTTGCAGAAAGGTTTTTTTAAACCAGATTTTTGTTAATTTTTTAACCAAATTTCTTTGTATTTTATAAATTTTTTAAGCAGAAAAATTCATAAAATACAAAGGAAAGCAGCACGCTTCGTTAAAAACTGCTACGGGCGTACATATAGTTCTCACAACTTTTAGAGGGATTAAGGTGGGAGCCCCTAGAGACTCGGAAGCCACACGCTAGGCTTAGGTTGCTTGATAAATTCAGAACTGATATTTTTCAGAGCGACATATAGAATATTATCATGACTCCTCACTACACATATAGATCTGACAGACGCGATAAAATAAGAGAGATACACTGCCAAACAGATAGGTACAAGAACTCGTTCTTTCCTCGAACAATAAGGTATCACAATAAAAATTTAGCTCACTAAATACGCTCCTATAATTCATGTCGCCATTTCATCTCTAAAAAACTTACACCTTTACACGGCTGGTGACCTAACACCCCCTGCCACACGCCCATGCGGCGGCTCGCGGGGTATTATGTAGATGTAGATGAAGGTTAATTCATCGCCATTGAGTGACCACGGGATCAATTAATCAACACTTCCTAGAAGAGAAAGATCTACGATGCCGACGTCATCCCACTCGTCGCGTGGATGCCTTGGGTATGTCTTCCGTTTCCTGCTTCAAGCATTGCTCAAGTGCTCTCGTGTGAAGTGAAGGCATCAACGTTGTTGAATTGCAGCGCGTATTGAGATGAGTAATATTGAAAGATAATTTTGAAGAATGTTGTAACAGAAACTCGCTGACATTATTATAGTTCCCACTTGTTTACGTCAAAGTTTGGTGGATTCTATTCATATCATGAAACATAGTCGTGGGAACTTTGGTGTGCTTATTTGGAGTTTCCAAAAGAAGAAATGGTCCCTTCTCTTCGATGACCAAGATAAATTGTAAATTTCAATGACTCTTCGTCAACAATAACAATTCTGCCTTAATAATTTGTTCATCAAGAAATTATCTCTTTCTGCTGGTCAGTTTAATATTTTCCATGAATATCGCGACATTAAATTAAAAAGAACTTTCATCGTGATAGCCGAGAAAATGGATTTTTTACGTTAATTGAATTGTAATATTTAATTAATGCCAAACTCGGAAAGTGACATCCAGAGATTCTCATCGGGCATAAATGCGGCAAGCGATATGCTGAGGAATATGTTGAAATCAGTGCTGTCGTATCTAAATGAAAAACATTTGGTATATTATATTCGCACATAGAGACCAAAATGTATCGATATGTTCGGAGGTCTTATTCGTCTCGTCTTATGCTGTATGAAATTAGTGCCGGCAGTGTCGGTATACTTGGCCGTACGGCTCACCGTGTCTCGACGTCAGCAGTGTAACTCGCTGGCTCTCTCCCCTTGAGTGGTGTCGCACTCAACCCAATCATGGAATCCTTCGCTTACGTGATTGATAAGAAACCATATTTAGGTCACCGAGGTAATGATTACCATTCCCGATCTCTGTGATAATTTACGGGAGCGGAATTCCGCGCCATCGGGATAAACGCAGCTCGCTGTCGCACTTCGTAAACACTCCAGGGGTGCGATTCTGTTTCTCCATAACGACATAGCGCCGCGACCATACGGTCAAAGAGTAAGGAGCTTCTCGACAATGTAATTCTGTTTTTCGAATCACACGCCATTTTAGAGTGCTCAACGCTTATTTATCGTGTTGTTGCAATTGTTGTAACGTCAGAAGAAACAGAATCGCGCGTGGTGCCTCGTCGGCGCTGACAAACGCTCGATATTATATCACCGCGTTATGATGGCGTATGTAGAAACAGAATAGCCCCCCAGCACTCGATCGGGCAAAACTCCAGGTATCAATCTCTCTCAAAACGAGCGAAGTCATCGAAAAATACAAAACTGAAATCTAATGGGGAGCGAGACAGAGGAAAGAAAAAACGAGGGTGTGTGCCGAATACGCGTATTTCTGCCACCAGGTGGCACTCTCCGGCGAAGTGAAGGAAAATAAGCACTCGAAACACGAGATGGTAAGATACAACCTTGGTTGGATCAACATTGAAGCTTTTTATCTCTGCTTTGAGGTCCTAAATCATAAAGTTTCGTTGGATATGGTATATTGAATTTCCGCAGACGGGGTCGGGATTCGCTGCCATCGCTGCCATCGCTGTGTACATTAGACGTGGTTCTTGACTCAGGTTTAACTCACCGTTCGTATGAGGTCGAGATGATATGCATTGCATGTGCCACCTCAATTGAAATCCTGGAAGCAATTCCTAGAGGAATCGTTATTCCCCGAGCATACCAGCTGTTTTTGATTGAATTGATGTCTACTCAAGTTTATTCAACTCCGTGCGCACTCATTTTGATGGAGATTTGTTGGACTTTTCCCTGCTCAATTTTGCTTTGCATTTCTACGAGTCATAAAATAGTACAAAGTAATATAAGATCCATGTCATCAACATTTTGGATAAGCCCAATGACTCTCTCCCGAGTTTCTGCATAACTGCTTTTCAAAATATACAACTGTGCCAGTGTTTGTTCAGGGTTGAAGAGAGGATTTGTTTGCATTGGAGGATACCAAGTTGCTATAGATTGCGGTAAGCTTTCAAACGTAGAATAATATTTTTTCCCTTTGAAGTTTTCTCTTCAAATAATTTCTTCCACTTCAAACCAAGTTTTCTTCACGTTCAGACAAAGGGAGCGAACCAAGCCAACCCAATATTTTGCAAATGAGAAAAAAGCGCGATTTGGAACGCGAGGAGAATTGAACGGAAGTGTATATTTGCCTTAAGCGTTTTCCACCGCCTCGTCTCGAAGGATCGTTGAAACGGACGTGCTCTTCTTAAATGGCTGGAGAAGCAATCGTGGTTCGTTGAGATTACATTTTCATATCGTTTTAGGCTGTTCTGCATTCGCTCCAATACGATAATCATGTCGCAACACTTATGACTGGAACCTTGAGCATAGATGTGAAGAAGAGGCTGGCGAAGAACTTGATATGACTTTGACTTTCACTGTGACTTTTCGTTTATTTAACCTGGGGCAGATGAGGCCACATGGCTCCCTCTGCCCCTTGCCCCACGGCTCTGTACAGAGTTTTACGCATTTTGATTTCAAGCAGTTTAGAGTAAAAAAAAGATAATATTACAGGTAAATATTATGGTTTGGCACGCAGGAATGATGGTTATTTTCTGGCAATATTATAGTTTCTTGGTGATTTGTCTTCACCATCTCCAACAGGCCGGGCTCTACGCAGTTTTTCTCCGCAAGAGAAGAATTCCAGATTCTCATCCGGGAAAGATAATAAAAAACTGGCATTAAAGTCATAAGTTAAAATATTCTAGGAGTAAAAAAAATAATAATATAAGAGTAAAAGAATAAATAAAAGATATGGAGAATAGCGTTTCATGGGGCGGAAACGTAGACTAAGAAATAACATCGAGACTAGACTTGTAGACTTTTGAGATGTGGGCTTGGAGAAAGATGGAGAAGGTGCGGTGGACGGAGAGAAAGACAAACGAGGAATTGCTTTGAATGGCTGGCGGAGAAAGGAAACCTCTGAATGAAAATAGGGGTTAGGCAGCGAAGGTGGCTGAAGGATGTAATATGGGGCTCAGATAGGTTGCTCAAGACGGCGATAGAGGGAGGGATATTGGGCAAGCGGCGAAGGGGAAGGAAGACAAAAGAAGGGTAGAACGAGTGCGGAGATGGAGAAAGAAATAATGGACGGAGATAAGGCTTTTCACGTCTGAAACTCTGGAGGATTTTTGCTGACACCCAACAAAACCGACTCTTAACCGGCGTACATGTTAATATAATAGTGAAAATGCATGACAATTAAAAATAGGTATATTATTTCTCATGAAGCAGAAAATACGCATAAATGATATTTGACTATTGCGAAATATGTCAAAGGTCATTAGATTACAAATTAAATTAACATTCAATTGCAAAAAATAATCTGTAGATGCAATTTGATTATTTTTTAGTACGAGCGACCAAAGTTTCCAGCAAATTTGTAAATAAAGGAAACTCACTCTTGGATTAAGACCTTCAGGAAAACTTAGTGCGTCACGTGCTCTCGTTCAGAATCATCTACATCCCGTCAAAACAATTACCTCACACTTGCTGTGCCGGCATGCAGATGACACTGCTCTCGTTCTCTCCGCGCTGCCCTCTGCCGGGAGCTCCCCGAGGCCGGCGGCTGCGTTTTCCGATGACGTGCCCCCTCCACGCTCTCCCGTCGTGCCTCCGCCACCCCAACCCCCCCGCCCTCTCCCAACCAACCTCATCCCACGGAAGCAAACACACTAGAAGCGAAGGAATGCTTGATATTGAAGCGCGAGGTGTTCCAGCGGTGGATTGCGGAATCCGCCGGAAATGTTTCGCTTAGCTACACGGAGATATTTACGTTGCCAAGGAGGACCTTGTGGAACAATTCAAGCACGATATGAACAGGTACACTTTGATGTTTGTAGAGACACATCGGGCACATCTTCCAACCTTCAACGGGTTTTCTCGAACTGTGTGACCACGGATTTCACTCTGCTGTCAAAATTTAAAAGCGGCCTGCATACTTGGGTGTCTCGAGAGGGGACGAATCCTATTCATTGGTGATTGAACGGGTTGTGACTGAAATGAAAAATTTTGCTTGTTCCACATAAACAAGATATAATTACCACCTAGGTTTCGTCGCAGAGCGATGTTGTCAGGTGGATATCTCCTCCTTTATGATTTCTCTCGGCGACGAAGCCTGGGTCGTAATTTTCAAACCTTGTCACGTGGAACAATCAAATTTTTCATTGTTAACATGAAGTTATTCCATAAAGTTGCGCCGGAAATCGTCATTTTCAGGACGAATAATATGTTGGCGGCAGTGGGTTGTTCCGGCAAAGGAATCGCATTTGAAAATATAATGCTTCCTGTGTTCAAAGCCACAGACAAAATATTAAATTGCATGCATGTGAAATAATTACCCATCCGCACCTTTCACTCTTCTTAAAATTTCTCAACAGAATTACAATTCTCATCGAGCGAAGCTGATATTACCTTTAAATATATGATTTTTGGCTGGCTGACTGGAGAGGAGGCAGAGGTTAATTATTTGCGTCGAGTTGAGAAGAACAATTGGTAGAATTGCGAACGGTTGTAGAGAAAGCCGGCGTTGGCCCAGCGCTACTCTTGACAAAAACATCGAGACATCCAACGTCTATCATTTCATTCGATGAAATATTGGTGAGTCCAGAAACTTTGGCAAATGAGGGGGCGGAAACCACTGAAATAAGGATGAAATAATTTATGTTCATATCATTCGGGGAAGAGGGAAAGTCGAATGAAAGCGAAGGGGTAAAATAGAAACTAGTAAGTGATTGGGGGAATTCATATTTCCTGTTGTTTTCATTTTACTCCTATAAAATGCAAGTATTGTTCTACTCACTCGTTCTTTTCATGGTATCTCAAGTATAGTGAAATTGAATGATTTGAAAGCGTGCAACACAAATGTTTCTAATCAACTCAAATGGCTTGACATCCGCATACCTTTCTCCACGAAGATATTCGCCACTTGAAGTGATAAACGTATAAATGGAACTTTCCCTACTACTGACACAAAAAGAGAATACTGCCCGCGCGAAATTCGTCTTCTAAAGAGTTTGCAGAGAAAAAACAAGTAAACAGTTTTTTTATACGACTATACGCACAACTATAAAAAACTATATGCACACATCACGCATTTCGATGTGATCTTGTTCCTAGCCTCAATTCACGTTGCTTTCTTTAAATGACCACCACGCGTCACATAATTTGGAGAGACAATATTTTTCCAAGCATTTGCTTTTTCCGTGGAAGTTCCATCTAATTTTATTATGGGAATAAGAAACAGCGTGGCATCACTGCAGCTCTCTCAGATACAAAATCACTTTCATAATAGTTTGAGGATATGGGGGAAAATATAGCCAGTATATAGCGGATTGCATATTTGGAGAAAAAATACAGTAAAACAACGCAAAGGAGCAAAAGAAAAGAACAAAAGATTAAAATATATGAAAATCAAATGGAAGGAATCTTTTTCAGCTAGGGTATGTGGAAAATGGTGAATAACCCATGCTTCTTTTTTGGTTGCGATCTCAACGGAACATTTATAGCGGAAGGCTATTGAAGCTTTGGCCGATTAAGAAGCATGTCTTTCCCTGAACCGAGTGCTAAAGTTTATACAGTGATCACTATTAATTCGACTGAAATCATATTCTACTATGTATTCTGGCTAAATTACATGAGGCTCGTTTACGAATACGATGCTACAGATGATAGCTGGGTTGATTGATATCACATGCGGTTGTTCTGGTGGCCATTCATTGTGTTTAATTACTCATACGTGATTATATTTTACCATCACAAACAGAATTATACGCTGACACTGAGTGATATCAGTATTGGAGAGGAAATGTATCAACTTCTAACGTAAAAGGACAAAAGAAATATATATCTCTCATGGAGCCGGTAATTTTAGGTTAGAATAATATAATTATTTACTTACATTTTTATTGTAATATAATTACCTTGCCTATCCCACATAATATAAAGAACTTTTACGGACTCTAGCAGCATTTTTCTATGCTTTTCATAGTTTAGATTGCACTGTCATAATTCTAACATCTCCCGCTTGCATATTGCCAGGGCCCATTCACTATTTAGTATTTATAAATTTACCAAACTGACTGATTAACTCATCTATACAAATTTAGGAACTAGGTTTCAAATCGTACAGTGAAGTGAAAAGATTGGCCCAAGATCGGATAAAGTGGAAGACTGTTGCGGACCAATCCTAGGATTGTAATCAGAGAAGAAGAATATTATAACTATTTCGTTTATTGTGATCAAAATTAAAATTTGCTCTCGCTCAAAGTAAAATTTTCTCTTCAGTAGAAATATATTAAAAATAAAGTTCAAGAAATACAAACATCCCTCTCATGGACCAAATAATCCTAGATTTAAATCAACCATTGTTCCCTTTGCTCGTCTATCGAATAAACATTAAAGAACTTTCATCTTGCCTTCGCTTTTGATCAATTACTCTGCGTAGTTAAATCTGCATCAAACCCTTCTCTCTTGCGAACTGCTATAGTGCCCGTTCACTAATGGGAAATCAATCATTTTTTTCTAAAATTTTCTACACGAGTTAAAAATATTGTTGTTTACGTGTAAGTTTAGATTAATATTCATGAGTAAGAGCGATTTACAGGTTTTATTTGTTACATGCTTATTACATCACACATTTCTTACATTTTTATACTCTTTCATCCTCACAAAAACGGACTTTCGAATTAAATTCTTTTTTACTTTCAGTAAATTCACGGTATTGGTCAGTTGCCGGTTCTATATTTGAGTCTATTGACGGATGACACGCTATATTTGTTTATAACTTCATTAGAAACGGAGTCATCCGTCGGCTAGCAAACTTTTTCAACACAGCATTATGTTGTGCGTTTATTCGTTGTAATAGGAAGTATTTTAATTTCCGTCGGCACTTTCGCATATTGCATATATGCACACGTGAATCAGCCTGTTGGATAAAAAGAATCTTTTCAGGTACGTGTGAACCATCGATAGTTGCAATCGAAGCGTAGTTTCCGTATTTGATATTTCCTGATTTCGATGCGTTGATTTCGTTATTTTATTAAACAGAGACAGGAGTTCTTCTAAGTTGATTCAGCTTTTTTATAATAAAATATTTTGTTGTAAAAATATATTTAATAGTTCATCAATTTCCATATTTTTTATTTAATTTAACCGATTCTTCACTGTAGGGAACAGATTGATCTCCAAACAAGCAACCTTATGTCATATTCTCTCCTTTTATCCTAGCTATGTAATGTATTTACGCATTTACGAGTGAAGTGTAACAACTGTCAACCAGAGAGTGTGTGTGTATTTTGTCATTACATGCGGTAGGTTTGGTATTTTCTTTTCTATGTATTTATTATTTTTTATTTACGTTATTAATAGAGTTATCGTTAATTGTTAATACACCCCATGAATGGGCAAATAGTACTGTTTTCGGTGTAGTGGGAATAAATAAATTAAATAAATGAACTATCGTTTTTTTCGACCATTTTAAAAGTATTTCTCCGTACATGTCGATATTTTTAGTACAAACGCAAAGCGCTTTTCTCCTCCTTTCAAAACCTAAACCTTTGGCATTGATTACGTATTGCTTTATTGAATTTAAATTGATATCGAGCACAAATTTATTACGCAGTGATATGTTTAACTTTTCAAGATATATAATTTAATTGGTCTTTTAATTTTGTCAATATTATTTCAAGAACACCTAACATTCATCAGTAAGAATAATACAAATTTTAATAAAACTAGTAATACATCCGATATCCTTAAACGGTGTCAGAATATTGTTGCTTGTGTGTGTGTGCACTGGATTAATTCATTTTCAAGAGCTCTTCCCGCTTTTTATTTTATAACTGCTTTTTATATCACAATTTTGCTGCAATTTCATTTATTCATTCTATCATTACCAGTACGGGCTTTGGGATTAAATCCTTTTCCAACGTTCCTTAAAATGTATTGTACCGCTCCGTTCCCTAATGATTATTTCATTGGAAACGAAACCCATTGTCATCGATCACCACATTACGGAGGCATCGTTGGATTTCGCTGACTATTGTGTTGGCGTTTATTCGCCTCATTTTGCAATATTTTTCATTTCCATTGCTACTTTCATTTATTGTGCATACGTTAGATTAAAAAAATAATCTCTTCAGTAAGTTCCATCTCCTATACGAATGCAATAGCTGTGTGCCTTTCGTTTTGATAGTTCGTGATTACGACATGATGAACTCGTGAGAATGTGGGCTTATCATTCACCCAAGGGTCACCAAAAGGCCGAATCACTCTCTCAGATATACGTTGTTTAACAACGACCCAGCCATTCATGTCGCCTGATTCAATCATTCCTCCACAGTGTTCGCATTCATTCAGTACCTCTCTCGAGTGTTCCCGAAGAAGTTTCCCCCTCCCCATGCCAATTGCTCCATCCACGCATTGATGCAAAATATGCCACGATCACAATTCTGCGATTTCCCACTTTCATGCGAATTTAGAGCCGTGCATGGGATACTAACTCCTTTTTCTTAGCATCATAACTATCTCATCGAGATTCACGCATAAGCCTCAACGCACGCTATCTTCAACCGCGCTGTTAACCCACCATTATCACTCGTATCAACGTCGTCCTGCACCTTCATCTTCATTTCACAAACGTGCAAAACACACTCCTCGTCTCATTTTTCTTTCATTCACAACTTACTTTTTATTCCATACTCACCTCTCACATTTTAAGTACCTACCAATACATCCAGTTGGTTTTCCCGTGTTCGTCTCTTGATGGGCCACTCTCATACTTATCCACGATGGCTTCGGCCTTTGCGTTTTCCGCAGTTATTTCCGGTAGAGCATGCAGAGGCCTCTGCCGCACCTGCGCCGAGTACATAAGTTTCCTTTTTCCAATTTTGGCGCTCCTTCAGTCTCTTTAGGCATATTTCCATCAGGGTATGTACCACAAGAGAAAGTGAAGCCCTGGCAATATCGTAGGCTCACTTTCACTCTTCCACTAGTTCAAATGTCACTTATATCTACAAACGGACCATTTGGGGTCCTGCGTCGAGGACTCTCCATCCAGAGTGGTGTAGAGTGATACAACAGAGTACGCTCACATTTTTTTATTTCTCTAATCATTATAATTTCGCACCATGATGAAAAAGGGATAAAGTAATCAATGAATAGAAACAATTCAAAAGAAATATATTTCCTTAATTGCATAGTTTTAAACTTTTCAGTGGCCATTTAATGCAGAGGCGACAAATGGCACATGATGGCTGAATTTTAGAATCACAGAATAGTTGTTAAATACTGCGGAGGTGCTTCTGACAAATATATATATATATACACACACACACACACATATATACGTTGATGGATTGGAGTCAGCCAAGCGACGATGAACACACCACACGATGTTGATAGGATGGAGGATAAAGACACACAAAAAAAAGAGACTGTGATCGTCTCAGGGGCAAATATACATATTCGTTTGTTCATTCACTCAGACCGCTCAGGGGAAAATACACACATATAAATGTTTATACAGAAAGGTAGAAAGAAAGTGGATAGGAACACATAAAATAAACAAACACAATGGTGGTGTGTGTGTTTAAACCCCACGCCGATTCAAATCGATTCTTAGTAGACTGGGTAGCTTGGTGGTCTGAGCATTGGACGCGAAATCCAAAGGAGCGTGGTTCGATTCCCGGTCCAGTCGAATTTTTTCTGCTTGGAATCGGCCATCTTCACACCACCATTGTGTTTGTTTATTTTATGTGTTCCTATCCACTTTCTTTCTACCTTTCTGTATAAACATTTATATGTGTGTGTGTATGTGTATATATATATATATATATATATATATATATTTAGCTATATATATATTTATATTTAGCTATATTAATGAACACAGACTTTGGCTCTTTTCTTGGCAAAGAACCCGTATCACTGATTATTTATGGTCGGATTAATTCGTTCAAGAATCCCTGAAAATATTTTGCACTGCGGCTCACGTTTCACCATGTAAACGGAAGTGATGCAGAATTGGGGTGTGAAGACCTTAACGCCGGTCCATTTGTCGGTGGCATCTCTTTATAATCCCGCGCCTCCTTCTTGAGCAGCGAGGAGTAGGGGTGCGCCCACCGGAAGGATGAGACAGATGCTTCCGACGAGCGACATCGCCAGGACGCGCGACGTGTTTCTCTTCTTGTCCGACTGATGTCGCACTCTCCGGCGATTCCCTTCCTTCCCTCCACTACACGAAGTCCACTATCCGTCCGCCGAACAAGCTTGGCGCTGCTTTGCCCGCCACCTGTTGAGCAATACATAGAAACCACTCGTCATTAGTGTGACGCGCAACACGTTTTACGCCGATGGGTCGACATCTGTTTTATTTTAAACCTTTGACATCGATTTAAATGGAGTATTAGTTCGCTCATGAAGGCCGCTTTACACGGTGCATTTTATTGTAAAAAAGGAATGATCATAGAATGCACAAGAAACTGAACGGAATTAGAGCAGGTTCTATTTCCCGTTAAGTCATTCATACAATCATACAATTTGCCACTTTACACGGTACAATTTTTCTCATGCAAGAGTTCACACATTCGTTTGTACAATAAAATGTACCGTGTTAAGAGGCCTTAAGGAATGAAAATCACCGCACACACAAACATCCAATTCGGAGTGGAAAATATTTGACGCGACCGGGAATCAAACCATGGACATTCCGATGTCGCGTCGGATCTCAGACCATCTAGATATACAGTCTACTAATCGTGAGAAACCATTGGAATCGGCGGGAAGTGTATGATAACTAACTCTCAAATGAAGAACCCATATGGCTCTAGGACAACAGTTCACCCATCGGTGGAGAGAGTCTTGTATATGTTTCCTCTCATCTACTTTCTTTCTCCTCCTGTCTGAACGAAATCCGCAGACACCACTAAACTTTTAAGTGTCGGTTTAGATGACTATCATGTAACTTCCCAAAAAGATTCAAGATGAAGGGCTGATTAGTTAATTCATTCGAGGGAAAAGTGGAAAGCAGTATTTGGGTACTTGGAGCCCATTAGAACACCAACCATCCCTTTTGAGGTCAAGGACAGAAATGAGGGTCAATATGTTCGGAGTCCTGGAACTCTAGCTATGCGCAAAATTCTATATAGCATACGCTAATCGGCAAGGAATATACGCCACATGCACGATGGCGCCTTATTAGCGATATTATTTTTCTCTCGTGAGACCTCAATTGGAGTACGCCGCTAGTATATGAGACACTTACGAAATAGGACTAGCTTCAAATACAGATCGAATACAGCGGAGGGCAGCTAGATGAGTTAAAAATTGTTACGAAATACATGGCAGTGTAACCGAATTGTAGAGGACATTAGACATGGGAGACTCCATCCGAGCGAAGGGAAAAATATAGGGTAAATATGCCAAAGAGGGTCGTTTCATCATATTTTGCTGGCTGTAGAAACAACATTTCATTTGTTAAACATAGCAAGATTTATTTTCATAATAATAAATTATGCTGATTTATATCCAATAATATTTAAATATTTTATATATATTTATATATATTTATTTTAATCTCCAAAGTGTCCTACCGTCAAGAATTCTGGTGAAAGAGTGCCTTTTGTATCTATTTCTCTTCTTGGCAGGCCTTGAAGTAGGGGGTTGGGAAGTTGAAGCCATGCGACACCAGCTGACGGCTGATGCCTTCGAAAGGGAGTGTGTCTGTGAAACAGAGATGCACATACCCTTCCGTAGACGAAGTGCAGGATATATGTTAAAACCCCGTGATTGTTTCAGTAGTGCATTCAAAGAAAGAAGTCTTGCAATATACCTCTCACGCGGTGTCCCGCGATATGATTATGAGTATTATTTGTAGCATGGTTTATTAAAAAATGCTTTATGGTGGCTCTTTGCAATCTCTATATATATCGATGATCACTATAGGAAAGTGAATGTGGCCACATCGTATCCACACACACTTACCGCATCATCGTACTCCCCGTCGCCGGCGGGCGGAACCGGACTCAACCACGCGCTCGAAATAAAGATGTAATATTCGGAGTTGCAAATATTGTGCGAGGTTTTTCTTTAGATTCACAATCTGGAAGCTTTGAAGAATGAAGTAGTATTAGTTACTTAGCGTAACTAATACTACTTCATTACTACTAATACAAGGTGGAACCAACTACTTTTTCTCAATAAATATGTAAAAAATTGACTGAAAATAGGCTCCGCCATTTTGTTGTGTGTTCATGGTTAATAATAAAACCAAGTCTTTAAAAACCATTAAATGAAAGAGAAAGAAATGTGTTATAAAATAGTTTAAAAACTTTATCCATAAGTTAATAGATCAAAGGACAGAAAGAGGTTAATTTTGGTAGTTCATAGAGAAAATCGAAGGTGGGCGTTTTTTGCGAAATTTGTTCAAATTTGACCCAAATTTGAACAAATTTCGCAAAAGGGCAAAATATTTCTTCAGTCTCATCATATAGTAATGTTGGGCCTACTTTTTATTATATACTATCACCTAATAATAATAATTATTATAATTTCATTGTTGGAACAGGAAATCATCCTACTAATCCTACTAATATTATAAATGTGTAAGTTTCTATGTTTGGATGTTTGTTATTCAATCACGCAAAAACTACTGGACCGATTGAGCTGAAATTTGGCGTGCAGGTAGAAAATATATCTGTGGGTAATATAGGCTATACTAAAAAGCCCTCATAGTCCCCTATGGTCCCCCAAAGGCCCCTCTGGTGGTCCATGCTAAGCATGGGGTTCGGTGCAGTGGTTTTGTTTTTTGCTTTTTAAAAGTACTTTTAATCAAGAAAGAGGACTGGAATTTTTTTATCGGTTGGCTGAATAAATGAAAATTCTAATTCTTTCAATTGATTTTCTATTAAGTTCCGTACTCGTGTGAAAGTCACGTTTTTAGCTGAAAAATCTCACATTTTCTCTGAAATCACCAATATCATATTTCCTTGGCAACCAAAGATTTGATATTCAAAAGATATGCACGCTTCTTTAAATAACATTTGTTCCTGCAGGCCCATGATATAATGTTGAGATAATAACTGTATAATAAAGGCCTAGAGTCCCATGGGCCCCAATGGGCTATAGAGTCCTAAGGGCCCCATGATGAATTGCTTAGGTGGGTAATCGATAAATTAAATCATATTAACAATAAGTATACATTCAACACTCCTGAGGGAAAGCCGTAAATATAATGTTTAAGTTTATTTCATAATGAGCTGATACCGATGCTTTAATTATGAATAGTGTTTATAAGCATTAAACGAAAAAATAAATAAAAAATCCAACACATAAATACCAAAAAAGGATACCTACATCAAGAAAAATGGGAGACTAAGTCGGTCACATTCCCGTGGTGTTTCTCGGGTTACACCAAGTAACAAAAATCTCATCCTAACCCAACCACAGAAGGGTACCCAGCTATAAATCTGGTTCAAATATTGACCCGTTTCTCTCGGAACTTCAATGTTTTAATATGGTGGAAACTATAATAACGTCACTACATTCATCTTACCCGAAAGAAGAACGGGGTATTCTGCTCGATGAACGCCATCCATGCATGAAAATCGACAATTGCCCTAAGAATCAACATATATTTTTGATTTAAAAACCGAAACCAATGATTATGGCTACCCTTTACGCCTAAGACGCAGTCCAGGTAACGGAGGATTAATTGGTCAAATAAACATGGCTGCTGCTGCTGCTGCTGCAAATGATCCGTTTGACATTTTCAACCGCTGGATTGTGTGCCCCTACTCTCCAATCCTGTTTCAAGATACTCAACGCCAATGTCAAAAAAATGAATATCGCAATAGAAATAAGTCATTGAATGCAAATATATGTATTGTACACAAGGGAGGCGATTAAGTTCTTTCACTCAGAAGACAACTCAAAGAATACCGCTCAGTATTCTTCATGTTTTGTGGCTTTCGTATATAATAAATTCAGTGTTTTTCATACCCGTTGAGTTTCAACGGGCACCTTTTGCTAGTAGTTAATAATTGAACAACACCCAAAGAGAAGAAGGGTGCTTAGAAAGCGCAATATTTCGTCGTATTTGGAAAATCTGTTTCCATTTCTTTAAAAGTTTTAATTCAATGTTTTCTATTTATTGACTGATGATTTAAAAACAGTGAAACAGAATACGCAAGTTGGCCGTATGACTTAAATCATCACATCAATCAATGGCGAGCCTTGATAATTATAATATGAATTGTACGCCCGAAGATTTGGAAATAAAAATTATTGAAAATTCATCGTCTCGTGTGCAGACAAGGACACTTTTTTCTACTCAGCGCTGGATTCGAATTATCAACGATCTAAGACGACTCTGCAAATTTCTCGCGTGAGAAATGTCGAGTACTTCCAACTAAACCCTAAAGCGATTATTCGTTTCTTTCGTTAGTGAATTGTATCGCGATTAGGAAAGAGTCGGGGTGAGTTAAGGTAGTCCGAGCGAGATAGTTCCCATTGTCATAATAGAGACCATATTCGAATTATACGTTTTAATTTCACCAGCTGTAAGAAACATCAATAAAATACTGCATTACTAATGGTGCAATTATATAGTTTTACATGACAGAAATTGTTAGTAATTAAATAAAAATATCTAAGTAAGTCTTTAACTTGACTCATATTTTTCACGCGGTACGTTTGAAACTCCATCAAAACGGAAGGATTATTGTGATCCCTAAGAATTTACTGCGGTGACAATATGATCAACTTTCAAAAATAGTTGAGAAAACACAAACTCTACACATTTTTGATTTTTTGACGAGATATAGGTGTAGGAAATGCCTCATTTTTTATATAAGGTCTCTCTGGAGTTTATACACGTACCATTTCCCATATAAAAGGGCTGGAATCTTTTTGAAATATCTCG
The DNA here is from genome assembly GCA_963169105.1 of Ceriagrion tenellum. Taxonomy (NCBI): domain Eukaryota; kingdom Metazoa; phylum Arthropoda; class Insecta; order Odonata; family Coenagrionidae; genus Ceriagrion; species Ceriagrion tenellum. Next base: position 174,926,997 of record OY720633.1, read on the forward strand.
GAATGTAGTGTGGTAACGGGTTGAAATTTTGATGTTAATGAAGGGTGATATATTTTTCTTTAAAATGAGACCAAAATCATTGATTTCTTGGTAAAATGATACTTCTCTCACACTACGTTAAATGTAGGGAACCGATCTGCTCGGAGATCTCGCTACAGTCTCTTGGCAAGTGCGTTTAAGTTGAATTGCCGAAGCCATTTCAGTAACATTGAATCCGAGGCGCCGCATAGGTTCGATTTCGGAGAAGCGCGGAGAGGCCCACGCTTTGCGAGTGATGGTTAGTAAGTACAAACATACATACTTGCAAGAGCCATTACCGCCAACTCGATTGTCAAGGCTATTGCTAATTTTGTCTGTTTGTTGCGGGTTGGGGGAGGGGGGGAGACGGGAGAGAGGACATGGATCACTTCAGCGTGTATGGTCGGCGCGAGGCAGTCGAGCTTGGAGAAATCCATTAATTTTCGCTTCTAATTACGCGCTGCAGTTGACGAGTCGCACGAACTCCCATTTAAGAAGTGCTTTGCGAATGAATAATTGGTCGGAGATAAAACTCTCGCTAAAATTAATGGCCTTGACCTTGGTGCTCCTCAAGGTAACAGGTCGATAACTCGGTCGGAGTGCCCAACAATTTGGCATCCTTTATTCATTGCCATCGTCGGGTTCCGTTGTTCTGTAATGCATTGGCCATCGATTCCTTCCCACAATGCCTGCCTACATGCCACGGCTATAAGGAAGTCAGACCGAGATATAATAACATGATAAATTGGCGCCCAATTTGAGGATGTGTATATATATATATCATTCTCATATCATAGGCATTCTCTCTGTGACTGAGGAAGGGCTAACACCCGAAACGTCTCTAAGTAAGACTTTCTTTTTACTCTCGTCATTTTACCCCCCTGTAAGTTTCTTCTATAATTGTGTTTGTGGCCATTTGGCGAAGTTTTCCATTGTGTATTTCCATTTCCATGAGCTTTTCACGCCTATATATTGTTAGAAATTTGTGTGTACATACATACATACCAATCACGCCGTTCCCTTCCTTTGTGTGTCGTTTGTATTAATTCCCTACCATTTTTGAAAATAAGTCATCGCAGTATTTTTTACAGAATGGATCAAGTTTATCCGTCGTAAAAGCGTTTTCAGCGCACGGCGAGAAAAAATGAGTTAAGATAAAAACTTTCATGAATATATTACTTTAATTAAATGAACTTCAAGTGAATTAAAACAATATTTCTGCTCCATTATCATTACAATATTTACTTCATGCTGCTAAAATGAAAAATATATATGTATATATATATATATATGCACATAGGATCACTTAAGTGACGAATATATAAAAGTTTGCCAGAGGAAGGCAGACGACAAACACAGAAAACAAAAAAATGATGAACACACTTACAAAGTTTCTTGATATTTCGGTGCCACTAGCACCTTGGTCGCAAGAGCGAAGACTGAGAAGGAAGGGAGGACTGAGGTGGTAGGAAGGGAGGACTGAGGCGGAAGGAAGGGAGGGACAGGGGAAGGGGAGGAGGGGGAGGGAGAGGAAAGGTGGGGGCGGGAGGCGGGAAGTGGAAGAAATTCGAAAGGAAGAAGTAGTATGGGCAGAGGTGATAGAAGAAGTTAGTGGGATTTATTGAGTCCTGGCGGAGAGAAAGCCTGGAATAAGTAAATGCAAGAGGACTCAAGATCTTTGATTTGGAGTGGGGAGGAGGAAGGGGGAAGGGAGGCGAGAATGCCAACCTTAAAAATATTATTAAAGGTGGAGTTGTGGGAAGAAACATGGGTGGCAACAGGGAGGGAAACAGAAATAGAAGGTGGTTCATTACAACTGGAGCGGTGGCCATTCATGCGGATGTTAAGGGGAGTGGTCGTCAAACCGATGTAAAAACTAGGGCATAATTGGCAAAGAAGGATATAGACAACATTATGGGAAACGCAGGAGAGTGAGGGGACGGAAGGAAGATGAGCGGCAAGGAATTTATCAGGCAGAGGCTGGGTGAGAAGGATGCCACAAGTTTTGCAACGTGGGCGATTGCACGGCGTCGGAAGGGACTTAGTAGGTCGGGAGATTGATTTGGAAAGAGGTTTAGTGATTTTAAAGAGGGTGGAGAGGTTGGGAGGGCGTCTAAAGGTGAGAGAAGGACAGCGGGGGAAAATTTTGGAAGTGGTTAGGTTGTCAGAGAGGATGGGGTAAAGGTTTTTGATTAAGCGACGGATGGAGTGAGCTCCAGGGAAATAGGTGGTACAGAGGGAGATTTGATCATGAGGAAACTTATTAAGAGAGAGATTTAGAAGAAGAGGGTCGCTGTAGGATTTTTTTCTGAAGAAGACGCTCAGGGTAGCCTCTGCGAAGGAGGGATTGGTGGAGAATAGAGAGAAAAAGGTCAAGGGATTCGAGATTGTTGCATATTCGGTGACCACGGATAGAGAGGGAAAAGGGGAGGGAACGTTTAGTATGAGAGGGGTGGCAGCTGTTGAATGCCCTAAGAATCAACATATATTTTTGATTTAAAAACCGAAACCAATGATTATGGCTACCCTTTACGCCTAAGATGCAGTCCAGGTAACGGAGGATTAATTGGTCAAATAAACATGGCTGCTGCTGCTGCTGCTGCAAATGATCCGTTTGACATTTTCAACCGCTGGATTGTGTGCCCCTACTCTCCAATCCTGTTTCAAGATACTCAACGCCAATGTCAAAAAAATGAATATCGCAATAGAAATAAGTCATTGAATGCAAATATATGTATTGTACACAAGGGAGGCGATTAAGTTCTTTCACTCAGAAGACAACTCAAAGAATACCGCTCAGTATTCTTCATGTTTTGTGGCTTTCGTATATAATAAATTCAGTGTTTTTCATACCCGTTGAGTTTCAACGGGCACCTTTTGCTAGTAGTTAATAATTGAACAACACCCAAAGAGAAGAAGGGTGCTTAGAAAGCGCAATATTTCGTCGTATTTGGAAAATCTGTTTCCATTTCTTTAAAAGTTTTAATTCAATGTTTTCTATTTATTGACTGATGATTTAAAAACAGTGAAACAGAATACGCAAGTTGGCCGTATGACTTAAATCATCACATCAATCAATGGCGAGCCTTGATAATTATAATATGAATTGTACGCCCGAAGATTTGGAAATAAAAATTATTGAAAATCCATATATATATATATATATATATATATATATATATAAATACGTTGATGGATTGGAGTCAGCCATGCGGCGATGAACACACGATGTGGATAGGATGGAGGAGATAGACACACAAAAAAAAGAGACGATCACACTTACATAGCTAGCTTTCGGAACTAGTCCGTCTTCAAGGCGTATCACGGAACAAATGTCGTGTGCGCTGGTGAGGATAGGGGTAGGAGGGGCGGTAGGTTAGGGGAGTGGGGATGGGGGAAGGGGAAGGGGTTTTTCCCAGCGGTTGACGAACGGTTCTTGAAAAGGGGAAATTTTTACCAGCTCGTGTCTTGGCCGGAGAGAGCGGAAGGGGTCGCAGTGAGGGTGGAGGGGGGAGAGGGAAGGGAAGGGGGTAAATGGAAAACAACGGGGAGCGTGCGATTAATGTATTTTATTTAATCCGGGCGCGGCGTACGATTTTAGCAACCAGATTATGGCCAGCTCCTTCTGGCGCACTTCAATTAACGGGGCGTCCGGGGGAAGGGAGATCAATATTGCCACCTCAAAGCACTTGTCAAAGGACAAGCCATGCTTCCGCACATGAGTAGGGACGGGGAAAGTGGAAGATGGGTCTTTACAGGTGCACCGATGGTTATTCATTCTAATATTAAGGGGTGTAATACATTCGCCCACATAAAAACCGGGACATAGTTTACATTGTAACACATAAACTAAGTTGTGGGAGTCGCAAGAGCCGGAGGCTTTGATGTCGAACGGCGTCTCTGTGTTAGGACTCTGAAATGAGGATAGGGGGCGAAACATGTTGCACGTTTTGCACCGTGGTTTGTTGCATCTCTGTGTGGTGGGACGGGGAGTGTCATTCGATGTACCCTCTCGCGAAGAATTGGAGCGAAGAAGATTGGCTAAGTTAGGTGGACGTCTGAAGCATACTGTGGGGCATTTGGGTAGGAGATTGGCCCTCGATCTGTTAGTATCTAAAATTGGGAATAAGTCTTTGAGGATGGTCTTGAGTTTTTGGACGCCAGGAAAATATGTGATGTGAAGATTTAGGGCGTCCAGGGGGGTGTCTTTTTTACGTGGGGTGAAATTAGCAGAGGAGGGTAAAATACGTTTTTTTAGAAGTGGCTCGGGATAATTTCTATTGGATAAAGAGTTGTGAAGCTTATCAAGGTATTCGTGAAGTTTTTCTTTGGAGTTGCAAATCCGGTGGCCACGGATCGACAGCGAATAAGGAATTGAGTGCTTAGTGTGTTTGGGATGGCAGCTGTTGTAATGCAAATACAGTTGTTTGTTGGAGGGCTTGATATGGACCGAAGTCTCAAAGGTGTTATTATTTGTGATGGAAATGTCTACGTCGAGAAAGGTGATTTGAGAAGGAGAAGTGGCCGATGTGAAGCGAATGGATGAGAACTGATTTAGAGATTTGAGGAAGTTCGCTAGGGTATCCTCGCCGTGGGTCCATATGATGAAAATATCATCAATGAATCTAACCCAGAGCTCCGGTTGTAATTCCTGGGTGGCGAGGAAATCACTTTCGAGCTTTCCCATGAAGAGATTGGCATAAGAAGGGGCCATTCTTGTGCCCATAGCCGTTCCCTTGGCTTGAAGAAAGAAACGCCCATTGAAAGTGAAGGCGTTGCGTTTCAGAATGAATTCAACTAGTTTGATAAGGAAGTTGGTGGAGGGAATTCTAGGGTGATTTCTTCTCGAAAGGAAATGGGATATGGACTCTAGACCTTCATGGTGAGGAATCGAGGTGTACAATGAAGTAACATCCACCGTAGCCATGATGACGCTTTTGTTGGAGGGAATATTTACTGCTTTCAGGATGTCTAGGAAGTGATAGGAATCACGAAGGAAGGAAGGGAGTTTAGCAACTATAGGCTGCAGGTGATAGTCCACGAAGGCCGATATGCGCTCCGTTGGGGAATTGCAGTTGGAGATGATAGGGCGTCCGGGGACGCCTTCTTTGTGTATTTTGGGAAGGAGATACAAATACGGGGTTTTGAAGTGAGTGGGCGAGAGAATATTGATGTCGGACTTGGACAGTCCTTCATCAGGGCCTGTTGAAATTAAGAAGTCATGTATTTCCGCTTGATACGCCGCAGTTGGATCCTCTGTGAGTGGGAGATAGGAAGAAACATCACCGAGTTGTCGCATTGCTTCGGCGACATAATCCTCCCTATCTTGAACCACAACGGTTGATCCCTTATCCGCTTTACTGATGGTAATGTTGGGATTGCGGCGGAGGCGACTGAGAGATGACAATTCCTCTCTGTTAAGGTTTGGGGCAGGAGTGAGGGAATTGAGAAATTGAGGATCTGACACACGATTTAAAAGTTGGTTGCAGAATACCTCGATTGGGTGATTATTGGCCAAAGGTTTAGGTTCATAGTTGGATTTAGGACGAAATTTGTTGATGGCGGGGTTTAAATTTGAAGTGTGGCCGTCGTTTTGTTTCCAAAAGTGCCGCCATTTGAGGTTTCTGCAGAAACTGATGACATCCGAGAGTAATTGTATATGATTGACTTTGGGAGTCGGTGAGAAAGTGAGTCCTTTACTTAAAACAGAGACATCATTCTTAGTGAGTGCAGTAGAGGAAAGGTTGAGAACATCTGACTCTTGCCCTCCGTCAGGTATGGAGTGGCCGTGGGGTGGTGGGGGTTTGTATTTAAGAGGGGTTGGCGGCCCCTTGGGCGGCGCCGGGAGGTTGAATAAGGTGGCGAGATCTGGCCGTTCCGAGAGGAGAGGCCGGGGAGGGGGAGTGGGGGGCAGTATTTGGGCGGGAAGAGAGATACCTCTCGCTAAATGTGAAACGTATAGGGCGGATAGTTTCTTTAATAATTTATTACGGCGAAACTCCTGTTTTTTCAGCGTTACAAAAATTATATTGTTAATGTGCGTAATATACTCCGGAAAAGAGCAGGTGATAATTTTTATCAAAGAGAGCCAATTCTGAATGTGGAATTCTCGCATTGAAGTATACTGGGCCAGGAGTACCCGGGTAAATGATAATGAAGTTTGAAACTTCAGTTGATAGATTGGAGAGCGCAATTGTGGAGGGATGGCGTCAATTGGAATTTTAATGGTGAGGCCATTGGGGGCTATTCCCATTGAAAGGCAGGAATTTAAAAAGAAAATATGATCATTGCACATAGATATCTTTCGGGAATTGAATTTGACTTGGGAAATCCAATGCGCCAATGGTTGGTTCATAGTCACGATGGTGAGTGGGAGGAAAATTAGGTGGGAGGTGACGAGATTAAGATGATATGCCTAGACACGATACTGGAGTAAAAACAAGAGGGAAAGTTCAGAGAAATATGGGAGGGTTTAAATAGGATAAGGAAAGACAGGAACAGCGCACTTACGTAGGCGTAACGATGAAGAAGAAGATGAGCAGCGGGCAGCAAACAAATACGTTGATGGATTGGAGTCAGCCATGCGGCGATGAACACACGATGTGGATAGGATGGAGGAGATAGACACACAAAAAAAAGAGACGATCACACTTACATAGCTAGCTTTCGGAACTAGTCCGTCTTCAAGGCGTATCACGGAACAAATGTCGTGTGCGCTGGTGAGGATAGGGGTAGGAGGGGCGGTAGGTTAGGGGAGTGGGGATGGGGGAAGGGGAAGGGGTTTTTCCCAGCGGTTGACGAACGGTTCTTGAAAAGGAGCTGGTAAAAAAAAAACCCTTCCCCTTCCCCCATCCCCACTCCCCTAACCTACCGCCCCTCCTACCCCTATCCTCACCAGCGCACACGACATTTGTTCCGTGATACGCCTTGAAGACGGACTAGTTCCGAAAGCTAGCTATGTAAGTGTGATCGTCTCTTTTTTTTGTGTGTCTATCTCCTCCATCCTATCCACATCGTGTGTATATATATATATATATATATATATATATATATATATATATATATATATATATATATATATATATATATGTATATATGTGTATATATATATGTGTGTGTGTATATATATATATATATATATATATATATATATATATATATGTATATATATATATGTATATATATATGTATATATATATATATATACACACATATATATATATAAGTATATAAAAATATATGTATATATATACATATATATATATATATATATATATATATATAAAAGGTCGAGGATGGCGTCCTTTTTGACTTGGGGAAAAATCTCGCTCAAACTGCTTTCCTCTCCTCCGTGAAACTCTTCTCCAATAGTCTTTGAGGTTTGTATAGTAAATCCTCGAACAAGAGAAACAGATACCAATGGGTTTCCCGCAGAGGGCAAAGACTTGGAGGAGTTGTACCGTTATATGCATACATCGCAGTCGAGCTAAGTCGCCGATGAACCCGTGGTTCATTTGGACTTCGGGCCTCTGCCTGGACCTTTTGCTTTTCGCCCTCTTCGATTCCTAACGTGAAATCCATGAGGTATGCAAGTGATTAACATTTCGTGCCCATACTCGATACGGAGCGGAGACATCAGTCCTACCCACCGTTTAACTCATATCCTTACCTCACATCCTCTATAATGAAATATCGACCTTGCTTTGAAGTGCATTTCCAATGTGATGCTCACGAAATCTAAGATCTGTGCATGTACCGCGGAGAGAGCAAGAGTAAGTGTCTTTAATTCGTGGCTAAACCAGAATACGATTGGAGTGCACTCGACTCTTCAAGGTGTTTAACCAACCGTTTTAACGATGCCTTATGCACGAATTAGTGTCGACAAGTATCGATCGTAAATGAAATGGCGGGTATTGAGAGCAGGAAAATTAATATGCTTTCCAGTTTAACCTGTGTAAACTAGAGAAATTCTTTGGATTCATGTGTAGCCAAGTTCCAGATGAATCACACAAGTAAGCAAAACGACCACTGAAGTATGTGCATCAATGCGTGATATTGAGTTGTGTGAGACAGAACAGTAAGGAGCAAGTATAAGGAACGCAAATTATGGGCAATTTCCTCTAACAACATCGCTTGTTAATTGATATTAATTTCCTCGAAACAATTAGCTTATCGCTTGAGGAAGCCGGTTTTTCCGCACAACTCCTCAGTCGTCGATTTATTAAATAAAAGTGAAATAGATAACAGGGTATTGTGAACATTTTAAAGACCACCCTTGAGGGACCTTTTATGATTGGGTCTTCAAAAAATGAAGAATAGGAATTTTTTCTTGAGCCAAGAAAATACGATTATTGCGCCGTGGATAAAATATGAATCAATCGTTACCGGATCGAATATGTCCTTTGTTGTAAACTTGCGCAATAAAATGGATATCGACGTCATCACTGTTGAATGACGCCATTACTTCCCTTTTTGTATTTTGAGGGATATATCATTTCAAATGAAATTCAAATATTTTGGCGCCATATTAAAGAAAGTGTATCGTATATCTAAAGGTACCAAAATAGTCGCCATTTGCCTCTACTTTTCGAAATATGTATTTTCCAAAACTCAACACCCATTGTTCATGGGATATGTATGGAGCACATGTGCACTCTTTGGAGTGATTATTCGATAGGCGAGGGATTTCTGTCACCTATATCTCGATAGAAATCTGACAGTTCGTAGTTTTTAAAGCAACCTCAACTATTTTTTAGGCTAAATTAATTACTCACCTCAGTATATTTTTTAAAAATTTGCAGAAATAAACCCTCTGTTGTGAAGGCGTCTTAACAGTACTGTGAGAAAAAATTAGTCAATATGGATCCATTCACTCATTCACACGGACCACTCAACGGCGTAAACACACATAATAATTGCGTTCAGACCGAATTTAATGCGAGGTAAGACTACGCCTTGAATATTAATTCATTCACGTCCCGCTCCTTACAGCCGCTGAAATTAACCGATTAATTTCTCGCGCACGGCCTCCATTGTGACTCGAGAAAAATTTTGCTTGATCTACCTTCAAGGTAGTCCGAGCGAGATAGTTCCCTAGTCATAATAGAGACCATATTTGAATTATACGTTTTAATTTCACCAGCTGTAAGAAACATCAATAAAATACTGCATTGTTAATGGTGCAATTATGTAGTTTTACATGACAGAAATTGTAAGTAATTAAATGAAAATATCTAAATAAGTCTTTAACTTGACTAATATTTTTCGCGCGGTGCGTTTGAAACTCCCTCAAAACAGAAGGTTTTTTGTGATACCCAAGATACTACTGCGGTGACTATATGATTAATTTTAAAATAGTTGAGAGAACGTACAAATTACACAGTTTGTTTTTTTGAAGACATCTAAGTGTTAGAAATACCTTATTTTGCAAATAGTGTCTCTCTGGAGTGCGGATACGTACCATTTTCCATGTGAAAGGGCTGGTATTTTTTGGAAAATATCTCCGAAAGTAATGTGGTAAGGAGTATAATTTTTGATGTCATTGGATAGGTGAGATATTTTTCTTTAAAAAAAGAACAAATTCATTGATTTCTAAGTAAAATGATATTTCCCTCGGACTACCTTTAAGCGTTTGAATGAAAGGCGTCATAAAGAAAACATTTATCTCTTAACAAATGGTGCCTCGGGAAAATCCCATCGGGCAAGAAATCTCGTCAACCGGCAAGAGTCGAGACTCGGCATTCGGAAGCAGGTGGCTGTTAAGGGAGGGGAAGCTGGCGGGGAGGGAAGGGAGGAGAGGGTGGGGGAGGGAATGGAAGGGGGCGGAAACGGAGGCCGATTACTCCCTGAGGCAGCGAGTGCGTGACTGGGGAATACCCATCTCCTGCCTTCCACCCTCTTCCCTATGGCAGCCGCGGATTTCCGTCCGCAACGACGCTTCCGATGCTTTGTAGCGCTGGACGATTTCCCACGCCCACCCACGGCACCCAGCGAAGTACACCCCCACACTCTACAAAGCCTTCCCCTCCCCGCATCCAGCTCCCAACATCAGGATTGTACAACATGAAAACAAGACCACGTCTACGTAATACCCTGCGAGCCACCACGAGGGTGTGTGGGAGGGGGTGAAGATCACCAAACGTACACTACTGACATGCAACTAGGATATTTAATGGAGACATACTATATAATAGGGTCGCATGCAGCTAGATGGTTTGTCTCTACATAAAAAGAAAGGGATTTGATTTAGTTCTTTCCCAGCTTATTGTGCTGATGAAGTCTTCTCGGGTTTTCCACCGGGTCAGGTCGTTGTGGGCCGACGTTTCGATAGCTACCACCGCCATCGTCCTCAGGGCAGGACGCCCTGATGCCCTGAGGACGATGGCGGTGGAAGCTATCGAAACGTCGGCCCACAACGACCTGACCCGGTGGAAAACCCGAGAAGACTTCATCAAGAAAGGGATTATTGGTTGTTATTACATGCATCATTCACTACAGACTACCCTAACTATATTTCACCTACCTATCCCTTTGCTACGCTGCCTATTGTTCTCTCTTATGGTACGCGGGAAAAATGACATTTTAAATCTATAGGTACGATAATCTATCTCTCTAATCTTGTTAATCTGATCAAACCTAGCATAATACGCAGGGGTTCTCAATATATATCTAACGTCATCTGTGAACAACTCTGTTTCGAATTTACTTAAAAGATTTCACCTAAATTTTAACCTGCGTTCTGATAGTAATTCCAATCCTAGTTCTTCTATTAAACTCGTAACACTTGTACAATTATCATAACGGCCTTTAACAAATCTAGCGGATCTCCTTTGCACACGCTCTAATTCTTTTATCAAACCTTCCTCGTACGGATCCCATATACTAGCGGCATATTCTAAATGAGGCCTGACAACTGTAAAATAGCTTCTTTCTCGTACTCTCTCATCGCATTTGCCTAGAACCCTTTTTACGAATCCTAATCTACGGTTTGCTACACTAGTTAATAGATTCTACGTTAGAAAGTTTCTTTTCTTTGATGCAATAATTATTCCGGGGAAAGCCATTCTTTTTCCAAAAGTTCATTATCGCGCATTTCTTCAATTTTAATTCTAGCTGCCAACTATCACACCAATCATCAATCGCATCTAAATTCTTATCTAAAGACTGCCTGTCCTCTTCATTTCTAATTTTCTTATACACTACTGGATCATCGGAAAAAAGATGGAGCTTGCTATTTTTTACTACTGTATTCAAGTCATTTACGTAGAGAAGAAATAAAATTTGACCTATCACGCTTGCCTGGGGAACACCCGATGTAACTTTTACTTCGCCTGAGCTGACACCATCTAATACCACCCTTTGAACGCGTTCATGTAAGAAGTCTCCTATCCAGCCTACTATATTACTGTCTATCCCGTATGAGGCTAACTTCGCGAGTAACTTACAGTGGGGAACCTTGTCAAAAGCTTTTCTAAATTCAAGAAACGCTGCGTCTACCTGTACGTTACCTTCTCCGGAAACTAAAATATCATGAACAAAAAGACCTAATTGAGTTTCGCAAGACCGTCCCTTTCTGAACCCATGCTGGTTTGTTATTAATAAATCCTGGCTTTCGAGGTGTCCCATTATTGATGTAACTATAATATGCTCTATAATTTTAGATGATAGTGACGTTATTGATATTGGCCTATAATTACATGGCTGTTCCCTATGTCCGCTTTTATAAATTGGGGTCAAGTTTGCTATCTTCCAGTCTTTGGGAAACGCGTGTTCTTCGAGGGATTTGTTAAATATTACTTTAAGATATGGAGCCATTTCGAGAGCTGATTCTTTATACACACGAGCTGGAATTTCATCAGGACCTGAGGACTTGTTCGGGCTAATGTTACTTAGTATGGATACGATTCCGCCACAAGATATATCGATTGGGGGCATTGGTTGTTGAAATCGGTCTGGTATGGTTTCGTGCAAACTACGCTTAGATTGATTAAGAACGCTCTGAGAAAAATAATTCAACAAATTAGCCTTATCTAAACTGGAAGTTGCTGTTTCGCCTCCTCTATCGTTTTTCAAGGAATTAACCGTTGACTTTTAAGTTCCCTATACTTCCCTAACATATGATCAAAATTCTTTCGGATTTCCCTCTAGTTGTTCTCCGAGTACTTTTCTCTAGAATTCACTAGACGCTTTTCTAAGGCTGTTTTTGCGGCTGCTTTACAAATTTTATAATGTTCGATAGTATTTTTTAGATCGCTATTAGCTACATTTTTCTTCATCTTTCTTAGTTTCGCGTGGCTAACTTGTTGGCGTTTTAAACATTTTCTAACCTCCGCGTTGTACCACCTTGGTTCCCTATTCTCACTCTTATACTTATGAGGTATATATCTGTTGACAAGTGACCGCGTAATTTGGAGGAACTCTCTCCATGTATTGTCTGTATCACTATTTTTGCTAATGTTCACGAATTTTTCAAATGATGTCTTTAAGTCACGCCTAAATCCGTTAAAACCTGCTTTACTAAAAAGGTGAATCTTTCTTTTTAATTTAAAATGTTTTCCAGTATTAAGGGAAAATTTTACGTGTACTACCTTGTGGTCGTTTATTCCATCGACATTTTCAACTTTCTTTCGACTAGTTTCATTATAAAATATTATAACGCGGCTAAGGGCATTTGAGTCATCGCCTGGGATGGACCTTAGGTCTCCCCCTAGCAGCAGTCTGTTACAGCATCCCCCGCTCCCTTCCCACTGCTCCTCACTCGTTGCAGATCAGACACAGATGATCGCTGGTTCAATTTTATAGCTACTTCGAGCGAGCTATTTTTCCCAGCCGTGAAAGAGACCAGAATCAATATTTTTTTTGAGTAGCTGCTAGAATCATGGAGTAAATATTTTTTATATCAATGGCGCAGAATATTATTTTATGCGACTGATATTCCAATTAAGGCAGTCCGAGCGAGATAGTTCGCTAGTAATAATAGAGACCATATTCGATATATACGTTTTGATTTCGCCAGATGTGAGACACATGAATTAAATATTGAGTATTAATGGTGCAGTAATATAAAGAATTGTTGCAAGCAGAAAGAATTGTTGAAAGAAGCAATTGTTTACGGCTTTTAGAGATTTTCTCTCTTTTATTTCATTGTCTAGCCGTAAGAAGCTCACCCCATCTTCATGATGGCTTTCCATGCAGTAATATAGTTTTATATGACAGAAATTGTAAGCAATCAAATAAAAATATCTAAATAAGTATTTAATCGTTCGTTCATTCACTCAGACCGCACAGCGGAAAATACATAAAATAAATATTCAAACAGAAAGGAAGAAAGAAAAAGGATAGGAACACATATAATTTGACTGATTTTTTTCACGCGGTACGTTTGAAACTCCATAAAAACGGAACCGGTTTATCGTGATCCCGAAGAATTTACTGCCGTGACAATAGGATTTATTTTCCAAAGTAGCTGAGAAAACACACAAACTACATTCTGTTGAATTTTTGACGAGATCTAAGTGCAGGAAATGCCTCATTTCTTAAATAAGGTCTCTCTGGAATGCATACACGTACCGTTATCCATATCAAAGGGCTGGTATTTTCTGGCAAAAGCTCGGAAAGTAATGTGGTAAGGGGTTGAATTTTTGTGTTAATTGAAGGATGATATATTTTTCAGTGAAATGAGACCAAATTCATTGATTTCTAGGGAAAATGACATTTCGCTCAAACTACTTTAAATAACTAAATATAAGTGCATATGTCTTTAATATGACTTATTATTTCATGCCGTACGGAAAAAAAGCATTCGCATCGGTTTATTTTGTGCGATTCTATAAAAAATAGAATGATGATTTCCTCATTTTTTAAAGTTAATGCTCTCTGGAGTGTTTGCCCGTATCATTTTCCATGTAAAATGGCTGGCTATGTAAGCTGACCAATATCTGGTATTGTAGGGTGCGAAGTGGCGGATGTTAGGGCGAAATTGGAAATATGCGATTTTTTTAACGAGGCCAAATTCATTGAAGTATCGGTGAATTGATATCTAATCTCGATTTCTAGATTTGTATCCAAAGTCTATCTCCGAGGGCACTCACCTTCTCCGGCAGGATTATGTCTTGCATGATGATGGACCGCGGTCGATCAACCTCCACTTCGTTCTCCAGATTGGGATCTTCTTTCGTCGGGATGATGTCCACGAATCCAACGAGGCCTTGCCAGACGGGCGGAACTATCTTTTCTCGCTTGGGGTAGGCCGATGAAATGGCCACCGCCACGCACAGCAAAGTCAAGCACGATGTAAGCGTCTTCATGGCTGGAAATTAAAATGAAAAGGGTTCTCGTTAAGGGTGCACCATACCGGGGGTGAAAAGCTCGCTGCTGAATTTTCCCTTCCTCCCGATAAGGGGTTTGCCGTGAAGGCTGGAAGCACGCTTTATTTTGCACTCCGCGGATGAAGTGTCGTTATCTGCCCTATATATAAAATGATTTCCTGATAAGTCGGTGGTGTTTGTTACAAAAATCGTGAAATCTCCTTTTATTGGTAATATTCCGGGGAAATTAGTGCAAGCTAGATTCCGGAATGGGGATTTCCAACCTACTTATAGTGAAAAGTGGTCGTTCATCTACAAAAAAATCAACAACTATTAATGATGTTTACATTTTGAGTCTACCGGGATGTTGAGCGTTAAAGCCTGCTTCGTTCTCTGCAAGCGCGATCTTAGCAAGACTGTGGAGTGGAGTCACCGTCTCGTAGTCGTCATCTATCGAGTTGGCATTGGCAATTTGCTGATCAGGGATCAGTAGAGGTGGCAGAAATCTACGGATGATTCCAATGCAATTATTGTTGGAAAATGGTCAATCATCTCATGGGTGACTCCTTGTTGGCGGAAAGGCCCCAGCAAGGAGGGGTCAAAGTATGAGGGAGTGCGGGCAAAGAGAGTTGTTGCGGGTTGGGAGTTGAAGAGGGGGTGTGTCGCGAGAGTCATTCCTCTCTTCTCACCGCCCAGGACTCTCACTGCCTCTCCTGCGGATAGGATGCCCGGTTGAAGCCATACACTGTCCCATGACGCACTGGAAAAGCGCTTGTTCGACGAAAACGAATTTAACCACGCGAGTTTTTTTGAAATACAATCGTTTCATCAAGAATAAACGTACCAAAAATTATTTGAAACATTACTGTTTTCTGAGAAAGTTGTGCTGGAAAGTTAATGCAGGTAACAAGCTCATGCAACATATATAAACAAACTAAACCAGCATATGTATTTGCTCTAAGAATACAACATGAAAGCAAATAATGCGAAGGCGAAAATCCTAGTTTGCTGAAGAGAACAGTTGAATGCAGTAGTCGCTCTGAAAGGAGAGAAAATTGAGCTAATGGACTCCTACACCTTTCTCGGAAGTACTGTCAAGTGGGACGACAGAAGTGCAACGGATGTGAAGCAAAGAGTATCCCAAGCTAAGAGAAAGAGTTTCACGGTGGAAAGGAAACTTTTGTGCTCAAAGAAGATAAGACTAAAAACCAGCAAACCTAAAGTGAAAACATTCGTGTGGAGCGTGGCACTCTTCTGATCGGAAGCATGGACTATTGGATAAACAGACCATAAAAAAGACCAGAAGCTTTCGGAATCTGGTGATAAGGGGGAGGATGCTGAAGATCAAACGGACGGAAAAAAAAAGAAATGAAGTGTACAGAAGAGTAAAAGAGAAAAGAACCCAATGGAACGCGATGCAGAAAAGGATAACGAGATGGATTGGACACACCCTGAGGCACGGTTGATTTGTGAAGAATATAATTCAGTGTTCGACCTCAATTATTGAAAAATTGGTTGTATGAGATTTCTTTGATAACGTTTCGGAACAATGTATTTCATCAACCATATAAATGAAGTTCAACGACATTTTTATTATGCAAGTGGTTTAATGTTGTTGTTAACCTTCGTGTGTATTGTTTTAGCCCTGAAGATGGTATGCTTTATGTTTTAAAATGTTGGTAAAGGATTATTAGTATTTAATTCCCGACCTACCCTCGATTATACCAAGTTTCTTGAAAGATGTAACCGAAGGAAAATTAGAGGGAAGAGTCTAAGAGAAAGGCCGAGGGATTAGCACATGATAGTTAGGATAACAATTAGGATAACGATTAGGAAGAAGTGGGTTCCAGGGAGTAAGGGAACTAACAAAACACAACAGCTGAAGTCAACCTAACGTAGTACCTTGCGACCTACTGTCTTCATCTACATGAACGAAGTACCGTGCAAGCCACCACAAGGGTGTGCGGCACGGGGTGATTTGACAGTAGGCGTGCAGCACTCGTCTTAGTTCAAATCCGAGTCTCGCACGTTCTGGCCGCTGGATGCATACTGGAATGCGGTCAGGAGATCATGTCCCGATCGAAAGAGAAACTAGGGGAGTGCTACGTACAAGAGCTCGCTGAATTGGAGTACACTCGATAAAGATGAATTTACAGGTTAGTACCACTAATTCTATAAATAAATAAATCTTCAAATCACAAAGTCATGCCGGAAATTTCAAGCGGATTGATTCGTTAATAATGACAGTTGTGACGCAAAAGTACAATGTCTGCTCATACATAGTGAGCAACGAATTTAAATGGAATTGATAGCAAAACAGTTCGAACGTCCAGCACAAAAATGATTGCTTCAAACTAAGGATGGGTCGAATCCAAATGTCGATTCTCGATTCCACTGATTCTCACGGTTAGAATCGGGAATCGACGGCCTAGAGTCAATTCCCATTCCAGATAGATAAATATTAAAATCAAATTTCATTTATCACATCATATTTCTCAGTAATATCTCAGCAATTTTGGGTGTAGGCTATCAATTTGTTCTTTTTATCTACCTCAATTAGCTGAGGATATATTTACTATTTGTTAATAAATATACTTTTTAAGCGACTTAGTTGCCTTTGTTATTTTATTGATAATAGTCGTACGCAACTGGTATATAAATATCCCACCTGCTGTTAGGAATAAGAATCGATGGAATCGGAATCGAGAATCGCGAATCGATTAGAAAGAATCGGAATCGAAAAATAGTGGAATCGACTCTTCCCCTCTTCAAACCTAATGTAATCTAAGTCAAATGATGATGATGCACGAATTTATTAGTATAACAATGATGGTGCATGGCGTACTCGCTGCACCTTCGCGCTCGTCCGCCAAAGAAAGTCACAACTCACCGTCGCTCCCGCGTGTCGTCCGTGCCGAGTTTCCGCAGTCTTCTGTCGCTCGTCCGCGCACCTCCGCCCGTCCTTATAGACGACGCGGCGGCCGATGGGAAATCCGTCCCGTCGCAATGGAACCGGACTGGGCGGTCGTCGTCTTCGGTATTTCCGCTCATCAGAGAAGGAGGAGGAGGAGTTCTTTACCTCCGCCACACCGTCAGCTCTCTCCTTCTCTCGCCGCCCGCGCCTTGATGGAGGCGAACGGGGGGGGGTGAATGTCGTCGACCTTGGAGGTAGATTGGCTGCCGAGGGGGCGGGGGGGCAGGAGGGGGTGCGGGGCTGAGAATTACTCGTCGGGCGCGTCCAGCAGTCCCGCGAAAGGGTTTTTCCCTGATGATCGGTGAACGGGAGCTGATTAATGGGTCACGAGGAAACTGCGGACGGTCAGTATTCGCCTCGAAGGAGCCTCCGCCGACTTCTCACGGGGATACTAGGCAGCTCGAGAGATAGAGATGTCATTTCAATTAGTAATTCGATGACTCTTGTCTCATTTGATAGAAAAATGTCTCACCTCACCTTTTCAAAGATACTAAAACATCTTTTTCTCACCGCTATACTTTTCGAGATATTTGCAAACATTTCCATTTGAATTTAGAGACTGAACATGGAAGGGGGAACATGCACTCCGGAGAGAATTTATTTTTTTTAATGGAGAATTTCTATCGCCAAGATCTCATCAGAAATTTTCTCTTCCTCTTACTCCAGGGGCCACTCAAATCCAAGCTGATTTTTGGCCTCGCCTACAAGTTGCCGCCAGACTTGTTTGTTTTCCGCCATCTCAATGTCATCACCCAGTTTTTTCACATCATTGGCCACTTGGTCATCCCATCTTATTTTTGGCCTTCCTGGTGGGCACCTTCCTTCTGGGTGTTCCCTCCACACTCCTCGTATGGCTGTATCCTCTTCTCTTCTTCTGACATGACCAAGCCATCTTATCCTTCTGCTTCTAACCACGGCCACAATATCAGGTCTTCTGTATAAATATCTGAGTTCCCTGTTTTTCTTTGTTCTCCATGTTCCTGCTTCAAGAGTTGGTCCATACATTCTTCTTAATATCTTGTTTTCAAAAGTTAACAACTTTTTCTGTCTGTACTTTGTCAGTGTCCACACTTCTGACCCATACAAGGGAACAGGTTGGATAATCGCTAGATATATCCTAATTTTTGTATTTCTCGACAGAAGCCTGCTCTTCAACAGTTTTGACAAACTTCAGTAACACCTATCGGCTGCATTTAATCTTACTTGTACTTCCTGGTCCATCTTATTTTGACTGGTGATAGTAACTCCCAGATACTTGAATTCTTTAGTTACTGCAAATTTTTTACCCTTGACTTGTAGCGTCGAGTTGATTGGCTCTGCCTCTCTTGCTATTTTCGTATATTGAATTTTTCCTTCGTTTACCTGTAAAACAACTTTGCCTGCTTCTTCGAAGAAGACTTCAGTTAGTGCGTTTAGGTCTGTTTTATTATCAGCTACTAGGGCTACGTCGTCTGCAAATGCTAGTACATTGATTCGTTCTTCAATGTTTCCACCTCTTGGTAGGGCTTTTGTCGTCTTCAAAGCTTTTTCAATGGCGAAGTTGAACAAGAGTGGAGACAATCCATCTCCTTGTCTTACCCCTGTACTGATGTCAAAGGTATCTGTGTATTCCCGTTCAATTCTCACTTTACCGATGCGAAAGCTTTTTTCTCCCTACGACATGAAATAATGAGTCAAACCAACGACGCATGCACTCTTATTTAGTTGGTAAATTGGAATATCAGTTGGATGAAACAATATTTTGCGCCATTGATATGACAATATTACCAGATTAGGGTGGTTTTGGATTCCGCAGTTATACTTTGGTGAGGTAAGCAAAGCCTCGTCTTGTAGTAAGTAATGCGATCTAACTGCTGTTGTAATTAGTTGACACGTCATTAAAAAATACAAGTATCCAAGGTTGATGGGACAATTTATTTTGTTCCCGCTTGAACGATCAACTTCCCTTTTCCTTTTTTTAGCTTTTCAAGTCTTGCATTTCCCCCTTTCGCTTTCTCAATTAATGTTTTAGAAATACACGCCGAATACAAATGACTATGGGTGAAGGTAGTCGACCCCATTAAATAAGCATATTTTACCAAAAACGGCGTAGAATTATTTTTATGAGTTGGAACAGGTCGAGAAAATTATGATTGCGTCTAACCGCAGCTGTCAAGCTTTTGTTCCACTTTTCCACTCTAGTTCTGCGGTGATTGTTTGTCTAATTCACTGTTAAAACATGGAGGCTTTCCGGTTTCCCGACGAGCAATTGGACGTGAAAGGAGAAATTGGATCGTATCTAATGTATAGGATTTGTTTCCAAATGGGCTTTCGACTTTGGCTGCCGCCTTCGGCTTGTGCGTTTCGAGGATTGGAGCTGTATGATCAATGTGAATTGGCTAAACTAATGTGGACATCAAAAAAACTGTAAATTGTGCATCAAAATGAAGTATCAGCGTCACTCGGCCAAAGATCCCTCCATTGCTCAAGATTTTCAGCAAGTTTTAATGATCAAATCATTCATGCGAACCTCAAATAAGGAAATTATATACATAGAAATAGTAGTGGGTGAGACCTGGAACCACGGACTAATCGCTCGCTCGCTGGGTGAATGCACAGATCGCCACGTTATTCAGTCTCACGCCTCCCAATCCCGTGGAAATTTGGGGAATTACAAGGGAGCTTGATGTCAATGATGTGGCACTCGGGAATTTTCCTCTTTACAACTTCTTAAATTAAATCGGCTCGTCTGGATGACATGTCTTGGGATGAGAATTTCGAGAGGATACTTTGGTACAACAATAAAACCTATTTTTTATTTCTAAAAGAATTATGGGACCCATATGCTTGATCTGCATAACGGCGTTTACCTATGTTCCATCAACCTAGTTTTACCATCTCTATTCCCTTTGCTATAAGGAATTTCCACAAATTATCTCACTCAAGTGCTGTTCTCTTAATCAATAGCGCGCACTGGATATAAATTTGTGATTCATACGGTTAATATCTGTCAATTAAACGGATGGAAGCCTTCGGATGTGAAATGGGAAATCACACCACGGTAATGAAAACATGAACTACGGGGAGTGTATGCACAGCTTTAGGTTTTCAGAAAAACATCACTGCTCATTGATTTCAATGAATTTCTCTTAAACTTTTTTCTACATTCTTTGGACTGATTTGTTCTGGACCTATCTGAACATTCCTGATAATGAAATAATTTCTAACTAGCAAAGGTACCCGTTGAAATTCAACGGGGGATGAAAGAAAGACATAGTTTGTAGGTTCGAGTCACTCATGAGATTTATTTTTTCAAGGCAAATCAGCTATAATTTTAGTTTAATTTTTTAATTCATTATTATATTATGCCTACCGAGTTTCGAAATTTTTTGCAGGAACATATAGAAATTAAACCACAGACCATTTGCATTCCAGAGGCTAGTCGCATTCATATAACATCGTGGCATTCTCATGTTTTACTCAGCTACAATTTTAGTTTTATTTTTTAATGCAGCAGATGAAAACCGCATTACATTATGTTTACCGAGTTTCGACATTCTTTTGCAGTAACAAATGGCAACTAAACTACAGGCCATTTGCATTCCAGAGGCTTTCCGCATTAATATAACATCGTGGCATTCTCCTGTTTTACCATGGATCCAACTTAAATTAGTCCAATTGAAATTAATTTTACCAATTTTAGGCAAAAATATCCCTGAAAATACTGTAATCAGCAAAATTTCAGTATACGGCCTAGATTTCCACTGTAATACATATATCTCTAGATATAAAACCCAGCCGCATATGTAAAGGTCCCATTTCCCTTCTAAAGCTAATACAAATTCCACGGTTACCATGGAAATATCCTGTTGTTTACAGAAGTAAAATTCATGATTTTGATATTAAATCGCGATTTCTAGGGAAACTTTATTCGTGTAAGAAAATTGAATAAAAAAATGAGAAACTGCAATCTTTTGTCCATCTAATGGCGAAAACTATAGCCTTCGATCTTTAGTAGAATTAATTAAAAATGCAAAAGGAGAAACCTCTGCACTTGAACCAAAATGTTTAGAATTGAGTTTTCCAAACACATAAGACGCCAGACGGCCCAAATACGCTGCCCTTGGGGTCCAGGGGCCTTCCTTATAGTCCCAGTTTCCTTAATAAAGCTTTACTGATCCCATGTGTGATAATTTCACTAAAATGGGTTCACTCGTTCAATACTTATGAGGCTTTTAAGAAAGCATTCTTTTGGAACCTTGGGCCCTGTGGGGCTCCAGCGTGACTTACGACCCCATAATTTTTGTACGTTCATCATAGGTATATTTTACGTGTTTCTAATACAGGCAAGAATTATCTTCCAGGACCAATTTTTGGCGATGAAATTTTTGGCGGGCCCATTTGAGGGCTTTATATGGCCCCAAGACCCTTGTTCTATAGCCTATACGTGAACCAAATATATCAAGTATCTTCCTGCTAAATTTTGTTTCAATCGATTCTGTGGTTCATGAGTGATTGAGTAACAGACAGACAGACACCACTAGATTTTTAAATATTAGTAAGATCATTAGTATTACCGAATTACGCAATGCTTCATCGCAAAGTTATCCGTTTTTTGTATGATAATATCCCGTAAGCATTCGACAGTGTCCGACAATCGGTTGAAGGCAGATTCCTCCCCTCGGATCTCCTGAAGGGCCAAACGCTTCGTTCCGGAATTATTCTTCTCTCTGACATCCTTCGTAATGTGCTAATTATTCTTGGGAGCAAAGAGGAGACAATGGAGCTCAACTCTAATTCATACTTTTGTTTTTACCACGCACGTTCTAAGTAAACTATAAACGAGAAGCAAATAAATACGAGGTAATGCCGACTGAATACCTATATTAACATTCTCATCACCGCTTGCCACTGGTGTTCGCTACTTGGCTTGGCCCAAGCTAATCTTTATTTAGGAAGTCGTGATCTTTTAAAAACTTCCTCAGCGAGATTTACAGCATGAATAATTTAACTCATAACTCATCATAGGTTCCTCATCTCCATTTCCAAGGTGATATTTGGTGGTAATTTTCAGATTTTACTGCTCATTGTCCGACCATACTCTAATTACTAAGGAGTTATAAGTGTATTCATTGTATTTTTGGTATTTTTGCCGCCCTACTGACTACTAAAAAATACTCCCTGCTCCTTCGCTTTCGTGGCGACTTTCCAATTTCAAAATGGTTAGCTAGGTCTAACAATTTGTAAAATAAATTGACAATTTAATATATATGGCTACATAATAAATAAATATCAAACAAAAATTGTTAACCTGCTGAGAAATAAGAGTAAATTTTCGAGATTTTCTCAACTTTGTTTCGTCGTTGACGCGTTTTACATTTAATTTTGACCATAAAGTGATGCTTAAAAATATATATGCAATTGAATTGAAAAAAGCAGGATAAAAAAGGGTTTGGTGTGTCCAAAAGTGCTTCAAATAATCAACAGGGAATGTATTTGCCTAGAAATCATCATTACTTTTTTACACCTGCGGACTGTGCCAATGGAAAATTAATTTAATACAAATATCCCCCACTCCCAGGAGAGTGCCAACTATTTGCCATCTCAGCGCTGGACTGGAATTAACCACTTCAATCGACTCGGAAAATTTCTCACCATCCTTCTTGTATACCCAACCAAACTCGAAAGCTCTTGCCAGGTCCTTCAGTTGGTGAATTACCATGGAAACGAGATGGCGGTTAAAGTTCACGGTCGGAGTTCATGTAAAGCTCTCTTGGCGAGCGCAAAAAGTCAAGTTACCGCTGCCAAATAAGTAAAATTTACTGCCAGAAGCAATGCCAATTGCACGCATATGCAGTACGTGAAGTTTAATGTCGACAGAAAACGAAGACAAGGACAAACACAACCGCCTCGTAGACCGGCTTCTGAATGCGGTCTCCTTTGGTGGATCTCTTCTCTGACAGGTTTCCTCTGAACTGCTCCCACCATTCGGGACCATAACAGCTGTGATCGTCGTCATGAAGAGTGCGAATAGTGACATTAGCTAGATTGTAGATCTCTCTCTTTATATATTTTACGTTCTTATTTATGCATGATGTAAATGTTGATGTTCTTAAATCAAAGGAAATTGAGTTCTACGGCCTCTCAAGATAGCAAAATTAAAAGTCTCCAATAGCCGTAAAAATGGCACCACTCGTCAAACATGCAACCACACAACACTTACTGTGTTGGTTTGCGGGAAAGGGGATTCCACAGCAGGGACCAACCACAGCCTCTCTACCAGAATACCCTCCTGTGATGGTTTACGGGAATGTTACGTCCTCGCCAGTGACCACCACAGACACACACACTCAACCCAGTTGGGATCCTTTTCGAGGGCTAATTGGGCCCTGATAAGGATGCCTGGGTTATAACCTGGGATCCTTCATAGGGCTAATGGGACCCTACTAAGGATGCCTGATCATTACTGCAATCACACTCACAAGCACTCAAATCACTCACTCACTCACACAGACGGGCCCAACTTCTGGGAGAAATCGCTCTAAAAGAGCGTGGTCAAAATATAAACGCCAAGACGAGCGAGGGTGAGCGTCGGATACGCGTATTTCGGCCACAAGGTGGCCCTCTTCAGCGAACTGAAGGGAAAAGCACTTGCAACACGAGGCTGTAAGTGGACCACGAAGGAAAGTGTAAGTGAAGCGTGGCGATGAAGTAACATTCCCGTAAACCATCACAGGAGGGTATTCTGGTAGAGAGGCTGTGGTTGGTCCCTGCTGTGGAATCCCCTTTCCCGCAAACCAACGCAGTAAGTGTTGTGTGGTTCCACGTTTGACGAGTGGTGCCATTTTTACGGCCATTGGAGACACTTTTTTATTTTGCTATATTGATGTTCTTATTTATGCATGATATTTTGAATATGTAGTAGTAGTCTTTGTATCCTTTGCATGTTGGAACGATTGACGGTAGAATGTTTCTTGGGTAGTAGATTTTTAATTGGCGCGTTGCAAGTGTGGTACGCTGGTTTCAATGTAGTCTCGGTGTTCTACCGTAAAATTCATACATGCCTGGTGTGGAAGCACACCCTGCCACACACCCCTTGGGTGACTTACAGGGTATGACGTAGATGTAGATGTTTCAGATATAGATCGAATACAACGGAGGGCAGCTAGATTTGTTAAAAATTGTTATGATAAACATAATAATGTTACAAAATTGAAGAGGGAATTAGGGTGGGAACCTCTATCCGATCGAAGGGAGAAACATAGGTTAAATCTTTCACAAAAGTTTGATGTAGACTATTTTTTGTCAGACGTTCAAAATATTTTATTAGAGCCAAACTATTCCGGTAGGAACGATCACAGGAATAAGATAATGGAAATAGACCGCAGAACTGATAGGTTTAAGATGTCATTTTTTCCACGTACAATAAGGGACCATAATAGTTGTGATAGATCAGTTCTAGGATACTGACTAGTTAAATAGGTGTTTTTTCAGTATTTCTCAGTATCTTAACATGAATTGTTGGTACAAACTTCGTATGCAATCTCCGGCATGGTATATTCCTGCATGTATTGGTACCTTGTAGTGCTAATTATTTGTCGTTTTAATAATACTAACTAGTAGTTATGTCTTGAGTAGTGTACTGCATGGTAGCATTTTCCTCTTCGTATCACTCTCCTGGTTTGTGGTTTGACTGCGTACCGTTGTCCTGACTGCTTTTGGGCTGCGCCTGACATTTCAGGGAAACGTGCGCGGTTCTGATTTGAACTGGGGTGAATGCTGCAGGCCTGGTATGGAATCACCCCGTGCCACACAACCTAGTGGTGGTTTCCACGGTATTTCGTAGATATTGATATAGATGCACCATGCTGCTACCGTCCTCCTCTGCTTCCCTCACCTACTCTTGCCCATAATTATGTCCTTCGTCTCGTTACATATTTCTTCTTCCTCTCCCGTTCTTTCCCGCAATATTTCATTTCAAGATTCTCCTCAGAAGGCAGTGTTTCACATTCAGTGTGCTTTCTTCTTTATCACTGTTTTCATAACGTTTTTTTCTCATTTTTTCTCTCAGGCAGTTCATCAGTCCTCACTTTATCACTCCATTTGGTCTTTTCCATTCTCTGCCACATTTTAAATCCGAAAACGTATCTCACCTCTTTCCTCATGACTGTCCATTGTTCTGCTTTACGAAGCACAGCCTTCTGGTAAAACATTCGGCAGATCTTTTTTATACAACTTTATCAATCGAAGGTATGTCAAAGTGTATAAATGATCGTAACTGTTAGGAAACACCTTCAATTACTTGTCTCAGGCATTATGAATGGGACAGGGAATAATATTGGGTCATCCAGTGACACGGAACGCTTTAAGAAAGCCAGGAGGACTCATGAAAGACTTAACTACGCCCTGAAGAGGTCATGGCCTAAAACCGGGCCCGCTTACTCTGCATTTGTTTCTGATTTGTTATTTTACTTCTTCTTTCCACTTTTATTTTTGCTATTGTGTGAGCGCATATAAACTTATTAGAACTCGGGAGCCAATGCGAAGGAGGAGTCCGAAGGTGAAAGAGGAGAAATGCGAATCAGAATACGAAGAGAACGGACGGAGAGAAATTCGAAAGCGAGGGATGAAACGGAGAGGCCAACGTTTCGAAGCCGACGACGGACGAGGATGATGGAAGCCAAGTGATGAGCCGATTTATTTAACGCCGCAAAAAAATCGGCTAATCGGATTATCTAACGCTGCAAAATTTCACAGTTGAACAAAGAACGATGCGCTTTTAGTGCGCCCGCACTGGATTCGCGATATATGGGCAGCGCCCAAGATTGGGACGAATGAAAGGAAGTCTTTCTCTCTCTCTACCCTCCCCTCCCCAGCCCCTCCCCCTCCTCCACTGTCTCCCTCTCATATCGCAACCGACCGCCTCCTTCCCCTTCGCCCTCCCGCCCCTCCCTCCCTATTGCTCACCCGCCCCTCCCTCCACCCCTTTATCGCTGTGTCGCTGGGACGTCCGCTCACCGGCCGCACGGACCGTCGCGACCGCCGACCGCGCCCGCAAGAGATTTTCATCCCTCTCGCAGTTCGTTGCGACGACAGACAAGAGCTAACGGGCGGAGAAGAGAAAACATCCCCATTTGAATACGCTGCCACTTAACGGTGGTTTGAGAAACCTATGATTTGACCCAGAGAAGAAATAGCCTCATTTTAAAGAAAAATATCTCACTTTTCCAAAGATACCGACAATTTATGCCTCTTACCCAATTACATATCGAGATATTTTTCACCAATTATCAACCATTTTACATGGAATTGGTACGTAGGCTTCCGCGGCGATTTATTGAGATCAGTTCATTCGGGGTTTTCCCGCGTTGATTCATCTTAACGGGAAACTGTATCGCTAACGTTACAGCTAGCGTCGTCAGGTCCTGAGTGAGCTGCAGAGATTCATGTTCCTTTATATACCTAACGCGTGAGCTAGTCAGACGCAAGTTGATTGGCCTTCTGGACCCTTGAATTGTTGTAAAAGACGTTTGAACGTAGATGAGAGAGGATAACCGTCTTCCCTGTTGAAATTTTCTTTGTTTTTGCCTATTTCAATCGCCTCTCATATTAGCCGAGGGAAATATTCATTTTCTCCGGCGATGATCGTACATTTTTCAAAGTTAATGACGTGGCCGGGTTCTAACCAAGCGTGCTCTACCACCGCGGAATGGGGAATTTTGTTCCCCTACAAGAATATAATAAACTGACCTCATTTTACATGGGATATGGTACGAGTAAGTACACCAGAGAAACTGTACTTAAAAATGAGGAATTTATAAACTCTAAATCTCGAGAGATGCTTCCTTGTACTTTTTTAGCTATTTTTAAACATAAGTCAATAACTAACAGCAAAAAGTTTTGTCGAATTGCAAAAACACTTTCCAATGTGAATGCTTTTTCCCAGACGGAGTGAAAAATGAGTCCGATAAAAGAATGATGTATGCATGTCAAGTTAACAACTGGGAATTTCAACAATAAGCATTAATGTATTTGCGAAATTAAGATAAATATTTACTTATATATACTGCTTGCGTGTGCCGAAATAAAAAAAAACTAAACTATTAATATGGTCTCGATTGTGACAAGAGGGATAAATCTCTCTCCGACTGATAAAAATGTCGCGTGTGTGTGTGTGTGTGTATGCATTGGTAGAGTGGGCGACTTGTTCGACCATTTTCACAGAGGAATGCCATCTGCGTGTTCCACATTTAAAGGCTAAAGTTGCTCTCGATATCCCATGGCTTCTTTCGGCGACCGAATAAAGCGAGAATCTACTCCGAAATGAAATTGTTTTTAAATAAATTTATTTCAAAATCAAAATTCCCATGGGACTTACAACTAGCGGCTCATTACAATACAGAAGTAACATTATTCGATGACTTTGGTTTTACTGTTCTCAAATTGAATCGTTGAAATTCTTGACACTGCTTGTCACCACAATTATTTGGCAATGAGTTCATTTTACTCGATGAGTGTTATTTCAAAGCTAAAGACAGCATGAAGCCTTTCGTTCTTAAATCGACGATTTTCAGTCCTTGCTTTGCGATGCCGCTTATGAGGTGAGGAACAAGACTGAGTGAGTGACGATATGAAATGATATCGTCCAGGTCCGTATTTTTAAGGTACGTTCCTCATGTGTGCCTTTTGGACTGTTTTAGGTATTAAATTCTCCCTTTCCCATTCTATTTTCACGTAATGACGAGTTAATTTGCGAGAGGCATAAATATGCAGTATATTGGTTCAGAAATGATATTTGGACATTTTTATGAGGAATCCCTAAGCTTTTTTTAGTGCTAAAAATTTATTACCTAGTCAATTGTTGGAAGAGTAAGTCACATCTACCGGAATGTACCGGAAATGTAATATAGCTGACTTTTTCTCCGCGAGTAGGTAAGTCATAAACTACTGATTACAAAGTTCTGTTTCCGGTTTCCGCGGCGAGCAGGTATTCTTTCTATCATCTTTTCGGGATCCGGCCGCGCCGTTGTTTTTCCGACAACGTTTCACCTCCTATCCTGGAGGCATCTTCAAGTCGAAGACACAACGCTTCTCTTAGGTCGGGTTTATATATTAGAGTCAGTCGCTTCTGATTGACTGCCATTTTCTGTGCGAAAACCACTTTTGTCGCCATCTTTCATTTCTCTCTCTGCCCGGCTTGTGATAGCGCTCTTTTCTACGTCGTCGCCAAGTGGTGGCCATCTTCCCTGTTCATGTTGTTTTTAGCCATTTTGTAATTTCTATTGCTTCCCTCATTAAACATGGGAAGTATTGATTTTCCCCGCTCAGGACTTCGGTTTCTTCGAATGGAATAGTATATACAATCATGTCGAAAGAAAGGATAAGATTAGAATTGCAAGAGCCACTGGAGAACAGTTTCCAGTGGTAACTAGTTTACGAAGCAGATCTCCAATATAATTGAGAGAATTTTTCAAACGTCACTCTTTTTCACCACTAATGTACCCACAACTGTTGCCTACGCGAAGAAGTACTGAATAAAACACTAATCGAGAATTAGATCTTCTGCGTGGGATGATTCCTGCTTAGAATGCATTGGAACCCGTCCACGCACCACGTCGGTGTGGCGATGAAGTTGGTCTGCATGCAGTGACGAGGAGAAAGGTTTATTCTGTGGAAATTGACCCTCATGAGAGCTGCCTTTCCAACTTCTTCATCGAAATCAAAACTTCGAATTACGCATCATAGAGTGTTCATATCGAGGATTTGCCTCGGCATTTAAGATAAACGGAAGCCTTTCAAGCTTCGAGGACAAAGTCGCCTTCGCCTTGACCGTCAACGAAGCCAAATGTCAACCCGTGCATCTTTTTGATATTCACTAATAGTTACCAGTGATTTGGCCAAGCCATATGCACATTGCTTTGTTAAGATTCACATCCATGTCCAGCAGCAAAGAGGTAATCTCCATTCGGAAACTGGGAAACGCTGAAGGAATTTACTTCAAGAACAATTTGTCTGAAAGGTCAATAACATTGTAATATTTTTATTTAAAAATTAAATAGGTTATATCTGATTCTTTTTACGAGGAAGCTCAGATTTGTTTGTACAGATGAGGGTTTTCGTAACAACTTTACGAAAAACATTTCGCCGAGACTGTTGTTCGCCCGTAGAATACTTTCTACCGGAAGTTTTTAAAGCATTTCGCCGACTAACAGCGTTTTTCGTCGTTCTAGTGTGCGTGGGTGCACCGATGTGGGATAGTATTAACTCTCTGAATAGAAAGCTCTCGTTTCCAATCCTCAGGCAAATGGCTTTTCAAACCCAGAGTCTCGGGTTCGAATCCATATTATTCACATCAATTTCAAATAGATTTATGTAGAATTCATTGTTATCGCTTGTAGACTAGTTTTCCTTTGCAATAGTAAATTAGAAATGATGGCCGTTCACAATTAAAATACGTGAACTCAGAAATACAATTAAAGTCACTCACTCGTCACTGCGAAATTACATTTTTTAATGCGAGTCTTTCACAAAGCTGTTTTAAAAATTTAGCTCAATGTCGAAAATCGTCTCTAATTAAGTTCTATCTACTGTCTCTAAAATTGTCTCTAAATCGTCCATCTTTGAAGACATAAGAAGGAAACGCTGTACAGAAGTGATTGATGAAATCAATTATATTGTCGCAGCGGGCTCTTTGCGACATATGGAGCGTCGAGAGGTTGGACAACTTAGGAAATAATTAGGCCGGAGTGCCCTGGAATATCATGAATATATATATATATATATATATATATATATATATATATATATATATATATATATATATATATATATTTTCCCCAAAACAAGGCACATAGTATAAAAATACAAAACATCTCTTTCGTCCTACGATGAGAGAGAGAGAGGGAGAGGGTGGGAGAGAGAGGGATAGCCGGTCACTGGGATGCGATCACTCTTTGGAGAGGGCACGACTGGGCGACACGGAACGGTGGTGGACGCGGGCACGGCGAAGGTATGCACAAAGGAGGGTTCACATGCACGCGTCCTACGCGAAACTAAGCGTAGCCTCTCGCGCGCAGCCAATCAGGTGCTTCGCCTCGCGTGGATTCGCGCGTGCGAAGTTGAGTTTTGCTCAACTTTCTACGCGCGCGACGCGCCAGACGCGTGAAACAAATGGCGGACATGTGGAGTCGTTTGTATTTTCCAAGAAGTATAGACTCTATACTCCTTGGTATTTACTTTGACGATTTACTTGGATATATTAGCCTGCATACAAGATATGTACATTTTTGTGTATCATTGCTACAATGCTTGATACGTACCAGTTGTACTGCGGGCACATTATGAACTTTATGGACTAATTTCAATGCATAAACATCCCAGGTGACTATGGTACACCGTCCAAATATTCATCATAATTTTCGATTCCTGGGCCATCCACCGACCAAAGCATGAAGTCTGGTCGGAAAAGAGCTATTTACATTTGTCTTTAGAGCAAATCTTCGTCAAAGTGCAAATTTTGTCTTTAGTGCAAATCGTCAGCCTCGGTATGGAGCAGGCCCGTAGGGGAAGTCGGGAAATCGAGAGACGCGGGCACGGAGTGCGTTGCCCTGACGGAACCTTCGTCTATCGAGGACGGGTGACGGGAGGTGATCAGATCGTCTAGCCAAAGTCACGACGACCGTAACGAGCCTCGTGCTGAACGCGGTCACGACATGCGTGGCCTAACTACCCCGTTGCCTTGCCGGTAGCCGAATTTATTTCCGATCCTGGGAGTGACCCTTGTCCTCTGACGGGCGCAGCCAGGAGTCATGCTCAAGGAAGCAAGGCATTTATTGTATCTCTTGTATTATATTTCTTGTAGGCAAATATTTTAATGAGAATGGTCTTACAAAATCGCAAAAAGTGCGCAAACGGAATTCAATGCATCTTCCAATTTTTAATAATAATTTTTTCTTCATTTCCTATTACATACTTATTTATTCGAATTATTAGATGTTTCTTATAATAACTGTTTATTATTGTAAAATTATTTTTATTTCTACGTTAAAATGAGAGAGGGTTAGGCGAGCGAACGGAAGGTAGTCAGGGTGTCGGGCAGCGATTGGTGGCGAGGGGTCATCGTGCCCGCATGAGTAAATTATTTCCTATCATTTATTTAACGTAGCGAATAAAATAGTGGCTTCCATATGCCATATTTATTCTTTTCTAAGAATATGGCGACTGATTTAACTATGTTTCTTCGTCTCAATTTTCGTGAGAAAATGTAGCAGATTCTCTCCCATCCCTCTCTCTCTCTCTCTTTCTCTCTCCCTTCATCAATTTCCGATCGATAATCAGGGATTATTGCTTGCCTTTTGGATACTTTGCCGTGAATGCCTTTTGGACTCTCGTGTGATTTTGTGGAAAAAACGGAGAAGTGCAGCATTTATTTTGCCGGTGAATAAAATCCAAAAATGTAGAAAAATATTCGGAACAACTTTAGCGGCAGAATAAGCAAAATGTGAGATCGAGGTGCTTTAGGTGGAGTACCTGTCATACTTAATAATCCCACGCTAACCATTTGATGCAAATTCCTGTTGCTATGGTAACTACCAGCAACCGCATACTTTTTTGGTTTATGTTTCGAGGGAAGCTAATTTCCCAAATGAGACGATATTACACCTGGTGTTTGAAATAAACCCTCGTTAATGATATAAACTAATCGGAAGAATATCTGCCGAAGGAACTCCGCAGACATTAGCTCTGCAATACCTTAAGAGTCAGAAAGTATTTTTAGCATTCTACAATAGTTTAAATAAACAATTATGGCCACCCGAAGGTACTAGGTGAAATTTTGCCTAAGTCGGTGCCAAGAAAGGAAATCTTATGAATATTAATGATTTTTCAAGTAAAATGTTCAAGAAAAGTCCACCTCTTTGTCCTCCATTTGCTCTACGCCTCGGCTGCAGTTAGAGAAAATGGCAGTTAATTTTGAAAAAATCATTTCACTGGCATTGACAGAAGTGTTTTTTTTTTGTTTTTTTTTTTTTTTTATTAAAATCCTTTGCCGATATATGCAATTGAGTATTAAACCAGAACCTTACTTTAGGCCCTTTATGTCTCTACTTCAGTGGTACAGTCACAGAAACGGTTTCTTCGTCTTAATTTTCGAGGTAATATTAGTACGTACCATTAATGAGTGTGCTAGAATGACTTTGATTGCAACAGGACTCTGCTTTAGCCTCATTCACGAGCATTCGTGTACGATAAATGCCGATATGTGTGGCCGTGCGAACGACGCACTGCGCTCCCGTCGGCGCTTCGCCACCGCCTTTCGGTCGCCGTCACACCCCAGGATGCACCACCGCCACTGTGCACCAACGGATCTGAGAGACGTCGTTCGAGACGATCACCGTAAATGTGTGGCAAATACAGAGGTGACACTTCATGTAAACGGTTACTTTGGAGCCAGTCCAAATAAAATCATCCACGATATAAAAAATGTCACTCGGCATTTTGGATTTCCCAGACACTTTGCGATCCAGTTCTCCAATATTTCGGGAGCCCAAATTAGGGTATGAAAAAATTCTTTTTAGGCCTTTTTTAGGCTCTATGGGTCACAAGCCATTTAATTCTTAGTCATCAGGTCCATACCATTAGTTTTTTTCAATGAGAGAACCATGATGACGATGGAAGTGTTATCCATCGAAACGTTGGCAGCAGCCAAAAATTTAACCCGGTGGGAATCCCGAGAGAATTTCACGCATAATATTCGCCGGGAAAGTACAAAATCATTTATTCAATGAAAATATCATGATTTCTTACTCAGTCCCTTTAGCTTCAAGATTTGGCTTCAAATGGTGTCACTTTAGTCCGATGTACTAAGTTTGTCTGAACATATTTTATAAAAACTCGGAACTACAACAAAAAGATGACTTCCTGAGAAAAAATATATAATCCGGATGACTTCCAACAATAGGAATTGGTGTTATAGTTTGGGTTTTGACGAATTAATGTACAGATAATGGTAATGATTTTAATTATTTTTTTCAATAATAAACCCTGAAACACCTATTAAAATTTAAATCAATTTTAGTTAAATGTAACTGTTGTAAAATTATTTAGCTATCTTCGCGAATAAAAAATCGGTCAAAAAGCACACTATTAAAAAATCGCAACCAAAAATATAAGGAGGTGAAAATTCTTCATACCTTATTTTGAGCTCCCAAAGAATTGGAAAATATCACGAAAAATAAAAATAATGAACCACCTGGCCAGAACCAATTTCCCCTGGATTGGTAGCAATATTTTTCAAATGTTCTTTAATGACGAGCGTGCGTTAAAAGGAGGATATAGAACTTCTCTTTCCTTTACAGTGAGCAGTATTCCATCATACTTTCTGGCTCTTGAGTTGGGCACCGCTTGAAGAAACATTTTGGCTTTCAAACATCTTTCACCCGTTCGTTATTATTTGAAACACTGAATTATTACAGACTCGAAGAACAGCTGAAGGGTTTTTGCCCTTTTGGAGTAGCTCATCTTCCGAGAAAGAGTAAGGAGAGTTGACGAGCGGTTGCGTTGCAAATGACTGAGAGGTGTTCAGAATCCTTTTGAGGTGCTAGTGGTTACATTTCCAGAAATGATGCGAATAATCCCTGAGCTGGCCCTAGACATCACAGAGAGTATTCGGAATTTACTTCCACGGCAGTGACGAAATGGTATATGCCGCCCGAGGTACGGGTTGCACGTATATTCAGTTTATATTTTTGTGACGAAGAGCAACGGCTGATTCGCAAAGCGGGGACCATTTTAGTTTATCACTTCTTACGCTTTCGCCAAATGTATATTTCAGGATTGTGTTCGCCGCTGTGGATTACTATTTCGATATCAGCCAACCGATTGTTTGCACAGTTCCATGCAGTCACTGTTGCAGTAAATGTGCGCCTGCTACCCCGATTAATTGCATTCCAAATGACACGAGCAGAAATAAGAATGGATGCAATTTGTGAATGCACGTTAGTCGTTTGAGTAAGTCATTGGGGGAAGTCAAGAGTCGCATGAAGTGCAGCACGCAACATGCACCTCTATTGGTGAGCGAAGCGAGGCTGTGCACGACTTTTCTTCGTAGGGGTTCCTGACGCATAATTAATTAGAGATGTCTTTCACTGAGAGTTTCGGATGAGATTTACCCAATTGAACCAATCATCGAACTAACGGTCATCGAATAATATGATAGTAATTAATTTGAATGCATCATTTGTGGACATATTAAAGTTCTCGTTTTGACCGGGCATAAAATAAGAATAATACCATTCATTATGCTAACTGAGAATGCATAGGATTTGTATGCAAATGTGATAAAATGATATTTATTTACTTCATTAATTAACCTCTTCTGAAATACTTTATTCATGGCGATGCTCACACTTTGAATGTGAGTGATAACACTCAGTGTTATTCCTGTCACTATTATTTATTATTTTTATACTTAAACATTTTACCCTTAATATTTTATTTATCCTTGACAAGAATAATACCATTGCTTTGAAACTCTTAGGAAAAAAATATTAGCTAGCCTCTTAGCAAGGCTCCCATTTTTGCATTCTTGCCGGAGCGAACGCTGATGTTCGACCGACCGTGATCGCCGCGAAATTTGATGAAGTCAACCAGATATGGGATAGGATGCGGAGTCGATCCACTGGTCGGCCGGTTCTTGAATCCTCGGTCATCAGTGCTTACCTCACTCATCCGTGGATGATATCTTAACTCCGAGATAACACAAAGTCTTCCACCCTTGTGAAATAATTGGTTGTCCTCCGCTGTCAACGAAAGTTCGATGAAGTTACTTTGTTATTTTATTACTCACCTCCATATTTACGATAATGCATCCGTCGATAGAGAAGATCAACGTCCTGTTTATGCTCCTCCCTTTTCTTGAGCTCTGGAGTCTTTTGAAAAACGCAAATGAACATTTGTAGGCTAGTGAAAATAGGGGGTTGGAAATGCTGGATAATTCGCATTTTTGTCAGGGATATAAGTATCAGATTGAAATTAATTATTGACGGAAAAATTGATTCATAAACTTCTCTTCATATAATCTCTAATAATTACTATTTTCTCATGCGTGGAATTTAATTGTCATATTACTTTGTCTATCTGCATTAATTTCTGATATAATTTTTACGTTAGTAGAGTGAGCCAGCCCATTATCAAGGCTTAGTCATAAGGATTAAGATTAAATATGGAGAAGAATAAACTGTGACATAGTAAGCAGATGACACACATTTCTTTACGAAAATGGGTTTTATATATGTGGTTTTAGGCCATCATTTTCCTTTTAGGCGACTATTAATTAGATAAACAATTATCTTGCCTTTGATCATAATCATATGATCTTATTTTCCGTATTCCACAAATACATCCAACCAATAAAGTTCAAGAAACAAAGGCGTATACAAGAACAGTTTTGCATAAAAATGGGTTCTTTTTCTAAAATGGTCTTCGTTGATTCCATTGTTTAAGGGGTCAATAGTAACTACTAAGAGGCATCAAACCAATGCCAATTAAACCTTTGAAGGCATTTTTCTGGTTACAGAAGTGTATAAGCGCTGTAGTTTTATCGTAATCTAGAAATGTGGTACAGCTCTCCTTCGGGCGATGTGTTCCACGTTGGTGTTGGAATCGTCGCAAACGATTCCAGTGAGGCAGACGTGTACATTAGTGAATCACAATTCGCAGTCATACAATATCATAGCAGAAGGCACCCGAGACGAAAATGTATTCTACCATAGGAAATCTGTCAAATAAATACTCATGTAAGAAGAGCGCAAGTCGCAAGAGCGAAGACTCTTCGCTCTTGCGACTGCGACCAAGGTGCTAGTGGCACCGAAATATCAAGAAACCCAGGCACCACTCCATTTGTGTATAACTAAAAAAAATAACTATCTTCTTTTCCAGCTTGCTAGTATGTCTGTTGCGCGGATTTTCAGGTTTTAGCTAGTAACCGTTTATTCCCACAAAACCAGTTTTTCTAGGATTAAATGTAGCCAACATCAATTGCAGTAACACCTGGTTGTGTAATGGGGGAGGGGTTTTTCCATATTAGCGTACATATATGCTTATCTGAGCTTCAATTGACTCACAGAGAGAAAGACAAGTTTGTATCCTCTGTTTCAATGATGAGTGAAACGAAAAGTTTACCTATGCGTGGAATTACTCCATTTTCCTTGAGTTGGAGCATCGTCGCCCGTGAAACAATGCTCGCTAATTGTAAATGACAAAAACCGCGAGGAAAAAGTCACTCTTCAAATGGAGGGTATGTTGATTGCGTGCGAGGCGCCGCACCACTGAATTAGGCGGAGGAAGGTTAAGTCTTCACATATAATATATAAAAAACCGAGAAGAATTATAAAGCTTTGGCTTTATTAAAACATCAATATGATGCATGAATACAGAAATAAATATTGCTATTATTCACAAAAAATAAATATGAATTCAATGAGCTGTGAAAATAATTGTCAGGCTTTCACTGCTTGTTGGCAGAGCAGTGATTTAAATGACATTGAGATATATATATACAGTATCACATCAAGATATGCGTATGTGAAATATGGAGCACGAGAAGTGAAAGTGTGCTTTTTAAATTCAGTGTTTACGGTAACAATTGAGGAAGTTGAAATTTTTTCAATCTGCAAACGACGTCTACCGACTGGTATTATTCTGATGAGTGAATGAATGAAATGTGAGTCTTCATCGAGTGATGAAATATTCCTGCCACTAATCATCCGTGGCTCGAGACCCCGATTCAACTTCCAACTCAACTTTCATCGACAGAAACTGATAGGAGACGTATAAGTACATAATTGGTCTAAATGTGAAAATATTTCTATTAGCTCGAAAAATGAGTCGGCGGATTTTATTAAATTATTTAAACTAAATTACATCGAAAAAAAAAAACGTTCTATGCATCGCGTGTTCATGAGCACATAACAAATAATCACTTTATCGCACGTGAGGAAACTAAACTTTCTTAAGCCCCAGCTGCAAACCGCTAACAGTGGTGATTAAAAAGAGTCGCCTACAGAGGAAGAACTCGAAGAGAATGACTCCAGTCACGCAGACCTCCATCGCGGCCAACGGAGCGACCGACTAATAAATTACTGACAATCGGCAATCGACACAGCCAATCGACAGATGGCCACTTGTCGCTCGCTCTGCATCCTTCATCGCCTCGTCGTTCGGGTGGTCGAGTGAATTCCCTCCGTCATCTCACGGCGTCGACTCGACTTCCTTGCTGACCCAGTAGAAGCGGTCATTCAAGCACACGAGGGCAAACCTCTGGTTGGGGTTCATGGTCAGGGGCGACTTGAGCGCCGTGAGCGACCCGCGGCGTCGCGACACCGCCCCCGGATGGTGATTCTGCGGCTCGCGGTGGTGCACGGCGCGGCCCGCTGGGATCCTCTGGCTCTGCGTGGCCGTCCTCCGCACCACCGTCACCATGGCGTGGGTGGCAACGGCTTCGGGTGGGGAAGTGGCGAGAGGGGAGGGGGGTGGGGTGGGAGGGGAGGGTGCGAGGGGAGGGGGCGGAGGGGAGGCGGGGCGGTTGGTTGCAGGGGGCGCCTTTTGTTTGACCGGCGGCGGTGAGGAGGCGAATCTAAGGCCGAGGGCGAAAGGTGAGAGGCTCATGCATGGGGACCTCCTGAGGCCGCTGGGTGCCTCCAGGGCCGGCCTCTTCACCTCGATGGGGCGCGTACCCTTGCCTGACCCCTGGCGTCTCCCGGCCACTCTCTGGGGCCGGTTCTCCTTCTGGTCATCTCCCTCCTCGCTGGTCTCGCCGGTCGCTCCTTTATCGTCCTGAAATGACAGTGAAGGACGAGAAAATGAGCCCCAGGGTTTGTGCTTTCCAAACGCTACACCTGAATTGTTGACACCTGGATAAAACAATTAATCATCCACAGCACTGTTTGAAAAAAATTCCAAATTCAGAGCTTTTTTGGGAAAGCGTGGCGGTTGAAAATCAAATTAAACATATTAAATCGAGAATTGAAACATGCCAGGCTTTTTTTGTTGCACTTTCAATTCATTTACTTGGGTTTTCTTATCACTGATGCCCACATTTTTGCTCAAGATGAAGATAGAAAATAGAGAATTTAATATTGCTGTCTCACCGTACCCCACGGATTAAAAATTTTCGAGGGGTGCAGTGAGACCGCAACAATTTTGCGACGAGAGATCAATATTCACCGCAAGGTTGATATCCTATAGATAAGCGAAATGAACGACGTATTTTGGCGCTGAAATCGACTCCTCTCCTATATTGGGAGAACGACACGGTCCCCGGCGATCCAAGCGCCCTCAACTCCACATTACTGAGAATCCCTACGCGAGAGGCTGGCTAAGACGATTCGGAATATTCACCTCGTCCTGTTCTCGAGGATCGAACCAGCTCCAGCGACGGCGTTTCCTTGGCTCCCGGCACGCCTCTTCGGCCGCAGAGGCGCCACAGAACGGTGAGGTGACCACACCCGAGTGCAGGCTGGCCAACATCACGGAGGGACAAAGGGGTCGAAAATGCATCTTGCGGCTTCGGAGGACACCGATTGGCAGCGGGAGGCGTGATCTGTCGTGGAAAATTCGCGCTCTCTTGGTCTCAATCAGTTACCGAAATCTGACAATCGAAGCACATGATCACTGAAATAGGTGTGGTGCCGATAAAGAATCCACGGGTGAAAACGATAGGCGTGTCAACCGACAATCGAATCGACCGATCTCAAAGTGATTGACTCACAGTCGGTTGGAAATCTCTCCCTCGTGAGCTCAAGAGAGCGCTCACGACTGGAAAGACGCGACGGTTATCAGTCCGCGCTGCTCCGGATGAGGCGCATATATACACACAGTGACGAGCAAGTTCCCCGCTCCCTCCCGTGCCGGGCTTGGGCGGGGAGGCTTCCCGATTGGTCATTTCTCCTGAAACCTCTCACGCGTTTGAATATTCCTCCGGGAGAGCGATCCCGCTGGGAATAAGAGGCGGGAATCGGCTCCACAGAGATAACGAGGAGGAATTCTTCTTATCGAAGCGTGATTCTTTTTTTTAATCCACTTTCTCGACTGCGCGTGATCTCGAAAGAGGCGCTGATGGTGGTTTCCTTAGGAACACGCAATTCTCTCAAGCGTTTGCAATAGACGATCGGGCGCGGGTGAGAGATAGAGAAAGAGAGAAGAACGCGGGCAGCAGCGGGACAGTGGATCAGGGAGGGGGTGAAGGGGAATGGCATGTGCGAACCGCTCAAAAAAATCTCGATCACGTAACTTCGGCGTCACGTGGTACAACGAATTGTTCGAGATTTTCGTGTTTTCCCCCCACTCGGATGGATAAACCAGGAGTCAGATAAAGTCCTTAACCGCGTCTCTAATCGGAAAATTAAACTTCATTGGCAATATTCCCACGAAAAAAACCCAGTCGTAAGGGTTGTATTCGATTTTTTCCAGTGTTTTTGTTACAAATACACATTTATTGAACGCGATATTGTGCCTGGGCTCATCATAGCCTCTTGATTCTTTTTTCGGCTCCACTAACACCATAAACTGGCGTGCGTGTGGTGTGAAACCAAAACCAAGTCCTGTCAACCACATATGCTAACAGTATTTTTTATTCTATCATAGAAAAATGCCATCGAGTATCTTATTCCGCGGGCTGCCGGATATTTTTACGCGTTCCTATAGTAACGTATTTTTAAAGCTACCATTTGTATTTTTAGGTCAGTTTATTCAGGATTTTCCCGCGTTGATTCATAATTACGGACAACAGTTTCGCTAACGTTACAGCTAGCGTCAGGACCTGACGACGCTAGCTGTGACGTTAGCGAAACTATTGTCCGTTAATATGAATCAACGCGGGAAAAATTCGAATTAATTGACCTCTGCGATTTGTATCTTTAATGTAACTGATCCCCAAATCTCACGACGCACCCAAGGTGAGATAATCATATCTAGGTCTGAGTGAGGTACCGTTCCGACCCTTTAACGGTACACTTTGCCTTGGAATTTTCCTTAGCCTCTTCACATATCAACAACCCTTTATCAGAGAGAGCTCTCTCATCCCTACGAAAGGCGAGTGTCTTAATCTCAAGGAGAAAGTCTGTTGTGATCGGAGCCGTCCGTTCGTCCGAGCGCCTTTCGTTGGCGCGGGGAAGAAACTCAAAAGAGACATAAAGTGTCGAAACCATGGTCGGTGCTTATAAAAACAGTGTGGTGATTAACTATCGTCTTTTCATTCTTGCCAGTATGGATATTGAATATTTCCACCAAGAAAACGCCTGAAACTCTTTCATAAACTCGAGCGAGGTTGGGAAATATTGTCGTTCTCCATTTATCGCTCCCTCCCAGCTGGGGGCAGGATTCGATGTTTCTCTCTGATCAACGTCCTCCAATCATTTTCAAGCAGTCTGCGTCCGTCAATACGTTCCCTTCCATCGTCCGACATTCTCTCCCCCCCCCCACCTCTCTCCACCCCTCTCCATCCCCTCCCCCCCACATCCTCCCACTTCACGTAGCAACAGCCGCCTCTCATTTTTGACCCGCACATTATTTTCGGAGGAATGGGTGGAGGGTGGAGGAGGGGTGACAAAATTACGAATTCCCCTTCCTTTTCACGCCCCCCCCCTTTCCGATTCACCCTCACCCTGCCCTCACTCCCCCCTCCCCGTGTCCGCCGCAATCACTTTCGTCATATTGCCCACATCTGTTCAACCCCATCAACGACCTCAAAGTTTGGTCGAGCGAGTTTTGTTTATCTGCAGAATTGCAAGTAACTTTTCAGATGTGCTCTCATCTGTGATAGCAAAAGATGAGAGTGGAAAAATAGCTTCGTATCGATTCTGTTTTTATTGCAATTTAGAGCTGTTTTATTGCATACATTTCGTGACAATTGGATTGCTTACGAACAGACATTCTTCTAAACGCGAAATTACACATTTCTCGTTATTATAATTTTTGCTAACAAATTTCTGGGTGCTAAGCTGGGTCCAGTATTCGAAAATATCGTCCATTAA
This sequence comes from Ceriagrion tenellum, assembly GCA_963169105.1. Lineage (NCBI taxonomy): Eukaryota > Metazoa > Arthropoda > Insecta > Odonata > Coenagrionidae > Ceriagrion > Ceriagrion tenellum. The sequence goes on from OY720633.1 coordinate 174,968,303, forward strand.
TATAATTTCCTCTGAATTTCGAATATCACGCCGAAAAATCTCGTCATAACATGCATAAATTAAGGAACAATGGTTATTTTAAAATAAAATTCCCGGATAATTTCCATTACTGTCCCCTTGGCGAGTTCCAGTTCCAGAATGGATTGACGAAGGAAAATCAAACGTTGTCCAATAATCTTTTTTCGATTGACAGAGAAATATAATTTAAATGTTTTCTCAACGGTCCCCGATGACCGGGGCAGTGGAGTCACTGCCCCACGGGGACGCAGCGCAGTACCCGGATGATCGAATGAGAAGACCCGCCGCTCTCACCTGAAGTGGCTCGTTTACCACTTTCCTTTGGAGAAGAAAACTTTGGAGCCAAATCCAATTTGGGGCTTCGCTTCTCTAATAATCGTGGTGACTAGCATACTTTGCAATGAGACGTATGCTCGCTGACTCTAATCTGCGTTATGGCCAAACGAGCCGAAGAGGTGTTAGTCTAAGTTCCTTTAACATTGCAAAAATCAGTCCAAAAGGACCTGAGAGAAAGGTAAAAGGTTTGCATGCACCTTTCTCCCCATATTCTGAGCCTTGAGAATGTCATCTCTTAACGACCACGGTCTTAAGACTGCTTTGCTTCTTTTAACTGGTATTTGAACCAGAATTATGGATAAACTGAATTTATATTGAATACGAAGTAATCAATGTGATGTTTTTCGGAAGCCTATTTCTAATGTGCAAATAAAATACTATATTAGTCCAATCAAATGTATATAAGTGTTATCTATCATTCGCACAAATCCCATATGGATCACCTCCAGCTCCAATCATTTGCTTTCTTATTAGTTTTATTCTTGTATGGTTTTTTTGTGCAATAAATGGCCGACGAATTTGGAATTACACGTGCACATCGTCGTGGTCTTCTTTCTTTAAGCGATTTTTTTCTGATTGGGATAGAAGATATGCAGCCTATTACCACCGGCCATGTAAAACATTAGAAAAACAAAAACCCTACATCAAACAGTAAATGCAGTGGCTAATTTAAGTTGGTATTCAAGTCTGCCGCAAATATGGTGGTAAAATACGCACCTTGAAATTTTAGTTACGCTTTCATTCAATTGTTTTTTTTTCATCGTTTCAAATTTTATGAATTTTTTTAAACTAATAAATTTTCTTATGATAATATTGACTAGTCAAGACATTTGGCCAAAATCATTTGAATAACGTTTTTTGTAAATTCTCAACGTTGTGTTTCTGATGTATAAACTTTTCTTGTTCATTTAATAACTATAGCTATGTTTTTATCACTGAATAACCGAATACATCTCAGTGCATTCATTTAATTTTTTGATTGACCCACCTCCAGACAAATCTCTAAGGGTTTCACTTTAACCCCCTGTTATTCCCCATTTTCTTTTTAGCTTTTTCTTTCATTGTTTTGTGCATATAAAGGGGCATTAAACTTACAATAAATTTTATTGAAAGAACAGCCTCCTAATTCACAACTGTCGACTTACGCGAGCGCACATAGAAAGAAGAAAGAAGACCTCGTGGCCATTTGCATATGCAGAGGACATCATTACAACCAGAACCCTATAAAACACCCGAACCAGACAATTAAGGGTACAGCGCCAGGTGGAGTGTAACTTTGTGTCTGAGTTAGCTCCAAGCAGAAGTCTTCGTCATAACGGCACGTGGTCGACACAAAGAATGAGACAAGGAGGAAAGCCTCTTCAATCCTTTACCCCCATCCCCCCTCCCTCAACATCCCGCCGCCCCTCTTAGCTCTCCACCCTCCCCCACCCCCGCCCTCCTCCACCATATGTTCGCCCACCATCTTCACGCGTTAAGTCCTCTCGCCTCGGGCGGCGCTGAACCGTGTCTCTCCCGGACTAAGAGCGAGCGTCATATCCAGCACTTGCCTCGCTCGCTCGCCGTCCTTCGCCGCTCATGTGACCGACCAATTAGCGGACGATGACGCAATGGGCCCCCCTGGAGCCGAGGGGGGGGGGGAGCAAGTGGGTGGGGTGGGGTGGACGACACGACCGGGCAGTGATCCCTTATGGAGTCCCAACCCACCACCCGACCTCCTCCCCCATTTCCTTCCCCTCCCCCCCCCCAGCCCCGGGTGGCGCCGACTCTTCTGGTGCTACTGTCTCGGAATGGCGCCGCATTCAACACCCGCGCTCGCGTCGACAGTCTCAGCGCAGCGCAGGCGCAGCTATTGCGGATAACTTTCATATCAGAAATGAAATGTAAATTTATAACACTGCAATCAGCACAATGTATTGTATAGCTCACGACCAAGGCTCCGGTGTAAATCAGCATCATAATCTGAAGGAAAACCTGATGCATATCCGGCACATGATTTCTTCGAGGACTATTCGTGTTTTCCATCCTCAGCCAAGTCAAACTCAGCCTTTCTGCCAAATTCAATTTGCAGAAATTTCAATAAAAGGACCACGCCCAACAAGAACTCTAATTATCTTGTAAATAGAAAATACCGGCTCAATCAAGAAAAAACTACTAAATATACCGCAGAAATCCAAAGATGAACCGGTTGGAGAACCCTAGCAGTCTACACTGACAACATCATGTATTGCGAATCAATTGTGTGTGGCAACGTATGATGTTGCACAATAAAATACACCGAGCAAATTTCATCGTCAGGTGTGAACCTTCCATTCCTTAGAGTCCTATAGTTAAGGACTTCGACAACTCACGCTATGAGCGCTGACAAAACTGGCAGAGACTGAAAAAAATGATCTGAGAATGTGAACTCGAGCGGCATGGGGGTTAACATTGGAGGAAGACGCAAATGGTGGGAATAAATCTTTTTGATGCTTATTTCAAGCTTTAATAAGATACAGATAAAATATTTTCTAGATACCTTCATTCAATTTTTTATCATCAATGACATTAATTAAGAGGATAATGGCATTTTAGATAAAACGATTAATCGACAAAGAAAGCGTTCGACTAAAGGAATGGCACTGAATGGAAAACCTGTGAAGGAAACACAAATAACCTTTTCCTAAACGATGGCTGCCCATAAATTACTTTATGAATAAGGAACTTTGGCGCCTCGAACGAAAGAGTACCGACAGATTGAAACGTCATTAATGAAGTTTCTTAGATCTGCGAATGTATTTGTGCGATGGGTCGATTCATCGAAGATGCTTGCCTGTTTATTGAGGCAGATTGCAAAGGTCTAACGAAGGACGAGCGCGTGGATAGGAGCAGAGGACACGTTACAGAAATAGGGGCTTCGAATGAAAATGGGAAAACAAGAGGAAGAATGAAGAGTTCTCGCGTTTCCAGCCGATTAATGGTGTTAAACTGCGCCGACGTTTCGATGACGTAGTCTGCCATCGTCTTCAGGGTGAAAGAGGAAGAGTTAGAAGTATATGTTCCTCACGCAATTCGAATAAATTGTAAAGAATTAAACCAATTGAAAAGTGTTACTGAGTTTATTTCTTCTATCCTTGCAAATCCACTACGATCAAATCATTTCTTCAGAATAGCCACTGCATTTTCGTTATAAAAGCTAACTCTATACATTATAAAATCATACAATTGTTTTGCAAACAATGCAATATTTCAATAATTTAACCCTTGGTCGATCGCGTCGGGTCTGTTTGAACCGATGACATTTTCGCTGACCATATTCTATCGAAAATGTAATCGCATTCTATGTCTTTCTCTCTCCTGCTTTGTACCACTTCATCGGTCCGATTAGTTAGTTTGCTGATAAATAGCCGATAATTACTAGTGTAGTGACCATAGCGAAGGAGAAAATGATTATCACTCGTGGTTTCCATTTGTATATGCAAACAAGCCATTGTAGTAGATCATCCTTCGTAAAAGCTCAGAATGTTTTCATTCCCTCCCCCCCCCCTCTCCTAGAAGCCTCAAGATTGGAAAATAGCCAACACCACACCGATATTTACAAAGGAAAAAGAAGTGACTCTGGAAATTACCGGTCTATGTCATTAGCATCACTTTTACGCAACATCCTCGAACACATTGTCGCTAGTAATATGATGACATTCCTCGATAATCGTAACTCCTTACACATCGGTCAGCATGACTTCTTTAAGGGCAGGTCCAGCGAAAACACAGCTTGCGCTCTTCCTTCATGACATCCGAAAATCAGGCGAATCGAAAAGGCGAGCGGACGCAATATTCCTTAATTTCAAAAAAGCACTCGATAAGGTTCCTAACAAAAATTTCATTTATTAATTGCACTCATACGGAGTTAATTGAAAAATAGTGAATTGGACAAAGGAGTTTCTCAGTGATCGAAAACAAATAGTAGTTATTGATGCTTTAGCTCTGATGTGATTGAAGTCAATCCGGTGTTCCTAAAATACGCGTAATTAGCCCATTTATATTCATTCTTCATACTAATGACCTAAGTTCTCGAGTTTGCAGTAATTTAAGATGATGTATTTGCAGAATGTACAGTTATCTAGCGTGAAATAATCGAAGAATCGGACTGAGAATTTCTGTCATCGGACCTTAACAACGTTCATTTGTGGTACCAGGATTGGGGGTTAGAATTAAATATCAGTATCTGCTCCACAGCTCACTTCCTGCAAAAGTCATCAAAGAAATGCCATACCTATATTGCGGGTGGAGTAAACATAAAATCTTTAAATACAGTTAAATATCTTGGAATTACCTTCACTTCAGATATATCGTGGGGAACACATATAAAACATATGCGGCACATCATTAAAGAAACTAGGTTTTGATAAGCGTATTATATAGGAAGGTCCTCGGATAAAATTATAAAAGAGAGATGCTACTTCGCACTGGTTAGGCCACACCTTGAATACGTCGCGAGCATTTGGGACTCTGGTCATAAAGTTTTAACCAAAAAAGTTAATAAAATACATAGAAAAGCAGCACGCTTAGTTAAAAACTGCTACGAGCGAACATAAATCGTCTCACAACTTTGGAGGTGTTATGGTGGGAGCCCCGAGACGTTTCCATCTTTCTAAATATCCACGTTTCACGTCAATATAATATTGTATGTACTCCAAATTAATGTTTTTGCTAATGATTTTCTGACTTCCAGCATAATGTGTTCGTTTGCTAACAGATCCTTTTTATTTTCATATGTCTTCTTTGCCAATGCTATCCTTCGTTTTACTGCTGAGGTGCATCTGTTGTCTCTTGTAATTATGCTCCCAAGGTAGCAGAACTTTTCTACTTGGCTTTTGCATGATTCCCCCATCGTTAAATTTATAAGGGTCCTGTTTCTTGAAACTGCCGTAGCTCAGGCTTTCTTTACATTTATTTTCAATTTCTATATTGCCAAAACTGTGGACAGCATTTTAAGCATTCTCTTCATATCTTTGGCTAATGCTGCCAACGTCTAAATATAATCGGCAAATATAATTCAGTTTATCTTTCTTCCATTTAACCATATACTGTTAGTGTTTTTATTGTCTCTATAGACGCTTCTATGTATAAGTTAAATATATATGGCGAGCGCGGACATCGTTGTCTTAATCCTATTCTTATCTTGGCTTCTTTCTCACATCCGTTTACTGCGATTAAGGTGCTTTGGTTCTGGTGGAGCTTTAATACGTATAAGCCTCCTGTTATTTTAATCTATTCCTATTCTCCTCATTGTTTCGAACGTAAGTTTTCCTTCTACACTATTGAAGGCTATTTTCCAAATCGATGAAAGTGAGAAAAACTTTCCTGCTCATTTCTAGCCGTCCGTTGGAATGAATCGCAGTGCCTGGATAGCCCCTCTCGTCCCGTTTCCTTCCTGAAAGCTAAAATGATCTTCTGCAACATTTTCCTTCACTTTCTTTTTCATTCTGTTCCTCACTACATGTAAATGAATCTTGGTAGCATGTGACGAAATAGCAATTATTCTGTAATTACTGCATTCAATTGCTATCACTGTTTTTGGTATCATAATAGTTTTGCTTTCTTCAAAGCCTTCGGATATCTCCTCATGTTGATTACATTCGCACATTATTTTAAAGAGTCTTTCTTTCATTCTTTTTCCCGGCGTATTCAATATCTCAGCCGGTACATTAGCCAAATCATTCGTCTTCCCAACATTTAACTTTTGAAGGGCATGCTCAAATTCCCTCTTCATGACTGAGCCCCAATTTCTGTTTCTAATTTTATTCTGCTTTCACCATTATTTCCTCTTGTAGCTATATCTTCGCCATTATATAGCTCCTCCAAATACTCCTTCCAACGTTCACATACTTCTTCATTATATAATAACAACAATCCCTCTTTGTTATCAATCAGTGTGGAACTTATTATTGGCTGATTTTTTTGAGCTTTGATTTTCCGATAGGTTACATCCTGCCTTCTTATTTGGATATGCTCTTCTATTTCCTTTACCCATATTTTTGCTCACTTCTCTTTTTCTTCTCTACACTTGTCTGTTATCATATTTTTTTTATTCTCCTGTATTTATTCTTCTTTGCTCTTAGTTTATTTCTCTTCTCAATTAGGTTTCAATTTGCTCTGTCATCGAATGTTTCGGTGCTTCAAGAATCTTCTTTCCTGCAACTTTATCCGGCACTTTTACTATTCCTTATTCCATTTCATTCCACTTCACGACTCTTCCCATTTCATAGCTATTTTATTTGATTTTCCTTCAAACGTCAATCCTTGCTTCTTGCTCTATCAGTTTTTCCAGGGTCCATTTGTTCTTGACTATCCTTTTAATCTTCTTGAGCTTTAGGTGGCACTTAGCTATAAATTATAGCCAATGTCTACATTCGATCCTTGATAACTGTGACTAGATTTCAAATGGTTCCTGAATCGTTATTCTATGATCACATTATCAATCTTATACTAATTTCTTTTTCCTGGTGTTTCCCAAGAGTACCTTCATCTCAACGGTATCTCAAGCAATGTATATGTGATGAATATGTTGTTAAATACATGAAAGTTAAATTAAATCATGATATCTATTGGAGCAAACATATTCGAGAAATAACTGCTCAAGCTTATCGGAAATTTGGATTTGCTGACTAAATACTTGGAAAGTGCGACGATAAAGTCAGAAAAATCAGCCACATCTTCCTAGGGCGTTTGAATGCGTTAAGAATAAATAGGCAGGGTATGTAAAAAGCCGTTGTGATTGTCTCACTAGTGCTACTGACCGTCATGCCATCGATTAAAAATTAGATTTAGTCGTTCATGTAAGTCCAAACCAATTTGATTTCTGATGTAGTTACTGGTCTTACGATCTCCAGCAAACTGCGGCAGATCAGGTCACAAGATAAAAATTGGGAAAATCGACTGCGGAACAGACAGGTTTAAAATATCGTTTTGGCCGCGATCGATATGAAAACCACAATGGCTACCAATTATACTTTAATGTCGGTTAGTTGGCAGGTAGTGTTGGTGATTAGATGATGTAATCCTTAACGCTTGTTTCTTAACCTGACACATTCATTAATATAAATAGTCTCTGCAGCACTGGTAGCATATCTATAGTGTAGCGCATGTTGATGAGAATTACTGCAATCATCGTTTTGCATGTGAAAGAATTAAACAATAGGAAAAAAATTGCGGAACATTACCATTCGCCATTCGCCATTTTCCCACTACTGTTAAGTTTGTCGCACATCAGCATTTCACTTAGTTATATATATATTCAACTTGTTTGTACAAACCCCTCCCCTCTCCTTTCTATTGTTCCTTGTCGGCATGAGCACTTGGACCCCAATGAAGTGCGATGGTTGTGCTTTTATTTCTCCATTGTCCTGGGGCCCAAATGTTCAGTGTTTACTCTTCCCAAATATTGCATTCAGTAGTGCTCATTCAGTATTGACTGACATGTCCCTTCGCATAAATTTCCGTGTAATTATAACTTCAATACTCCGCGCAATCCCTCCATCTCACCTCGCACTACCTCAATGTATCTATCTTCTCAATCTTCGTATTCCTGTTAAATATTTCATAGCTTCCTGACCTGCACAACGTCCTTACTAGTAAGTTCCAAGTTCCAGTTTTTACCGCTATTTCCCACATCGTTTTTGCATACTCTCGGAACCCTCGTGCCCTGCGATGACGTTGTCGCACAACGAATTCGCGAGGTGATGACTGAACCCGGCGACGCGTCGCGGTGGAGACCAACGCTCCAACCAGCGACAATCGGAACCGAGGAGGTCAAAAGGAAGGGAAGAAACTTGCGAGTTATTGCCTTCTGGGGACGGAGATGATGGAGACGGGAAGCCATGGACAGCGGGGTGATCGGGAGGAGGACGAAGAGAAGCTGTCTCCCTAGTCTCTGAGCAGTCGCGTCCTCGTTCGCGTGAAACTTTGCCTGTTTGCCGGTTGAAAGCTCACGAAACTCTTTCATATGATTTTTTGTCATTTTCAACATTGGATTCATGCGGACCAGTCCGTTACAACTATCAATTTTTGAAAATGATAGCCTTGGTGTGTTCCAGACTGTGCCCAAAGAAACGACTGATATCGCCTCAAGAATCAGGTACTAAGTCACCCGCATCTTCTAGAAACCTCCGTTACTGGATTAGAGGGTGCCTAAAAGATGTCTCATATCTTCCCCTTGACAAAGCTCTATTCCTCACAACCTATTATCACCCTTTCAGTTGCACTTCTGACTGCGCAAAATAAGTGTTACGTAATCTGAAGGCTACTTCCTCTACTTCATTCGCGGACAAGGGGTTGATAGACTCCGCTGGCGCCTTTAAGACGTCTGCGACTGGTCCTTTTATCTGCGTTTCAGCCAGAGCGTGTCTCCGCGAGGAGCGATGTTTGTCCTTGGCGGGGGACAAACAAAGCGGATGGGCGAAGGATGGCCTCCAAGCGAGGGAGGCTCGCGTCGATGGATGCCGGTCGCTGCTCGCCCATTCTACAGACTACCGGCTGGGCCGTCGTGCGACGACGCGACTCCTCCCTCAGTGCCTCCCAATCATGCCTCCCTCCCGAGACAACGACGCCCATACGAATTATTAATAGTGTGGCAGTCAAATAGAATTTTTGAAAGTCATCAATCTCGCGATAACGGGAAGTATGAGAGATATATTTCCCGCGATGAACCCAAATAGTGCTGTTGAGTAGAATTGGACGACGATTTGAATTGACACTGGTGATTCGAGCGGATATCCAGAAATAAGTGATAGTATTTTTATGCTCTGACGTGAACTGCAGAGCAATTGATGCGCGACCAGAGATAATTCTGTTGTTGTCTCACGATTTATTATTCAATGGAGTGGCATTTGAGGCGCATTTCTCCCACATTTATCAGCTCAAATGGAAGGCCAAAGAAGAGGAGTTTCGTGAAGTGGGGCCATGAGAGTATGTTGGATGAGGTGTCGGTTTTGACCAAAATAAATTGCATTTTTATCACGTACTTACTTATGCTTGACTAGACCACCATTCATGGTAGGCCAGACTTCCCACCTGAAGTCGGTCTCTTGCCAAACGACTATTAGATCAAGCATCACTTTTGCACTTCTGATGCGAATCCGATATCTCAGTCCCGCAATATCTTTCATGAAACCAAAACAAACAGCGAGAAGGTTCCTCGTCAGTGAAAGTAGTTGTTTTGTGCTGCAACGCTCCTTTCGGTGGCTGCATTTGTCACGTTGGAACCACGTAAGTCAATTTTGGTGGACTTTTCTTAAAAATGGCACCCTAACCAAGCGTGTAAGGACACCCTAAACAAGCGTGTAAGGCGTGTAAGGACGTGTAAGGACTAAGGTTATAGTATTTTAAAATTATTGAGACCGAACTAAAACACACTGAATAGCAAATAATCATTATAAAACAAAATTAAAAACAGTTCATTAACTTTTCCGGAAGTACGCCATACTATTTGTTTTATCAAATACTACAAAAAACAAGGAGTGTAAGGGAGACTACTGAAAGACAAGGTTGGGAACATCTTAAGACTCGGAAGTTGGAGAGCTTGGCTCAGATTATTTTTAAAATTCTGATCGACTTTTGTGCGTTAGAAATGATGGCAATCTCTGATTTCAGCTATGCAATAGGTGCTTTTATTACCGCGAAGGCACAAGTCCACACGTGAAGAGCTCAACTCTATCTCTCGCGTGTCGCAGTGACATCGCTTATATATATACAGAAGGTAGATATCTTCTTTTGACTGCACCTCTTCAGGCAACACCCCTAGTCCACGCCGCCAGACCAGACCGGGTCGTCTTGGATACCTTTTGACGATAAAGGCGAAAAGGGATTCTCGATCTAACACGTGCAGATGGTTTCTGCACTCGCCTCGATGCGTTGTCCTTGCCTCCGAGTGCCCCATAGGACTGCCCTCCACCTCTTCACCTAGTAATGTCCACTCGGCAACCGGCTTCCTTATTATCACTGTTGTCGACTGCATGAGAACGCTCTTACTCCAAGCAGAGTAAAAAGTGCCACCGAGCCCCCTCTTTGGCTAGCCATCCACACCTTCATCTTGGAATCGTACTGGTATCTGACGGCTGAGGATATCTTGGAGAACGATCCATTTCAATCGTCACAATACCCTCGTCAAGGCGGCACACGAAGAAAATCTTAAGGAAGAAATTCACGAGACGCCAAGGAAACTGACTTACACGAAGGCTTTAAACCCCAAGATACCATTCAATATAGACTACAAATAAAAGTAATTTGATAAATTCCTTAAAATTCTTTATAACTACGCGCACTATTAACTAATTAAATAACCATTCACTGCTGGTTACATGGGTGATGCCGGTTGTGCAGGGTTATTTAAATATTCAATGGAATTCAGAAAGTTATTTTTGTTGTCACCAACATGAGTCGATTCCACCGATTCACGTCGAGCGATGTTCATGTGATCACTCTATAAAGAGCCAGCGACCGACGTCCCCTCAAATATGAGTACATTGAAACCCGTGGTCTGAAGCCTACATTTATTAAAATTAACAATTCATTTTGAAATGTAAAAAAATCACTGTGTTATTCCAGATAAATTTATTGAACACGCCCTAGATTTCGACATTGAACATAATAAGTAGATATTTTTGTAATAGAAGGCATGGTTACATGTAACAAGCAAGACGGGGGAGGAGGAAGTAGGGGGGGGAGGGTTAAGGAGGTTGAAGGGGAGGGAAGGCAGAATTGTTTCGACGGAATGAGAGGTTTCTGAAGGTAAGGAGTAGAAATGCGAGGGTGAGCACTGAAGCACATCGCGCAAGCATTGATTGGCCGAGGTGGGTGTGGCTAAGCAAGAGGTGTGGTTTGGGTCGGGGATGCCCGCCATATGGAGCCTGGTGGTGGAACACAGGGATAAAGGCGGAAGGGAGGAAAATAACACTAGAATTCCAGGATGTGCCGAATATTGTTCGAATCCGTCTGGACGTATTGAAGGGCTGAGCGTTCATACAACCGTGATTTTAGATACGTAAACATATATTGATAAAAGTGTCAGCGCACAAATATTTTATCTCTCTATCGATATTCCCATAAAGGACTTCCTATTGGAGAAACGACGATCCGGAGAAGCGACGATCCGGAGAAGCCCACCGCTTTCGGTTTAATAGGTGGGAAAGTCACTCCGGCAAAAATGGTTTAATAACAGAAGGTAATCGAGTAGTATTTCTTGTTGCCACTTCATTCTCCAGTCTCCGCATAAGCCTTTAAAAGATGACATGTCTTGTCAGTCTAAGATTATAATATTGTTTCTTCTTCCAATCTAAAAAAATTAACAAAAGTCTTTCTTTGCGGCAGTGAAAAGTATTTGTTTACAGTTGCGCCGATAAAATTCCTCTCGCCTCAGTTTCAGGATAGTTATGTAATTGCTTACAGAAAGTGAGAGAATCGTCAGATGATATCAATAATTATAAGTAATTTTATCCTGTCATTTATTTTGGTAGTCTGGAAATTCGCTTTCCGCGGACATGCAATGAATATAATAATTTTGTTGGCCAGCCAGCGGCTGAATTCTCTCTCACGTATTCACTGCCAATACTACCTTCCGGGTCCTTCTAACTTTTGATTCCCTCAACGAGCTATTTTTTCGCAAATGAATATGCGTTCCAAAAGAAGAAAGAAAAGGAATGGATCCAAAGCCAAATATTTTCTCAGTGGGACTGTGAACTCGTTTCAGGCATTTGACCGAGCGGAAATGAAATTTTCCTCTGATCCCAAAAAACAGATGAGCGTAGTCGCCCACGTGATCGTGTTTATTCGGGCTGGATCGCACGTCAAGAGGCTGGAGAGATAGAGAGAGCGATAGCTGTGACATCACCACCGAGTTCACTCTTAACTTGCGGACATGGAGGAAAAAATGTTTAAAACTTTTTTAAAATTATAGCAACCAAAAAATAATTTAAATGAAAGATATAATAATATTACTCCCAAAGATATGTATAAAATGCCATTCCGGACAAGATTATAAATAAATATTTTGTTTGTTATAAGTGTTTAGTGTGAGATTTGCTTATCCCTAGTTCGTCATTTTTTCTCTTCTAAAAAATAAGCTACTCTCAACCCAAAAGAAGTTTTCTCCCAAAACACGTATTTTTGAATCAAAACGATTGGTAGAGTCTAGCTCTGTTCACCGGTTGAGGAGCAACTGCGGTGTGCCACCCATCGGCTTGGGCCAAGTGGCGCCCCCCCTCCCTCCATATCCTGCTCCACTGTCCAACTGACCCCTCCCCATTGAGCTGGTGCCGGGGTAAAGCCCTCGCTTCATAATGCTCATGGTCGAGGCATTGTCATGATTTAATCGGAGGAAAAGAATAAATCGTCATAAATGCGTTCAAAATGAAGATGGTATTATAATATTATCATTAACTCCGGCCTTACCAACACACTTTTTCTGCTGAGTGGCCAGAGCGCAACCATAGGAGTGGATAGTGGTCAGTAAATCCCTTCACCACGTCCATTGGAATATCAAGCGTATCGTATTACTATACATCGATAGACGCGACAGAAGTCTGGGTCGTCAATGATAATATAGTTCTGCTCGTTGTTATCGGGTCTCCGCGAGGATGTTAAGATAATATAACTTCATATAATTAATCACGTGTGAACTTGAACTTGTGGCAGATGCGTTTCTGAAATTACAACGGGTTTAGCAACAAAGGTTTTCTTTGATTGGATTGGATATTTGGGGAGGCTACCGACGGCTAAGGTTATATGCGCCATAGGGGATAGGTAAGGGAGGAAGGATGGATGGAAACCCGGCGTCGGCATTAGCCTACTTTTAACGAAAGGTGCCAAGGGGACCACGGCTTAACGATTCATCCGACAGACGGAGTACTGTACTTGAAGTGCCCTCCACAAGACACTCAAGTAGGGATCGGGTTCTTCTGAAAAACATACGCCTCTGCAGGGATTTGAACCCTGGCCGCCCGTGTGGTAGGCGAGTACTCTACTCTAGCAACCACACCAACCCGACCCCCTAGGTCTACTTTGAGTCTGGATCATTAACCATTGGAAGTCATCATTCGTTTGCATACTTATGTTCTGCTTGTATTGCTGTTGTGCTTCACCCATATCCACATTTTCTGACGCCAATCTCATTGTCTTCATTTGCTTTGTGTGCATATTTGCCACTTGGTTGTCCTTTGATTTTCCCGATCACTTTTCCGTTCGTTATTGTTTCATCAACCTTTTCCGATTCCTCCCGCTCTCTCTCCAAGTTCGAATTTCTTATTTGCAGATTCCTCAGTCTATGACTATTGTGGCGTTCCCGGAATAAGTCATATTTAAAAAAAATATTTTATGGAAGAGGAATTACACCCCATTCTCCGGGTTTAGATCTGACTACTAGTTGGAAGCATCTATTCGCCAACTTACGGCGTTTTCGTGGAATTTGATATTACTTTCATATCTGTTTCGACTAGGAAGAACCATAAATTAAGATACTAACGTCTTATGTTTCCAAAATCTGAAAGCTGAAAATTTCCACCAGCCAGCACATTAATTTAGGTGATGAGACACCCATGTGAAACTAGGACCGCTCTTTGCGATGCCATTCAACTAAATTATTTTTCTGGCAAAATTGAATCCTCTCGCCAAAACTGCGAAAATGTAATTTTGGAGACATTCCTACGAAAAGTCTCACATCATTTGACTTCTCTTCAGCTTTCTAAGAGATATTGTCAGCCAAAGCGAGATCATTACGAAGCACCAACCCTCCCCGTCGCCGCGGCCATTGCTGCTTGAGTGTTTCTTGAATGCCGCATCAATGTGTAATTTTTAGTGTTGCCGCAAGACTCGAGACCGGGGTTTGAAATCCGAGACGAGACTCGAGACGATACCGGTATTTGACGAAACGAGACGAGATCACCGACGAGACACTCCCGTGAGAAAGCGGCGTAAAGGAATGATCGGAACAACCCTCAACATGCTGAGGATTCTACGTAAAAACTACAATTCCTCTCAGCCAAGTTTCTAAGTTAAGATATTCCGACATTGGTAAGGTTTTGATTGATTTTCTTAATGCTATACTCTACAAACGAAAATAATTCAGACCCAATGACACCAATGCTGCTGCTGTGAGAGTGACTTCAAGAGATGCGCGAGGGAAAGCTTTAGGTAAGCTCTCTTGTTCTTCATTATCCGTATAAATATTTTTCTGTTACGAAGTTTGCGGGTAGACTATATTGCTAGAAGATATTTCAGTGATTTCTATGGGCATATCATGCGAAGCATAGTTCTAGAAGCTGAAATATATTTGACTCGCTCATCCATTGCGTGAGTAACTTATTGGGTCAACCCAAGATCATAATTTTTATCCAACCTTGTTACAGAATTGTTTAGTTATATTTTAAGCGCGATGTATACTGATGTATCCTGTATAGCCTGATGAACACACTAAAGATGCATCGCTACGCGATGTATCCGCTCCGTATGCATCCGAACACACTAAAGATGCATCGCTACGCGATGTATCTTTAGTGTGTTCGGGATGCAAATGTCTGCCAATTCTGCGAAGGCATCCTCATTCGCCCCATTGCCCTGACATGCACTGAGTTATATGACCATCTAATGAGATCTAATGAGGTCTAATGAGGAGAGAAAGGTCATTATTATTCATGGTAATTTAATCGGAAGCAATCGTGATTTTAACGGTTATCCAAACTATAGGTGACGAATTAATGGTGAAAATGCAATGATGAATGGCCTGGGAGTTGAAAACTGAAGGGTCGTTCCCTATAACCCGTGCCTCAGCTTGAAGTACAACTGTCATATCATCGTGGAGATTATTTCAATAATGAGCGTGGGCTTGACTCAAAATGAACGACAGGGCCGGCAATGAAAAACTTACTCATAGACGTTCCTTCTTTAATATGGTGGTAATGGCAAAATATACTTGTACACAACTTTGCTAGCATCTCTCCGATGCCGACAGAAGCTTTGTCTACCTGTTACTGCAACAGGGATCGCTGCAAATTTACCGGAAAGTGGTTGAACATACAACCCAAAACTTAGACTCCAATTCATTCAATCTTGTTCATTACTTTTTGGC
Organism: Ceriagrion tenellum; assembly: GCA_963169105.1. Classification (NCBI taxonomy): domain Eukaryota; kingdom Metazoa; phylum Arthropoda; class Insecta; order Odonata; family Coenagrionidae; genus Ceriagrion; species Ceriagrion tenellum. The sequence continues at coordinate 174,983,754 of OY720633.1, forward strand.
TGCTTTGCGGTATTTTGACCTGTCTTTTCCGGCTTTTTCACTAGTTTACGTTTGTTTATGACTCGGCTTCAACAACGCTATCGATAATCAAGGGGACTATAGTGCAGAAACGAACAAGTTTGAGTGGTTTTTATAAATAATTTTGCTAAGATTCCACGATTTCGAACAATAAACAAGGGAAATGGAATTGCAAACAGACAGATGGACAAATTTGACCTTTGAAATGAATAGTAAATATGCATCAGCGCCTATCCTATTGGCTTTGAGAGCTCTCTCGTCACCTTCATAATCATTATTAAGTCAAAGTGACCCTATATTCAATGATTGGTACTTTCCTTGCATTAAAAGTGAACGTATGTTTAAAAAAATTCTGAAGCAAGTAGGCAAAATGTCATATCACGGGAGCATTACTTCAGTATTATTTTTACAAGGTTTGCCTTTTATTTGACGTTACTGATGCATTTTACATTTACGAGAATATTTCGGGGAAACTCATCAATCATTGGCGAATTATGTGATTTCAGTCATCAAAAACTATATTCACGTGACGAGTAGAACCCGCTATGAGAACAAAGGCAAATATCAGCACACGAAAATCAGTGAGGGCGACCACATCTTTCCGACAGGGAGAGGAGAAGCAAGGGAGATTTGATGGCAACGGACGTGGAGACCAGCCTTAAATATATCAATTTATCCTTCATTTTGATACTCATGTAGCCAAAACGAATGAAAAATCAATCTCAATTCTTTCTAAATAGTGGAAAGTGGAAGATAGGATAATATTTCTGCAGCAATCCATCTTCATCGTCATTCTTCAACACGGTGTGCATGTGGCAGAGTCAAATCTTAAATGTGAGTGCTGAAGTTAGTTTATGTATTATTTTTGAATAGATTGACCAACTCTCATGGTTGCAATGGACTCCATGGGTAAGGATCGGATTGATATTCCTGTAAGGAGTAATTTTTACAATGGTCCGAATAATAAAAAAACTTATTAACTCAAAAATAAGTCAAATTATTGTATCTAGAACTATTCAATTAATGGTTTTGCTAATGGATTTGAGGTATTTGGACGGTTAAAAGACATCATTCAAAAAGAAACATTATTCGATAATACCCGTGAAAAACTTCAAATCAAGAAATCCTCATAATTCCTCACAATCCTCACAAAGAACAAGCAGTCGAAAATACTGTATTTATGTCATAGATTTGTCGATTCTAAAATTTGTAGAGACATCTTTTTTTTCTCTGTGGAAATTCGCACATGTGTGCATTGCGGGTGACTCCGTAAAAGTGGAACTCCGTGGCTAGTCCCGGCGGATAGCGCGAAATTTGACATCTTCCAAGTTTAATAATTTATTTCTCTTCCACAGAGATGCTATTGCCGTTGCAACAGTTTTGTCAATTCTATAGTTTTTAACTGTACCACGTATCTATTTTAATCACAATGAATATCTTTTGAGCAATAGACAATTGTGCCGTGGTCAATAAATTCATTTATACATATTTAGATGAATTTATGTGAGTTTTCCTCCCTTTTATCATCATCATAGTTGCACTTCCAAGTGATTTAATACCATCTTAAACATACGATTAAAAACTAATTTGCGGATGTTGATAGCCAATGACATTAAATAGATACGTAAAATGTAATTTAGTGGGTATTAAACTGGCTATTAATAATAATAACATGGGACGCATGAACTTCACTCCAGGCGTCAAAATGAGTTTTTTTTCACATTCAGGTAACGTCTGTCGGAGAGTGTCAGTGAGGGGGGGGGGGGGGTGATGGGGAAATCGTGGATCATTGAGTGCACATTTTGATGCTTTCAATGTTTATTCAAAAAATATTCTTCGTCCTCATTTGACTAAAGATCACCTCTTTATGTGTTGCAACTCATCATACAGGCAGTGGTAGAAGTGCTACGAATATTATATGTTTTACCTTAATTAAAGAATGTTATTGCCAGTGTCTTAGGAGTGGAATTTAGAATGTAATTTTCAAGTTAAAGTTTCGGGCTTTACTTTGTGGGAAAGCGACACATGAGAAGAGAACTCCCATTTGTACATTTCACACTGTTTCATGTTTTCACACTGATGACACTGGAGTCATCACAGCTGCAGCAGCAGTTGCTAAATATCAAGAGATCCAGCGAAGTGGGCAATTTTGTATTTACGAAGGCAGATAAAGGCATTAGTATAATAGTGCTTAACAAATGTGATTATATCGAGAAGTGCCACAGGTTCTTGGTCAATGACAAGTTTTGCACCCTATCGAAGGACCCTACAACGAGTTACCAAGCTGATTTAAAACAACCTTTAAACACCTGCAAAACGATTATTACTGAGTATAGTAAATGTGTTCCTGTTAATATGAATTCTTTATCTCTCAGATTATATGGTCTCTTAAAAATGCACATAACTGACTGACTAATAAGACCGCTCCCCTCATAAATTGTCCACTAAAAAGAATATGTCACTCAGAAAATATTCGGGTTTCAAAGCAAAGTATGGAGATGCACATTCCATAAAATTATCAAAAACTCTGTCTAATTTAAATCCACCTAAACATTCCAAACAAGTATCATTTTATGTAACCAACCTCTTCACTTCCGTCCCTTCCCCGGAAGCGGTAGAGTTAGCAATTGAACATGTTAGAAACCAAGGCTGTTACATGTGAGGTTAAAAGTCTGTTGAATTTATGTATGAGGAAAAATTATTTTTCATTTAATGGGCAATTTTATCAACAAACTCATGACCTCGCCATGGGTTCTCTTTTGTCATTAATTTTGGCAGATATATATATATGGATTTTTTGAACGTAAACTTTTTCATTCAAAACATTCATGGCTGATTCCTTGTTTTTTTTGGTATGGATTTGTGGATCCTTTGTTTGAGCTCGACAGCTTGACAAATTTGTAACGTTACTAATAAACCTGCATACTTGCATTAAATTCACAGTCGAAGTCGGAGATGGTATTATAAACTTTTTAAATTTGACCATTCTCCTTTCAGAGTGTAATCATGACATTTTGATTTACACGGAATCCACTCATGCTGATGCTGCCATTCCAAATAATTCGTTTCACCGCCATGTGCACAATCTGTCAGCCTTCCATGCCACGATATTTCGCTTGGCCAATGTGACCTATAAGCGACGCAAGTTTTACCAAAGAATTAAATATTATTTTACAAATTGAGACGATAAATGGCTTCCATTTTTTAAATGATAGACAGAAAGCTTAAAAAGCAGGCCATGCACTCTCTGACAACCCTCCTTTTTACGGAAAATGACAAGCCTTAACGTTGGTGCGAGATACCATTATTAGGGAAGTTGACGTACAGGATCATGAAATCCATGCCTGTGAATACGTTAACTGGTCTTTTTATTCTCCCATAACAATAGGAAAACTTCTATTTAATACTAAAGATAAATTTGAAATTTTCGACAAATGTAGTGTTTATGCCTTAAACTGTGACTCATGTGATGATAAGGACATAAATTGGCCAAACTGAACGGAAATTTGAAATTATGATTATGGAGCGTAGTAAATGTTTTTTAACAGGTGATACATCTTCCAAATGTATACAACATTTATTAGAGTGTAACCATTCAAGTGATTTTTAACCTGACATTTTACATTTACAGAATAAGGGCAAAAAAATGGATTTTCTTGTACAATATGAAATTGTAAATACTGTTAAACGAAATGCAAATCTGGTAAATGACCTCACCTTTGATGTGCTTTCGCCTCTTATGTCAATCGACTTTTAATCTCCGTTCTTAGTTTACGTCATACACTCAACCTTGCCATTGTGTGTTTATCCCTTCTCCCCCCTCTCCATTGACGTCATTCGCCTCTCAACCAACCTTTTCCTCCACCCCTCTCCTTTTCCTCCACCCCACCCACTCTCAGTTTGGTATACATGGACAACCGACAAGTGATTATGTACCTTGATAATGACAGAACTTGTCGAAACTATGGTCGAAAAAAAAACAGTGTGGAATGTACAAAAAGAGTTCTCTTCTCACAATTTAATTAAAGAGACAAAGTCATATTGAAATATTTCTTCAAATACATATATGACTCGGTGCGAAACCTTCATAATGGTTTGCAAGAATTATAGCTGTTATAAATGCATAATTTTGCGTTGAGAAAAAAATTCGTCATTATGTATTCTAATAATTGCGACACATATGTCACGTGCCTTTAGGCTACCTGTTTAGATTTCATATTGGCCCGAAAAAATAAGGAAACCGACACGTTGCATTTTTTTCCCTTTTATCGATTGATATCATTACCGTATTTACCTGAATATAAGACCCGTCTTTTTCCCGAAAAATATGTATCAAAAGTGGTCTTATACGGGGAGGATAAGCCAGAGGAGGTACCCATACTGTTATTTAAAGTTTTGTAACACGACTACTCGAAATTCTAAGCGCGTTCAAACTAATCGTAAAACAAATTTTGAACTTCGTACACTTACTGCTCAATTACAAAACATGCAAAGCATCGCGCATTCTTTCCAAACTGGCACTGTGTACTTCCCTGAGGACTCTCCCACCTGTTTTATATTTTTTCTGGAATTTGAGCCTCAAAAGTGGGGGGGGGGAGTCAAATATGTAGGCTGGGGTCTTATATTCAGGTAAATACGGTATTAGGCGAATTAACTCCAAGTTTCCGTTCGCCAATTCGTTCTCACGCAGAAATCGCTGCGAGCACCTTTGTGAGCGGAGGTGGATGAAATGAGCGGCGAGATAGCTGCTGCTCGACTGCTTGCGTCGTCGTTTGGTGGTGTTGCGCACGGGGTGCTGCGTGGAGAGGAGAGGAGAGAGAGAGAGGACGGGGGTTTGCCGTGGACGGAGGGAGCGAGTGGGAGAGCAGTCCTTGCCCTCTCCGACTCATCCTTTCAGAGGGAACGGGGGGGGGGGGGGGGAGGTTGGCTCGAAGCGAGGCAAGGGAACAGAAGAGACCCCGCTTAGTGGCGCGGTCATCACGTGACGTGGTCAAAACAAGTGACGGCAAGAGTTCGCCCCACCATCCATCGCCAATTCTCCGGAATGCGGAAATCGCGGATGATGAGGAAAGGACGCGAATCCAGCGTGGAGTGAGTGAGGGAGGGAAAGATCCGAGCATCATTCTCGCAGGTTTTTGATTCTTCTGGATTTTCATTTTTATAACTAAAAAGGAGAAGGTAATAGTGTCGACAATGTCCCACAGAGGACTCTAGCCTAGAGCACCATTTAGAGCTCGTGACTCTGTATAACGGGCGTGTGTCAATTGCAATTGTGATACCCCAGGACCCCAAGTTAAGGTCCCATTTATAGAAATTGAGCGGCCTTTTTTAACATATCGTATTGTTGCTACATCAACTCCAATAAAATTGGCATCACAGGGTAGTAAAATACATACATTTGGTCTCCTTTTTTGCAATACAATTTGGTATATTACTTCGGTACCATAACGACATAGCACAGGAATATTTATAAGCGAGCAATAAATCGAAATGTTTGCATAAAGTATAAAGATTGGTATTTGCCACATTTACCCACTATGTAGGAATGAATATAAAACGCAAGTAGTTTGATTTGACTTTATAGGCTTACATTTGATTTTCCAATTGGCTTTCTTTGGGTTTTGTTAGATCATTTGAGAGTCTCGATGTGTCTTTGCCTTTAATTTGTTGTGTTAGCTTTTGTAACTTACATGTGAAATATTTTGAATTTTATCCATGTCACATAATTCTGTAAACTAAGATAATATGATAAAACTCAATGGTGACATGATATTAGGAATTGGTGTAGTGATTACCGCTCAACGAATCGACTGCAAATTCCAAATCTCATACCTGCCAGTCTCATTGTCCGGACCCTCGTGACAATTTGCCCAAGGCTCCACTCGAGTGTGGTGGTTGTGTGATGTGTGTGGGTGTGGATGAAAGAATTCATTTATAGGCTATAGCATCATTGATGAGATATTCGGTGTTTGGATGGAAAAGCTATAATCTCGAAACAATGAAGAGTTGCATATATTCCAAAAAAACTTATTATTATTATATATTTTTATGTATTGAATAACATATATTAATTATTATGTCGGACTTTTTAGAACAATTTTTTTTAATATTCCACCTCAGGAAAGTATTTGTATCAAGTTTCAAAAGAGGTATCGTTAAATCAAAGAGCAATTTCAAATGAAACTGCGATCCTTCATGACATTGATTACCCAAATGAGGCTCATCAGCCAACTCAAGTAAAACAATCCAAAACTGTTTCGCATACAAATGCATGCTGACAACAATTTATGGCATCGGTAAAAAATGCAGATAATCGTAAATAAAAATTTTCTTCGAACAGATTAGGCCGTGAATACAAGATTAGAATTAGGCTCCTCGAGAGCAACGGGGAACGGTGAGCCGAGCGCTCATTCAGAAGGGATGCCGCGTCTCTTGATATTGGCTCAGGACCAGTCGCGGCGTATAGCATGGGGTGGTTGTGAGTTGTGTTGGTGGTGAGGAAACCCGTTAAGGGAAATTGTACTTTTGCGTCGTATTACGTGGAAGGAGAACTGAGCTTGAAATAACCAACGGTTAAACAAGACATCGGAGACTGCAGTTTAAAATAGGTGACTATGATAAGAGAGCAGTAGGGATGCATTGGCATTTATTTTCGGAGATCAATATTCCGAATTAAATCAGTAATTGTAACAAATGGATTTTAAGTACAGTGTTGTTTCTTATGTTTTTTTAACAATTTTACTATGAATAACGAGAAAAGTGAAACCAGTAAGCGCTTCCTGATTCGGCCTCCCTTGGAAACTCTCGTTTTCGTTGTGGTCTCTGTCTATATCCGCACCGGGATAGCTTTTTCACCGCTTTGCTTGGGTTTTTGTATCTTACTCTGACGACTAGTATGTAGTCAATTTGGTGACTGGCAATATCCCCTTGCATCTTCTATTTGTACCTCTTACGTGAATGTTGCTCAAAGAGAGTGTTAATTATTACCATATTCTTCTAATTTCATAACTCTACCAGTCCTTCTCCCTTGGCATTCCTGTTGCTCAGTCTGAAATATCCTAAACGATTTTCTTCTTTCTCCTCTCTTACAGTTCTAGTCTTTCATGATCATGAGGTTGCCTTTCCCCTTCACTGCTCTCAGGACTTATTCAATTTTCTCGTACACTTCCTCTATTTCTTTTTCCGTTTATATAGACGTCGGCAAGTAGTCCTGTAAGAAAACTGTATCTGTCGGCTCTCCTTCCAGCCTCATCATTAGAATCCTTTCGCTGTACTGCCAGACTGACTTCACTCTACTGCACCATTCTTTCTTCAGTATGAATCCTACCCCTGCAATCCTCTGGTCGTTTCCTGAATATATCATAAATGTTTTGTTTTTATTAATCATTAATAGAAATAAATGTTTCGAGTGTAGTTCAATTTTTATTGAGGTCACTTATTGTGCGTGGAAAGAACGAATTTTTGTATTTATCTGTTCGGCAAAGTATTTCTCTTATTTTATCGCTCAATCAGACCAAGAAATGTTGTGTGGCATGAAAATGATATTCTTTTTGTTGCCTGTTCTGAGTATCTCAAGCAAACTAGCGTGTAGACTCCAAGTCTATATCGCCTAACAACCAAATCCTTCTAAAATCTGTAAAACAATATACTTTCCGCAAGATTTCAATTTGAAGATAAGTTTTTGAGAGGATCCTTATAGATTGCTTTCTTCAAATCGAAGAATATCGTGTCAATTTCATGTTGATTACCCTGATTTTAGGATCTTATAAAGGATGAGCGGAAGCTATGTTTCGCAGGATCTGCCCTTCCGAAAGCCGTGCTGACTGCCGTGCAAGAAGTTGCGATCGTCCAGGACGGTCATAATATTGCTTACAACAATATGTTCGAGGCTCTTGTATAAACGAGATATTAAGAATAAAGGCCGGTAATTTCCTGGGCCATGTCTTCCTTTTATAAATATTGGTGTAGCGTTGGCTAATTTTCAGTCTTGGGGTACATTGCCTTCGGAAAATTGTTTGCTAAATTGGCATGATGCAATCTGTGAAGCGTGCAGGTATTCCATTCTGGACCTGGGGACTTGTCACTTGCAATGGATTTAACGATAATACCTATAGCAGCAGGAATTTTGTGCACTCGTTGGTCTAGCTTCGCCTTGGTCAGAGTATTTTAGTACAGGCGACCGGCTCTTGCACGAGAAGTCTACCTTCTGATTAAGGGAAGATCTGAGGCTTTGCCGGCGTGTGGTGCTGTTGAGGCCCACTCGTGATCTCCACCGGAGTAATTCTGCATTGCTTCCGACATTTACACGTTCGAAGACGGTGTTCGATGACAAGGACCTCATGAGGAAAGGATTCAGCCGCGATGCCATTGGACGACTCAACTATCAAAACTTTGGCAGCAATTCACAGTTTAACCCAGTAGAGATCCAGGATATGAGGATATAATCCATATGAGGGTTAAGACACGCTTAAATGGATGTGATTATTAAAAAAGGGTGAAGTTGAACAAAGCGGTCAATTAATGATTCTGAACGCTGTGAATTTCCTCAAGATGACGCCAAACTCTATTATCGATATCGATAGTCTTGTCAGGTGTCAGTTCGCTTGTTTTGGAAGTCCTTCGGTGGTTGATTCGAGCCTTTGTGTTGGGTCTCGGGAAACAAATCAGCCGAAACGAGCCGGGTTGCCAGGGTTGTGTGGGAGACATGAGAAACCTTGAGGAGCCAAAAGGTATTATGTTGCCTGGAAAACCTGTTGAGGAGTTTTTCATTCTGTTGATCCATGCTAATTTAATGTTGCTTGCAATGCTAAAAATAGTAAAGCATGATATTGGCACTTGGCTGTAAATTCAACCCACTTCTGACAAAAAAACAATCTAGGTATACTATTTTCATAAATTTCTTATGGAAAAATTGTTATACCTAATTCGTCAAATATTGCCTAGAGTATCACTGGAATATCTTCTCTTTGTGCTCATGTTTTGCAATTACGTGCTTATTGTACATATATCTGTTAAAATTTGAATTCATTAAGTCTTAGATAAATGGAATGTATCATAATCTTTCAGGAAGCTTGCATTTTTTAAAAAGCATTCCTAATAGAAAAATACCGGTATCTCTTATTATTTCATTGATATGCCGCGGTCAAAAGTACTTTTAGTAGGCTTCATTTACTCTGGCTGAAGACACAGTCCGCTACTCAAGCATTTCAAATAAAAGAAAGGTGCTTTCAGCGTCACGACCCACTACGGACATTGTCTTTCCCACACTGATGATTTGAAACATTCTCGTTTGTGGCAGTTAAGCTTAAGGACAAAAATTACAAAATTTGCTCCATAAAAATTCATAAATTAGCTCCATAATTCTCCTCGCGTCTTAATCTTCATAATGGGATAAAAATCCTTAAAGTATCCATGTTACACGATCTTTTGAAATTTTATTTATACAAAATTCAGCTAAACTGTAGAATTTTGCATCCTCGATCAAATGTTTTTGACAGTAAGTAAATTTCCAATATCGCAAATCTCTAGGTTTTCGTGAACGAAAGCGAAAATTATTGTGAACTGGTAAGATCTCCTGTATAATGAAACCGTTCACCATAGCATGAGCTGTAATAGAATCCACAAAACAGCGGAGATTAATAAGGGTTATATATATTTTCGTAAAACAATTTGCATCGAAATACTGTCTTAGCCACGGAAATCATAGTGAACTTTTGTGTGTACATTTAGCCTTTATTGCATCATAGGGTATATTATTGAATAAAAATATATAAATATTATGGTATCGACTATGCTTTTTTGACTGTTAACTAATTACATCGATTAATATCGAAATTTCTTCTCTTCCAGGTAAGTATCAACCATCGCCACTGATGCACTTAACCATCTCGACCGCTGCATCGCTCTTTGCAGTTGGTGGGAGTTTTCTCGACATGTGATAACTAGAGTAAAGACCGGTAAGAGACTCATGTCATTGAATCTTCTGAATATTTAAAATGTGTCAGGGCAATATCTCGTGCACCATGCTGATTTCGCTAAACTGTTAGAAATTTTTGAATCGTAAATAATTTGATTGCCCATGACAAATGGACTTCCATGAATTTTAAGTTCAACGAAGCTACACATTTCTGTTGCTGACAATGTGTCATACAGATTGTACAACTAGCAAATTTCTTGGCGAAAGTAGTAAGATTAATCTTAAAGCCGCTAAACCATTACAAATAAGAAAGAAAAACAATTTTAGGAGTCAATAAAAGCAGGATAATTCCTATGTCCCAATTGAAACATTGACGCAGGGCATCAGCTACGCATCCCTGCGTTCAAACAATACCTCTGGAGATGTTGGCATATTGCAAGGAGAGACTGTTATTTGGGTTTTGAAAAGAGGGAAAAAGAAAGCTATCCATTGAAATCAAAGAATTCCAGCAATGTGACTCGAAAAGTACATATGCATAATGTAGGCGTAGTTAGGGAGACATGGAGAGGTTAAGATGAAAAGTAAACCTTTAAAAAAAATCTCATTTTATTTTACATCCTGGTCGCTTAATCTAAGCCATAAGTCTATCGGGAATAACATCTACATCTACGTAATACATACTCTGTGGTAATACCTTGCGAGGGGGAGGGGGAATAAATTTACATTTAATGCATATGTTGCGTGACCACAGAAATTACACTTTCTATTGTCGATACAATGAAAGGATTAACAATTTTGAAGCGAAAAACTCCTTTTCAGGCAAAGTATTATAAGAACGAAAGCAAAAAATAAAATTTTACCATTTCGATGATACGGTGGTGAAAATAAAAAAATGCATTCAGTTGAGAATTTAAAAAAAAACACCTCACCACTGGATCTAACATTTTTCTCGTGAAAGTTAAAGGTAGCAAACCTGGTGTGGAAATTAACTAATTGAATTTTTGTCCGTTTATAACTCCCAGAGCACTCACTCTGTAGCCTTTTCGTAAATAGCTTATTCTAATGCTAGTGCTATGATACACCCCAATGCAAACAGCAAGATAAAATGTTCTTTACTTCATCCGTTTAGGCTTATCATAAAAAGCACTAATTTGAACCCATTGTTGCATTGCAGTGTGGGTGTTAAAGGGCCCCCAGCTTGGAGACTCTAGTGTACGGTAAACATGATTTCCTCTGCTGCCACATACACACGAGCAAAGTTTAAAGAATACCAGTTCATTAGATCATCTATGATGATGTAATCTTGAAAGCACTGGTTTGGGGCCAGAGGACGTAACAGGGTCCCACAATTATGGGCTCTTCGACCTTAACGTGGCTCTTTAGGGTCAATGTATATTGGTGCGGGTCTGTAAAAGTTTACAATATTCTAGACCGTCTATATCGTGAAACATGCAGAGGGCTCACTTATGGGCCCTGAGGCACTTTAGTATGCAGGCACACTGGAAATGACGCAGGCCATATAAAAAATTCCATTGCCTGCAGAGCAATTGGTTTCCTTTACCTATCTCGGAAGTACCATCACGTGGTACGAAAGAAGTACAACGGACATCAAGCGGAGAATAGCCCAAGCTAAGACGGTGGTCATGGGAAAAAGACATCTGCTATGCTAACAGACGATAGGACTACAATCCAGGGAACAGTATGTGAAAACATTCGAGTGGAGCGTGGCACTCTATGAATCGGAAGCATGGACCATTGGAATAGCTGACCAGAAAAATCTTGAAGCCTTCGAAATCCGATGCTGACAGAGGACTGCTGAAGCTAAAATGGACAAAAAAATAAGAAATGATGAAGTGTACAGAAGAGTAGAGGAGGAAAGAACCATGTTGAATACAACAGGGAAAATAAGATGGATTGGACACACCCTGAGAAACAATGGGCTTGTGAAGAACAATCACATACATACATACATACCCATCACGCCGTTCCCCTCCGGCGTAGGCACAGTCAAGATGTTTCACTCATTAATACATAATTGTACACCTAACTCTGCTTCAATAATTTCCTCCACACTGACCTATCCTTGCAAATTTCTTTTGCCTCATTTACCCCTATACTCCACTTCATGCACGCCCTCCTGTTTTTACGACTCCAAATATTCCTCCTCCTAAGAATTTCCTCAACCACATTATACCACAACTTTCTCGGCCTACCTCTACCTCTCACACCATTCATTCTACTCTCATATATCTGTTTCGTTATTTGACTCTCATCCATTCTCTCAACATGGCCAAATCAACGAAGCACACTCCTTTCATGCACGTCCATTACTGGAGCATTTAACCCACATTCATTCATGACCCACTCATTCCTGACCCTATCCAACCTACTCCAGCAAACACTCCTCAGATAACTCATAGCCACTGCGTTTAATCTACTCTTATGTCTATGCTGACATACCCATGTTTCACTACCATATAGAAAAGTGGGAAGAAGTACACTTTTGTACACGGCAATTTCCGCTTCTTTAGACAGCTACTCATTCCTTGATATGCTCCACATGCTACCTACCACTTTCCTTCCAGCATTCGCACGTCTCTTTATCTCCTCATCTATTCTTCCATCTTTTGCATATATCTTACCTAAATACACAAAATCATCCACCAATTCAATTACTTCACCATTCGCCCTCATCATACAGTTATTCTCCCCATTCTCCTTATCAAAAACTACTACTTTAGTCTTGCACGCATTTACCTTCAATTCCATTCTCTCCGTTGATTCACAAAACTTATTAAGGAGATTCTGTAATCCCTGTTGATTATCTGAGATCAAAACAGCATCATCCGCATATAGAAGAACTTGCACGTTTACATTTACAATCAAAACACCGTCGTTTTCACTACATGCGATGAAGGTATAATAGAGGGAAAAGACCCCAGAGGGAGACCCAGGAATAAGTTCATGGACCAAATAAAGAGGAAGGTACATAGGAAGAGATAGTAGCAAGTAAGGGAACTTGCATTAGATAGGGAAGGGAGGAGGGCTGCAGTCAACTAATGTTAGGGTTGAATAACCAATGAATTAATGAATGACATAGCCTGCGTCGTTTCCAGTGTGTCTGCATACATAAGTACTAGATAATAGGTTCATCGGCTCTTTCCTCATGAGTTAGCGTAGAGGGCTTAGGGTTATCATTTTATCAGGACCCCAGCCTTAATTCCAAGCTGTAAAAACTTGCTCTAGAGTCAATGATTTTGCAAAAATATCTTCAGTCGTTGAGTGAAATTCCAGTGTAGGTCAAATCTGCCGTAACACGAGAATCCACTTTGTGACCTAAGGCTCTTTCTTATATAGCCCAGTAAACCTTTTGTATCATCAGAAGCATGTGTGCCCAATGTTGTTTGACTGTCAAGAAGAACGGAAGTGAATAGTATTCATCGAAATAGATTTTCAATTTTATAGGGACATAGACCACTACCACGCAAAGAACAGATCCTTTTAATTGTTACTGCTTCTTACACATAGAGAAATACATAGAAATGTATCCTGATTAAATTGTGGCCAAAAATGCCGTTGATTAAAATAGTACTCTCTCGGGATATTTGTGCATCAATTTTCATTCAAAAACATACGTTGATAATCCAGTTTGCTTAATCAGGCGTTTTAATGGGAAATATCCAGAAATAATTGTTTTTATCATGGATTTTTTGTCCCCCTATCACACTAAACTTTTACTTATTAAAATGCCAATTTTCCTGAATTATGATTAAATGATAATATGTGCTAACGAATTTCCCATTGTAGAGCGAAATTCTTCTAAAACCCAAAAGCTGACATACTAAACTCGGATGGAGATACTAGGTTTATGGGATAAAAGAATACAGATTCATTTTTCTCCACGATAGAGCTGGTTTAAGGTCTGTAGAGGAAATAAAACTGTAATTAAGTTATGAATCAGTTGCGTCACTTACTTTCCCATAAGATATCTTCATGTTTTCCGATACAGAAGAAGAGCAATATTTTTATTCATGGAAAATTGATTAGGGCATACACACGAAAAGTGTCTCAATCTTCAATTATGACCTTATACTTATCCTCATACTGGTGAATTCTCGAAAATGGAATTTCTTCAAGATCCCTGTGAATTCTTTTTAATTACCAATGCTAAGTTACGCATTGCCTGGCTGTTACATCTACGACATATTCATCAAACTTTAAAATGTATTCCTCTGTCTTTGAAGTGGTATGTTAATAACCCAACAAAGATTTTCATAAACAATTTCGATTTTATAAAGTTATTCCTAAGGACTACTATTTGTAGGCATTGGAGCAGAGCCCATCAAAGAAGCTTAGTGAAATCACATAATTCAGATGCTGTCGGCCCAATGATTTCCGAGCAGGTCATAAGCAATTTCAAGGACAGCAAACTTGCGATTGTCCAGATGAACGCATATTTCAGACGGCACTTACTGCGCAGAATATTATCTTTTCTCGCGGAGTGTCAGTTCCTCGCTTGGACGTGACCCGTGGATGTGACACTTGTAAAGGCCAGCATCTCTTCGTTCTGCGGATTCCTTTTGGAAAATATAGTAAAATGAAAAAAATTTTGATGCATTTATGTCGTAAGTGGAGAAAGATATCATAACCATCGCCTATATTCTTAAAAAAGTAATACCCGTGACTAGATCGGGTTGTAATCTTCAAATAAATTCCACTCAAAATGAAGGTCCGGTCTGGAATCAGAATTGCCATTTGTTCCGCCAATATCTCTGGGTGAACTTTTAAAGATTCATTTATGTTATCCGCTCGAAGATGACATTCATTTGAAATACTCTTCATTTTTAAAAATACGTAAATTTTTCGTTGAAGGTCTTCTCTGTTATTCAATCAGTGGTGCATCCTTGTTACTGTTACCTTGTGATCTAAAGTGGAAGTACACTGTGTTGGTCAACACACCCTATTTCCTATTTTTCTTTTTTAATCATCAAGTCATGCCTCACCTCGTTCTATAAATCGTGTTCTGGTTCAATTTCGATATTCTAATTACAATGGAAAATCTGGAAAAAGTATTCCTCTTCAGAATTCGTGAAGTATAAATCCTCATGAATTGATTTCCTATTTATTGTTTTTGTAAATCCTTCTTCATCAATGCATTTTCATCACCACCTCACAGACATATGATCTCTCACCAACCATCTTTTAACTTATGACTGGCATCTGACTAACACTCTCTATGCCTACTCTGTTCTCCGTTTAATCGCTCTTTCATTTTTTCGCCCAAAACCCACGAATGAATCAGAATCTCGCGATGAGTTCATCGCTCTCAATTCAAAGTGATGAGTTAATTCTTGAGCCTTTTCCCTCCTTCTTTATCATTCTTAAATTGACGGTAAATGTGCTGAACTTATTTATCACCACTCTTAATTCCTTTCCTTGAACCAATTTCGCAGCGAATTATTTGTACAAAAATCCACCAAGAAAACTTGCCTCACACGAATAAGACTAAAGGGACGCCTGCGTTTCAAGTTGCATGCATTGCATGGAAACATTTCAAGCTGTTTTTTGTATTACTCATTGGATATCTACATATCTCAAATGCGTCCTTATATCGTGTGGGTTTTGAAGGGCTGTTGATAACAGGAGGAAGGGCTGAATCAAATCGGCGATGCCATACGCTTGTTTATGGCCCCATTCTCATGGTCCGACTCAATATTATCAACGGTATCTGGCGACATGTTGGGGAACATAATTTCTGAATAATGAAAGGAATTTTGTAATGTGAACTTAGTTTTTATTTATTAGTACTATGCGTTTCAATGATTACATCGTCATCATCAGGTGCCAACAAATTTCATTTTCCATACGACAGCCTTTATATATATAGGGGGTGGGTTGGGGATGGGGGGAGGGGGAGGGAAAGGTTTTGGGTCGGTAAGGGGGGTTAGGGGAGGGAAGGTGGAGGGTTGGGAGTGGGAATGTTAAGTTGAAGGTTTTTAGGGTGGGAGAGCTGGCAGCGGGGAATGGTTAAGGAATTCAATGCCGTTAATTAGCTTCTTTCTTTTCTTCCTTCTCCGGGTAATCTCCCACTGTTCAAGTGCGTCGAGATGTCTTCATGCACCATCTCGAAGTTTAAACTAAATGAAAAATTCTGAAACGTTGGTGTTTATCACATTATTAGGCGTTATTATTAATAATTTAATCAACGACTAAAGGCTTTGAATATCTTAAGTTAGGGAATAAGTATCGGTAATACTCAAAACAGAGCTAAAATATATCGATCCTTATGCTTGTACTTAAAAAACGGACACATTTTTGATATTTTAATGCTACATGACCACTGCTAATGCAGCACAGACATCCATTTGCAACTCTTAGCGTAGTTTAAATTGGCCTAATTTCTTCATTGTATCAACTTCTAGAGCCACATCGCTCTAATAATAGGAGGCGCTGAAGTATTCATTATGCAAAACACTCATTACTTAGTACTCAAAATGTTTACTTAGTACAATACTCAAAATTTATGACATTTTATTAGGACATGTAGACAACCACGTCACAATAACAGTAAATTTACACACTGTCAACTTGCAACAAAAATTTTGCTGCTAGCGTGCGGCAAAATATTCGCGTTTAATATGCACCAAAGAGGGTGAGATTCTCCATGCAAAACCAATTAACCCGAAAGGGATTCGAACTCGGCAAAATTTTCTTGTCGATCATCTGTATTTACCAGTTCCACAAGCCATCTTATATTAGATAAGAATTTAAATGGAGTTGATACAAATAATTCTCTGAGGCACACAGACCAAATTAATCCATTGTACCACCCACCCTATCGGAGGTTATCCGAAGAGTCCGAGTGACTTCCTAAAGGCAAATAGGTCCCCTAATAAAATAACCCCTGCTCCGTTAGGCTCTAAGGATGGTGAGCCCAGATACCGATTTCGAGTCCAAGACAAGCCATTTTACTTCGGAGTGAATTTCAGCGAACAAAGTGCTCTTGTCTCGATTATTCATAAGTACACAGGAGATGGGTTGGGCTTGCTATGCTACTATCTTGGAAAAGGAACCAAAAACTGCCGCTTTAAAAAACGACAAACTTTCATCCATAATTGTAAGAATGAAATAACTTAGTTGTAATTTGTAGGCTCATTTGAGTACAAATCCATCATCGCTTCGACGCTCATTGTAATTTTTCCTTCATCTTATGGTGCAGTTCCATATATCATGCGTCACACATTAACTCCTCCTTTTCTTAGTTTAACACCAGAAAAACTAGTGACTGGTAGAAAAAATATCCTTATCCCTAATACTAGGTAACGCAGGTTTTTTAGTTAAGGAAGAAAAAATTGCAATTTTGTCGTTTTTTTGCTAAGTGGCCTGATTGTGCACTGTAAAAAAAAGTTACAGTGCTCCGAGAATGTCCCTACATCGTGAGTGTTTGGCGAAATAAAGGCTTTGCTTTTAAAATATTACCAAATGAGTTATTTAGCTCTTAAAACGATTACAATTTTAATTCCTATTACCATAATAATATTTGGTTATTGGTGGCTAAGCTTCATTAGTGCGGTTATCATCAGCGCTAGGGACATTATTAAAATGGCATCATAACAAGGGACTTAGCTCGCAAGTGTTTTTAGAGAGTTGGTGCGAGGTGTCATCTCCGTTGAAGTTCAGTAAATTTGGCTTCATCATAAAGAAATGTATCTCTCCTTTCCAAAGATTAAAAAAATCAGCTCGTAAGAACACTTCCTTTTTCCGATGTTTCGAAAAAAATACCAAAATATCTTTGGGAAATGTCACAGATGAGAACGCCAACGAGACTTAATATTTTTTTAATGAAGAACTTCTAATACTTTGCTCTCGTAAATTTTTCAATGAAGTAATTAATCGCCATAACTTTTACAGAATGCTTAAAATATCTTTTGTCTTGAAGGCGTTTTCGCGGTGTTTACTGAAAGAATTAGTCTAATTTAAAACTTATGCAGGTATATTTAGTTCTTAGCTCAGTATATCTGTCATATAAAACATTATTATTTACGCCATTAATATTGCAATATTTTGCTGCAAGCTTCTGGCAGCTGCTAAAATACTATTCAAATACGTTCTTCCTTCTGACTGGGAGAAGAATGAATCTCGCTCGAAACCAATTCCCCTAAATGACTCACCATTTCTCGAGGCTTCCCTGAGCCGAGTCTCAAAGCGGAAGGGTATCCGCGCGGAAACCGTGGAATCTTGACCACCAGCAAAAAAAAAAGTTTGAAATTTGAAAGCTATTAGATCTGGAATAATATAATTGTATCCGTTTTATTTGCTCTCAAAATACTATCTTGAATAAATATCTCTGAGGAGAGTACGAGTCTTGGATAGCTGGCGAACTTTGGGTAGCAGGGGAGCCCACGGGAGATCAGGAATCAGTCTGACTCCTGAACATTTGCATAGCAACTTCTCCTGAGCATAGACGTTCCATATCACTATGCTTCATGCAGAAAGTGTAATGAGAAGAGTTGTTCTTTTATAGTGATTCAATTACCACTGTTGTTCTACGTTTTTCTATTTGGTATCTTGCTCGAAAGTAATAGAAATTCAATTAGTCCGTAATTTCTTTGGCCTTCTTTTTCAAAATTTCACTCTCGCATGCTACGTATTTTCCAGTCCAGTGATACTTAACCTTTCCATAAAAAACTTGTTAGGAATTACTCCAAATTACGGTACGGTATGAGGGGATGAGTCCTTCTGAAACGTATGCTTGTTTTTACGCTAATGTGGGATGATATGTGGGAAGTCTTCCGTAAAATAATCAGCTCCTTAGAAATGATCTCTCGATATTTCAGCGAATATTGTAAAAGAAGGTTTATCGATGCTCCGTTCAGTTAGAGGCTTCATACCTACTGACGTTTCAGTGAGTTAGTCTGTTGAATTTAGCGAATGGATTTTAGACTCGTTTCACACATAAATTAAATTTAGGCCTTGCTACGGAACGCTGCTATCAGCTGCAAATTGTAAATCCATTTGAGGAAAGGACTAGGAGAGAAAGCGTTTTAACGATCAACAAAAGCTGTTTATGAATTCACACATGGAAATATAATACCAATTTCGTTCTGTCGTATTTCTAAGTCATTCATTAAAACCATTTAAAGTGAACTTTTAATTACGGATATTCGGTTCCAGGCACACTAATTGAGTCCAACATCGGTTAATATTCAATTTGGAATTTATGTTTTGGCAGAAAAATCTAGCCTAGCGTGCAGCCTCCGAGTCTCTAGGGGCTCCCACTGTAATCCCTCTAACAGTTGTGTAACACTATATGTTCGCTCGTAGCAGTTTTTAACGAAGCGTGCTGCTTTTCTTTGTATTTTGTTTATTTTTTGGTTAAATATTTATGACCAGGATCCCAAATGCCCGAAGATTAGTAGAGAAGTGCGCATTATTTTCTTCGTTTTGACCGTTGAGCAAAATTAATTTCACTTGCCCCAAGTTCCGTTGTTGTGTATCCTCAATTAATAGAAATTTTGTATAAGTTGTTTTTTGCGTGTCTCCTGAGCTCCTGCCTTCCCACTCTGATTAGACCACTAAGATTCTTTACTCTGACGTTTGAATTTGTGAGGAAAATGTTCATCGATTCCTTTGGGCAGAATTTCCAAAAAATATACTTTGGAACAATTCCGCTGATAATAATTTCATACTACCTATGTCACTTTCAGGAACTCCCCGTGTCATATCTTTACAGATTCAGTTCGTTCTCCTAACTCCTCTTCACTTACCTTCTCATTTTAAACACTTAATTCTCTGTATTTAACTTCTTAATATACTTCTGATTCACATATATTTACGCTTTGGAATATTCCTCAATCCAGTTATTCTCTCTTTATCCACTTGTTAACGACTGTTGGCTGCTCACCCTTACTACCCATCCAACTTTCACCATTAGAAGTCACACACATCAAAAGTCATCAATTCACGATCATCCTCTTTTTTCAGCCACTAATATGTGGAATCATTAAACATGAAAACTCGGGTGAAATATTTAATTTATATAATTTTCCCTTTTTTGATGACAGGACTAACTTCTCATCAATTCCTATTCCTGTAATAATGCCTCGTTGGTTGAAGCTTGTCTTCTTCTACATTTAAACTGCTTCAATCCGTTTCTTTCCAAGCATTTGCTCATGGGATATTCAGTGCTACATTGCTCCACCCGCTAATGTTAATTCCCCTTTCTATTGTTATGCATGCAAATATTTTTAAAATTCCGCATTGAATCTTAAATTTCATTGTTTTTGATACACTTTGTTTAGATACAAAATGAAAATTTCTTCTGAAGAGATTGAAATGTGAAAAATTCTCTTCGAAACAATACACCACGCGATTCTTCTCTTCAGACTGCTTGCCCCGTCTTCCGAATGAGCGACGCCGACTTCTCATTGAACTGCGACAGAGATCGAGCGCTTAAGCCAAAGGTTATGGAAACCTATGCTGCAGACGTCTGAGGAACGGATATCACGACTATTACCACGTGAGCATTTGAATATGACGGAGAAAAACAAAAGAAAAATGTATCCATGCCCCTCATTTACTACGTTTTTGCATTTATAATCTCCCTTAAGTTGATGTCAAAATAAAAGCATTGAGGCTTTCCATATTAATGGGTATTTTTAATTAATATCAAATTCCGGGGATTCTTTCTTCGTGGTCTGGATATCAGTATTGAGAATTGAAGTAATCAAATAAAAATAATTCACTAATATTTCCTCATGCACTTTTGCAACAAAGGATGAGGGGACAGTGTCAAGGAGCATTTGATACCGGAAAAAATACCCGAGGAACTGTTATGCACTCTTATCTCTGCCCATTTGTATGCTCAAGCATGTCATAACATGAACTTCAAAGTTTTGATCCGAACCAATCACGATTGATCCTATTCTATTGCATAAGAATCGAGCTTTTAAGGTCAAATGGAAAATTCCATAAGTGCATAACAAAACTGTAACTTGTGGACATGTAACTGCACTGTAACCATAACTGTACTGCACTGTAACCATAAGAATATAACAAAACTGTAACTTGTTTTCATAACAGAGTTTATGAGTGACCACATTCTATTTGATTCAGAAGTGATCAAGTTTTTTTAATTTTCATTCTATTTTGACTCATTAAGTCATCCACTCTCGTGTATCAGATAACTCTCAAAATGTTTTGAGCTCAAATTTAGGAAAGAAAATCACCTCAGTCATTCATTTGTTGTTCAATTCTAAGATAGGTTGACTGAAGCCCTCCACCCTTACCTATTTAATGCAAGTTCTCTTACCTCCTGGTATCTCTTTCTATGTACTTTCCTCTTTATTTGGTCCATGAACTTATACCTGGGCCTTCCTCTGGGGACTCTTCTCTCTATTCTTCCTTCATCCATGTTCTCAAACCCATTGTGTCTCAGGGTATGTTCAATCCATCTGGTTCTTCTTTTCCCTATTGTATTCAACATGGTCCTGTGCACCTCATCATTTCTTATTTTTTCCGTCCATTTTATCTTCAGCATCCTCCTCCAGCACCAGGTTTCGAAGGCTTCTAGTCTATTCTGGTCAGATTCTCCAATGGTCCATGCTTCCAATCCATAGAGTTCTACGCTCAACACGATTGTTTTCACATTCTGTTTCCTACTTTGTAGTCCTATTTTCTTTGAGCAGAGCAGTTGTCTTTTTTTACATTGATCGTCTTCTTAGCTTGGAATATTCTCCGCTTGATGTCCATTGTTCTTCTTCCGCACCACGTGATGGTACTTCCGATAATAGGTCAAGGAATCCACGTGGTCTAATTTCTCTCCTCTCGCGGTGACTTTTACATTCAGTTTCTTTCCTCCGCATACTTGGTCTTCCGCATCCGCATATACTTGGTCTTGGTCTTATTTATTTTCATGTTGTGTTCTTGGAGAAGTTGGACCACTCACTTAATATCACTTATCAAACTTAACATATTTTTAGGAGATGTGACTGGCGCAAGAGGTAGATTTGCTACTCTCGATATGAAAGTGGAAGATTGGCGACCAAGGGATGTAAAATATGTAGTGTTAGCAGGAGAGTATGTATGAAATATGACAATGATTCCAGGTTGCAATTTCTGATTCCATCTATCATATTTGCCGCAGGATCTCTGAGTAATAATAATATCTTTTCTTTGGTCAAGTTAATTTGAGTACTGTGTCTATTTCTTCACTGATTCGAGTAGCTGTGTGAGAATCTTCAAATGAAATAATTCACAAAACAGCTCTTTCCTGTTGAAACTGATTATTCAGCCAGTGGCCTGTTGCACTTAAAAACGGCGAATTTGTCTGTGGCAGCTATCCAAATATCAATGGTTAAATAATAGCATTTTGTATCACCTTTTTATCTCTGAATTTTGGCCCGCAATTTTTGAAATATATCAGGAATGATATTTTCAGAAAAATATTTTCTGCTGAAATGAAAAACTGAAAACTAAAAACTGAAAAAGAAAATTTAGTCTCAATTAGTACATTCAAAATAATAGGTACTTACTAATAATTTAATACCTAATATCGCCTTATATTCATAAAACTCTTATGATACACCTTAAGGTTAACTGTCCTTAATACGGGAGGTGTTAATATTGTCCATGACTTTTAGCGTTACTGAAACATCGCTTCGCATAGGTGACAGCACTTTGGGTTTTCTTAATTTTTTAAAAAATCATTCAAAAATTTGTTTGGCAAGTTGATATTATTTTTGGAAGTCAGGATGAACACATTTTAAAATGTTCTTACAAATCCCCTGAGTAAACGGGAACTCTCCTTTTTCCCCGAGGACACTGAATAACTTATTCATTGAATCGCCTGCTATAAAATCCCAGTGCCAAACCCATGAAAACTCCTATACATTAATAGCCTGGAAATCCTAGGATCTTTAACGTTTGTCAGGCAGACAAATATTATATAAAAGGAGTCCGATTTTCCTAAATTTATTGACTATTTCGCCTATAACTCAACATTTTTGCAAACACTCTTTTATAAGACTGTATATAATCCCGATATAACCTGAAATTCAGTGTTAATCGCTTGAAAAGTATAATAGATGACTTTTACATTGAAAAACTGGCTATCATATGCCCAAACAATGCAGTACCAAACCTATGAATACTTCATACACATTTTAGATCCTAAAACTCCGATGGTGTAAAAAATGGTAAAAATTCATTGTAAACGTTGCGTAAATTATGTATGACCCCCAAAACATTTCTGGTCAAAGTAGTTTTGACTGGAAAAAATATCAAGTGGGTGACTTACGATGCGAAAAATAACCGAAAGAGGTCGTCTCATTGGAAAAAATTTCTCTGAGATATGGGCACAATCAAATAGAAAAACAAAATAATGATGAAAATATAGGTGTTAAGTTTCATAAAAATACATATTTCATACATACAAATACATATTTCATACATACAAATACATATTTCATACATACAAATACATATTTCATACATACAAATACATATTTCATACATACAAATACATATTTACTTCAATCCAAACCAACCTTAAAGTTGAAATGCTGGATGAGTATGAACTTAATTACACTTCAATTTCGTAGGTTAAGCTAATTGAATGCTCACGGGCTTAAGGTGAACACCCTGAAGTCCTGATGGTGCTTGTAGTAGAAGAGGTGATGTCTGAAGAACTTTGACTCTGCACAGGCTCCAG
Source organism: Ceriagrion tenellum (assembly GCA_963169105.1). NCBI lineage: Eukaryota > Metazoa > Arthropoda > Insecta > Odonata > Coenagrionidae > Ceriagrion > Ceriagrion tenellum. Next base: position 175,007,399 of record OY720633.1, read on the forward strand.
AGAATGTTATGTTGAATCACTGATAATAAATTTTATCGGGATATCATTGCTGTTTTTTGGCACGTTAATTAAAGTACTTTTTTATTTCTCCTCAATATCAGTAATTATAATTATAAATTACTTATACAATTCATAATTCACTCACATTTTGAAATAAAAATATCTTCCGTGCCTTCTAAATACTACGAACTCTCTGCGCGGATTCCAACAAAGGCCTTGGAAAAAAACAATAAATTAGCCAGAGAAGGAAAAAACAATAAAGAGGAAATAATGTGATATAAGATAAATTAATTTAAGTACAACAATCATACGGGTTTTCAAAAAAGCAGTTATCATCGATGATTGTCAAAGAATATGAAGAAAACACTAAGAATGGAATAAAAAATACGACAATTATTGAGACAAAATTCAATGTAGTAATTATAAAGTAGTAATTCGTTTTTGAAAAATCCCTGCATGTTAAATAAAAAGGCATTTAATGGCATTTAATTGTCAAATGGTAGCAAGAGTTAACAATTTTTATTAAATATTTATGCGCCTACTGTTCGTTCATTCATTAGTGACCATATTTCATCAATAATCCATATTTGTGTGTTTTCTTCTCAGGTGTTTAGTTTTCCTTGTCAATGCTTATTCATACCTTCTAACATATTTTTTAGTTTGTATATTCAAGCTTTGACCTTTGAAATATTTTTAATTTCTTCATCTCTCTTCAGCTTTTACCCTTTTTGGTGTTCTTATTTCAGCTTACTCAGATCAAAATGCTTTTCCTTTAGTTTTTTCAAGATTTTTCGTTTTCTCCTGACAGCAGCTACTGCTGGGTTGCAATTAGAACCAACGTTGGCTCCACGATAAGGCTTAGCTGATAGAATGGCATTTTGAAATCTCTGTCTTATGATTATAAAATAAACTTTAGTTCTTTTCTTTGTACCTAGTGGTGAATATCTTCCATAAAATCGTTTTTTAGGCAGTTGAAAAAAGGGGTTTGCATCAATTAAATTGTCTGTTTGACAGAAGTGAATTAGATGGTCCCCTTACGTTCTCATAGCCATATTCACGTACATATCCTTCTACCTTTCCTCATCATATCTTGGCATTGAAATATCCCGTTACCAAGGCAACATGTTGCCTCTTTGTCACCCTCAAAACTTCGCTCCACATCCGCTCTGAGCGCGTGGATCGTCTCCAGGTTCAGGCCGATCTTTCCTTACGGCAGTTTCAAGGTATTTCATCAACTGCTTTGAATACTATCACATAAGTGCATTTTGCATTAAGTTTAGAGTTGTTTCGTCATGATTCCTTTAGAAATTGGGATTACATTTATTACTCATATATAGATGTTTTATAATTCACTACGTTCCAAACTTATTTATGTTTTAACTTAATTAATTTTTAATTAGCAATATTATATTCCAACCTCTGTCCAACATTTGCCTGATCCTGGCCACTGCTTGTCACTAATGCCCAATACATAAACGTATTGTATATTTTTCGCTAAATCTACCTTGTCTAATTTCCCCGCTACAAAAAGAACTCTCTCATTTCAAGTTGCAATTTTCAAGACTGATCGGGGAATTCTTAATACCTACTGATCATTTAAAATCTGACAGGGACTGAGGGTCACATAATTTTAATTTATAGAATAAATTTAATAATAAATTTAAAGCACAGATGAGGTGATGATTCCGTGGCCTCCCTCACCCCCGTAGAATTGCCATGTATAGCGATGACTGTTGCTGTCAGATAGCGTAAAAAATACTCTCAAAAGAGCTCACTGGGATATGCGTCAGGGACACAGGTTTTTGTTTTAATTTTCTGAATCGTACAAGATGTTTTAGAAGAACAAGGCCTAAGCAGGAGCTCCCATGTCACCTTTCGACCGAAAGGAGAAGATACAGCTGCAATGTCTTACGAATGATATTCTATGACCAGCCCTTCCCCTCAAGCCCCTCGAACACTCCTTCCAACTCCAAGATATATAAATGAGTATAGAGAAATGCACCAGATCGTCAGACCTTCGTCTCAAGACACTGCGGATCCATTCAAATATGGAGGCACAAGTTTGCTCGAGAATTCGGGTTCGCAACCTTGCCCATTCTTGAGGCCATGAGACAGTGAGACGAAGTTCAATCACTCCCGGTAAGTAGTGGGCCAAGCGACGCATACCCGTGCCTTAAAGATGCTCGTAAACCTCGTCTCGCTATGGCTTCTTGTTGGTCTATGAGCTTGGATTGAAACAAATCGTCGAGCTTTTTAACCCAACTGATAATGTCTTGCATAAAATATTTTGTACGACTGTCGATCCTGTAAATGTAGACTGTGTTAAAAATTACTGTACCCATATGGAAAATTTCTAATTCTACTTAGAATTCCACCATGATGGATCCAACAATCGATGCTTATAATTAACATTGCTCTTGGTGTTAAAAGTGATACACTGATATCGTACATCCTTGAAAACTAACCTCAGTCAGAAGTGACGCGAGGTCCCATGGCACAGGAAGCCGGAGGGATCCTTCGATGGAAGGAATCCAGAGAGCTTGTTGGGGCTTATGAAAGCCTTAAGGTTTCACGTTCAGAGGGCCTGGGCTCAGAAACCTATATAATAAGGTTTTTCAGTGGGATCAATCGATCCCTGCTGTGCACAGAGCACTTCAAGGGCACTTGGACTCGAGCGTCGACAGTTCGAATCGCTAGTGTTCCAACCTACTGTGATTTCTGGACCACACTGGAGATGAAGAATTTTCTTCTTTCACGCTCCTAATATTATCCAAAGACGTGTTTCATTTACAGCTGCTAAGTACCGTGCTATCCACCACTAGGGTGCGTGGCACGGAGTGATCCCGCACTAGGCATGCAGCACTCATCCCAGCTCAAATCAGAACCGCGCACTTCCTCCCTCTAGGAGCCTCATAAGAACAGACCGAAATTCTGTCAGGAGAACAATCCTCGGTCAAACCAGAGACTACGATAGTGAGAACGTAGAACAAACATGCGAGCATGCAGTGCGCTAGTTAAGATACAACTGCTAGATAGTATTCTTTGTGCTTCTAATAAAAAATACTCAAAGATGCTAAACCATGCAGAGAATAAAATCATGCCGGACATTTCAAGTGGGGTGAGTTGTGAATACTTATAGTGCTTATGGGTAATGGTTCAGTCAGTAGCCTGCTCTATCGACTAGTTAACACGGCAAGCGATGGGGTCCGATCACCATAGCACTGCCATCGAAACAAGAGCCACCAATGAAGTGATGGTCGGTACTGACGCGATTTGCTCACCTCGATGATTCCGAAAGTGGAATACGAAAGCCCTCCTCTGCTGTCTGCCTATGCATAAATAAACTTCCTCCGAGTCTTGCGTTGCGGCGATACTCGATGATTAAAGTGAATGCGTGATTTTACCACTTCACTGAAACCTTGACGCCGATTTCCTGAATATTTCCAGGCATTATGGAGGAAAATGTTCCTCAATGTGGTTCTACGACGTTCATCTGGAGTACTAATTAAATATTGAGTTCTAAGATTCAATCATTGTTTCTGGCCACGATAAAGATAGGCATTTGGTCCGTTTACTAGAACCTTGAAGGCGCCAAAGATGAATTCAAGGAGGAAAATAATCAGCCTGATGAGGGTAAATATACCTCATCATTAAGCATAGCTCACACGAATGGCACCTTCACCATCTTTGTATTTGAGTTTTGTGAAAAACTATAAAATCCAATGTAAGGAGAATTTCAAAAATGAAGAAGTTATTATTACATACTGGACTATCGCGGTCGCCTGTGATCGAAATAAAATAGTTTTTCCCATCGCTCTGTCTTTTGTTTTACTCAATCAATTCGCGGGAGAGCGCTGTTTGTTTGTCCCTCGATGAGCCAAGTCGAAGCTCTTTTTTTTGTTTTGAGAAAGGGAGGGGAGGGGAGGGGAGAGGGGGTGGGGGAAGGCAGATGGCAGACGTGAAGGGCGAACGACGCCAGGGCGCGCAGCGGTCGACGCGGAATCCAAAAACGGACCGCGGCGAAGGAGGAGGGGTGACCGCCGTATGCGAGAGGGATGGGATGACCGCAGAGGTCACGCGCCTCTCTTTCAAGGTCACTCTCAGACGAAAACGATTTGTTGAGCGAGGAAATGTTTGCAATGGTTGATCGCCCGACTGACGGAGACGCGTTCTGACTCGGAGGCGTCCCACCCTGAAAACAGATGAAGAACGGAAAATATGTTAACATAGTACAGTGGCGGAAAAAATTAACGAAAAACTCATTGGCGTCTGAATGTAGTGTACGCGTGAACTAATTGACATCGCTTTTCCTTCCAAAGATTGACTACACTGAGACAGACAATGGAAACCGAGAATAATCAAAAAATGTATAAATGGATATCGACTGCATGCGTCACATAAATGGGAATACTAATAAGGCTCACGTTGGCGACATCGTCTAGATAATGAGTTTTCTTTGAGCCAGTCAAGGTTCCGAAGTCGTAGTCAATTGTGTAGAGATACTTACCATATTGTTTTTTGAGGTTTTGACCCTTTAAAAAACATTTTTCTCGATTGAAACTTTGGAAAAGTTACGACGAAAGAATTATTAATTGGGATACAAAATACTTTTATTTCCCAGATCAAATCCACTTACAATAAAAAGTTTTTCCGCGTGTAGGAAACAGCTGTGGATGAATGTCGTTTTCATAGCCCTCAAAACTACTTCCGAGATATATATTACACTGCAACTAACACTTTCGTGTATTAACTGTGAATTCCAAGTAAAAATACGTGAAATCTGGCAGAATAGAATGGTTTCCATGAAGAAAAAGTTTTTCTTTACCAGTATTTTACATTCTTCGCCCTACTCTCGGAGTGAGCGGACGTGCCTGCCTGACCTCTCCCTGGAACCGGTTAATCCCCTCAGCGAGGCAGACCTGTGCTGCAGTGTACCTGCTTTCCCGTTGCCGTAGTTCGTTGTACTGTGTAGTGATGAGTAGACAGTTGTTTTGGTTATATTTTTATTTTTTCGTTGTGCTGGAGAGTTTGTGTCCTTATTTATCTCGTAGTTTAGTTAGCTCTTTGCCAGGTGTGAGGTCTGTGTTTTAGTCATTCCGTAGAAGTATTATTGTTACCTTGTTTATTGCCACCGAGTCTAAGATCGCTCAGTTCTCTGGAGTATAGCCATATTTTTGTAGTTAAGCTTTCTTCTTTGGGAGTTCATTGCGAGTAGTGCTAGGATGTCTTCGAATAGGTCACCTGTTGGGATGATCAAAAACGCCGGCGAGTGTGCGGCTCTCCGAGCCCGCATCGCCGAGTTGGAGAGAATCTTGCGGGAACTCTAGTCTAAGGTCGAAAGAGTGGTATGCATCCCTCAGGTTGATAGAAATTTGGGTCGCTCCTCGAAAGTTCGCCGTACCGTACGGGCCGTACGAGTTCGCTCGATTGCTAACAGCGGCTGGACGATCGAGAGTTTGCCTGAAGGTCCTTCTTCCGATGAAGGGGCAGTACAACTCCGTAAACCGGAGGTATGGAGGGTCGTGACACGGAGGAGTGGAGGTAAGGTCACTCTGAAGCGTGGTTCAGGAGATGCTGTGGCATCTCCCATTCCCGTTTCGAACAGGTACCAGTTGCTTTCGGATGGAAATTCCGAGATGCCTGACGTGTCTACTCCCACTCATTTTGGTGATCTTCACCCCCTGCCACACACCCTCGTGGTGGCTCGCAGGGTATTACGTAGATGTAGATGTAGACTCCAAGACCGGCACCTAGGAAGAGTCCTCAGAGTGGGAAGGGGGGCATTGTAGTGATAGGTAGCTAGTAGTAATGTCCGCCGTGTGATGGTCCCTTTGCGGGAAAGGGCAGGCCGTGAGGGTATAGGCCTCCGTGTAATGTCATGGTGCATTCCAAGTGGCGGTGTTCCGCAGATGACGCAGGCGGTTGGTGCGGCGGTCCGGGGCACGAAGTGCTCAGACTGCAGATTGTGGCCCATGTCGGCGTCAACGACGCCATGGACCGTGGATCCGAGGAGATACTGCATTCCTTCAGGGAGCTGGACTCCGAAGTGAAGCGGGTAAGTCGCGATGAGGGGGTTGACATGACTCTTGCAATCTGTACTCTTGTCCCGAGGAACGATCGTGGACCCCTGGTTTGGAGCCGAGTGGAAGGCATAAACCAGAGGCTGCGTCCCTTCTGCACGGAAAATGGAGCCTCCTTCGTCGACCTTCGGACGGCAATCCGATCATGTCGGAACCCTCTAAACCGTTCTGGTGTCCATTATACGGTTGAGACAGCTAGCTGTGTAGAGAATAGCATATTCGATCGCTGTAGACCTTTTTTAGCATAGAGGGTAGGGCAGAGAGTAGATCAGCTAGTGGGTCAAATTGGGTTCCATCGCGAAAAAAATTTAATAGAAAAAATATCCAAGAAAGTGTTAAGTCTAACGAGAACAGGAAGACGCCAGTTTCAAAAAATAGCAGTAATTTAACTTGGAATATACCTAAGAAAGCTAGTTGTAATGAGAATACACTTTCCGCGAATACGCTCACTGATAAATCCTTTTCTGTCTTGGTAGTAAACTGCCGTAGCTTAAGAAATGAAGTAGCTGGCTTCTACCATCTAATTGAAACTACTGACGCAGACTTAATTATAGGGACGGAAAGATGGTTGTGTAACGAAATCGCAGACAATGACGTATTCCCGAAGAATTTCACAGTTTATAGAAAACACACATCTACATAATACACTTCGAGCCACCACGAGAGTGTGTGGCAGGGGGTGAAGATCACCAAACATAGAGTCGAAAGAACCGGGGGACGAGTTTTTATTGCAGTGAAGGATTGTTATATTAGTAGGAGGGAGTCATTTCCCGACGACCACGTAGAAAGCATATACTGTTCCATTCAAAATCCTAAAGCAAAAACTATCTATGTGCGCGCATATTATAGACCACCAGATACCCATGTAAGCTCAATATTAGGACTAGAAAGTGAACTCAGTAAATTAACCACTCAAAAAAACGACTGTCATATTATAATCGGTGGGGATTTCGTCCATAGACTGGGACACGTAAGTTTTATCACTGGGGGTAAGACAAAGACCTTTGTGAGTCACTTCTGTATACATTCACATCTCACTCTCTGCATCAATTAGTCATTGCTCCAACTAGAGGGAAAAATATAATTGATCTTTTGGCGACGAATGTTCCACACGTGGTTATAAACATAGGTACTGATAAGGGATTAAGCGACCACAGGATAGTTAAAGCTAATTTTTCCGTGAGCTTGATCAAGAAACATAATCCACAAAGAAAAATCTACTTGTTTGATAAGGCTGACTACGAAGGTATGAAACGAGAGTTGCAAAATTCATTTACTAATTTCCAAGAAATAAGTATCTAAAGTAATACTGAGGTTTTGTGGAATACTTTCCTCGATGTTACAAGATCAATAGTCAGCAAATACATACCAAGTAAATGGAAAAGAGCCAATGCAGAGCATAGGTGGTATAACGCGGAGGTTAGGAAAACATTAAAGCACTAGAGAACATGTCATGCCAGGTTAAAAAGGGCAAAAATAAACTAATCCTCCGAAGAACTATACACAGTCTCCGAAAATTACAAAATATCTAAACTCTTAGCAAAAATAGGGTGCCGAAGGGCGTTAGCTGATTTCAAAAGTAAATTACTGGGAGAACACTTGAACCATAATCCCAAGGCATTTTGGTCGTATGTTAGGGACACTCAAGGAAATAAATCAACAGTGCACACGCTTAAGAGCATCAATGGGGAAAAGCTAACCGACAATCTACAAAAAGCCAATTCGTTAAACTCATTCTTCCAAAGCATTTTCACTACTTGCACACCACATCTTTTCGATCCGCAGCCAGTTCGTTCCCAAACATTTATGCCTGAAATTATTATAAATTGTCGCGGCATAGAACATCAGCTAAAAAATATCAACCCCAACAAATCCCCTGGTCCAGATCAAATACCTCGAATACGATCGGATCGGCCGCCGACCCATTTCCAGTCGGCGTCCGCCGCCGATAGTTTTTCCATCGGCGCACAGGTCTATATAGAAGCCACTTTCTACGAATTGTCCACGTGTAAACGTTGGTGTTCCATCATCAACCCACTTCAGGGGATGAAGGTAGTACTTCTATTATCAGTACGTCTATTATCTTCATCTACTACCACCAAGGGATATTTATTGCGGTCGACTTTACGAGGATCTTTTTTAATGACGCGTCCATTGTCTCTTTCGCCGAAATAATGTGAATCAAGATTTATTCGTACCAAATGTTGATACAAAAAATTAAATAAAATGGTCTAGTCTATGTGACGTAATTTTCATGATTTTCGTTTTGTAGATTGATGAATTTCCGATCTCAAAACGGATATTTATTAATCAGTCGTTCATGACCCAATATAAATCCATTCATAGTTCCTCAGAATGGGATTAAACTATGAAAAATATGAAAAGATATATTTTCATGAATTAAAAATAAATGTGCTTGCATCGATGTCGAATAATCTAAGTATATTTTTCTGACGCTTCTGTCATCTTATCACAGGAAGGTTGGTAAGGAACTGTTCACTTTGAAGCTTTATCTTGTAAATGCAGAACATACGAATAAACATTCAGAAAAATTTAACCCAATTAGGAGTAGATATGGATGAACAACTATTTTACATCTCACTGCATAATATGTTCTTATATGTATTAGCTATAAAGTCGCCACACATTTAAAGTTAACAAAAGGTGATTTAAATGTGTAAAATGTCACGGTTGAAATGAATGAACAGGCAACGGGTAATGTTCAGCTAAAAGACGTAGTTGGCCAGCAAAGTAGTGGTCCGTATTCGATTTTGAATTGAGTTTTTATATGATTTTCTCATATTGGCGATATGAATGAATGATATGTGTAGTTGCAATGACTGGCTGATGATATAAAACGTTTTAAATACAAAAAAGATAAAATTTTCCATATAAAAATCATTTTATTAGACCAGAAATTGAATTAAGAACTCCAAAATGTCTCGATCAGGGGTGGGATTACTGTTCTTTCCTTCTCGTGGTCGTTATTGTTATCCATTATGCAAGCCGCATTGGTAGAGCAACGCTCAAAGCCCTGGGAGCGCACTCCACTGCTATGAAGCATCTGATCATTTTCGATGGCGATCGCGTTTTCAAAGCCATGAGCGCAATTGAACAATAGCATTATGAAGAACCATGATCGCGATTCAGGTATGTTCCCCAGTTACAACTACCGACCTCTCATATTTCCAGGTGAATTTCAGATGGAGTTTTGTTTCCTTTCGGTGTACATTGGGGTCCAAATGCGTTCTTGTGAACCGAGTTGCTTATAAAATGCGTGGTGATATCATCTGCGAACCTTTAATGGAGCTATAAGGAAAGGAAAAACGCATGCTACTCTCAATTGCGTGAAACGACTCATCTCTACTTATGATCTTCGATTTTCTGACGCAAAGCAAATTCTTCCGCCTTCTATTGAATGTTCGGGCCACTTACTGAAATATTCTGCTCATGTCACTTGCAGAAGAAGACATAAAGTTTATTTTCAATTGCACAGTGGAAAAATCATTTGCCTGGACTGGGAATAAGTCCCTCGATTTCGCGCCGAGTGCTCCAACCAATTATGCTACCCAGGCGTCCTCTTCCACTGTGAATCTCATTAAAGGGGGCTTTAAGGAGCAATTTGTCCTCAATAAGGGCCCAAAGGGATTAACAGTGAAAGAGAACGCCTGGGTAGCTTAATTGGTTGGAGCACTCGGCGCGAAATCGAGGGACCTGAGTTCGATTCCCAGTCCAGGCGAATGATCCTTCCACTGCGAATTTCACAAAATTGTGTGATCATTAGTGGGTGACTCGTTGAAGTAACTGCGAGGCTAGTTCCGGGGTTCTTTGTTAATCATACTATTCTCGCTGGTATACGAACAGAAAGCAATATGTAGTTCTCGGATTTCACCTCATCAGCCCTGACCATTCCAATCAAACGCCATTAGCTCCCATTGTGCATGGGTTTTGAGCCCGCCAACTGACCTTAGTCCCAGTTGATCTAGGGTCCGAAAGCAACAAGTAAACTTGTGAGAATCTTGAGGATCCCAGAAGGTTTCCTCGTGTCAATACAAAGCTCCGCCAATGCTGATCCATTCAAACTCGGAATGTATCAAAGGGCGCATAACATTGATTTGCGACGTATTATGCCATTAATAAGAGCTCATTTTCCCCTTAAATTGTGGGCGATACCATCTGCCAAATATCATGCTTCGGACGCCAGTCATTTGAACCATAGAAAAGAAGTGGTATGAACCAGAGAAGAAGCTGACAGCGCAAACAGAGATATTTTTCAAAGTTTATATCGGCCTCTCCAAAAATTCTTAAAGAAAAAAGTTCTTATTAGCCTTAGGTATGCCTCATATTTCTCTCAGAAGGAGGAAACGGGTAGTAGGTTTGTTAAAGGCAAATATATCTGTCGAAAAATTACCCGAAGAGGTATACTTTGACTTTCACCCACTGAAATATCTTCAACGTTCACCTACTAAACTTTTGTTTGGTGTCTAAATGCCAAAAATCCTATTTCTCACTACCATTAAACGATAAGATATTTTCTAGTTTTACAGATATTTTCAAGAAAATTCCGCACCTATTTGGTCTCTCAATCAGCTAAGTAAACGGTGTTCACAAATTCGGCAGATGGAACCAAACTCTCAATTCATAATAAAAATAATTGTCCTCTTTATTAAATCATTTCAGAGTAATTTAAAAGTGAAAGTAGCATCAGGTTAGTTCACTAAATCGAGTTATTGACCCAATCAGAGGTTCGATTGCTCATGAATAGCTTTTCATTGATTGTTAAAGTGACGAGTGAGTGAATATGAACATCAGACGACAGACAGGACGCATAAATCAAGTGGGGCCGGCCGAGTACCCGAGAAAGGGAAGTAAACGTCTCACTTGACGATCAAGGAGACCGATTCCTTTACAAAGTCCGAATATGTGTAAAACCATGGGTATTGTAAAACTCTCACACCCATGGTTAAGGGTGATATTCATTCGCTGGGTCTTCCGCGGTATCCTGTGAAGTTATGGCAACAGTAAAGCCACATCGCATAGAGTAATTATGAGGGCACTTGAAGAGGCCTCGCCAAGATTTGAACCCCAGACTCTTTTGGCCGTAGACGAACGGTCTCCCTCTAGGCCACTGCATCAGCATCAATCAAGCTAAAGCCGCGTCCAACGGTTCTTACTATGAATCGAAGAAAAGAAATTCCAACATTTCCCTTAAAAACTGGATCAAATAAAATGTCCTGGATTTTTTAAAGTAGTTTTCAGAAAGTAAATTTTATTACGTTAGGAGGAATTAAGAAATTTAAGTTTTGAGAATTCCTGAATGCACGAGGGTGGAAACTTGCGTAGGGTATAACGTAATCGGAAATAAATCTACATCTGCGTCATACCCTACAAGCCATCCAAAGGGTGTGTGGCAGGGAGATGCAATCCCCGTCATATCACAGGGTCCTTATCCCGATCCAGATTAGGCTGCCCTAACCTGCGCTCTATGGTTCATGTCATGAATCCAGATGAGACGTCTTGTCCCAATATAATGAACGGAAATTAAAAAAATAACGAATACCCTTTCAAGGTATTTTACCTGAATCCATGGCAGTCCTCAGTCTACTCTTCTTTCTGCGCTGCCGCAGTTCATTGCTAACTCTGACTTCCGGATATGATATCGAATACCATTGACACACTTCTAGGCAATGTCTCAGACACATGGTCACTTAGAAATATCGTCTACATTAATGTGGGTGTAAGATAAATGATACCAATTATACTATTAAGATGCACACATTGTAACGTTCTAATTTAAGTTTTTAGGGAAAAGGATTGATAAATCAAGATTGTCTCTCATCTTACTCGAAGCTATTGGCCTAAGTGACCTTTTAAAGTACTAGCCAAATTAGTGATGGGGAAAGTTGAGAAGCCTTTGTTACACTATAAACCCAAGGCATGTTTAATCATAAGTTTGACGTAGATTGTGAGGGAATCTTTGCTGAGTCAAAGCACCAAATAGATTCTGATACGTGGCGAACAGAAATGACTGTTTAACCAATTATGTTTAGCTCATAATATTCCGCCACCATTTATGTCCTTGTGTTCGCAAGTTTTCCTCGAAAATACCGACAAACTGATACTTTTATTTATATCATTTATATCTTTTATTTATATCATTTTATCCGAATTCTCGCGGAGGAGTTAATAAAATCCTATTGCAACTTTCTTTTTCCAAAAAATATCTAAAAACTGACAATGTCAGTTTCATGCTCCTTATATAGTTTAAATATAGGTTTTTGCAAACTATGTCCAGGCTACAGTTAATATTCAATGGTGCCTTGACCTCATGATGTCATTTATGAAGCTTGATGCTTCGGTATGCATTCCAGTAGCAATTATGCAAATATATATGATGAATCGAAATAATATTGCATTCATAAAGTCACTTGATATGCAGTGTTGAAGCCTTTATTCCTGTTTTAAAGTTTACGATGGCTATATCAGATGAATGAAATGGTTGTCATGAAAGAATTGGAAATATGATATAAAGTAGGCAGATTCATTTATTTGTCAAATGTTTATCAAACGACTCTTTTAAGTAGAATAAAGTCATACTAATGAATAAACGCAAATATATGAAATATCGCAATCATGGACGAGTGTATAGATTAGGCAGTTTACCAGAACTAGACGGAAAGATAACGGTTCAAATTCGTTTTTTAATACAAGCTGAAAGCATTGTTCGCTTCCAAATCGAGAATCACATGAAAGTAAATACAATACTTAATAGTCGCTGGGTTAGAACCCAAATACTTATGAAAAATGAAAACATTTTCCTTGTACTCTCTGCCCTATTAGAAATCCTGCTTAGTTTACTTTATACTTCCAGGTACAATCTTTTCTGAAAACAATTAAACTGAAGGAAGAACACCTGCGAAATTATATATGAAAATCAGACTTCCTAATCCCCCTAAATCTCAAACAAATGTGAAACGTTGAGCGATAAAACTAGGCCTAGGCACTGGAATTCCTAAAGAAGTTAATAAATAATAGCACTTATTAACATGCGTCAATAAAGACTTCGATTGGAAAAACAATTTCATAGGAGGCATGGAAACTAAGTGTATTAAATCGTTTTATTTTTTAGCGTGAATTTCATCATGATCCGCCTATAAATCCACAAAATTCATCAATATTATCTCATAAGTGTTGATATGGATGGCATCGTATACCATATAATCCATTCAAACTGATCCATGTTATAAAACCAAACGGGAGGTTCATTCGTGGAGTAAAGGGTCAGAGGTGAAGGGGCAAAGAAGATTAATCAAGACCGGACCTATACAATGCTATTTTTGCCAGATATTTTGCTATTGGACTGCGTTATCTCACCCAATAAAATAGAACAGCGAACATTTTTATTTGGTTTCCTGTCTGAGATGCAGCAAGACCATCAGGGACGCGTCGATGAGCTGTTGCAACGATGTCTCCGCCGCTATGATTTTAGAACTCCGTCCCCCTCGGCCATTTGGAAACCGAATCGAAGCCGTTGAGCGTTCGTCCATTCGACGCTCATTTTTGTCCAGGACATCGCAAAATGGGGAAAGAGGAGGGGGTAGGGCGAGGAGGCAACGGGACCCGTGTGGTCGGGGGGAGGGCGTTAAGGACCTGTGGAGGACGTCAGGTGACGGGGACGGTGGCAGAGACGGTCGACGACGTTAACCATTCAATGAGAGGGAAGTCTGGAAGAGGAGTGAGGAAGTGCTTCTCAACCACAACGCTGTCAAAATAATGACGAATAAATATTTCTCCCATTTTCAGATGCCGTCCGTCAATTAAACAACCACTATTCACCCCTCTCTCAACAGAATATGACATGACGACGACGAACTAAGAACTCGGAAATTTTCTTCCTTGTTAGCTGAAATGTAGAACTTTATCAAAATATTTTTTTTAATCTAAAAATATCTCGTCTACCTGGGTGAGCATTTCTCCAGGGGAAAAAATTTAATGAAAGAGTGGTAGCTGGGATTCGCAGGACCTGCCTTTTTTGAATCAATGGTGGTTACCATTAACCATTACCTTCACCATTGAGTTAACAAATTTTGACTGTCTATGTACCCCATAATTTTACTTAGTTACTAGGATCTTACTCATCGCTGCTCTTAAAGATAGGTGTGACGCTCGCGATTTTCCAATTGTAAGGGACACGATCTTCTGCTTGTGATGAGATTTTTCAAATATTATTTTCAAGTAGGGGTGAGCTGATAATTAATTCCTATATAAATACTGGCCGATATTAGACTATCGGCATATCGGTATCGGAGCATCAAAATCTGATAATTTTTTCACTAACATAACGTTTTCAACAAATTGGTGTATATGTCCCAATTGAATTATATTTTGCTTCGCCCGCTTCACCGCACTCAATGTTCGTCATTTGTTGGCAAATTTATGAAATAATCCACTAGTTGGCGCTGTATTTTGAAAACGGTGCAAAATCGTAACCTAATTTTATAGCGCCAGAAATCGCACGAGGTCTCAAAATCACATGGTGTAACTGGAGGTGGTCACAATGTCAGACGTGTGGAAGTATTTCGTTGTTAAACATGATGACCCCAACAAGGCTCTTTGCGAACTTTGTAATTCACGTGTGTCTCGCGGCGGTAAAAATTCTAGATCGTATACTACGACAAACTTGCGAGTGCATTTAAAAAGTAACCATTTGATCCGGTTCCGAGGACTGAAAAAGAATAAAATAAAAACTGCAAAGAAAAACATCGTGACTTCGAAAATAAGTGTAGAAGATACACCTGAAGGAATATCTGAACTCCTAAGTGACGATGAAGAAATGGATAATTCTCGTCCATCTTCGAGTGCATCAGATTGCTCGTCCTTTGTGTCAGCCGAATTAAATTCGTCAGCGCCAAAAAAGGCAGAATATCAACCTTCACTCAGTGAAATTCGGAGGAAACCATACAGGGAAGATGATCGTCGCAGAAAGAAAATTACTAACCTAATAGGTCGGATGTTGGCCGAGAATTTTCTTTCATTCAAATTAGTTCAAAGTAACTGTAAGTATTTCGTAAATTATGATGACATTTTGTTCAGTGCTTAGTTCTCCGTTGGTTTAACTTGTAATATTTTTTTCAGCTTTCATTAATTTGATGAAATATGTCGAGCCTCGATATGCTGTACCATGCCGCCAGACCTTCTCCCGAAGTGTAATCCCATTTTTATACAACCAAGCATGCGACTTCGTCAGGCACGAGTTGGAAGAGGCTGAAACAGTCGCCTGTACCATAGACTTATGGTCATCAAATTCTGGTGATGATTATTTATCATTGACAGTGCATTTCATTTTTGTTTTTGTTTTGAAAAATTTGTTTTTGGAAGTTGTTCCATTTAGCCCTGTTTATCATACGAGTGAAAATATTTCTGAGTTTTCAGTTGAAACACTAGAATCTTGGAAAATTAAGAAGGAAAACATACATTTATTTCTTAGAGATAATGCATTTAACATGGTTTCGGCATTTAGAATGTGTGGAATCCCGAGTGAAAGTTGTGCAGCACACACATTGCAATTAGTTGTACGGGAGGCTCTGCTCAATCAAACTTCTATTTCCAATGTTTGTTCGAAAGTGAGGAAGATTGTTGAGCATTTCAGGCATTCCTTGAGTTCAAACAAGTTGCGTATTACCTATCAACAAAACAATAATTTGCCGGTGCATAAACTGGTACAGGACCAAAATACAAGGTGGGATAGTACCTTTTTGATGCTTGAGAGGTTCGTTGAACAAAAGAAAATGATCAAAGGACTTGCCCCTGCATTAAACATCAGTGATATACCATCAAATCAAGAATGGCAACTCATGGAAAATGTTGTTCCTTGCTTGCAATTATGTAGATGTGTTACTCTTGAAATGAGTGAGGAAGAGGCTAGATCATCCATTGCCAATGTCATTCCGCTGGTAGGAGGTCTCATTGCAAAATTATATGCTATGTTTGGCAAAGATACAAATCATTCCAAGTCATTTGGTCAATCATTAATAGCAAACTTAAGAAAGAGATTCAAAAACATAGAGAATAGCCATTTTTACGCAGTTGCTACCCTGGTGGACCCAAGGTTTAAAGGTTTTGTCTTTTCTTCCCAAGAGTTACTCACAAAAGCCAAAAGAGACATTATTAGTTTTATGAAAGACTCTTTAAAAAAAGATACCAGTTTGGAAATTTCAAATGAAAAAGAAAGTACAGTGGATTGCCAATTCACAGAGTTTGTACAGTATGATTCTTCCTCAGACAAAAATATCCCTAGACAATCCAGAGGATGAATTAGAGGATTATCTGAAGGAATCATTATTGCCCATTGACTGTGATCCTCTTCATTATTGGAAAAATTGGAAAAAATATGTGCATCTGTCACAAGTAGCCAAAATATTTTTAGCTGCACCATCAGGATCTGTTGCATTAGAAAGGTTGTTCAGCACTGCAAATTTAGTATCTTCTAAGACAAGGGGAGCATTGAACCCAAACAAGGTTAAGCAACTTGTTTTTTTGGCTAAAAATATATATACTGACAAGTAGAAATTCTGAGGTCTTGTTAATGTTTACATTTTGTAGACTGATCTTTTAAATAAATGTTTTGAACTTGGGCACAATTTTGTATAACCCCAAATAGCACTTTTCTATGGTACGAGGTATTCAATATATATCCTATATACCTGTATGTTTATATATATATCTTATATACCTGTGTATGTTTCTACATACATAGGTATATAAGATGAAAATATCGGACCAGATCAAGTTATCGGGACAAATATCGGTTATCGGAAAAAAAGACTATCGGCTCACCCCTATTTTCAAGTACGGGGCAGTTTATGACGCAAACATTTTATCTTTATAACCTCGGGCGGGAATTTGATCGGGACCAGTTGCTTCCTTGGAGTTATTGGATTTCAGAGGACTTCCTATGCCGCGTCAAGAAATATTAATAGGCTGCATTGGATTTTTATGCAGGCCAAGCAGTGCTATTCCGAGCGCATGCTGCATAGACGCTTTGAAAAACAGTATTAAGGATATTTTCTTTTTCAAATTTGTCGCTAGCTCTTAATGTTAGGCCGTTCTTTAATGACGTTACCGTAGATTTATTCTCTTGTCCTCCCTTAAGTACGACCAAATGCCTTCGGGTTATCTTCCAAAGACTCGCCTAATATTTTGTTCTTGAATTCCATTAATGTTTTATTAAGGCCACTTTTGCTGTTGTTTTAACCCTCTTATACTTTTCGCAAATCCTCTCATGTTCCACGTTGAGGAGATCCTAATGGGTGTTTTCTTTTTTGCGATTCTCTGTCGCTTGAGAACTTTTAGGACGTCCGCATTATACCACTCAGAATCCGTAATAATGTTTTTTTTCAGTTTACTTGGTATTTCGTCATTCATGGCTATTCGTGTAATGCTACGAAAAGCATTCCGTGTGTCGTATGTATGTATGGTTATGGCTAAAATCATTAAACGATTTTTTAAGATGTCAATAATTCCTGTTTTAAACCTTCGAAATCCACATTGTGGTGTAAGTACACTTTTCTCTCTGTAGATATCTTTTTGGCAGTATTTATATGATATTTAGTTATTACATTATATATCAAGCAATGAAAATTTAGCTGTTAAGGGAGATGGAATAATTATTAAACTATGTTGTCAATATAACAAATAATAGGGTTATATAGGCAGGGTTCGGTTAAGTTCTGTGGTAGCGTGTTCGACTCCCAACCTGAGGTCGCAGGTTCGAGACCAAGTACCGGAAGAAAAAGAAAAACATTCCATAGCTTGCCAATCAACTTTTGCACGCTATCCAAATTTGACCCCATTACTAAGAGGTAGTAGTCTCAGCAGAAGACATTGATGGTGTATATCAAGGAGATCGATCGGACACCGGCATCAACAGCCACAGCTTCGGGAGAGAGTGAAGTTCACCGAATCGGCCGCAGTGCTGCGATGTGGAAGGCAGAAGGAAACCACCTCATTAGTCTCCCTAGAATATGCAGCCCTGTATATTAGCTGTACCTATATAAAACGTGATGGCACTCCTACCAGTGAAATATTCCGGAGGTATAAAAGTCCCCCAATCGGGTCTACAGGGAGGGGTACATCAGTCACTATGGGCAAGTACATGATAGGAACATGGAATGTGAGATCTTTAAAGGTGAGCGGGAAACTGGAGAACGTGAAGATAGAGATGGAGAGACTATTGAGGTTGATATATTAAGAGTCAGTGAGATCAAGTGGGCGGGGGCAGACGATTAATGGAGCGACGGATATCGAGTGATATATATTCAGGAGACGACCAGAGGATTGCAGGTTAGGCATCATACTGAAGAAAGAATGGGGCATGAGAATGAAGGCAATCTGGAGTTACAGCAATTGTAATGGATTCTAATAGTGAAGTTGGGCTGGAGAGCCGACGGATACAGTGATCGTGGAGGTGTACATGCCCACATCTAGCCATACGGAAGAAGAAATAGAAGAAGTGTATGAGCTAATTAAAAAATTCCTCGGGGTAGTGAAGGGTAAAGATTACCTCATCGTCATGGGAGACTGGAACGCAGTGGTAGGAGAGGGAAAAAAGGAAATCGCTTTGGATATTTCGGACTGGGCAAATGAAATGCCAAGGAGGAAGGCTGGCCGAGGTCTGCAATGAGAAGAAAATAGTAGTAGCTAACACTCTCATTCAGTATCATCCTTGCAGGAGGTCCACATGGAAGATGCCATGCGATGTTGCCAGATACCAAATAGACTACATGCTCATCAGAGTCGGATACAAGAATCAAATCAAGCAGTGTAAGAGCCCTGTGCGGATATAAACAGAGGACCCAACCCTTTAGCCATGGATAATCACCTTCTAAACGAGAAAAACAAGAGGAAAAAAAGCGAGACAAGATGGGACACAGACATACTAGCCAAAGAAGGAAATAGACAAAGATTTGCCACAGCCGTCGAAAGGAAACTGAAAGGATCAATTGCAGATAGAAAGTTTAATTGTAATAAATCAAATAGCACGTGTTGTAAGCATTGTAAGTGTAAGTAAGTGTATGTGAGTGTATGTGACCCTGTAGAACTTAAATGCCGAACAAAATGCGCTGAGGTTGGTGTCTGAGGCTGTAATATTTTTTGCACATATTCTGTTTGTTTACGTATACATACTCGGTTGCTTACATCTCCAAATTACAATACAATGGTATACTTTTCAAAGTGTAGGAATAATTATGTACGCTCAAGAAAGAAAGGCATTTCAAAAGTCGATCAAGATTTACGTAAGGAATAGAAGCAACTATCAGAAATTTTCAAGTGAAGTAAGCCGAAGCAAGAGGTGCCTAAAACTTTTCACAATTGATCTCTGGCGGAGCTAACGAGTGCACTAATACAATTCCTCGAGACGCCCCATGAGGTCGACTCAATTTGTTTCCACGCGAGAGGTTTAGTCAATATTTGAGTGTTTCTTCCGACGCAGAGAAGAAGGAAGGCGCGCGGGTGCACAATCTATTTAGGCACCCATGGGGGGCGAAGTGGGGCGTGGAAGAGAAGGCCCGATAACAGCGCCGTCCGACACGAGGAAGAGAGGCTGCAATTTCTCCGGATTGTTTCGTCATCTTCGTCTCCGCGGTCACGTGACCGCCCCTCCTTCCCTCGCCCTCCCACCCGCGTCCTCCCCTCCCCCAATCGACTCACTCATGAACTTCACCAGCTTTTCCCTTTCTACTCCCTAGGCGGAGCGCATAACTTGGGGGCGATTGGTGTCATTCCTCGTCGATTGAAAGTGGGGCAAAGCCATCGTGTCACGGGACTTGTGTGCCGATTGGAGCCGAAGCTTCTCCTTCGGCTCCAATCCAAAGATACCACGGGAGCGGGAGGGTGCGGAGAGAGAGAGAGGAGCGGTGGGATGGGGAGCTGCATTTTGACCTTGCAGTTCCGTCTCGAATTGTCCGTTGATTACCTCTAATTTCAAGCTTGGAAATTGAGTAAAAGCGCCGTTGCCTCCTACCACCGTAAAAAATGGAACTATTGATTAGCTCTGCGTGCTTTTTCGTTTCCGGTAACAAATGATTGCCCCAGAAATATTTTTTTTCATTATTTGAACCACATTTTTACATCCGATGAAGAGTGAAAAGCCATCAGTCGGTATAAAATAGGAACATTTTATGTTATTTATTGCAGCACACGGTGCAAGGATACCGGATGCTAGATTTATAAATCATTTGATAATGCGAATGATGCATGAATTCAGAGCAATAAGAATTCTAATACTATGGTGGAATGAGAACAGAATTAGAACCAGTTGGCGTCAAACATTCTATCAGCTTTATTCAGCAGAAAGAAATCACAGGAGGCTATGCGACCATCTCAGCGCACTTGGGACAATGTGTCACACTGCCACGCTGATTGCTGGCGCTGTGACGCGTCGAGTAGCCTACTCCCCCTGCCTCTCCATCGGTGCATCCCTTGAACATCCGAAACCACAGTTGACACTCATGCTGATTGTATGCTGATCCTAAAAAATATGGCCACCAGGTATCTGCTCACCTCTATCGCTGTGACATGGAGCGGAGGCCCAAGATCAATGCTGCATCTTTCGATATGCGGAGGGTCAAGAGAGAACGGTCAAAGTTTTTCATGAAGTTTTTTTGTTGCTAAAAGTTGCTCAAAAACCATCCAATAATGCCAAAATATTTTGCATTTTCCTGTAAATTATTCGACTTCGTTACCTCAGACCGCTTTTCTTTCTATGAATGCTTTTGGCGATGCCCCACTTCTGAAATATATATGTGACCTTGTTCTGAATTTTTTTCTCTGACACAAATGCTCCGGAGGTATCAAGTTTATCAATTTTTCTCATGGTTGGATCGAATTAATAGACTTTTGAAGAAGAAAACTGAAACACACTTTTCATTTGTGATGAGGCAAAGTTATTTTACTGCAATTGGAGATTTATTTTCTGTGATTCGGGGAATTGATTTATTGTCTCTTTAGTTATTACAATGTATTTCATTGATTGATTTTGGAGGTAAATTTCCAAGTCCCACTAGGTAAGCAAAAAAGCTTTAATATTTTCAATCATATTTTGCGGATGAATTTTAATTCATTTGTGGACACATCTATGGATGTTTTCTTTTTGCAGGGTATGCAAAAGTGTTGCTAAGTTGATTACTTCACTATTTGAAATCTAATTGGAGAAAGGGATTTCATTAATAGTACTCGTCCTCTAGTTGAAATACGGCGCGTGGGCCCGTGTTTCAATTGTTGCCCCTAATAATAACTACTCTGGTGAACCTTTTGGTGAAGTGCCAATAAGTTTATCGTGACGCAAATAAAGTTGGAGACTATTTCTTGAATGAATTTTGGCCTTTAAAGTGCAATTGAGCTGCAAAGGACTCAAATGTTGAGTAACAACCGATTGAGTTCTCGGGCCATTTCACTGATTTAGACGAGTTAGACCAATTATTTATTTGTAATGTGATCTACCGCATAGAGAGAAAGAGAGAGAGAGAAGTTTAACTGAAAGTCATAGGAAACCCTCCTGATTTTCTTCACTTGCAGGGCCCTGTCTATCTTTGGTATTTCGATCCTCATCTTCGCGTGAATCTTCTTCATCCAGTCCATATATATCTTATCATTCGTTCATATACTCAGACCGCTCAGCGGCAAGTACATGCATATAAATGTTCAAACAGAAAGGTAGAAAGGAACACATAAAAATGACAAACACAATGGTGGTGTGAAGGTGTAAAGATGGCCGATCCAAGTGGAAAAAATTCAACTGGACCGGGAATCGTACCACTGACTGGGTGGCTTGGTGGTCTGAGCATTGGACGTGAAATCCAAAGGTCCGTGGTTTCTTTCCCGGGTCCAGTCGATTTCTTTCCACCTGGAATCGGCGATCTTTACATCTGCACACTATCATTGTGTTTGTTGATTTTGTGTGTTCCTATTCACATTCTTTGTACCTTTCGAATCATCCTTTAGAAATTTTCACCAACCTAACTCCTAACTTTCTCAACTTCTTTCCTAACTCTCTGAACCTTCTTTCCGCAAGTCCCTTAAGCCTACTCCCAATCTTTTTCCCTCTGAAATCATTGCCCTAAAAAGCCTCACCCGCAACTCTGATATTGTTAATACTCCTTCCGACAAAGGCTCCACACGGTGGTCGTATTCAACTAGTCTATACACACATATACATACACGCACACACATCAGAATATATGAGAAATTCAAACCTAAGGAAGGAGGCAGAATGATGATGGAACACACCAGTATGGGCAAACAGTGTGAACAAATCTTTTACATACTTTTCACGTGTACGTGATACATGGGAAAGGATCGGGAATCAAACCATGGAACTTCGGATTTTGCCTCGGCTACTTGGGCCTCCGAGCTACCTAATATCTTTAAAATCACTGGAATCGGCGAGGGATTCTATGAACAAACACCCCTTCAAGGCTTGACCCAGAGAATCGGCCGATAGATAGCAGTGGTTAAGCAGTTCACCCATCGGCTGAGATAGAATGACAAAAACAGGAGAGGAAATGAAAGAATAGCACAAGTACACAGGCAGTGATATAGAAACAACACTGTCGTTTCGGTGCACGCAGAGCCCCTGTGGGAAAAGAGCAATTTGGGCCATACAGCATACATTCATTCACTCACACAGACTGCTTAATGACCTAAATCTATGTAAATAATTCGTAAAGGCGAAAGGAGAAGGTAAGTGGGTGAGAAACACATTACTACGCAAACAATGCTGGTGTGAAGATATAACGATGGCCGATTCCAGGTGAAAAAATTGACCATCCGATTTAGACCCAGGAATAAACAAATATATGTCGTACATCAGGTGATCGGATTGACGTGTACCACGGATATTTCTAACAATTATTTGTATTTATGAGTATTAGGGATTATTTACCTCTATCATATTGTTGCAAATTGTACATTATAGCCTCACGAGGATGCTTTCATTTCCCGCAGAGTGCATTTTCACTGTGCCTTCAGCGGCGATGTTGGGTAAGGAAATGAAAGAATCTTCTAGTTTGCGGTGGAAGACAAAACTAAAAGGGCGTTCTCAGCCGATGTATACAGCCTCCTTAAGGTAGTCCGAGCGAGATAGTTCCCTAGTCATAATAGAGAACATATTCGAATCATACATTTTAATTTCAGCAGCTTTAGGACACATGAATTAAATGTTGCATTATTAATGGTGCAATAATATAGTTTTATATGACAGAAATTGTAAGTAATCAAATGAAAATATCTAAATAAGTCTTTAAGTGACTCATTTTTTTCGCGCGGTGCGTTTGAAACTCATTCAAAACGGAATGTTTTCTTGTAATACCCAAGAACATATTGCGGTGACAATATGATTAATTTCCAAAAATAGTTAAGAAAATTTACAAACTACATGCTGTTAGTTTTGTGACGATATCTAAGTGTGAGAGATTCCTCATATTGTAAATTATGTCTCTCTGGAGTGCACACACGTACCATTTCACATGTAAAATGACTGTTTTTTTTGGCAAATATCTTGAAAAGTAATGAGGTATGGGGTTGAATTTTTTGTGTCCTTAGAAGGGTAAGATATTTTTCTTTAAAATGAGACAAAATTCATTGATATCTAAGTAAAACGATATTTCGCTCAAACTACCTTCATGCATCCCTCCCGGAAGAGGGGTGGTTTGGTCCCAAAAGAAAAGGCATTGCAAACCGCCCCTCTTGCACTCCCCTCGCCCCCACCTCCCCTCGCCGGGGCGGGCGGCCTGCCTCCAGGAGGGGCGGGAGGTCTGCCGGCCGGCCGGCCCGCAAGCAAGTGACCGCGTCGTCCCCGATACGCCACGATAGAAATTCGATAAAACTTCGAGCTTGCTGATTTTTTGTGACAGCAGTTTTCCTTCTGCGGCGGATGGTGAGACCAACAGTGACTAAACTCGCGAGGTTCGATAAATTCATACTGGCACTCATTTTTTTTGCTAACTTGTACTGCAGCATGTCAGTTGATGCAATCATCCATGAAAAATGTTTCTTCGGATTTGTATTAAAATTTTGTAATACGCTGAGGTGTCCGGATTTGTCTAGTGATGGCAAGTTCGGCTTCCACTCCGAGGTTCGCAGGAATACAAGCAGGGAAAGACTATACGGCACCACTGCTAAGAGACAGCAGTCTCAGCATTAGGCAATGATGGTGCCGATCAGAATGATGCCGTAGCGGTTTCGGAGGACACAGGTTTGGGTTGTCACTCGGAGAGGCGACCGACAGCTGAGGTGGTATGCGCCTTTGTGACATTTCTTTTAAAAACAGCTCATACTCTTCTTGAAATCTAAGATTCCGATGCTTAAAATTGAAAAACACCAATGGGATAAACCAGCTGTTTTTTATACAATAAATACAATATCATAAATGCTTTTCTTCATTTAATAGATATAAAAATTCTATCACAATAGACATTTTTTGCCACCTCGAATGGAGAAGATCCATGTGACGAAGTGAGGATTAATGTGTTGGCTCCGTGAGCTAACCTTCAGCTGCCATACGAGAATGAAATCAGAACACCCGGATAACTGTTTGACGAGGCCATAGAGCGCATTTCAGGAATAGATTTCGGCTTTGCTAGGAAAGAGGAAGTGGAAAAAATGCGGAAGTACTAAAAAAAGATTTCGTCAAGCAGCTCGCATAGCCTCAAATAAGGGAGTGCCGTACTGCATCACCAGAAGCTATTGGAGTGTCATTGGCCGAAAGAATGTAACTTTCCGACCTTGGAGCAACCCTAAAATGCAATACTGGGTCTCCAAAAGGAAATTTTCTAGAGTTCATCACCCCCCTACTTCCTGGCATATAGTGAACGTTTGAAGGCAAATTTGATGTAAAAAAAGCTCCCTTCCGTTGCCAAAATATCAAATACGAACGGGTATTTTCAACTTTTATTTCTAATCATTTTGCATTTTTAAACCCAAGAATATTGTAGGCTTTTGTGCTCCATTACACTTCATCAGTGAGTTAACAGAATGATTTAAGTTCCATACTTCTTCTTCTTCTTCAGACAGTCTTCAGGATAATATGGAAATTAGATTTGTTCAACATTATTAATAAATTGCGTTGCCATAAGAGCCAAGTCTAAAACCTCATGTAAGGTCGGAAAAAATCGTAGAGCTCTGCATTCCAGTCATTAACTCAGCATCACTCATTGTTCAATTGTTTCATCATCGTATTTCGTCAGGCTACAAGGGAAAATTGCAGTAAGAAAACGTTCTAGCCCTATATATTATTTTAAAGGATTGACTCTCAACTTTTCGATATATCTCCACCTTATTTTATCAATCGACTTTACTCTTTATTCTGACGGAGCAAATGAAAAATTCTAGAAAGCTCTCATCTCGTTGGACGCAAAATTACAACTTTGGAGCCAATTTCTCCAAAAAAAATCTATGGCCATCCAATTACGAATTAGCACTGTGAATAACATGTTAAAACAAGCTCACTGGGTCAACCAATTAGCTATACCTATGTTCTAACAATCGCCACGCGAAGTCAACTTTTATGCTTTTAATCTGGCTACGACTTCCGCCCGAAAATCGCACGATCTGTCCGTGAAATCATTCATAACTGCGACTGACGCACTTCGTCAGTATTCGGTCGCATTTTTAGTGTTACTCAATCTGCGATAAATTGCCCAATTTGGCAAGCCTGGCGGAGGCGGCGATGACCGCACGGACGGACATCGACTCCAATTGCAAATGCGTGCCTCTCTCGAACCATGAAATTGCTCCGACTCGTGTCGCGATAACACGCGTGCGGAAGAGATAACAGATGAATGTCGTGCGCACTTCTCGGAATTGGGGTGCGCAGCGCGCGCGCGCGCACGCCTCTCTCTTTATTTTTTCGCCATCTAGCGCATAGTCGACATCTTGGATGATCAAGGAGCGTAAGAAAAGGAGAGAGAATTGGTTCGATGGCAGATGTGAAGTCTGCGTTTCAGGCTGCTGGTCAATCCCCCTCCCGTGCGCATGTACCTCTCACCATCCACGCCAGGGAAGAATGAAGTTTGCTTCAATGCTTCTGTTCACATTTTTAGGGAGTTTTCAATGCGTTAAAAGTCTCAAATTTCCAATCGTTTTTAACCTTTAAAGTTTAATTTCAATTAATTTTGTAACGGGGTAAATGATCCTGTCAATATTCGGCGGGCCCTGGCCAAGGGTTGCTGTGGAAAGAAAATAATAAACAAGGGATGTTGATGGATTGTGTCTCCTCGAGTGGATGTAAAAGTTTTTCTTCTTTAGTTACATCGCGGAAATAAATAGTGTTATGAAATACAGCGTACATACCCACGAACATTAAAATATGTTTGATTATATTTCGAGTCTCTTACCTTACTTTAGTTATCTCTTTTAACAAAAATACGTGTACATACAATATCTGAACGATAATAAGGCCACAACTGGGCCCACATTTCCTTCACTGTATTCCACTCCAACCAGTGTCCTCTTCCACCGGTGCCCCTTTATCACATTCTTCTTATGCCACGGTTCCTCTCCTTTCCTCTTCGACCCTCGTAGAAACTCCCCGGCTTTTTTCCTTCCTAGGGTACGATATGTCTCGGCATCTCCATTTTCTGCTGGCCAGATAGTATTTTTAAATCTGGTCTTATGCTTCCGTGATTTCAGTCTCCTTATGCCACAGTTGCAGTCTCCCATCGTATTTACTCCAACATTCTATGTTTTAAGGTACGTCCAACTCCGCTTATTTCACAGCATCCGTCCTCATCAATTCCGAAGCGATTCAGATAACCCTCATAACTCCTCACGGCTGGTACGAATCTTCGTAAATTTGGTGCTAAATTTCTTTTCTTAGATCCTTCGATCATCGCTTAAAATATTTCATGCATGATTGGCCTTCCGAGAATCTTTCCCATTCCTAGTCCCAATGTCCTTCACTCATTCCTCTCAAAGTTCTCATAATATCATTGATGCCTCAAAATTTCTCCGGCTGAAGAATTTCTCCAAGGTATATCCCCTGGACTCCATTATTGTAGTTTTTCTCTCGTTATTCTATGGTAGACAACACATATTACTGTCGGCGCAGAAACTATGTGCACTCGAGTTTGGGTACAAATAAAAAGTTAACGAAAAGTTTTACACAAAACCTAACGACATCATCATTTTTCTCATTTATTTCTACGTTTTTTAATGGCAAATATTAATTTTTTGATCAATTGTTATATTTTTTACTACAGTTATAACGTAAAAAGTACCGGTTATTTACGGCGCGCGGGAAAAGCTCCAACTTTGACACCTTGTAACTCAAATACAAGTTCTTCAATGTCAACGTTATTTCTTTAAATGGAGGATAGATATGTTTGCTATAGATTTTGCAAGTTTCAGCTTTGTATATTTCATAGAAATAAAGTTATTATTAATTATTTAAAATTATTGCATTTCAAAACTGGGACATCGTAAGATTTCGCTCTTGGTCTCGTTGCAATTGGCATGCCTTGAACGTTTCCAATATGTTATTGTCCAAAACATCGATAAGCGCGTTTAATTTAAATCGAGTGATATTTATAATGGACGAAGTGAGAGGTCCCGTTAGGCGAAACGCCTAGCCGAATCGGTGCTGTGTTGCCGCGTACACCCGCTCGGGCCCCCAGCGCTCGGCGCCTGCCCAAGCCGGCCTGGAAGGCGGCCCTGGTAAACAATGTAATCGCATTCCTTACCCTTTCGCTCATTCTCATTTGCAAGTCATTTTTGGCGACGATTCATGTGAGGTATTTAGTCATCACTCATGAAAGCAGTGGTTTATCACGGCCATTAGCCTACTATTAGTATTGTAGTATTCGTAATGGCCCTATTAGTAGTGGCCCTTAGGATGTCAGGTCTTCTAGTGCGTCAGTACTTAGAGTTCTACAAACTCTGGTCATTGGTATGGTGCTGGTATGAAGGGCGTCCAATGGCATATTCGGTAAGATAGACACTTAGTTTTAATCCTGTCAGGCCTCAGATGGAATAGAGTACATATAAAGTCAAATTGACGTCTGGATCTACTTTATCTGCATTCTCACTGACGGATTTCCCATTTCTTGAAGTAGTGCACAGTAAGTCGTACCAAATACAGGTATATATTTCCCGTACCCACGGTCGGGGCGTTCCATTCTCTTTTTCTGTGTCGGTTGAGGTCGAGAGTTTCGCACCGTCTGCGCAGTCGGTCGACGCCGTTCATCCTGCGAGCGTTGGGAGCAGTTCAACGTGAAGCGGGCGCGAATACGCGTGGCGCGGCGACGCCCGAATCGAACTCGGCTGAAACGCTGTCCCTGAGAGAGTCGCCCGCGCCAGGGCTGATAGGGAGGTATTTTCTTACCTGGGTGAGTGGCGGTGGCTGCTCTTACAGAGAGGGATTTGCAAGGGGGGGGGACGGATGAGGAGGAGGGAAAGGGGTGGGAAGTGCGGGTGCGTTTTGTCTTGAAACGCTCGCCATTTTGTGGGGGAGGAAGATCGTCGTTTGCATTTCCGCTCTCATTCCTCTCCGCGTTCCGTTTCCCTTTTAAACCGCTCTCGCTCCTCGTGAATATTGAATTGCATCTCCAATGGATCTCTCTCTTTTTATCGGGTTTGGTATGTGTGTGAGTGTGTGCCAGGAGAAGAGAGGAGAGAGGTTTTGGTGGTACACAAGTATGAAGTCAACGTAATGCGCTTCTCGGAGAATTTAGGTAGTTTGAGCGAAATATCATTTTACTTAGATATCAATAAATTTGGTCTCATTTTAAAGAAAAATATCTCACCCTTCTAATGACACCAAAAATTCAACCCCTTACCACATTTCTTTAGGACATATTTTCCATAAAATACCAGCCCTTTTATATGGGAAATGGTACGTGTATGCACTCCAGAGAGGCATTATTTACAAAATGAGGTATTTCTAACACTTAGATGTCGCCGTGTCCTGTTTTGTCATCCCGTAGGGTATCGGCTCTTTTCAGTCTTCATGATCAATAGGGATCAATAGATATCAATGATGATAGGGATCTATCTCGCCCGGACTACCTTAAGGTGGCTCCGGCCTTGGACTCAAAACAAATGCCAACTGACTCATTTTTTTGATAAAATTGGCGGACAAATCCCTTCTTTCGCAGCTGAAATGGGTTCATTTTTGGAGACCATGATTAAGGTAGGTGCACAGTGTAAAGGCCATTCCTCAAATATAACTTCTTAGTGACCGTTCCTTTCAAGTCATAGGCGCTGACTGCATTTGTATGGAGCTACTTTTATGATTTGACTTTAATTATGGCAGAAAATTAATAACGTACAAAAATTGGTGATAAGATTCCTACATTGTTATTCAATTTCCCAGGGATTATAGTTTCTTATAAAGGGTTTCAATGAATATTCTTAATATGGTTTCCTCGTTCAATTGACGAGTTTTTGCTGTAACTCGTGCGATCTCCACGAGAGCTTATGCTTAGCATTCTCAACTTTTAATCCAATCCATGACAATCCTTTGACGATTCGTGGTAAAAACTCCATTTTCCATTTTCCGATTTCTTACCATTCTGTTCGCAAATTCTGTACTGCTGTCACCCATATAATTTTTTCTCGTTCTATAACTTTATTTTTAATGTTACTTCTCAAATCATGGCTTCTGTTATGTTGAACCATAAACAGTGTTAAATGTGTTGTTGGTGGGTTGAAAGTAAGAGAGGACTCCATAGCATTAATTTCGCCCTGAATAATGATAACAATAAATAAATAAACTGTCTATCGGATTTTGTATGCGATTGTGGCAAACCCCTTTTACAGTCGTCTACCCTTTCATATCCTTGGGAGACTTCTATTTTAAGAGCTCATGCGATCGATCAGCTCCGATAGTAGCGACGCTCCGTGGGTGCGCTGGGAAAGGAGGCAGGCGAGGGTAACTTGCAGTCGATTATGCACTCGATTTTAAGGCTTGTTCGCACCAGGCACTAGTAGTGATTTCATTGAGTCCCGAGTAAT
Organism: Ceriagrion tenellum; assembly: GCA_963169105.1. NCBI lineage: Eukaryota > Metazoa > Arthropoda > Insecta > Odonata > Coenagrionidae > Ceriagrion > Ceriagrion tenellum. The sequence continues at coordinate 175,037,488 of OY720633.1, forward strand.
TTAATAAACTAAATGTGTCTGAACAACAATAATTTAGTCGAGTGGATTAGCAAGTTATTTAGTCGAGTCGATCCATTTCGTTTTATTTTTGTCCGGCCATTAGAGACCCCCACCACGCGTCACTGATCACTCGTTCATCAGCCAAACAAGTCCGAACCTGTCGTTTTAGTCGAGTTAGTTTGCTGCCGCAAGCATGTTCCGCTGGAGCGAAGAAACAACTTTAAAATTTGTTTCTAAAGATGTACAACATGAGTGCTTGTGGAATGTTAAGTCCCTACATTACAGAAATAAGCAAATGAAGCAATCTGAATACATGGATTTGGAAAATACAATGAACATGCCTGGACTTCATCTACATCTACGAAATACCGTGCAAGCCACCGTTAAGGCGTGTGACACAGGGTGATTCCACACCAGGCATGCAGTACTACTCATCCCAGAATAAATCAGAACCGCGCACGTTACCTCGGATGCCAGACGCAGACCAAACGCAGTCAGGATAATAGTGCGCAATCAGACCAGAAACTAAGATAGTGATACGGAGAAGTACATGCTACCATGCAATACACTACTAAAGATACAACTACTGGTTAGTATTATTAATGCGACTGATAAATAGCACTACAAGGTACTATGACATACAGGAGTATATCATGCCGGAGATTAAAGGCGAGGTTAATAGCTAATAATCATGTTCAGATATTTAGCATAACTGAAAAAATCTAATTACCTAGTTATAGGAATAGTATCCAAGAACTGTTCCATCGCTACTATTAAGGTGCCTTATTGTATATACGTGGAAAAAATGATATCTATCTAAATCTATCGGTTCTGCAGTCTATTTCCTTAATCAAATGCCAGTGATCGTCTGATGAATGAGAGCGGATCGAAATGGAGGCTACAACCCAGCAAAAAAAAACGAGATTAATACCTTACAAGACGAACTCCTGATACGCAAAGCAACACCTTAAAAACAAAATGACTGGGAAGTTCATCATTGGGCTCTCATAAGTTCCCGGCGCAGACTGACGCGGCAGGGAGGGGAGGTAGAAATGGAGGGGGTGATGGAAAATACGGAGGGGAAGAGAGAAAATGGGGCATAGGAAATAAAAAAATTCGCGAAAAATGCACGAGGCACTTACACGCAAGCAAAGAAGTCAAAATCACCCATCGCTACGACTTTTGCAGGATCACTATCCAGCGGTCTCAATGTGAAACGAGTCAAAATAGGACGGCAAGTGACAATGAGTTATCCCACTCCCTGACACGCTGGAGTCCTCAGCTAAGGGTTTTACGGTCCATCACTGAAAAGTCTGTTTTCGAACTACGAACCGTGCAGACTTCCCTTGGTAACTAGAACGCTTTAGCTGACGTGGCGGAGATGGCGTGACCACTGACGCAAGAAGGGTGAATATTCTCTAGATGCGTAGTGAAGAAACCGAGTGAATGAAAAAGCAGTCTTCTTATGCTTCGCCCCCTGCCGAAGACCCTTGTGGTTGCTTGCAGGGTAATAAGTAGTTTTAGATGTTAAGTCAGAATGTTCGGGTGTTGGTAATTGGTAATACATGGAAAATAGAAGTGAAGAAGCTTTCAAAAGGATCCTGCTTTATCATTCGAACATATACTTGGGTGATATTTATAAATTTTAATGCAAAAAAATGTATGAACACGCTTCACGCTCGAGGATTTTCCAGAGGGAATCTACTGCTGAGGTATTTGTTAGCAAATAGTTCTGAAAATAACAAGGGTTTTGTAGATATTCCGCACTTATATACTGTATTGAACCCACAATTTTTGTTTCCCTCGCACTCAATGGAAAATATACACTCGTTGAAAGATTTTTGGTCATATGAAAAGTACTCTCAGGCAGGTATAATTTCATCCGCAGCATTGGTTTTCACTAACGAACATTCTTCTTCTTCTTCAGTGTTCAACCCTGGGGTTGGTTTGCAGCAGTACGCCATTCCTCTCTGCTGCTTTTCTCTTCATTTCTGTGTATGTGGTACAACCTATATCATTCACAATCTGCTGCATGAATGACATCCTTGGTCGTCCCCGGCGATTCCTTCTCTCTATAGCTCCTTCTGCTATTGTTCTAACGATTTAGTCGTGTCTAAGAATGTGCCTTACAAGTTTGTCTCTTCTTGTTTGGATATGTCTCCACAGGGATCTGGTTTCCTGAACTCTTCTCAGTACCTCTTCATTCGTGACTATCTTTCCAGCTGAGCTTCAACATCCTTCTGTGGAGCCACATCTCCAGGGCTTCTAGTCGCCTTCTCTCTAGTTGTCTTACTATCCATGTTTCGCTCCCGTATAGGGCCACACTCCAAACAAATGCTTTCATCATCTGTTTCCTTATTTCCAAACTAATGTTTTTGCTGGTAAGTAGGTTCTTTCTTAGATAGAATGCAATTTTGGCCTGATGTATCCTCCTCACAATTTCTTTCTGGCTTCTACCATCCCTTGTTATTCTGCTTCCCAAGTAGGAAAATTCCTCTATTACTTCTAGCTTCTCTCCTCCAATTCTCATTTTTGGAGGTTCATATTGTTATTCATTACTGCAAACCATCATCTTGGTTTTGCGTTTGTTTATTCTCATGCCATACTGTTTACAGAAAATCCTACCCATTGTGTTGAGCATCCTTTCTAGATCTTCTTTGGTCTCTGTGATCACAGCAATATCATCTGCATAACGCAGCATATCTATCTTCTGTCCATTAATTTTAATCCCCAACTCAGTAGTTTCGCAAACTTGGTCTATAGCTTCCTGGATGTAAGCATTGAATATAAGAGGAGAGAGAGCACATCCTTGTCTCACGCCTTTTCTAACTTTTGCTTCTTGCTTTTGATGAAAATTCCTTATCACAACCATTTCGTTCTTATATAACCTGAGTATCACCCGCATGTCTTTATATTTTAGGGCTGCTTTCTTCAGCACTCTGAACATCTCTTTCCAGATAACATTGTCAAATGCCTTTTCCAGGTCAATGAAGGCAATATAAGTAGTTTTATTTCTCTGCATTTGTTTTTCAATAAGAAGCCTCAATGCCGCCAGAATCGCCTCTCTTGTTCCTGATCCTCTTCTGAATCCAAATTGATCTTCACTCAGCATATCCTCTACCTTTCCTTCAATTCTCCTCAGGATTATCTTTATGAGGATTTTCGACGCATGAGATATTAGGCTTAAGATTCGGTACTGTTCGCATTTTGTAGCTACCACCTTCTTCGGTATAGGAACCATGATGCATTTCTGGAAGTCGGTTGGTATCTGTCCTGTGTCATACATAGCCCTAATCATTTTCAGCAGCATTGTTTCCATATTTTCACCAGCATTCTAGATTACTTCTGAAGGAATCTCATCAATACCCGTTGCTTTGTTCTCCTGTAGGTCTTTAAGGGCTTTGTCGAATTCTTCAAGCAGGAGGTCGTCTCCTTTGTCACCTTCGTTAACTTCCTCTTCCTTTCCTATTACATCCTCTGATAGAGATGGTCCGTCATACAATTCCTCAATGTACTCTTTCCACCTCTTCCCCACGTCTTCACAAAAAACAGCATTTTCCCCTCTTTATCTTCTATTGTGCCCGGTATTGTTGTTTTCCGTCTGTTAAAAAATTTGTTTGCTGTCCTGTAGGCTATATCAGTTTTTCCTTTCTGCATATTTTCTTTCACTTCCCTGCACATTTCCTGAAGAAAACCTTCTTTTGCTTTCCTAGCTTCTCTGTTGACTAAGTTCCTCAGTATTCTGTATTCAGCTTTTCCTTGTTCATCAGTGGCGTTTTTGTATAGTCTTCTGTTTTCGATAAGCTGAATAACATCTGCTGTGGTCCATTTCATTTTGTTGTTGGATATAGTTTTCCCCACTATCTTTTCTGCTGCTTTGTATATACCGGATTTAATTTGCCCCCATTCTTCTTTTACGCTGCCATGTTGGAAGTTTTTCGCAAGATCGTCCGTTTCCTGTGCGTACTGTCTGGCGAGTCCCTCAGTTTTCAGTTTTTCTATTTCCCATTTCTGTTTTATCTCCTTTCTCTTAAGACATTTAAATCTGAGTGAGCTTTTCATCACGACCAGGTTGTGGTCGCTATCTATGTCTGCAGATGGGTAGCTCCTGCAGTCTTTCACTTGGTTCCTAAAACGTGATTTCACTAAAATGTAATCGACCTGTTGTCTTCTTAAGTCTCCTGGGGCCTTCCAAGTGTATCTTCTTACATTCGAAATCTTCTACGAACATTAGAATTGTTAATTACGCCTAGCATCTGTGAGGTTTCATAGCATTCACTGTAGAAGGGGGAATTAACCTTTAGTGTAAATATAATTTATTATTTACTTAATTATGTTAGTGCCAACGTATGTAACAGTTGAAGATCGTAGGTTTTTTGTTAGAAGTGTATCATAAAACCTAAGATACTGTTACGAGATGTTGCCTATTGGCAAGAACACACTTAAATGGCTTTTTGTACATAAAGACTACGGTGGCTCAAATGAAAAGGACTTGGTGGGAAGGAAATAAAATTGAAAATTAATAACATCAGGTAAGTGCATACTTTTATCATTTTATTACAAATGGAATCTACGTTGTACAATAGGCTTAAATCAGCAATGCAAAATGCTAATGTTATTAACCATCAATGATTAGAGCAGACACAACACTTATAATAAGACTTAACCTAACGATGTTATAAAAATGATTCCCTTAGCAAATAAATGTTTCTAAATTTCTGGTTTATTTAATCTTACCTTGATGAATTCCTATAATGGTTCCTAGATTGCTTCACAGACTTCTGTGATGAATTCGAAACTAGTTGATTTTCCGAGTCGAAATATATGCGTGAGTGTCCTTAAACTACATTCAGTAGCCAGAAAGTACATAGAGAGTTGCCTGCAATTTTATAACTGCCTGAATTGCTCTTCTTAAATACTTATCTTCACGCTGAATTTTCAAATGCATTTTCACTATCGGAAAATTTACACAACTTTCAGACAGATCTGCCTCCCCGAGTTGACTGGCCCGCCGACAAGGTGACCAAGACTGATAAACACTCTCAGGCAAGAGGCCTCGCGCGGGAAAAACACGTGACGGTGTTTGACGGAGCTCGAAGTTGCATGTGATCCCATGCGCAAGGTCGGGGGCAGGGATTCCAATCCGATCGTCGACTGTCGTGTTCGGCCTCCTCTAGCTTTTCATTGCGAAGGACTACTTAACGCCGGGTCATCAACCCTCTCACTTTCGTACGCATTAAAATTCTTTCAATCTCTCATCATGCCCGATGAAATCAGTCGTGCTCTTTTTACAACCGCCCCCTTGCCTCAACGCACATGAATTTTCTTGTGTTTAAATCATGAACTGGACGCAAAAAATCCTCTTACAAGAACGCCAAGTTTTCACCCACTCTCTCAAATGCATTCCGTCTCACTCAAGCTCAGTTGGTCATGTCGTCAAGCAGAACTATTCTATCACTAGAGTAACATTCATTCCATACCCCTATCAGTTTTACCAAAAATCACCTTTCATCCATTGATACATAACTGTCACAATCAAAACAATTCCAGTGTCTACCTACATGTTCACTTTCGACTGTTCGTTGAGTCACCGAGTCTGACAATGCGATATAGTCCCGCGGTCTGACACACTTCCCTGGGATAGAGTATCTCTGTCCAGATTTCGCGATTCACGGAGCCTTCGAATAACAATAAACGTCACGAAGCGCATCACGCTCACATTTCTCAGGATTTAAGATGCTCATTGTCGCAACCATCTCTTGGTATTTTACATATTGGTCGGGAGGAATTTGCACAGTGTCTCACTAGACTCCCTCAGCTCAGGGCCGCATTCGAAGCTATTTACTCACAAATACCTATTGGCCCGCGAAAGAAGTTCTTTTCTAGAAGTCTGTCCCTCGAAGAGTGCGCTTAATCGTTTCCTCGCTGCGGGCTTTTGAAGGTCATGCGCTGACGCTAGTGAGATTATTGGTCCCTTCAGTGTGCACCCAGTACGAATGTGTACAAAGTGAAGTGTCTCTCAAGAATTGTATTCTATATTCGCATTACATATGGTGTTAATGGCATCGGGTATTTGTTGAGTTGAACAAAGTGCTGAAATAAAAAGATGTTCGACGAGTCCGTTTGCCATGAGTATTTGTCTTTTGTGCCACAAATTAACCCGCAACGCCATCCGTATAAGCTGCTCTAAGTGTCAAAGAAAGTTTCATGGAAATTGTGGAGGAAACCCCTTAACGAAGGATAATATTGATGGAATCATGGAAAGCAAGCAGACTTGGAAGTGTACAGAATGCTACTCTTGTAATGAGGTGGTACTGAACGAAGATGTACTTTCAGGAGAGGCTGATAGAAGATCGTGTGAAAGTGGATCCTATTTGGACATATATCGTCTCTTCCAGGATTCGAAAGAAAACTTAAAAGCGACGGAGAAAAGATTGGGGAATTCGATAGATAGATTTTATGTGAGGCTTGATGACAACGTCAAAATTATTGAAATGCAAGGCAAGCAATTGGAACAATGTTTTGAGCGTATTGAAACTTTAAATTGCGAGAATTTAGTGCTCAAAAAGAAATAAAATGATTACTTAGATCATTCTAATGAATTGGAGTAAAATATCCGTGCCAATAATATTGAAATTGATGGGGTAACCTCCACTTCAAATGAAAATATTTACCAAGTTGTAAGTAAAATTGGTGCGGATCCTGGTATTCCATTGAATGTTAATTGTATAGATTACTGCTACCGATCAAAGCCTAAATGTAATGGTGAATCAGGAGGCATTTACGTACGGTCCAACAGCCAGAAGGTTAAAGAAGACTTCTTTCATAAACGGAGAGTGAAAAAGAATTTTTCCACCCGGCATTTGACATTCTTGACTGACCCTTCTGCTGATAAACCTATCCATATCAACGAGGCACTCTGCCCAGGTAAAGTCCTTAATGCAGCTCGCGAAGTGAAGAGGTCTAATCAGTACGCATATTTTTGGATTCGGGGTGGAAAAACTCATGAGAAAAGCAGAAGGTCAATCAATTGTTGTTTTGACAAGCTTGAATGATTTGAGTAAATTATAACCCAAAATCAAGGCATAAGTATGTCTTTTAGTCCTGACATTATTTCCGCTGGAGAAGCTACCATTATCCATCAAAATATACGTAGCTTGAGAAGTAATTTTCATCCATTTTTACTTCATCTTAATGCGTTCAAATGTACACCAATGATTGTGGTATTTTCTGAGGTTTGGGTAAGTGATTTTGAAGTTAAGTTTTACCAATCGATGGCTATAAATGTATCGCAAAATGCAGTGATAATACTCGCGCAAAAGGTGTAATTGTATATGTTAAAGATAATGTGCAATGTTCTCACATACCTTTAGAGTTGGTATCTGCCGATTATGTGTTGCTATCTCTAAAATTATGATCTATAGATTTGTATTTGTTAAGTGTGTATAGAAATTTAAATTTACCAATACCTCAGTTCTGTAATGAAATCAAATCATTGTTAAAATCCTTGAAAGATAATCTGATAATAATTGGTGACATGAATGTGAATGTATTGGTTAAAAACGTATACACTAATATATACTATAATGTAATGAATTTCTATGGTTTGACTAGTGTAATTGATGAACCAACTAGAGTGACCAAGACTTCATCTACGTGCATAGATCATGTTTTGGTTAGATTTTTTAATTCGTATAAATTTAATCTCACAGCTAACGTCCCACATTTAGGGATCACTGATCACTCTATGGTCTCCTTAAATATTGTCACTAATTATAGAATGGGCATGCCTGCAAATAATTCTGTGAGTGCTACTTCTACTGCTAAAGTAAATCCTGATATTTTAGAGAGTTTGTAAAAAATGCAGATTGGTCGGTTGCATATGAGAAAAACGGTGCTTCTCAGGCGTGTGAATCAATGCTAAAATTACTTCAAAAGTGTATCGAGTTATCTGAAGGTGCAAATCATTGGATCCTAAAACAAGTTAAATTAAAACCATGGATTACAAACGAGCTGTTACGTACTATACATAGGGAAAAATATTTACTAAAAAAGAGTAGACAGCATCCTAATAACCAAAATCTAAGGTTGGAATTTGTAAAAGTTGGAAACAATGTTTGAAAAGTATTTTTAAAAGTATAAATAGCCTGAGAAATGCCTGAAACAATTATTATATTGAAAAATTCCAAAGTTTCAGTGGTAATATAAAGAAGCAATGGGGATTACTTAAAGAAATGACCGGTGAAATCACCGCAAAACACGAGGATGTTACTCTGAATATTGATGGTGATATTATAAAAAATACTAATATATTGGTGGAGGAGTTTAATAATTATTTTGTCACTGTTTATGACTCTGGTGAATTATATCATGATGTTGTTTCCGACTCACCAGCTGGATGGATGTTGGTGGATGTAATGAAGTATTTGGGTGTATCACTAGAAAGTAGATTGAATTGGCATAAACATATTTACGATGTACAGAATAATTAAGATTTGCACTGCATAAATTTTTTTTTATTCGGAATAAATGTCATTTATGTAAATTAATTGATGGAAGTGCAGTTAATTATTATTTTTCACAAAAGAAAATATATATAGCTTAAATCCTGATACTATATTTCTGAAACCGTTCATTAACGTGCTGTGAAATGGCAGTTGTATATAGACATCATTAAATGGACAGGTGCTATTAATGCATCGCTGCTAAGTACTGGGTATAATTTCTTCCACTTCTTCCTGGCCTCTACCGTAGCTTTGATGACCAACTTTAACCAACCAATCTCCATGATATTTTAGTTTTCATTCAAAAGCATATGCAATTCATGTAGAAGATTGAAAGAGAAAAATTGAACATGAAAATTAGTATATTAAAATTGTCGATTCAGATCGAAGTTCTATTATAAAGTTTTCATGTTAGCCCTTATTAAGTATGCTGTATTGAAAGGAATATCTATCGTAGAAAAGCCATCAAATAAAGTGATGTTGAACTTGCAGTGGCTCCACGTTCCTTTCTTTTCACTGACTATAGTATTTTGAAATGTCGTTAATTACCGGATGAGATATAATATGATTTGTACTAGAACTGTCAGGTATCCTTACCTCATGAAATTCATTTCGAGAATTCCATAATATTTTTCTTTGAGTGCATGTAGCACGCAGACTTGAGAGCTTTCATTGGTTTTGTAAGGATGATGCATTCATTTTTCGATACTTAAAAGAGTATCATAATGTACAAACCCCCTTGCTTGCTAACAGCAAACACCCATTTACTCGTTTATATATATAAAGCTACAAAACTGACTGACTGACTGACTAATCAAAATTCCTGGGGCATTTCTAAACGAGCTCGGTGGGTGAAATTTTCAGGGTAGAGTTAGAATCATGTTTAGAGTTGGGAAAAAATCGAAAAAGTTACAAAAGTCGATTAGGCTTCGAGATATTGCAATCGATAGCTTTACATATATGAGTTAAGTATCCTAAGTGCATGTTATTTAGTCTTCTTTATACCATTTTTTCGCACTGCAAAGTACCTACTGGGTATAATTTCTTCACCTTTTTCCTAGCCTGAACTGGATTGAACAGTATTAGGGAAAGGGAATCCCCTTGTTTAACTCCTCTTTTTGGATGGATCCAATCAGATATCCATTTTCCGTGTTCAATCGTCGTTTTACTACCCTCATAGATAAAGTTGACGTAGTTGATGAAGGGTGGTGGGACTCCTTTGGCCTCAAGCGTTTTAATAATAGAACTGTGTGAAACGGAGTCAACAGCTTTAAAAATATCTAGTGAGGCCATAAATAAGGGTAGATGATTCAGTCGTCTATATCTGGGTATTAAATCTAAGAGAAATGTGTTTTCAGAGCAGCCATTTGCGTTTATGAATGCCCTTTGGCGTTTATCTAATTTGATCTTTCTAAGCTTGTTACTTAGGCCTTTATGAAACATCCTTATTATTACTGATGATATGCTAATCGGTCGAAATTGTTCTGGGGTTTTGGCATCTCTGACCTTAGGTATCATAACAGTCCGTGCCTTTAGAAGCTCCTCTGGGGTCTTTCCATACCTCATGAAGATATTAAACACACACTGCATTATGGTGGGGGGTATTCCTTTTAGCTCCTTATAGGTAACCCCATCAGGCCCTGAGGCTGTACGGGAAGTAAGGTGTGCTTGTTTTATTTCACCATAAGTGATGGGATCCCATAGATCGTTATAAGAGGTTTTTCTCGGTGGAATGCCTAAGTTTCTCTCGGGGCTCATCCCCGTCATTACCTCTGTCCAGAAGGGGAGCATCAGATCTTTGGGAAGGCCGGGGGATTCTATCAGCATGTCCGTCTCAATGCGGTTCCAGCAGGAAGATCTGGACTTTTTCCAGAGATTATGAGCTATGGTGTATTCTCGTCATCTCCTCATTCTCCGGTTTTCTGGTCTTTTGGGGGTCGATTGATGGGTGCCCGTCTTCTTTCTTCCCCCTGGGAGAATTCTTCTAAGATAAAGAGTAATCTCTGCCATCACCTTCTTTCCTGTTAGGAGTGGTATCCTTCTGCTGATCATTTCCAGGAAATTAGATTCATGGCCTTTAATTTTTGATAGGTTTATCTGGATAATATAAATGTTAAATTATTCAGTCCAGTTGGGTCGAGTTTCTTCGACCTCCGGTTCCTTTGGTGTCGAAGGTTCACTTATTTCCTTTGCCCTATTTGAAATTGTTTCAATCCTATCTACGTGGACGCTAGGACGTCTTCTGATCTTTCTGATCGCTTCGACCGTTCTATCAGTGTGTACTTCGTGAAGTTTTTGGTTTATATTACTTTTCGTAGCCTTCCCAGGTTCTAATAAGTTGATTTCATGGTGAGCAAGGATGTATTTCTCCTCAAGGGTCCATTTCGCCCTTTTTGATATTTTATGAAGGTTTTTAACGTCGTGCCAATCCGGGTGCATCTTGTTCCCATGCACTTCGAGCCCTCGCCGGTTAGAGAAAGTGCGGTCACATCCGGGAAAATCACAAGGTACTAGGTTAGTTGCATTTCCATACTCGTCGTCCGATCGGTGCAATGGTCGTTCCGGGCCTGTGGGCCCTTCGGGTATGTCCTGCCCTGATTTCGAGGCTTGTATAGTACTTGAACCAATGCTTAAAAGAACTAGCGGGGTGGTAGCCCGCAAGTCCTGTTATCGCCAGTGCCCCGTTACTTACCGTAATATGGTGTCCAGCCTGCACCGCGAGGAGGAGGGATTGACTTGAGCGGGTGGAGATCTCGGACCAAGTTGGTCAATGTCTTCTTAATTCCACCCGCCCCTTGCAGGCCCTTGAAGCCCGTGAAGTATACTCTGCGTGAGGAACAGAATTTTGTTCAGACATAGCATCTTAAGCAAATTACCTACTTACACGTTTATGTGCTCCTTGCAGGGAGAAATAATGAACAACATTTGGAATGAGAAATACACCGTTGAGTGCGATGATTCTCTTTGTGTGAATTTGCCACGTTGACTAAGCCGTTGGCCCTGGACGGTCGCACCTGCAACTACGAATATATATTATGGATTTAAATGTTAGGAATCGTTGCCTAGGCTACGTGTTGCCTCAATTTCCACTTTTAGTTCACCCAGTCCGTGGCGCCACTTCAAAAAACGTCTTTTCAGATGAATCGTAAATAGACGTAGTTAAATTTCGTAAACGTGAGACACTGGTGAACATTCAACAACAAACGAGGATATATAAATTACTTGATGCTTTGGATAATATCTTGCTATTTTTGTGACCTAAAAGTTAATTTGTAAATGCTAGAGAGGAAATATCTATTATCTACAGGACATGTGTAAGAGGTTTATGAAACGTCCTTCGTGTGCCGACGACGATGTTTGCCAGACTCTGATTCTAATTTAAATGCATTAAGCCCGTTCGACTTAAATAAATAATTTGGAATGTCTTGTTTGAACAGAACTTGTTCGCATCAGGCTGCAAAACAGGGTATACGTCTACGAGGACCCAAAAAAGGAGACATGGATTGAAAAATAAGAATCTGTCCAAGGCGGCGTTAAGTGCATTCCTTTCTACCTACACTGTAACGACGGCCATTGGGAATACTCATGAAGATACCACATTAAAACGATATTAACAAACTGAATAGATAATTACGCCCCGCGTGTAGTACTACATTTTTTATTCACTGCATTATGATTACTTGTAAGTAAGACCAGTAAGACTGTATTTACATTTGAACTTCCGTCTTTCATCACTAGGCGGCACCACATTCCAAAAAGTAGTTTGTTTACGGAATTATAGACAACATTTTTTGGCGACGAGGTAACAATCCATTATATATATTCATCCTGCAACAGCGACCTCACATAGACATGTAGCAAACGACGCATGTCCGCCCTTCCTTTCTTCATTCCATCCAAAGTAATCCTCTTTTTAAGTTGCCTGTTTGCAGGACTCTGTGGTGACCTAGGAAGCCGAATCTTCTCCGGTAGATGGGTCGTGACAAAAAACATTAGGAAAATAGAAAGCAACTGCAAAGAACTACTTGACTGTCTGTCTTCAGCTCATATTTTTAAAATGTGACCTCTATGAAAAAGCAGCTGTTTCTGTGAAGGAGATCCATTCTGGACACTTTCAATTGGAATAATCAGAGTAACCGAAGGCAAGAATTCTGAAATATTAGTGAGCGTCTTTCTTCCCAGTGAGTGGCAGCGCTCCTTTGCACGAGTGAAGTCGCTTTTCCTTCTCCCTCCTCTCATTCTTTCATCCTCTCTCTCTTTAATACACTTTCTTTTGCACTCTATTTCTTCTCTCCTTCCTTTCCCAACTTTTGGACAGTCCTCTGCGTGGATTTTGGACAGTTTTTCGTCCGCTTGATCACTGCTTCCACCTTTAGGAGCGAAGTCGTGGGAAAATGCTGAATGTCTTCTTTGGAAATCTATGAGTCCTTGCTATATAAATGCTTCCGAAATCAGTTTTCCTCCAATTCCATTTTGCGATTCCGATATTCCCCTTACTCTATTCATGGCAGTGCACGCCCTTCGTCCTCCCTTAAGGCGACCGCCACTCCCCCCCCCCCAAAACTCCCGCGTCCCAATTCTTTCGACGAACCGAAAAACCGATTTCGGATAACAAGCGGGATCCGTAATCCGCAATCGAGGGCGCGCGAGGGCGAGGCGAGGTGGGAATCCAATCATATTCGTCGCCCTTCCACCCCTCCCCACCCCCGTATCTCTCTCTCTCAAGGCCCCCAAACCCTCACCACCCCCCCCATCCCTCCCTTCACTGCCCTCTGATTAATTAATGAACTCTTTTCTACGCACTCAGCTCCCGCCACTGCCACTAAAACCCTGCCTTCCTCCCCTCAGTCCTCCCCCCCCCCAATCCTGATCCAACCACGTGGCCGCCTCCTCCCCAACCTTATATCGCTCAAAATCGCTCACCCCGAACATGGGACCGTAATAGCTGCAAAACATCAAATCTAAGGAATTCTGACTCTCTCTAGGTGGAGTGGGCTATACTTGTGTATCTGGTTTGACCGTGCTTTGTCCTCCTGGCTACTTTTTGATCTGCGGCTAGTGGCCCGAGGGAACGTGCGAGGTCCTGAATTGGACTGGAATAAGTGACTGGTGTATAATCACCCGGCGCCATACATCCTAGTGGTGCCCCGCACTGCACAATGTAGATGAAGATGTATAGCCGCTGAAAATTATGCCAATGCGGAAGCTTACCCTCACTTCGAATGAGACATCTTTTCGCTTAGAATTCATTAAATGTGAAATCATTTTAAAGAAATAATCTCACATTTCCAAAAAATCCAAAGTATACCGAACTACTTTTACTAACTTACTCACCTCGCTGTTTATCGAGATATTCGCCGAAAACGGTCGTTTTTAAGCGAAACGAAGCGCGTTTGCGATCCAGAGAGGCTTGTGAAAAAATGAGGAACTTAGGACGCCTAAATATCTCTCGTTATTAATTTCTCAAAGTTTTGTTTGTAAGTTTTTATAGGTATTTTCAATCATAAATCAACCACATAGTGCAGTGAATTTTAAAGATCTAAAAAAATCTTCCGTTGCAAAGGCGTCTTCACCGTTCGTCGAGAGAACAAGTTAATGACTTATATAAATATGTTATATTTCACTACTTATAACTTATATTCTATCATAATAAGTACTGAGCACGTAGATCGTCATTTATCCTGCGCTATTTATTCCATGCATCATGGATCAAAAAATGAAATTCGAACACGTTCTTCGGGAAAAGTCTCGCTCGAACAACCTCCAAGGAGAGACTCCCAGTATCGAGGAACAGAGAATGAAAACGACTGGAAAATGATGGAGAATAAAGTGTATCCGTGGAGTGTGCATTCCGACGTAGGTTTCCCTAGTGTACAGAACACTTCAAAAGGTGGATTCCGTCATTCACATGGATGTTTAGCTTCCCTGGCATATTTTGGTCAAGTTAAGAGTTTTAGTTTCGTCTAATTTTAATTAAGTTCTTGAAGGGTTCTGCCGAAGGCGATCTATTTCTCTTCCGTTTCTCCAGTGTATATTTCCATCTCCAGTCTCCTTTCTCGTCTCCCGTGAGACGCCAATCACCTCTGGACAATCAAACACTACTTCACGCTTCCTTTTTTCTTCAGGTACCGCTTCCGAAATGGCATTCCCAATTTCTCTTTATGCAACCGTTTTTTTCATCATGAATGATTTCTTCGCATGAGCTATTCTTCTTTGATATTCATTGAGCTCATCATCTCCCATGTTGTACAGTTTCTCGGGTGTGCGGAGTATCATACTTGTTCTAGCACATCTCCTTCGAACATTATGTCCAAAGTCAACGTCTCCCTTACGCATAATTTGAATTTATTTTTCACCGCATTAATTTTCATGTTGCATCATTGTTTTAGTACCAAGACTGTTCGTTCTGAACATCTGGCTTCTTTGCTATGACTGCAATACCGTCAGTAAAACGCAGTTGGTTGATTTCGCATCCACTCACTGTAATGCTGTCCATTCTCATTTCTTGTGTGTCTTCCATTCACTCTGACGCACCAATCAAATCGCAGCGCAACACCGCTCTGGCCTTCCATTCGTCGTACAAACCCTCCGCTGCGCACAGAGCCCCTCCAAACAGATGCCTTCTTGATGGTGAATGGACGCATATATCGCTTCGACATGCCGTCTAACTGTGCGAAATGTGGTCAAACTGTTAAGGTAGTCCGGGGGAGATAGTTTCCTAGTCATAATAGAGACCATATTCGAATTATACGTTTTGATTTCACCAGCTGTAAGACACATCAATTAAATATAGCATTATTAATGGTGCAATTATATGACAGAAAATTTTAAGTAATTAAATGAAAATATCTAAAAAAGTCTTTAACTTGACTCATTTTTTTCGCGCGGTGCGTTTGAAACTCCTTCAAAACGGAAGGTTTTTTGTGATACCCAGGAACCTACTGAGGTGACAATATGATTAATTTTCAAATACAGTTGAGAAAGCATACAAACTACACATTGTTAGTTTTTTGACGACATCTAAGTGTTAGAAATACGTCATTTTGTAAATAATGTCTCTCTGGAGTGCATACACGTACTATTTTCCATGTAAAAGGGCTGATATTTTTTGGGAAAATATTTCCGAAAGTAATGTGGTAAGGAGTAGAATTTTTGGTGTCATTGGATAAGTGAAATATTTTTCTTTAAAATGAGACCAAATTCATTGATTTCTAAGTAAAATGATTTTTCGCTCGGACTACCTTAAGCATGGCAAAGCGATCGTTTCCTGCGGTGATTTTCATGAGCAATTCCACCTCGCCTACTCATCATTAACCGAAGAAGACCAAAAAACCCTGATCAGACGGACCTGACCCTGACGGAGGATCTTCAGCGGCCATGGCACTGTGCCTCGTGTTTGGCGCAGGGGCGTTCTACCCGAGGCGATAGCACTCCTGTGAAGAGCAGAGGCAGCTTGGCTGGTGCAGAACCTGCAGCCGCGGCGCTAAATGAAATCTTAGCCCGAATTAAGTGCCTGCAGGACGAGCAGGGTGAGACTAAGAAGTTCACTGCTCTGGTGTCATGAATCTATTAGTGAACTAAATAAGTCCCTTAGTAAGATAAATAGTGCTATAACAACCCTTAGTGAAAAGCTGAAAGCTAGAGAATGCAATCGGTGATTTTTGTCAACTGCAAAAACACGTATCGGAACTTGAACAACACGTAAATCAAACGGAGAAGGAAACGAAGAGAAATTTTGTTAAGATTTAGAGAGTTCCACTGAAAGAAGGTGAGCTCCATAGTACCGGTATCCATCAGATAGGCTTGGTAATAGGAGTAACAGTGGATTTCTCAGACATTGACCACGCGTACCGTGTGGGAACTCGCAATGACTCGGATCGGCCCTCCATCATTGTCCTTCGTTTCTCGAGGCAAGTCACAGCTAGCGAGTTCATAATCCGACGGAGATTAAAACGAGACTGAGCACGAGAGACGATGGGTTGGGCAACGTCCCCAGTCAGCCGATTTGCGTAAATGAGGCACTTACGGAGTTCAGTAGGAAACTTTACGCTAAAGCCGAGAACTTAAAAGAGTAGAGAAGTCCAAGTACCTTTGGATTAGGGGAGCTAAAATCGATACGAGAATACGTGGCCGGAGGGAAAGAAGTGCAATTACTTGTTTTGAAGACTTCCGCAAGTTCACTTAAATATCTGACCCAAAATAACCGTTAAAATTGTGCCACTGTCATTATTCAGACAAATCGACGAATTCCGGGACTGCTTCTCCAATCGAACCCTTTCACGTCATCGCTGTTTCTGAAATTTGGCTCAATGAAAATATCTCCTCGAGCTCCATTGAACCAATTAATTGTAACATATTATGTAATGATAGATAAGGAAGAGTTGATGGTGGTGTTTGCGTATATCTTCATGAAAGCTTACCCTATAAATTGCTGTTAAAGTCTGATGGCACCCCGTTCAGACCAGAATATTTGCTCATTGAAGTAGCTAGAAAGGAGAGAAAAATATTTTTTGTACCGTGTATAGACCACCAAAAACAGATTACATGTCTGAAGGTTTTGAGCCCTCCCAGCACAATCTTCTTCCTAGTTATATAAATTTAATTTTGTGTGTAGACCTAAACATTGATATCTTGAAGAAAAAGTACGAAAGCACATATCTCAATGACTATTTACTATTTACTTGTAACCTGTTTCTCTTCCCTTATAAGCTTACCCACAATCTTGTGAACAGCAGCACTCTTCTAGATCTCTCCATCGTCGACGACTCGTCAATGGTTGAAGAGTATGAGCAGCACCCTGACCTATTCCTGTCCGAGCATGACCTTATTCATATTAACTATAGATTTTAACTACGTGCCCATAAGCAAAATGAAATGTGTTTTCGTAACTTCAAGAATTACGATTTGTCCAAATTTTCATCTGATTTAGTTGAAACTGACCTCATCAAATTTTTCAATGCTCATCTAGTGGATAAAAAAGGTGACATTTTCAACGCAATCGTCATTAAAATTGTGCGGAGTACATGCGCCAAGAAAATAAATTATGCCTAAACTTCATCCAGCCCCATGATAAACATCATAAATTATGATTTTAATGTCAATTAGGGATCGTCTTCGACGACATTTCCGAAGAATACTTCTCCCACGAGCAATGCAAAGTGATTCGTATTCAAGTATAACACGAAATTCGCACTGCCTAACAGAAATACTATATCGAGTGTTTTTTCTGAAAAATGGAACCCAAAATCCGATCGGCAGGAGCATAGGCGCCTTGGTTTTGGAAAGACTAGGCGTTCTCCACCCAGAAGAACTTCCCCCTGGATGATCTTAATAGCTATCTCCTTACACTTGCTTTCAAGGAGAACAATTCGATCAAACGCTCCGACGGCATCCATCCTACTCTTACTGATAACAGTCTCACTTCTATTGACTGTGCGTTATTCTCTGTTTTTGATAGAGAAAGACTTTTGATTCCTCACTACACCCTTGCAATCCTTTTAAGTCAAGTGAAAGATTTGAAATCGAACCCCATAGTTGACAGTGGAATCAGTGCCAAAATGCTCATAGCCATTCTCCCCGCTGTTCCAATGATTCTTGACATCTATAACTGCTCCCTTAATTACTCCATATTTCTACGTCGTGGATATTTGCTCTAGTTCGACCGTACTGGTAAGGATGAAAAGACAATAGTAAATTTCCACATTGTTTTAATAAGCACCGACCATAGTTTCGACACTTTATGTGTCATTCTCAAGGTCAAACCTGCTCTTTCCCTGACCTAGTGAACCATGGTCGATGCTCATTAAAACAGTGAAAATATACTTCTTTTGTATCTTTTCCTTCTTTCCAGTATGGATGTTGAATATTTTCACAAAGTTACACCTCAAACTCTTTCATACGTCAATTCAACCGATTATGAAAACAACTGAAAGAAATGTCTGACTTCCGACCATTTCTATGTTCTCTTTCCAAACCTCTCGAGCGCTTCGTACATACTGTTACAGCGCAACATCTTACGCGATGAAATTTCTTAGACTAGTATCAATCTGGTTTTCGTAAACACTATAGCACTAGGTTTGCTTTAATAAAGGTAATAGATGATATTCGCCGATCTATCGACGCAAGAAAGGTAACAGTTTTAGTACAATTCAATCTGAGCCAGGCCTTCGACTCTGTAGACCACTTTTCACTTGAATGTATGAGTCAACCCTTCTCTGGTATCGCTCCGGTGTCTCAAATCTCAACAAGCTGTAAAAGATGAAGACGATAATGTATCATTTTTCCAACCCGGCTTACGTGAAGTTCCACAGGGGCCTATTCTTGGGCCACTACTTTTCAGCATTTATATCAAGGAACTTACTAACGTAACAGCCCACTGCAAATATCATTCTAATGCTGACGATCTACAGATAAACCTTGAGTCCTACCCGTCGGAAATCAACCACGCTATCATGTTGGTCAACAAGGATATCCAATGTGACTGGCTGACTGAAAATCGATTAAAACTAAATCCCAACAAGGCAAGGTCAATAATCCTTGGAAACGCTCCCAGTGTACTTATACATTGCTCTCAAGTGGCCTCCCTAAAATAAATGTCTTAAATATCCCAATTGAGTACCCCAACACAGTCAAAAACCTAGGAGTTTATTTAAGCAGCACCTTAACCTGGCACGACCAGGTAAATGCCGTCTCAAATAGAGTCCATAGAACTCTATACAGAATTAAGTATTTCAGGCGACTAATCTAAAATTGCACCAGAGGTTGGTTCTAACCTTAATCTTTCTACATTTTGACTATTGGTCTGTCATTTACTCCGATATGAACAAAGAATTAAGAATTAAATTACAAAGACTCCAAAATTCCTGCTTAATTTCTAATATCCGTAATAATGAACACGTAACCCTTTACTACACAAAGCTGAATTGTCTAAAAGTAGAGCAGAGAAGAAATGTTTAAAAGGTCTTACAATTATTCAAAGTAGTCAAGTCGAAAAATCCATCATACTTACTTATATGAAAATTTTATATTCAATGCCCAAACGACTAAGAGATCAACCCGCATAACTAAAACATTTCATATCCCCAAATACCGCACAGCTAAATACGAATAATCATTCTACGTCTCCCCTTGTAAATTGCGGAACTCCCTGCCAAATTACATTATCAAATTATCCAGGAACATCTCACAGTTCAAAAGTAAATATTACTGATTATTTATTTCCGTCAGTTTTCTGAGCAACATATTTTTGAGTCGCAAATATTAAGCGATATTTATTATTTGTGTGTTATTTTCTTATTTGTCTTTGTTTTTTCGAAATCATGTTCCAAAGGTTGTTCCCACAACAATATGAGCTGTTCTTCTTGGTTTATGTTTTTTTTGTATTTATGTTTTGCATTAGTTGCCCCATGGTGGCTTGTTTTGAATTTATATTTCAGGGGACTTTGTT
This sequence comes from Ceriagrion tenellum, assembly GCA_963169105.1. Taxonomy (NCBI): domain Eukaryota; kingdom Metazoa; phylum Arthropoda; class Insecta; order Odonata; family Coenagrionidae; genus Ceriagrion; species Ceriagrion tenellum. The sequence goes on from OY720633.1 coordinate 175,057,438, forward strand.
CCCAGAACAATAAAGTTGTTTCTATTTCTATTTCAAACTGATCTCAAGCATAGTCGATATATAAGTTAAAATACAAAAGGACAAGGATTATGGCATATATATGGTCAAGTTTTTTACTGTCGGTAAAGATGTCAAACATGAAAATTATATAGCTTGTCACAACTCTGTGATAGTCAGCTTAATTTTTTTCATTATTTTGAACCAATTCAAGAAATTCAAACCGAAAATTCGGCCACGGTGGCTGCCCACTCACAAAATGCAACCTACCACCTGGTGACAAAACAACCCGCTAGAGCGCGCAGCATTCCATGCAACGTGTGCGCTTTAGGGTGCCATCTGATGTGTGTTCCGGTGTGCGTTGTGACTGCAACACCTGTTAATGTAAATCTCCCTTTGATGGCTTCTCGCAAGTACCCACTGGACAGTACCTTCCTGGCGCCCGATGTCTCAATGTATCGTAGCGGGTAAAAGGAGGATGTGGGAGGGGGGATGTGGGGAGGAGGAAGGAGAGCGGGGGGAGTGGGGTAAGGGGGGTTGTCGAGAGTGCGGATGGGACGCAAGGAGGTTAAGGGGTCCACTGAGTCAAAAAGGACTTTACAACTTTGGAATCATATAGAAATTTATTGAGATAACTTACAGAGTCGGTAGATGTGTCATTTTGTAGCAAACAACCTCAAGTTTGATTCACGTAGTGCATCAGTACTCCATTCCGCCACCAGCAGCGCCAGCGTAGTGAACAGTTAAAATGGCTGCATTCACTGGTGCGGAGCGTGCTCGCTGTGTGTTTTGGTTTCATGAAGCGAACTCTGCAACAACAGCTCAGCGTTAAATTCATACTGAATACGCTAAAGAACCTCCGAGTAGGCCAACACAATTCACTGTTGGCACAAGAACTTTGTGGAGACGGGTTGTCTTACACTGTGACATGATAAATCGCCAGGTCGCCCGTGTGTTGATTTTGTCGTCGTACAGGTTAGGGAGAGCTTTGCTTGCAGTCCACGGAAATCAAAGCGACGTGCGTCTCGCGAGACTGACATTCCACAAAAGACTATTTAGCGAGTACTGCGTGAACGTTTACACTTGAAAACATACAGATTCATCATGGTACAGCACATTAGTGATGCAGATAGGGTTGTTCGTGGGGAATTCTGCGCGGAAATGTTGCATCGGATAGAGGAAGACGAGACATTCATGAACACAATAATCTTCAGCGATGAGTCTACATTTCATATCAGTGGCAAGGTGAACACCCACATCTGCAGAATATGGGGCAGCGAAAATCCATATGAAACCCTGGACCACGCTCGTGACAGTCCCAAAGTTAATGTGTTTTGTGCCCTTAGCAAATCGAAAGTGTACGGCCCTTTCTTCTTCTCGGAGAAAACTGTCACTGGTATTGTGTATCTGGATATGCTTGAATGCTTTTTAAGTCCACAGTTCGATGAAGATGAATGAGATGTGACATTTTACTACCAGCTAGACGGTGCACCACCTCATTTCCTCACAGAAGTTCGACCTTTCCTCGATAATCGCTTTCCAGATCGGTGGATTGGCCGTGAAGGGCTAATTGCATGGCCACCTCGCTCCCCAGACTTGACACCACTGGATTTCTTTCTCTGGGGTTTCATTAAAGACCATGTGTATGTTCCTCCCCTTCCAAATAATTTGGCCGACCTGAAAAATCGAATCTACGCTGCCGTCGCAGAAGTTACGCCAGATTTGCTGCAACAAGTGTGGAAAGAAATTGATTGCCGGTGGGATGTTTTCTGCATCACAAATGGTGGCCACATCAAGCCAAAGTGACACTTGACGCTTTGATGTAAAATTTGATGTTTTTTGCTACAAAATGACACATCTACCGATTCAGTAAGTTATCTCAATAAATTCTATACGACTCCAAAGTTGTAAAGCACTTTTTCACTCTCCCTGTATACTTACCACGGCCGAAAAAGACTCCGCAGACATACACGCGATTTTATTTCTCGATTATGCTATGAAAATTACAATCCCATTATAACGACCCCTTCAGTTAGAATGGTAAAAGCAACTGTAATTGCCCCTGACAGGATCACCTATTTCAGATAAGTTTTAGAGTACGGAGCGTAGAAAGGGCAGCTGAAGTGCTTCACTGTAAACCATCGCACCCGGAACTCCGTTTTTTGCCACTGTTTTTATGATGTAACTTATGGAAGTCAGGAAAATACTCAATTAAGGAGAATGGTTATCGGCATCTAAATACGTTTATATGGTGCACTCAGTGTAACCTACGCTTGAATGAGGTTTCCATTCACTTTTCCTGAATAACTGCAGTGATGTACCACAGAAATAATATTTTATTTTTGCTTTAACCTTTTTGAAAGTGGAAACTTATTTCTAACTTTTAAGGGCCCATTCCTTCTCTGAACATGGACGCCAGCCACGGATGGTTCTATCCTGGCAATAACGGAACGCCACCCACTAGGGAGGGTGTCGTGCTGGCAGAGCAGATAAATGAGCCCTCCAAAGTCGTCGTGACAAGAAAACCTAGCGTGAAAAAAATCATCAGGCAATTCAAGAACTAAGCAAGGGAAGAAAAGAGAAAAACAAGAAGAGGTAAAGGAAAGCAGTGATGTGAGTATGAGCGAAGAACGATATATAAGAGATACTTTGATACACGAGCGAGAAAAGAGACACTTTGGAACCGTGTGAGCTGAGATGAAGGGATTTCGAGTCAAACAGCAATGATACTACACGCAAAATTTTGAAGTGAACATGAAACAGGTTAGAAACAAGGTACTAGAGGTAGAAATAAATGAACGACCGAAATTTTTGTATCGGTCCAGGAGTACGTCAACAGATTTCCACGGGGAGGAACAGGTGGATGGGTTGTATTGGTAAATAGAAGAGATAATTGAAGAAGTCCTGGGCAATAAAATCATGAAAGTGATGGGCGCTTAAAGTGTAGCAGAGGACGAATGAAGACACGGATAGAAATGGCTTGGTACAAGAAATTACTGCGGTGAAAATGTGTTAAAATTTTTCCAGGGAAATATTTACCAGTGACAAACACTTGGTTTTAACTTTGACAAAGGCATAGGTATAAATCTAAAATGCCAGGAGATAGAAAAAGTTATCAATTTTATTATATTTTACGTATCAAAAGTTTAGGAGCAGTATCAAAAACTCGCCAAGCATTCGTGGGGGAAAATGTGGACTCAGATGATAAATTAGTTTCATGAAATACAATGCTTGACTCGAAAGGCATTTTAAAATTGGGAGGATGGCTGAAGAGGCGTGGACGTGGAATCATTGAACGGGATGAAATGGAGGGAATTTCTGGAGCTTGTGGCAAGGAGCTTGAGAAGCAGAGTAAATGGGAACAGTTGAGAATAGGAGAGAGAAACTATAAAAGCTTGCAGAAAATTATGAAGAACCTGCGGAAGAAATTGTGAGAAAAATAGAGGAGAGCATAGAGTGGAAAAACGTAATTACCTGACTAGGCAGGAGGAGGCATAAGGAATTATGACGGCGAGTAACCGTTTAGGAAAGGAAAACCCGTGGAGATGACAGAGAAAAAGAAAGAGGCTTCAGGAATAAAAATTATCATTATTTAAAAAAATGAGGAGATTAAGTACGCTAAAAATCTCCCAATTTTAAAAATATTAATGTCTTACAGTGTGCACATAGGTCCTGAAGTTAAAAAATACTACCAACAGCAACATTATACAAATGTTATAAAAATGAAAAATATAAAAAATTGGCGATCTATTTGCATGAAAACACGAATGTCAGTAATTTTCAAAAATCAACAAAAGCTTTGTAAGTTTTACCTAAAATATTTATTGGACAGTCCAAAAAATATTCCACGTGAAACAAAAAAAAGCTTTTATTAGTTCCTGAAAATAATGGAATAGTTTAACAGAGTTAAAGCTAAAATTATTGAACTTATTATAGTTCCCAATTCTAAAGAAAACCATTTTTATATTTCATATCACAATTTTTTCTACACGCAAAAAGGCTTGAGTTCTCCAGAAATTCTTTGGTTAAATCATTTTTGACTTTTGAAAACAATGTCATTTTTTTGATAAGAAGTAACGCGCTTGTAATTCCGTTATAACTAGTGATGAACAAAAACGGAACGACTAGTTTATTTAGAGTCATTTCCTTCGTTGACTGTTGTATATCGACGAGATATCGTGCCTTCATGTCGTAACTTTCGGTTCGCCTTTCAGTGGTCCTTACGGCCAATCTGGTGGGACAAACGTTTTTGATTAAAAAATATTGGTTGAAAATAAACCATACTTATACAGATTATAAAAAAGTCTTTTTACAACATTGTAACACGTTCTTCGACAGTGATGTTACTTGGTGGAGCAAGAGGAGAAGGGGTTCAAGTGGGAGGGAGAACCCCGAAAATTCTTCCGTGAATGCTTGCGGACTGATGAGTAATAATTTGTTATCTTTATAGTGGCGCCAGCCGGCTCTCTTCACTCGGTAACCTTCGCGGCTGAGGCCAATTTTATGAACTGAAAAATTTTACACACGCCATGCCAGAGTCAAACAAATCATGGCTTTAAGATCAAGTATATGGTGATTTTTTTAAATCCCATATTGAAACACTGTTCCACATTAATTGAGGATTATTTGCAATATGTTTGGGAGCAAAATAATTTTTTACTTCGATTTATTTCTCTTCTTTTTATCATGTTTTTAAATACTTTCCTGACTTAAAATAAAAAAATCAATAATTTTATTTATACTACCTAAACATTTCCTCGTTTTATCCCCTGGTTTCTGGGTTTTCGCAAATCCAATCTTTTTATAGAATGCCTCTTGTCCTATTTCACGAGTGCAAGCAAATATATTTGTAACTGTTATGGATAAACTAGCGATCATATTTTTGGGAGTAGTCCTTTGAAGGAACAAACTTCCTCTGGGATTGGAAACAGCAACGAAAACACTATGTACTCAAGTTGCATATGGCATATTTTTTCAGTTGAAAATTTTCCTATTCGGCTTAGGTTTGGCAATCTATGTTTCATGTTGTATTCCATATTTTCCCAATATTGCCAGATTCGATAATTCATCGAATACTTTTATCTTCTCGGACCTATCGCTTCAGAAATGAACTCATAAATGGTGCATGAATAAACATCTCAATGATTATTTTTTTTTGATGTTGCTAATTTGATTTTTAAAATTATTCATTTAATATTGTAGAAGGCGGTGTTTACATTCTGCAAATTATTTCTAGTTTCCTATTTTTAATCCCAAGTTCATAATGAAAATCAAAATAAATGATCATTACTAAAAAAGGAACAGTGAATGATTTAATAGGAACGGGTCTCGAAAAGGACCGGTCCTGAGTTCCCAAAAATTAACGAGTTTGCCCATTTCTACAAAGCAGAGCCACATGACAGCGCAAATATACCTTTGAACTTCTTTATAGAGAATAAATAATGAATAGAGAACTACAACCTCGGCCCGCTGCGTTTTCTCGATTAATGGGGTGGAAATGTGGACTTTCAGAACAGAACACGAGAATGGGCTGCGAGCGTTGAATATTTGGCAGTAAAGGTGGATGGAAAAAGTACGGCGAAAGGAAAAGAATATGATCGCACACATGCTTGGAATGGTCGATGAGGAAACGAAATTCTGTTGAAGCCAAAGAAATCAAAAGTTGGAAAAGTAATTGGGGGTGCAGGGTTGCTCAAGGCCCTTATACAGAGGAGGACTTTTGGCTGGCGGGGAGGAGGAAGAAAGAGAAGAGGTTTTATGGATGGTGTGAAGAAGGGTAGGGCGATTGGCAGTGAGTGAACGGTGTTCAACACTTTCCTCCATGGATCATCTCCATGGCTTCGCTTCCACACTGCTATAGTTACTCTTTCTCCTCCTCCCACCCTACTCCCACCCTACTCCCACCCCTTCCGAATCAGTCCTTTCCTCCCCCACTCCCTCCCACTTCCCCTTACACGAGCATTCTTCCCCCCTCCATCGCCTCCCCTTCCGTGCTCCAGAACCGGAAGCTCCAATTTGTCCCTGCGCCGTTTGCCAATTTCAATTCGCTCTTATTATCGCCCTTTTGGCATCCCATTTCCGGCCCTCCGCAGACAACGCCCTCGTCAGAATGGTGGGAGGGGAGGGAACGTGTCCCTTCCCCCTCCTCGGCCCACCTCCCTCCCGCTATTTGCACCACCTGCACAGTCTGCATTATCATCTTAAGTATAAATTCAAATAAATCTTTCGCTAATTAGACCGCTAGCAACCGCAGGTGAATTTTTGTGGTCACATAAAGAACATTCCATCTCCGAAAGATGTGAGCAAAGGAGCGATTGGAAATGCGGACCAAAAACAACGAAGGACCGACGGACCGAATGGGAGGAAGGGCCGAAAAGAACGAAGGACCGAAAAAAACGTAGGACCGACTGAACGGAAGGAACGATGGACCAAAAGATACGTAAGGACCGAAAGGAGTGGTCGTTCCGAAGAAGTCGGTCCTGGGTCTTTCCGCTCAATCCATGGACCCGTTCCTTCGGACTGGTTCCTTCGCGAAAGACCCACCTCTATTGACTTCGGGTCCCCGGGTTCACTGTCATTTGTACTGAGAGACGCCTAAGTAGTGTGCTTATTTAGGTCCGAAAGAACGGGGCCATGGATTGAGCGGAAGGACCCAGGACCGATTTCTACGGAACGACCACTCCTTTCGGTCCTAACGTTTCTTTTGGTCCATCGTTCCTCCCGTTCAGTCGGTCCCTCGTTCCTTTCGGTCCTTCCTTCCATTTCCTATCGCTCGCATCTTCATGAGATAAGATGCTCATTATGAGACCACAAAAATTCATCTGCGGTTGCTAGCGGTCTAATTAGCGGTACTTTTATTTCTTGCTTATCGAGCCAGTGGACTCGCTCTACTCGGACACGGTCGCAGTTGAGGCCAATATAAACAAATGAAATTCCTTGTCGCGTCTATCCATATAATAGTTTTTGTTATATCCATATAATAGTCAATTGTTAGGACCAGTTTTGGTCAAGATTTCATTCTCCACCTCCTCACTTGCATTATAACATTGGTGCTGTGAAACTTGTCGCCGGCCGCGCGGCGTGCCATTAGGCAGAAATAATTACAATGCATTTGCGGCACGTATGTGTAATCTCTTTTAAAATCCCTTGGGGCCCCAAGTCATGGGTACTAAAAATGTAATTTAATACTATTGACTGCCGTTCTCTATTATGGAAACGGCTATTAGCGAGAGATGCCCTATCAGTCTAGCTCCGGATGCCAACCTTCTCACCGCGTTCTTACCCTTTTTCCTCTCTCCGCGGAGTCCGTTGAGGGATGCGGATCCGCTATTGTTTAATTCATCGAAGGTATCTTTTTTTATTTATTACTCTGATTCCTTATCAAACTTAACAAAGTTTCATTATTTATTTCGCTTCACTGCACATGAGTGCTTTAGAATTATAAATTTGGTGTCCAATTTACAAATCTCAAATATGAGTGACTTCAACTTATGTAAACATATAAATTTACATCGGTCATGAAGTATTTAGTCCCGACACAGGCCAAAATTAAGACACATAAGTATGATTGGCAGTGAGAACAATTAGATTTTACCAATTTGGTTGGGCGTCCCCCAAATACCTTGCATTAAAATCAAAAGCAGATCAAATTAGAAATAATGAGTGGGCAATACAAAATTTGCAAGTTGAAAATGAAAGATTAAAAATAAAAGGTGAATATCTACGATCCTTCGAAGATGTTTCCCCGGCGAGTTGCAATTTGGCTCTCCTTCCCGAGCTGTGTGGTTCAAGTTGTCACGGCCGACACTCGGATGTCACGATGCTGCGGTGCACCATACGATGACTGCCAAGCACTAGTATTCACTAATCAAACAAGACTTTCGAATGTTCAATGCAATTTCTAATTATATGCCTTTTCTTTTTCTCCTAGATAGGGTTCGCTTGAGAAATAAATTCCCATTGGCTCATTTATGGAACCTTTTTATTTAATATAATGGAAAAAGTAAATAAATGCAATATTATCTTCTACCTGTTATTTGATTCCACATTTTTACATGCCGTCAGTACGGTATATGAATTACCTCTGGTTTTTTTTTATTTTTACATTCGTTTAACACCCAGAGCATATTTATAATAAAAATACATGACTACCAATAGAGATAAGTACAGGAACGGTAAACGAGTGAAAAGGAACGGGACCCATAAAGGACCAGTCCAGAGTGAACGAGTTCCCAAAAAGGAATGAGTTTGCCTCTCTCAAATAGTCAAGTGGATCTGGATGACATCGATAGTGTTCCGTCGCTGCTTTTTTGAGGCCTCGTCACCAGCAGGTCGAGGTGTTGAAATTATCATTCGTGCGCGTCTATGCTAACATAATCTACTCGAGGAGTTGAGAGATTTTTAGCGTGTAATCATTCCTTTCAATTTCGTACCCACTCATATGTGTACCCAGTTGAAAATAAAAGCCTCAAGTTTCTTCTCAGCCGCGTAATAATTTTTGTGTTATAATAATTTATTTCTATGGGCGTAAGGTAGTGCAGAGGTAGATTTAAAATCTGTGTGTAGACGGTCGCCTACTTTTAAACATTACCGCGTTTAAGTCCCCACTACTTAAGTTAACCTTTAGTTTAGATCTCAAGAGGATGTCGTCTGTCGCCCACAATGCGTAATTTTTGCCTCTTTTTCTCATTGGAACCCTTTGTTTCAATGAGATTCTTGCTCCTCGCTGGCATGGCGGTATCTCTGCCTCCCTCTCCGGGAAAGCTGCGGGATTTGCCTCGTCTACATTGTTGTACTTGTTTGTTGTTAAGTTGTACTTAATTAGGGTTCACATTAAGCAGCATTTTAATGCACTTGAGCGTTTGCGCACGGATATTGAATTACCTCCGCACTGTTCTGTGTTGATGGAAAGAAGTTGCGCCTTTCTTTTCCCTCCCCCACCTCCCCCCCCCAATTCCCCACGTCCGCTATTTCCTCCAGGGCAAGGTTTTGATCAGCTTCGTACTGAAGCTATTTTATTTTTTTTCATTATCTCTTGCAGTGCAAACATTCAGTGGGTCTAATGGGGTGGCACAATGTTTTTAAGTGTCACATCAAAAATCCAGTATTATATTAAAATTGAAATGTCGAAATTGAAAATTTGTATCAGGATGGGAAAAAAATCACCAAAATCAATATGAAAATCAATCATCATATCTCTCATGAAATACATTCACCCTAGTTGGGAACGGATCAAAAGAATGTTGCTCGTCGCGAAATTTTCATGGCTCACATGTCTTGCTTGTGATGTATGTTTGTGATGGGGATGGTGATGAGTCTGTGTAACATTGAATGGAAGCCCATGGCTTCTAACATATTCGATGACAGGATTCGACACCTGAACTTTAAAAAGGTTCTTAGGCGCTTAAAATAATCCCACCATCCCTCTCCAGTTCCACATTCACACTACTGTGAGAAGCTGAGCGAAACCATTCCCTCGAGGAAACGGTTGAAGTATGCAAATTTCTTTCGAAAACCAATTATCCTACAAAATAGCCAATCGAATCCCCATGAAAAAATTAAGGGTATATTTCTATGTGCCAACAACATAATTGGTCTGTGTGTATAACGGCAGAGCCGATAAGATCAAAATGAATGGGGTACACGAAATCATATGTCGTAACAAGTCCATCTATCTTCACACACACACACACAGGTCAAACAGGAGGAGACTAATACAGTAGGATAGAAGAATTCAAGATGCACTCTCCTCAATCGCACAACCACTGCTTCAATTGCCAAACATTAACTAGAGTGTGATAATTAATGTGATTTCGACATACTTTTGCTTTGCATCTCAAGCAAAGGCAGAAACGGGCTTCTTGCGAATATTAGAAACCGTATAACGGACGAAAATCGGTGTCCCGTTCATGACATGAACGTGATGGTATGATAGCATAGCCACCCTAACTTTCCATTGGGTGTTTCCCCAGTGTTTCTGCCTCCACTCATATAATTCCTTTCCGACGTCTATTCTTTCTGCCTGTATATTTTGCTCGTTTTTATATCATGGTTATGTCTCCGTTTCATGACCTCATTAACTATCCAGCTCTCCTGCACTGCCGTTTCCTCCACTGCCGTTTCTCGCCCATCCTACACACTGTCCCCTCGGATGAATTCCCCGACCCCTCCCGTCGCCATGTAATGTAAGCAAGTCTTGTTGCCTCAACTGAAGACATGGTGAATCCTTCATTTAGTTTGCATCCCTGATGTGAAATTACCCCGTGACACACACCATAGTGGTGGCTTGCACAGTGTTTCGTAGATATAGATGTATCACACATGATACACTGCACACAATTCCATTTATTTCTTATTCCAACAATTACTATTGCCCCATGCACTGAACTACAATTGTTATGTAGCTAAGTTAAACTAAGGTCAAGTAAATTCCATTGAGAGATCCCTTGGGTCCCGATAGTTGCTTTGGAAATAGCCTGGAAAAACCTATCCCTCGGTATCGCTCAAAACACTTCTCGTGGCTTCAGGTAACTCTTGAAGGAATATTTTCATGGTTATATAATTCAACATTCTCGAATTCCACAAGCGCCATATTATATTGGAGAAATGGGTATATGTTCGCGACAACTTCGGGTGCCACAGCCGAGATAAGGAAGTGTTCAAGAAATTCCACCGAGGTGTTGGTGGCATTGCTGAATAATTATTTATTATATCTTCAAAACGTCTCCGTGTTTCATGGTAAAACTTATGTATGCTACGAGATTTTTGCGGCCACAAGTGTACTCTGAATGAGCTCTGCACTTAAAGTGATGAATTTTTTAGTGTTTCTTCTGTAAAAATAAATGATGGCTCTCGTAAGCGTGCTAACCGTTATCCTTCCTGCCAGAGGTGAAGAAGTACTCGCACTGTCCTTCTTTTCCGCCTATTTTGGTGAAATATCGTAGACTGCTTTGTTTTTACCTCATGTTTACAATTGATACGCAAAAATGGTTAACCTTATTAATTACAAAACTTGGGTCTCCGAGTGGAGACATTGCGTACGCTTAATCAATACGCTTTCCGAGGCGTTGAAGAACTTCCACAAGACTCGGACGTGCCCGCGTCTTTGACTCAGGGAGAGGAGGGGTTACCAAGAAGACGGAGAGGGCAAAGAGCGCCCAATCAATGGCAATCATTGGGTCAAAAAGCGCCAATTGTTGTCCATTTACTTCCCCTCCCAGTTCTCCCTGCTGCTACCAATCCCTCTCCGCTTGCGTCATTACTGTGAAGCCCCGTTCACTCCCCCCCCCTCATATGTACGATCGTCCATGCTGTGACAGCCTGAAACCGTAGTGTGAATGCACGTTCGGACCATGGTAATCTATAGTTCATAACTCTGCCACTTTCCAGAGGTAATACGCTGGTTTCGCGAGCGGAAAACGGAAATGATGAATGCAGATAGAAAAAGTCAATCATCGAAACGAAGCGCATGACGTTACTTTGATGAGTAAGCATAGTAATGAGTCATTTGCTTGATTCGAAAGCCTCAATATTCGACAGGAATGTGGTATTCCTTATTTCGTTCGCTTGCTCTTTATTTGTTCGCAGCGATGCTCTGGCGAAGGGAATTAGGGTGACGCTGAGTTTACGATTGCAGTGCGAATGGCTGCGCTGCAATGAGACGTATGTACAATGGGAGCGTGAACGAGGTGCGACTGTCGACGGAGGCCTCACCTACCTTGTCGTCAAACCGGATTCACATACGCACGTCATGGATTTTGAGTCATGAAAAGGGGTTGTGGCAGTGCGTATGCATCTCTACCTACACCTACATATTTTTCTGCAAGCCAACTCAAATGCTTGTGGTAGGGGGTGAAATATCATCGACAAGCACTGTAATGTACTGATAACATTCACCAAAAAGCACTACAATAGAGGTTCGCTACAATGCTACATAATCTATTTGTATGCATTTGTATTGCAACTATAAAAACGACGCACAGGACTCTAGCTGGGATTATGCGAAACTTGATGCTAATTCGTGATGACGGTGTGGGGTGTCAGGACTTAAGCCGTGGTGCATACATTTGTGGAAAGCGGTATTGATGGCGGATGCTATGAATCTGTGTCCACTGTACGGGAAAAACGCTCTTGAGACGGTGGTAACTCATACGCGTGCAGCCTGTCTTTTCTTTCACATAGTGTTTCCGTTTTGGAATAAGGTCGCCACAGTTCTTCAAGCGTTTTATCTTGCCACTTGAGCTTAGTCACAATAAAGTCCCCCTTTGTTTGATCGTTCTGTGGGACGTGATATCGTGTCACGAGGGTTTCTAATAGTTTCAGCCTAAATAACGACCTTTGTGCAATATTTTCGTCTACATGTTGGTTCCGTGCGTGCCAGCAGCGGGGGTATATTTCACACGAGTAATACGACTAACCGTCAAACCTACCATCGTGCTAATTTTTGCTATATTACGAAATATATTTTTTTAAACAATATTGGGCTTATATTCGTTTGCTGGGGCCCAATATGGTTTATGTTATAGGAGATTTCACGTTTGAACCGCTCCCAAAAATCATCCCACTCCTTGCTCAGGATCACGGCTTGGGCATGGATTTTGTAAGGGTTTCTCAATTGATATAGTGACGAAAGTTTAGGTCACTCAACTCTACACACTCATTCACAGCACTCATCAATAATATTTATTCACTTTTGATGAAAGAAATGAATAAGGAATAACTCTGTGATTCATGCAAATTTGACCACAAATTTTCATTCGTGAATGACTAAAACCAAGAAATAGGACACAGTGAAAGTTAAATTCTAATATTAACTCATTGGCAATATATATAAACTGGTTATTTTAACTTTGTGTGATGAACTGTTTAGAGATCAACGTTTATTTATAAGATGAATCACATAGGCATTCTACTTAATAGTTCCAGTTTGCAAAATTATGACAACATACCCGGTTTTTACTCTTCTGATGTTGACCCACGTTTCCTCGCGATCCTTTGAGTCTCTAATAACGTGAATTGGGATTAATCTATTGCACTAGTCATACAGGATTGGCATTACCCTAATGCATCACGGGAACTATTTCTCAAAGTTCAGTTATGTGAACATGGAAAAACGCATGAATGATACAAAACTATAGACATTTAATGCATATATATGAACTAATTACTTTCTTGCGAATGTTAAACGTAATCCCTGTGAATGAGATGTGGTGCTTCCCCGGCGTACTCGATGAAAATTTTCTTCCCGGGATCTCCTCTGGGTCAGGCTCTCTATAGCGTCTGTCGGGGATTCCGAGCGGAATTTTTGCGTGAGACCTATGACGACGCAAGTCTTAGTTATCCAAAGAGACAAGCGAGGAGCACAGAGGAATGCCGGCGGAAATGGAAGACTGGGGGAAGGGATCTTTTTGCTTAGTACAAGGAATCTCTCCGTCGGATATGACGTAACATTGTCAGCTCGGAGAGATCAATGGCGTGAATCCGTGCGTAACCGATAGGTGTACCGTATGGAGAGATTCTGTAGATGCTACTGACAGGCAGAAGCAGCCTGCATCGAATCGGTCGGCTTTCAAAACATCGAAACTAATGGATAATAAAATTGGATTAATAATACTTAGTGGCTTGATTTGTCGCTTGTGATAGCGGAAAAATTTGTTTCAAGACTCACGAAATCTTTGAGCTCTGTAAAAGTCGAAAAAGGCACTCTCTTTGAATTACTTCGCTACACTGACGATATTTTCGTTCTGTGGTCACACGGTTTTAATTCTCTCAATTCTTAAATCTTCTCTCTCAACTCCTAATCCATGTCCTTTTCTTCAAATATTTCTGTCACGAATATCAATTTTTTGGATGTCAGTATCTCCCTATCCAACCTGAAATTCCACACCTCCGTCCCTCTGAAGTACACCAATAAGCAGAAATATCTCCACTTCAACAGTGGCCATTCCTTCCTTACAAAACGATCCCTCCCCAACTCTCTCAATCTATCCCTGATCACCGAATATCTAACAACCACGACTCCCTTGGCCTTTTCCTCTCGAATCTCCACCAGTATCTCCTTCGCAGAGGCTACTCTGAGCGTTTCCTTAATATCTTGATAAAGCTCCATAATATTTCGGCGCGGCGTGCGCCTTGTTCACAAGGAGGTAGATGAGTCATTCCTCTACTTCACCTATTCTATATTTTACCACTGTCTGTGTGCTTGAGTTATTCTTTCATTTCACCCTCTGTGTTTGTCATTTTCTCTCTGCTGTTGGGTGAACTGCTGCCCGAGAGCCATCTATTGGCCTCTCTTGTGGGACAAGCGTTTATTCATATAACCCCCCGCCGATTCCAGAGGCTTTCTTAGTAGATTGGGTAGCTTGGTGGTTTGAGCATCTGACCAAAATCGGTATTTGCGTGGAATATATTCATCGATTCCTTTTCCTAGAACTTCCAGAATATATCTCCATGATACCTCGTTGCTCTCGTTTTTTGTTGTAGCTTAAATTCCGTGACTTAAGCTTCTAACGTCTCCCCAAATATTTGGAATGTAATTCATCAAATAAATAGCCTTCGCGTTTAGGTTTTACGGTGGACATTACTGTTGTTTTCAAGCTCGTCAAATTTCTTAATGATCAATTTTGCCTTCGAGGGTATCTAAGTTTTTAACCATTGTAGGGTGACTGACAGTCAGTAGCAGTCACTTTTGCAGTAATCCTCTCCGCTTCATCATACTTTCTTTATCATCAGTTTCTCCTTCACTCCGCAATTAACTTTCGGTGGCCAAACAGTACACTTTGTCTCCATTATCTTTGTCTACTGGCGAATTCGAGTTTCTTTTTCGTTCATATTTCATGTCCTTCATTTTCTTTTGTCGAGGATAGTCCTGTCTGTCTACCAACTCTTGCTATCAAGTCATATCTTGACGGGAACTGTTCTGACACTGCTTCACTTAGTTCTTGTCTCTCATCTCTGACGAGTATGTGGTCAACTTGGTACTCGGCTCTATCCCCGGGTACCTTTCATGTTCACTCTGCACGCCTTCCTCCTTCGACGTTTCGATTTCACAGCCCGGAAATGCCCACTCTGCTGCTTCCCCTTCTACCCTCTCCCACCACATTCTTCCATCCCGATCATATTTTATGTCCTTCATTATGCTCTTCACCAATCCGAGGACCTATTTCCTTCCTGCGTACAATTCTCCGATTCCTTATTCCGTGAGGCCAGACGTCGGCAAGTAGATATGCACTATCAAGGTGTCTGTAGTCTCTCTCTCCAGCCTCACCATCGGACCGATGGTCCATCGGTACCCTCTGGCTGTTCTGCCATGTCACTTACGGAAGTAGTAGACGACTCAGAGGTCAGTGGTGTATTCAATGGACCATGCTCATTGGGGTGATAAGCCATTATTTGACCCTGAAGTGTCCATGGTGGTGAAAATGGCTCCAACGCCACCCACCAACGAAAGGGGTCGTGAAGAGTTGCTCCATGAAAAGAGATCCCTCAACCTCGTCCCCGAATCCACTCCTTGCTATTAATGAGTCTCCTCTCCCGTCGCAGGGGGGACAGTCGCCCGGATGCAGCCGTGAATTCGCCGCGGTGAGGCGCGGCGGTCGCCGACGGAGAGATGGACAACAGCAGCGCTGCCACGCAGGACGACGAAGAAGGCGAGGAGTCGACAGACGCGTTCGCCACTCTTACGCTCATCGTAATAGGTAAAACAGACGGACAGACAGAGTGGTGCAAAGGAAGAGGAATTGAGGAGGAGAGTGGAGAGCTCTTTCCCTTTTCTTACTTCCATCAGTCTCTTCCTTTGCTCTTTTACTTCTCATACGTCCTTCCTTTACTAGACTTCCACCCTTTCTCCTCTCACCCCCTCCATCCCTTCCCCCCCCCCTACCCTCCACCCACCCTCTCATTTCTTACATACCTTTCGGCGTGCGCCATTGACGTGTGCATGGAGAAAGAACGGCAGCTATGGTGACCGATACGCGAACCTATGACGTCGTCGTGGCCGGTCAGCCATCGTTGTTCCCCCTGAATCAACCTCTGCGCCGCCTGCGGGCCGACGCACTCACTTTTCAATTATGCCATGTTTTCCATCGATGACTCATTTGGAATTAGCATGCATTTATTTCTTGAAATGCATTCTTTCTATACTTTCACTCCTCATGTACTCATTTAAAAAGATCAATATGTATTCTCAGCGGAAAACTGTAGTAAACCGTAGTACATTCCTGCAGAGTTTTTACCTTGAAGTGACAAATATACGCTTCCAGAGATGGCTTAAACAATTACGAGGAGGAAAATATATTTTTTGGCTATATACCTACAAATACTGCGTCCATTCGTCCGCGCTATCCGAAGGCGAGCTGGTCATGAAAGGGGGGAAGCAATATGGTGGACATTAACAATGCAGTTTGATAACGTCAGGCTTTCTCCGTCTACGTCAATGGTTTATCATAACCGAGAGAACTCTTAACCGAGGGGGTGGAGTTTGAAGAATTCACTCGAAATGATTCCTACCACGTGACTAAGGAGTCACGTGGTACGTTGACGAAGGGTTCGAGATGATTACATATTCCAGCCAGTCGTTTAAATTTTGACGTAACCCCATTTCCCATTTCGAGTGTCTCTCGCGAGAATATTGTCAATGAAACCAAATATCAGGAATAAAGACACCGTTAACATTATATCAGGTAGATAAGTTGTCCATTTGTGCGAGTAAAGCTCACCAAAATCTCCAACCAATCGTTGTTATACCACATGACTCCTCTGTTATTCCTGGGCGAAATTGATGATTCAATATCGCGATACGATATTTTTATGGTATCGATAAGTGCCGATCACGATAACTCATATTGTGACAGTAAAAATAATCTTAATTCGCCTCGATAAATATCGTGATATATCCCCTGATAAAAAATCACAATATCGCACCCCGATTAAATATCACGATAAATATTACCATAGCATATCGTGATATTACTCTCGATAAAATATCAATTAATCGCGCCCGATGAAATATCGTGATATCGCGCCGGAAAATAGTGTCGGATAAAGACAGGCATTGGGTTGGCCTTCGTTTTAGCTAGAGCATGTACGTTTGAAAACTTGCTAATCTGCTTTCTGCTAATTCAAATTCTCAGCAGTTCTCTCTCTCTCTCTCTCTCTTTCATTCTCTTACTCTTTCTCTCTTTCAATCTCAGTGGTCTGATAGTTTAAATATGAAGAATATACAACCGGCCAGGCTGCTACAACGTAGGTAGGTCACGCTCTGTCGGTTCCGGCCATATGGGACCGACCAGTCAGTACCAGTTCTTTTCGCGTCACGTTTCGGAAATCCCATTTGATCGTCCGAAAATTTTAACCGGGGCTCGGTGAAAGGATCATTTCTGTTAAATTAAATGGACTGATTATTATTTTTTTACCGAATAATTGGTGGCAGTTTATTTGGCCAATACTACGTGTAAAGTAATGCACATACTGAAAGTTATTTTTGGTAACGATATAATGTCAGATCACATTATTCTGGCAAACCGAATAATTCGTTTGCTGAGTTTGTTTCGATGTATTTACATCAGTGGACAATACATACAATAATTTACGAAAAGTTGTTTTCAGTTCCTTTCCAAATTTGAATATGACAGCACCTTTAAACTATCAATACCACTGAGATTGAAAAAGAGAGAGAGAGGGAACGGCTGAGAATTTGAATCAGCAGATTGGTAAGTTTTCAAACATACTTGCTCTAGTTAAAACGAAGGCCAACCCAACGCCTGTCTACATCCGACAAGAATTTCCGGCGCGATATCGCGATAGTTCATCGGGCGCGACTACGTGATATTTTATCGAGCGTAATGTCATGATATTTTATCGTGATATTTATCGTGATATTTATCGTCATATGTAATCGGGGCACGATATTGCGACTTTTTATCGGGTAACACATCGCAATATTTATCAAACAACGATGCATCGTAAATTTTCAAAACTCCATATCTTATTCTCAATATATTAAAATATCACGATATTATATGACGTAGGTATTGCCTGGCCCTATCCTTAGTTCCATGCTCGGAATCATTCCGAACTGTTTCAAACACCTTCCACCCAATAAGGGCCAGTGGCACTAGTACATGATCAAGTGAGTTCTTTGCCAAGGGTGGATTTCGATATGCGTATCGGTGTTTATGTACGTTCCGATTCAATCATAGATTCCTTATTCATCTTGGGATGTAGTTCTGGACGTCATGATCAATACGAGCTCTAGTTTTAATTTCATAATGCCTCTTCTATCTCGTTCTCTTCAGTCCCGATCGCCTTCCCATCTCTCGCCTTCAATATTGCTGCACCGAATCAATTATTGATTACACCCAATTTGTATGTCATTCTTTTATTAGTTATTTACTAAATTTGACTTCCTGCTTGCCTGTCCTACTTTTTTATGTGAGTCTGTTACATGCACCCAAATTCCGTCTGTTGATTTCCCAAAGATCACTGTTTCACCGCTTACCTTCATCAACTAATAGTCAGTAACTATTAGTTAGGGTTCTATTAGTCATTAACAGGGTGACTATTAGTCATCCTACCCTTGACCTTTTCTCATCACGCAGCGTCTTTTCCTTCCAACTGAAACGTAATGCGTAACTTCATGTTATCCCCATCTCATAATTGCATTTTGTATATTTTGGATGTTTTTGTTTTACCGTTATTTTTACAGTTATTTAAATTCATTCTGTTCATTTGACCCAATGAAACCGCTGTTGCTGTTTTTGAAGTTTTAATCTATATATATAAAAACGAATGTATGTCTGTGTGTCCTGTATGCATTACTACACCGTTGATCCGATCGCCAAGAAACTTTGGAAAGTGGTTGAGTACACTCTTGCAAAGGTTTATGGTATAAAAATGTTTTAATTATCGCCCCCCCTACCCCCCAAGGCCCTCTTAATCTTTCGAATACTTTTCGCGCAACAACGCCGGACGGGTAAGCTAATAATCCTAACCTCAGTTTTAATCCTATCGTGCTGAAATTTTGCCGAGTAATAGTTCAAGGCAGGAGGAAAGTTATAGGCTACTTTAAAATGATCTCAGGGCCCATAAAAGTCCCATGGCCCTCTTAGGTGGGCCCTTTAGGTGGGAGTCTCAGGGCCCTTAGATGGTTCGCGGTACGTATCGGGTTTTGTGCAGTGGTTTCATTTTTTACTTTTTTAAATTATTTCCGCTCAAGATAGAGAGTTGGAATTTTTTAATTAAATGTCTAAATAAATGAAGTTTTTAATTCTGTCAATTAATTATCCTTTTCACTTCGTAATTGACTGAAAATTGCGTTTTTATCTGCAGAAACACATATTTTTCAGTGAAATCAACAATACCATATTCGCTTGACAACCAGATTTCGGTTATTGCTGTTGGAATTCATATTGCTTAGTTGAGCCGATTAGGAATTCTAAGCATTGGAATTTGTGCATCGGTTACTTATTTCGCTTTTTAAAACAACTTTAACTAAAGATATAGAGTTGAAATTTATTTTATCGCATACCCGAAAGCATGATACTACTAAAATTAGTGGTATCATGCCCGAAAGAATGAAGTTTCTCTCTTTTTCAATCGATTTTCTTTTACGCATTTTCCTTGACAACCAAATAAACAAACAAAAATAAACATCAAATCAAATCTTAATTAACGAATCGTCAAGAAACTTTAAGAAGTTGTTGAGTACACTCTTGCGAAGGTTTCGAAGGTTGAAGGTATAAAAATTTGTTAAATATCGCCGCTCCCCCCCCCCCCCTCCCCCCCCCCCCAAGGCCCTCTTAACCTTTCGAATACTTTTCGTGCAACAACGCCCGACGGGTAAGCTAATAATCCAAACCTAATTTTTCAAATACGATCTTTATTTTAACCAATGAGAGATGTTCTTATTTTAACCAATAGAAATTGAGAAACCATTGAATTGTTGTGCGCTCTCCCCTGAAGGTTTCTGAATTATTAAATCCATTTTACATTAGGTGGAGCGCCAGTCGTTTCAAAATATTAGTGCTGGCACGCGAGCTTCGCAAAAAAGCGAGGAGCGGCAATCAAGCAAGCGAAGCAGATCGTTTACGAGTTGCTCAATCACGTGCATCAGAACCATATTAGTGAGACATTATTTGTTTTAAAAGGTACGTAATTTATTTTTGCGTAAAATATATTTTGGTGCAGTGGTCTCTTTGTCTGATTATTTTAAATTCTTGCATTCGATTTTCGTATATCCTTCGCTTTTTCCTAAAATTGTACATTTTAGCTCGAAAATATTTAATGTTTGTACTGCTTCAGCAAAATAATATTTTATTAACTTGGAAGCCCCAGCATAGGCATGCAATGGAAACTCATGGCATCATTTGTACGTTACAAATTTCTGTGTAGGTACGAGGAATTCATTGGACTGAGTCTAAAAGTCGTTTAGGGACCAATTTTGATTCCGGAAAAGATTTGTGGGTCAAACCATGAAAAGTATAAAAATCAGTGGGGAATTCAGGATGGAGTATTTTATTTTTCAAATTTAAGTAGGCAATTGGAGGAATTTTGTACATGCCAATGTGTGTACTTTTTTCATGTTCAGGAATCAGCATACTTTGTAAGTTTTACTCAGAATATTTATTGCACGACCGGTTTAGTTTACAAATTTAAGGCTGAAACTATTGAATTTGTTGAGTGTGTACTTTTTATATGTGTGCCTGCTAAGAAAGAAAAAGAGGCAATGCAACGCATGCCGGGCACAGCTAGTAAATACATAAAAATTAAGTACGGACTCAGCGTAACATTGTTAATGCCGTCATGGCACGACGTTGACGGAAGGTTCATTAAAATTATTTGCCAGCTTTTTATATTAAAATATTCTCTTCGATGCCCCGGTGAGCATCTGTTCCTAGATAGTAAAAGCCTCCATTTTTCTCCTTCCGGCAGCGTTGAAACTAAGCTCTTGTTTGATGTGCTGCCAAATCACTAGCTCCGCAAACGTCTCAACCCTAAATGCAGTATGAAAAAATGAGCAACTTCCACTGCGATAATACTTATTACAATCGGTTTTGCTTTTTACAGCATCCTCAGGTGTGCACCTGAAGGTGCTGTAAAAAGGCAAAACCGGTCGTAATAAATATTATCACAGTGGAAGTTGCTAATTTTTTCAAACAGCAGTTATGTTCCGTTTTCACTCTATCAGGCCTGAAAGCACGGAGTATGGTCTCAACCCTTGTTTCGAAACTTTATTTACATGTCTCGTAGTATGTCATCCGTCTAGTTTCACTGTGATAAGTTATTACTGCATATCACTGGTACTAACTTTGCAGTCGGCATAAATTAGACATCTTCAACTGATTTTTATCCCACTAGTTCCTATTCTAGCGCTTCCTGAATATGGGTGGAACGTTTGCAGTTATAATGGTGAGTCGTTGTCTTCTTGATTTAGGCATCTTCATTCGACTTTTATCCCTATTATCCGTGATAAACATGTGTGGTTTAATGTTTTAATACCCTTTCCGTTTCTTAACAATTTCATACCTGCATCAATGATTCTACTCTATTTCATAAATTTGGAAGGTATTCAGTTATACATTGGTGTCTCACCGATTTAAAGCTACATAATTATTAGGTCTCCATTTCTCTTCTTCCTTTCCTTTCAATTGATTACCGTTCTCAAGAAATTATTCACATTATTGTTATATACTATGTTAAAATATTGTGGTGTTCTTAATTGAAGATCTGTGAGTTGATTGGCCCTTTTAAATTTCCAATTTTGATAAGTCTTAAAATCTACGAGATGTGCCCATGTTTTATATTTATAATGGAATTCTATACAATCATAGGCATGATTCAGTGTGCCATTAGGAGGGACGTGGAATTTTCGCGGCGAAATCCTCGCAATGTATAATTTTTTGCCGATGTTTGGTAACTTCAAACAAATTCAAATAATCGTGGAGTACAATAGCTACAATTCTTGAACTCCTAAAATGTCACTCTCGTCCAATTACCATTATAGTCTATTTCCCGGATGAGTAAAAGAGTAACTGGGGCTTTCTTTGCTGGTCCCTTTGCAGGAGTGTTCATCGGAGCCCTCATATTCCTCTCCGTCGCGGGCAATGCTCTCGTCATTGCGGCAATCCTGACGGACCGCCGACTCCGCCGCTGCCCCGGCAACGCTTTCCTCGCTTCCCTGTCGCTCGCCGACCTGCTCGTGGCCAGCCTCGTCATGACGACGGCCGGAGTCAACGACCTCATGGGGCGGTGGCCCTTCGGCCCGGCGCTCTGCGACGCCTGGGTCGCCTCCGATGTCCTCTGCTCCACCGCCTCCATCCTGAGCCTCTGCGCCGTCGCCCTCGACCGCCACATGCACATCAAGGACCCACTGCGCTACAGTCGCCGGATGACACGATGGACGGTGGCGGCCGGCGTGGGCACCGTCTGGCTCCTATCAGCCCTCACCTCCTTTTTACCCATCTCTCTTGGCCTCCACCGGCCTTCCGCCGACCCTCCCGCGCCTCCCTCCTACACTTCTCTACCCCCGCCTCCCTCCTACGCCTCCCTTCCCCCTCCCACTGCCTCCTCCCCCCCCGCGCCGACGCCGACGACGCAAGAGACTTCAATGGCCGAGGAGATTCCAACGTGCGCACTAGACCTCACGCCCACCTACGCCGTTGTCTCCTCCTGCATCAGCTTCTACGTACCATGCATCGTGATGCTGGGCATATACATACGCCTCTACAGGTTCGCGCAGAAGCACGTCCGCTCGATAAAGGCGATCACGAGGACCACGAGGTTCGGCACCTTAGAGGGCGGTCCCGGTGGGGCGCAGCTCAATTCGGACGGCCCCCAGAGGCCGGGGCCGTCACCGGTGGCCGGTGGGGGAGGAGGGAGCGGTTCGTGTCCAGTATCGGATCACAAGGCGGCCGTGACTGTGGGCATCATCATGGGCGTGTTCCTGGGCTGCTGGGTGCCATTCTTCTGCGTCAACATCGTGGCCGCGTTCTGCAAGACGTGTGTACCCGGCATCTACTTCAAGGCCCTCACGTGGCTCGGCTACTCTAACTCCGCCTTCAACCCCATCATCTACTCCATCTTCAACTCGGAGTTCAGGGACGCCTTTCGGCGGATCCTGTCGGCCAGGATGTCCCCGCTCGCGTGCTGCTTCTTGATCAACTCGGCGCCGCCGACCGCAGCTTCTGGGGCGCCGATGGCGGGGCGTGGCCGCGTCTTCGGCAGCGGGCGCCGGCGGTCGTGTCGGGCCGCCTCATCTGCCTCGGCTCTATCGGCGGACGCGGGCCGCGAGGTGGGTAACGCGGGAGGCGGCGGCCCGCGGCAGGTGAACGGGGGCGCGTGCGGCCCACGATCCTCCATGTCTTCCTCGTCCTCATCCTCGGCGGCCCCTCGGCAGACGAGGGTCAACTCTCTGGAGGCCACCTCTGGAGAGAGGGTCAGCGCTATATGACCGGCGGGAGGGAGGGAATCCGGTGGGAGCCAACGTCGCCGTCCCAGGGTGACGTTCCCCACCGGGGTGGCCGGCGACCCCCTCACGGCGAGCCCAATTATCTAAGGGGGCGCCCGGTCGCCATCTTTGGTGCTGCGACGAAGATCTATCGAGAGGTTGAAGGAATGAGCAAGAAGTCGGCTGGCATGCTGGTCGTATCTCGGATCCGCGGCAACCGATTGTATTGGAGAGTAAAAAAACGTTTCTGACTCACATGATGATGGGTGATCGTAGACTTTGTGAAATTTGGCGTGAAATTTCCGATGCTCAGAGAACCAAAGAACCGAAAGGAAAAGTATTAAATAGTGTGATTTATGTTCTGTGAAATCCGTTAGAGCAATATGAAATCTCTATGATCTCATTTGACATTAAATGTTAAGTTCGCCGTAGAGAGAAACATCCCATTTGGTTGTTCTATGGGCGCAATAGTGAATTTAACACTAGCTTAAGGGTTAACATGTCATGTCCTGTGTGGATCTTTGGATAAGTCATTTATTTCTTGTCACAAAGGAGAGATTTCCAGCACTGCTTTTGATGCTGGCATCGATTGAGAATCCAAGTACATTGTCTCAGAGTGTTGTTTTATGTGTGAGATATGTTTTCCTTGTCTTCCCTTATCTTTGAGTAGCTGTGTGATGTATGGAGCTAGTGTGTCTGTATGTTAGTTTGTATTCATTCCAACCATCTTAAAAGCTGATTCTACCTTGGAATACTAAGCTCTGTATCACTTCTCAGCATTGTCATAACCTGTCGACCTGTTTTCTAATTGCATTACGATACCAAATTTATCATTTATTCATTCAAAGTAAGTGGCATAGTCAGGGTGGGTAGTATTTCGGGGAGGATCCCCTAACTCTGCCTTTCTGAACAATTTCCTTGTTTTGGCCTTTTTTAGGCTTACAACGGCAACGATGAAAGCTTTATTCAAAATTGAAACAACTCATTTCTCTTTGACGGTTTATTGAATTCTTACATTTCTTTGTATCAAAGGTCCCTTCATATTGGTCTAAGTTGCATCTGAGCGCCATTTGGCATGAAAATCAAAGTGGGTAATTGAATTGGAGGAATTGCTTTGGAAACCGCATTTTTACATATGATTTCTTCTCTCGGCCGCTATTTCTTAATATTATACTTTTATTTAGAAGTTTAAAATATATATTCATGAAAGTGACGTATTGAATGACTATTGTGTGCCAAAGTTAGTGATTAATAGTAGCGTGTTCAATGGGAAAAATGGCATATAAGTTCAATGGCATAAAATTCCTCACCCTGGGCGCTCCCCGGCCACGCCACTGTTCCCAGCAATAAGATGGTGGCGCTCCAGAGCACAATTTCCGCGTTGAGTTGTGTCCAATACAAGCGCTCCGCCCTGATATTACTCGTTTCTTTTCTGATGCTCAATGTCTAATTTGAAGAAGAGAATATGCGTTGACCGCAGATGTACATGTCTACTGAAAAACTGCCGGTGTTACCATTGTTCGTTTCTCGTGTAAACAAAGAATGAACCTTGTCTCTCCTCTCAGTGCTCCTCAAAGTACATTTAAAAATGTCGTATTTTAGATTTGTTACCAATTTTTGCCATGGCAGAACTATTCCATGCATGAGACTTACAATTCCAAGACCATAACCAAAGATAATTTTTTAAATAAAAGTATAGGAAATAGCCCTGAATAATGTATGCATATCTGGAAATGTATTCCATTTCAAAACTCTCAACAAGATTGAAAAATTAAGATCATACCAGGAACCAAATCTAGAAGATGATTAAATTCCTTCCTCAAGACATATTTTTGTTATCTGGTAATTGATTTATTTATTGTATAAATTGCCTTCTCCTGCAAAGATGCTGAAGTTGGCAAAGAGTTGCCGTTGACAATTAATAATAAAATTGAGGAAAATATTGTGAAATTTTTACTTTCATTTTGTCGACTGATCCAACGCATGAATGAGCTTGATGGGAGTTCTCCTGGACCGATGGTCTTGCCACTTCATCCTACCATCTCATGCTTCCCCTCCCACTCCTCTCAACACCCTCTCCTCCTCCCGCTCATCCGACTCACTCAGCTGCGAGTGGAAATTAGATAAGAAAATTCCAATGCGTTGACTAAGTTTCTGATCGGGAGATGATCGCATTGCCGCGCGCAAAATCAAAAAGTTATTTTGCTTCTCGACGAAATAAGATAGGCTGCTGATGTTTACGAGCATTCCAATGAGACTGAAGAAGAGAGTAGCACATAGACGGGCCTGGGTGAGATGTAAGGCGGGGAATACGGAAAAGCGATAAGCTTAAGACGAGTGTATTGAGGCTGCAGCCTGCCTATGTTTGAGTAAAAAGTACCTTTCTTCTTTCTCGGCAGTGCCTGCTCAGTTCAGTTTTATTTTAACCACCATATCTGGTGCTCAATGCTAGGCGAAGAAATAGAATAGTCGCAGCGCAAACAAAGACAAACCTAAAGGAGTCTCGTGAAAGGCAGCGATTCCCTCTGAAATGGATATGTTATTGATGTTTTCAGCATTGGGGTATTCTGAATCATATAATTACATTGGGAATCGGGCTTACTTTCATTTGGCGGAGAATTTATGGTGAAACTCTCGTATTCTCTAACTGCAAACATAGATATAGATGGTAAATATGTTTCAAATGTTACGTCATAAATTGTCATTTTTAATAGTGCAAATCCTCTGTTCGAAGGGACTATGTCATGCTATTTTCTTGTATCCTTTTGTAGCCAGTTATCGTCTACTTGGTGATGTGCTATTCTTTTGACAAAATTCCCAAAAGAACTTCTCCATTTCTATTGAGTCAATCTATTCCACATCCGTCGTTTGCTTAGAGGTTTAAATGATGAGGAGTATGTTCACAATCACGGGGAGCGAGAGAAAGTCTGGAAAATTCTTTTTGATGATGAAGCAACTTCACTTTTATTTTGATATTTGGTATTTTTTTTCAATTTACACAAAGCAACGTCTCAATGCAATAGCTTTTATTACGATATACTCAATGCAACTTTTTTTGCCATTACTGTTTGGCTACCGACGGAAGAATAGTGTGGTTCTAGCAAAACGTCCTGGCACAGGGCGATGAACGATTTTGGGACATCGGGACTTTCAGTTCCGCGAAGTGGGAGAGGAAGGTAGTTCAGAGTGAAGCCTTCCAAATTGCTGCAAACACAAGTGCTTCGTGAATAGATATGTCTCCTGCCGTCCCGTTTTGCCTCTCATCTCTCATTCAGACTTGAGGTCAAAAACACAGCTGGGTCCATTGCACAGTCATGGCTCTGAACCGCTAAACAAATAGCCCTGCGCTCTGGCTTATTACGCGTATCAAAAATGTAATGTTTATGATTACGGAGCGAACGAACTGAATATTAATTTTCTAAACAAATATAGAGGTATTTTATTGTTATGGTCAGATGAAAATTGATATTAAATCGATAATATCATACACGTGGGTATATCTCGTAACGAATTTTCCATCTCTTTCCGTCAGCCATTGCTTTATTTTGAAATCGCAGTGGAAGTCATTTAAGCTTTATATAGCAGTATGAGAGGTCGTTGAAAGTCGATTCAAAATTCTTGAACGATCATTTTTGAGAAGTTGTCTCCAATCGTCATGAGAATGAACTGAATGATTTGATGACGTCTTGTCCAAAGTTCCCAGCTCAAGATTTTTTGAATTTTGTGAAGCGAGCTTAATGACCGATTCGAACTCTTGTGCACACACACGACAGTAGACCAGTGATTTAACCACTTCTACATCTACATCTACAAAAACCCCACGAGCCGCCGCATGGGCGTGTGGCAGGGGTGTTAGGTCACCAGCCATGTAAAGGTGTAAGTTTTATTTTGGAGATGAACTGGTAACATGGATTATAGGAATGTATTTAGTGAGCTTAATTTTTGTTGTGATATTCTTCGCCACTTCGCCATTTACATATTTACTCCATCACAAATGCATTCACGGAGGAGGAGTCGTCCTGGAAAGTGATTTGGTAAATCCATCTCAAGGGTCATGACGTCACGGATCACTCTTCACTAGACAAATATTTCCGAAGGTGACGTTGGAAACCGCGCCCACTAGGCAGCGAACCTTTTGACTCGTTCATATTCTGAGAGAATGCCCCATTTTACTTACTCTCCTCGCCTCATAGGTCTATACGTCTATACATGCCTATACATGTCTATACGTGTTTATACATGTCATAGACGAACCTCATTATAGTTCAAACCACATATTTTGTGTTGTTCAAATACAAACTTTATAACTACCACACTTTATTAGCGAATGTTCGACCGGTTTCGCCCAATATGATGTGGTTATATCATAAGGTATACTGAGATAAATGGGTTATGAACAAATTAGTTAAAGACTTCCCCATTCATAATTTTTAGACTTGCTTCAGCGATAATTATACCTTCTGGACGAATCTATATACATAGTGAATATTACCTCTTAAGCGTAGCGCGTATTAATTTTGTTATCTTGATTGTGAATGTTATTTTATATCGATTAAACTGGGTGTGATTTCAAAATCGGAGCCAAGGAACACCAGACCTCTTTGAAGAATAGAGACTGCCTTCTACCTTCGCCAGCCGTATGACGAAGTTGGACCATCGGAGAGGTTTCATCCCGGAAGTTTTGTACTGTACTAAGAAAGGCGCAATCGGCCTTGAAATATGATTCCGGTTTCCTTTCAAATGACAATACCTTCCTAAATCCCTCGCCATTGCCATTAGTTACCTTCCCTCTCAACCCATGATGACACGCCGGCTTTCTTCTCAATACTAAACCCTCAAATCTATCTTTATCTCCACATCAACATTTATCCCCCCCCATCATCAGCATCATCATCATCGTTCCACCTTGTCTTTCACTCCGTACCTCCTCCCCTCAGTTTTACATGAATTTGTTCAAAACCCATATACGTGTCAGTATACCTGATAATGCCATAATAATCGAAACCTGTTGTACCCTCGTCAATAAATTGTGTAAATTACAAAGTTCGTATCATTTCAATGCCAATCTTTCACTAAGTACGATATTCAAGACTTCATTATATCACAGAATATAAAATCATCAGGAAATGTTTCGAGTCCCGAAGTTCGTGAGCAATAAGAGCCTCACAGACACGACCTAAAGCCAGACCCGATTCACAACTGTCTCAAAGGCCAACTCCAAACACCATCTACAAAATCCCTCCAATACACTCATGCGCAAATCCATCAAAGGAATCCATTGTATTGGTCCCATGTCCACTCCCATTCCCCTCTTAGACACTCCCCCCCAATCCCAAACCCCCTTCCCTTTCCTCCCTCCCTCCCACTTCCCCCTAACCCTATTAAAGTCGCGCTTTGAGTGGTGAGTTTTTTCCAGTAAAGAATTTGCCTGAAACCTGCCCGGGAAGCAGCCGTCATGGCTGGGACCATCCGGATCAAGATATAAAATTGCAAGCTGGCCTCTCATTGCTCCCTCATGCGCTCATAAAACCGACCGATGAGCCATCTGTTATATTTTGACGACTTGTGCGCTGCTGTGACCGCCAAAAGCGGACAGTGACGCATGGTAAGAAGTTCGAACGGTTTTACATTAATTTCAGATTTTTAATGCATTGTTTTTCATTTTCTTCATAGTTTCATAAACAATGGCCTATACTTTCGCATTTGTTTATAATACGTAGGCCATGAATGCTTAATTTGTATAATCAGTTATTGTTGTATAATGGATTGAAATGACTAATTAGAATATTTGAAACGAAGTCAGTGAAACATTGTTTTGTAAGTATTGAGATGGAATATTTTACTATGTTGCTTGAATTTTTAGAAATATACCACAATTCAGTTTCTATTTTACCTGATAGGTACCAGAGGTAGTAGTTTTAGTGCAGCTTTGTCCAATAGTTCATTTAAAAATAAATTTTAGGGGCTTGTGTAATGAAAAATTACAAAGGATATTGCAGTCAACGAACTCTAATCTAAAGTCCGAAAAGAATTTTTGATTTTAGGTTCTCTTCATAATCACAGTGTTGCTGTAGTTGATTGTGCGTGTTAGGTGATCACAGTGATGTGTAAATGCAAAGAGAAGGAGCGGACGAGCCGAATGTGAGAGAGGCTGTTGAGTCGTCAGTTAATTTCGTGTCGTCGCGCGGACTAAGAATAACATAGAAAATAGAAACAGCGAGTTGATTTCACTCTGGTATAATTCATTCAAGATTTGTACATAACAGGAGCTTTTGCTGACACGAATCTATTCCTCATGCACAAGCAGGGAAATGATGATGGAGACATCCCGTCGGGGCTGACGAGTATTGACTTTAAATATACTGACTCATAATTTTTATAATCAAAGTGATTCATTGGAAACAAATTCTGGGTATAAACATACAGTGAGAGGGATCGTTGAAGAAGCATCAAAGATAACAGGAGTTCCCAAATATTCATATCCTATGCAAGAATTTTCTGTTTTAACATTCGCGTTCCAGTGTGTCAGTGGTTACATGGCAAATATCTCCAAATGGTCCTTTCGGGAGGGTTCTTAGCTCGAGTGAAGGAGTGAGGGCGGATATAGAGGATTTATAATCTTCGGATTCTCCCGTGGCTTACTGGTGAAAATGTACCAAAAGTGACTCGTAGAGCTACCGTAACCTTAAGCAGGGAAATCTGCAGAAATTGCAGGTAGTGCTGAAGCTGATAACCTGACACACCATATCCAAAATCTGCTCTCTGCTCAAACTAAAGTAATCGCCACGGACGCCATGATGAAAGACGGGAGCTATTTGGAAGGTAATTCCATCAAGACGTGGCATATTAGAATAAAAGATTATTTGTTTAGAATAATTGGTTTAAACATAAGAAAATTCATGTGGAAAAGGGGTGATTTTAAAAGCATTTTCTACCTTAATCTGTAACTTCTATCAGTTCTGAAGATACAGCGAGGAGTCCGAATAATTCCCCACGTGGCGTACGAAACATTATTATCACGTTAATGCAAACAAACTTTTATCCAAGAGAAAAGTAAAGGAGAACTTATATCATTTACGCTCTTATCTCTAATATTTCAATTTGTAATAGAATCTATTTCACGAAAATTTTCTTGAGAGTAAGGCATGGATGACTAACATTTGAACTTCTCTTTGATTTGCCTTTTCAATGACGTAAGACAACAGAGGACAACACGCACGAAAAAGATAAAGCCAAAAGTGGAACTGCTTTTGGAATATTTATCGACTAAATAGCAATAAACAGAAATAAAATACGAGAATGCTAATATTGGCCATTCCAGCGATAAGAGGTAAATAAACTCAACGCCACCAAAAATATGTCCCTTTAACTTTACGTGGCGTCGAAACACGTCTTAAGAGTTCATCTAAGACAGAACTTGAGATGTGCTAACATATGGAAGTAAAGTGGAAAGATTTTTATGGCGTGAAGAGGGGAAATCGTTCTCTTGCGTGAAAATGAAAACTTGAGAAATAAATTAGGTGAGTCGTTGTTTTTGAAGTGCCAACTATGTGCACGCCTGTTTATAAACTAACGGGGGCATAATAGAGTGAGCTGTTCATAGAGCACCTTTCCGTATAAACTCGTAAAATGTCCTTTCGAGTAAACGAGGGGGAATCAAATTTCCGCATACTAAAATGCTGGTATTTGCAAAATACCAGTATCGCTATTCAGGAAAGAAAATATGAATAAGTGAATATTTTTAAATTGAAGTTATTAGTCACGCTTTCCGTTATTTCAAAATCAAATTATTACCCCTGGTTTGAAGTAATTAGTGATGCCTGATTTCTTCGTCTCTTGACTATTTAATAAGTAGCGACCTAATGAACGGTTATGGAGCTCCGATAATTATCATTAGCGCTAGTGTAATACGCATGCGCCGCGCGACTCATTTCAGCCGTGTCGGATCATCGTGGATTTTGGCCGAGCCAAGAAGTACATACATACAAGTAAAACGGAGACACTCTGCCATTCTCCTGAGTTTTATTGGTTGAGCCTTCCGCTTGAACGAGATATGGCTTCCATCCGATGCAAATCCACGGACCACGGACCTCTGCCTTGCTCTGCCTTGAGGGAAATCCTTCCATTAACTCACATCATTTCCGGCGACTCCGGCCCATCGCATATCGGCTGTTATTCTGAATGAAGCAGCGTTAACGCTATCTGCCAATAAATAGCATTCGTCACCCTTTTGTTTCGGAGAAAAACACGCTATTCTTCGAAAAAAACATAACGAAAGCTATTTCTGGCAGATATAGATAACGCTATTTCATTCAGAATAACAGCCATTTTTCCCCCCAATTCAGCCGCGTGTCACCGACGGAAACTTTTAGCTCACCCCATGGCCACGAATGGGAAGGGCGAGCTTCCCTACCGACATTTACTTTTAGTTGTCGTTCCTTTATGGTTAATGTTTGTAATTGTTACCGAGAAAAATTTGAATGCAGATAAATTAAGTTACCTTAACAATCAAAGAAAGAATGAACAGACCATACACTCCGTTTGGTATTTATTAATGGGTGAAACCTCAAGATTCAAATCATACTCCAGGCATATTCGATTTCTCCACAAAATTCAGTATGCGCGAGTAGTAATCTGAAGTACATATTTGAAGAATGCCCGGAGAAATCTCCTATTTTCGCCGTCACTAGGTTCTTCTTATTTCAATCTCATGGATGGCTGCTTGAATAGACCTTCAGAGATGGTTGTCCAATATGCGAGCGTCTTAGCCATGGACACTGGACTGAACGGAATAAAGATAAACGGAGAAGAAGTAAACATGCTCCGCTTCGCAGATGATATCGCAGTCATAGCTGGAAATCGCGATGATCTTCAAAGATAAAACTAAAAACTAAACGTCATGAACCAAGTTCTCCAAGAATGTAATATGGAAATAAATAAGACGAAGGCTAAAATCCTAGTATGCAGAAGAGAGAAGCTTAATGCAGAAGTCACCCTGAGAGGAGAGAAATTAGAGCAAGTAGATTCCTTCACCTTTCTCGGAAGCACCATCACGTGGGACGGAAGATGTGCAACGGACATCAAGCGGAGGATAGCCCAAGTTAAGAAGACGTTCATGGAAAAAAATACAACTGCTGTGCTCAAAATGGATATGTCTACAAACAAGGAAACAATATGTGAAAACCTTTGAGTGGAGCGTAGCACAGGAAAGTACATATATGGGAAGAGATACCAGGAAGTATGGGAAGTATCGTTCGATAGGGAAGGGTGGAGGGCTTCAGTCAACCAATCTTAGGATTGAACGACCAATAATGATTAGTCACTAAGTAGGAAACAGGAGTGTGATCGATATAGTGGAAGAGGCCGCATTCCAATTCACATGGGATGCACCCGACGCTCTTTCGCCCTGGTACTTTTACGTGCCCTACGCTCTTTTCTGAGGGTGGCGCCAATGTCTTCCAGCGGCAGTAATGACAACGATAAACAGTTGACGCAGGCAATCCGTGGTCACATGATAAATTCGCAGTAAAAACATGTCTTAGAAAAATGCTTTAAAAAGTGTTCATATGATAATGTGGTAGGTGATACGTCCGTCAGATATTCGAAAAAGAATTATGCGCGCCCTTTCCCAGCATTCATTGACACATCGCCGCGACTGTTTCATTAGTTTTGATCAATCGGAAAACTAGGTGAATAAGAGTAGCCGCGGTATGGTTATTATTGTAAAAAGTCTATTGAATTCCATTTAGATATTTCATTCACAGTAATGGGGCACATGATAACTCATAGAGGAAGTGATTTTTCATAGAGACATAACAGAATTAGTGCTGTAGCATAATAAAACTGGCATTCTTTCGGCTAGTCAAAAAATAATGCTTACAAAAACTTAGTAGTACCTTAAAATTCAGTTAAATCCATTGAATAAATTTTAATGCAAAAAACATTTTTAACGCGTGAATGAACGCGAAAATACATCGTGTAACCACACCAACTTGTACGAATGCATGAACGCGTGAACAGGGAAATAGAACCTGTTCTATTTGGTTCACGCATTCGTTCATGAACTTGTACATGTACACGTACGGGTTAATGTATCGTGTAACCAGGCCTTCATATTAGTTATCTGTTGTGACTAAATTGTCGGGCGAAAGTTAATCGACTTGGTCAATTTCCGTATTCGTCACCCACAGAAAAAGTTTTGAGTCCTTCTCACTTAACGCTTTAATTTACGTGAAGTACAGGAGTTGAGTCTATCAAAGATTATAAAAAGTGTGTAACGGAAGCGGACGTTTACCGTTATTTTCCCAAATGTAGCGATGCCCTTATTCACCTGCAGTCCTTTCATAAGACTAGTGCATGGAAGTAATTTCCATCAGTATACCCTTCTGTTAAGTTGATGTGAAATTGTATTGTGCCTCGTTTCAATTATATTATTTTTTGTATAAGATTTGGATGAGGCGTACTTCCTGCCGTAGTATGAGATGGCTAAGTCCGAGGCTATAATTTAGTTCATCAACGTCAAGGGTAAGAATTTTATACTTCGATATCATCTACTATCTTGGCAATACAAAAGAATGTAGTACATATGTTAATGCGATCCAGATACACTTCGAGGTCAATTTTAATAATGAATTTATTTCATTACCAGGTAGTATTTGGTAAATTAATGGATTGTAGCACTGTATGGTAATCCTAATGTCCATTGAAAACTTTGTATATTTTTATTAACAGATGCATTAAGACATAAAATGGGAATATGTGGAGCTAATGCGGCAATGATAGATCGCCTGATGTCTAGGGATTCTCTATCGAAGAAGTATTTAACATCAAAATTGAATACTCTTTCAAGGAAATTGAAGGTATGAATTAGTTTGTAGTATATTGTGAAATATTTATAATATTTTTCATTGTATTCATCTTGAAAATTTAATGTATCAAAGTTAGCGCATCTTTTCCAATCCATTTAATGTGCATATTAATTTCATTTCTATGCTAATCTAATTTCAGATGTGACATTATGCTTCAGGTGGTTTTTAAGAAGACCATCAACGTATCCCTTCAACAATGCTTTGAAATTTAATTTCAGTCAATCGATATGTATTTTAAAGAAAATATTGTAATTTTTTTTTAAATAAATATGTAATGTGCTCCATAGTCAACTTGTTGGTGTTAACAATTGAAATGGTCATTTCCACATTGTAAAAATGGTTATATTTGTGGGTGTAGAGGGAATAGATGTACCAATAGAATGGATGAGGTTGAATTGCAGTTTGCACATAACCTAGCTGTGTCACAGACATGGAAGCTTATATTTTCTACAGTTTTGTACAGGTTATGTGCACCTATAATTCTTATGGCAGCATATGAGATTAAAATTTCTGTGGTATGTGCTTAAGTTGCAAATTCCAATAGTGCATGCAAGTTTAACTAGCTCTTTTCAGAAATTCATTTTGCCTACAGTTATGCATAGGTTTGGCCTATATTTACTTATTGCATATCCTATAGTTACTTACCCAGATAGCATGTAAGCTTACGTCAACCTTGGTTTTCCCTTGCCACGTCAAGCTTGATTTTCGCAAGCTTGATTCAAGCCTGTCTCAAGCAATGCGAGCCAAGCTACCGACCGAGCGCTTGATTCAAGCCAGTTTCAAGCTTACTGCCACCTGCTTGATGCGCGCGCAGGCGTAGCTGTACTTCTTGTCAATGCACGACGCCACTCTCACCGGTCAAGATCGACTGGATTAATATCTACCTTGGAAAGTATTACAGTTTTTTCCTATAGTTCAACCAGCTATGCATATTAAGTCAGAGTTAATTGAATTTATTAATGTAGGCATGTAGACATAGCGTGCGTAGCAAGCATAACTTCAATGCTACTGAGAGGTATAATACTACTACTACGAGGAAAATTTTAGGTATGCATGCACGAGGCACGTACCGCTAATTTTTTTAAGAGTATTTAATGTTGTGATTAGGTGTTTATATTGGTGGTGAGGAATTTATATGAATGCATGTATTAATTAATTTATGTTCATTAATAAAACTTTTGATTAGTTTTAACTGCGTCACACATTCCCCTGCCACACACCATCGAGGTGGCTTGCAGGGTACAAAGTAGAACTGGACGGAACTTGGAAGATATGGTCGTTATTTAACTTCCAGCACTCCGTCGTGTGAAAACCGTTACTGCTGGTAGCCCTGCAGAATTGGGGCATTTCGATTTGGTGGGGAAAAAATTAGTGGGTCAAGTTCCGTCTGGTTTAAGTAGATGTAGATGTAAAGACTGTATTTGTATCTGATTGTAGATGTAAAGACTGTATTTGTCTTTGGCTTCAGCTAGCAAAACATCGTATCGCAAGAAGGTATAGTAGAAGTATTGGTCTCCGAATTTACTGTATGAGAAATTACTTCATTTCCCTTTTCATAATATAACACTTGTAATCCCAATAAACTATTATTTGAGGGACAAGTTGGTTCTTTTTTTGTCCCAAACCTGTTTGTAGAAATCGATTAAGTGCTGCATTAAATAACCTGCACTAATGTTGCCATGTATGATACATTATCATAATAAAAACAAAGGCATTAATTATTATATGCAAAATTTGTAGATTACTCGTGTTACAATGTAGTGAGAGAAGGACATAATTAAAACACTTGATGTGTTACATCCTTGAAAATGCCTCTTTAGAAACAAAAATTGCCACGACGCTACTGATTAATGCAAACTTCATTCATGTTGGAACTATTATATTTTTGTTAGTTGTCAAATAAATATTTAATTTGCATTCTGTTAGTGAATTGACTCTTGTTATCTTCATTTTTCAGAAAGTAGCTGTTATCATAATGCTACCCTGGTTGGACATGGTTCCCCTGGATATTTTCAATATATGGTCAAATAGTAGTTTAAGCCAGATTTGTTTAAGAAAGCTTAATTTATCACAATAAATGTGTTTTTAAATAAATTTTCATGTGTTCATTGTTATTACTTAATGTATCCCTTGGCTTGAATTACTTTCCTAATGCTTTCTTTAAGGAAATTTTGATGATTTCATTTCCCATTTTACATACCGTAAAAATCGTTTCTTGCATTAAATCCTGCTAGATTCAGACTTGCTGGTGAAGGAGAAGTCAACCTTGATTCAAGCTGAAGCATTATGCTCGAATCAAACTGGAAAATCAAGCTTGATTCAAGCTACACTGTCAAGGTTGCAGAAAGCTTGACCGCTGGAGACTAGCTTGCTTGATTCAAGCTTGAAATAAGCTGAATAGCTTGAATTGTCAAGCGGGATGCAAGTTTGGTAGCTTGTATAGTCAAGCTTAAATCCAGCTTGATTTAAGCTTACCTTGCTATCTGGGTATAGTCTATCCTATAGTTACTCATATGTTTTCCCTATAGTTACTTATAGTTTTTTTTGGGCCAAATCTTTATAGTTTTCTATGGGAATTTTTACCTGGGATGGTTGCACATCTGGTCATTATTATTACGGTGTTTTGATAAAATTTACATTAACGATGAATTCTAATTACATTTCGGTGGTTCTTCGTGATTAACGTCGTATAATTTACTGCTTTAAAGTGGTGGTAGCGTTCATTCTTTTGTGACTTATTGTTTGCAGTATTTCGATAGGAGTGGTTGTTGCACAATGCATTCATTTGTGTTTTTATTTTGTGTATAGCACCAATTTCTTTTGGGTATAGTGCCATTGGAATTCTAAAGTGCCATTCAGTCTTAGACTTTATTACATGCAGATACAAATGGATGCGGATGGTCCAACATGGACGCCAGTCCTTACAAGAGCCTCAGGACTCAGGATTGTTCCTTGTTTTCCTTTGATGCTACATTTAAAAATCGCATTTACATAATTTGTATGTTTTGTTTGTTTTTTTATTGATCCAAGAATTTTTGGATATGTCTGCCTTCGTAGATTGAAAACCGAATGATCCACATCGCTCACGTTACACTTGGAGATGTAGTTGAAAGAAAGACTCGTGACCAGGATAGGACGTCCACGTACCTTTGAATAGTTTATAGGATACTAGATATTAAAGGTCTAAAAAATGTGCGAATTTGGCCTCGTTTTCGACGTCAAAAAACGATCAAACGTAATTACTTTAAAAGTAAAAACCCAACGCGACCATGATTCACACTATTCTGATCAGAAATCAGACTACTTATTTTTCCAACGTACCCGGCATAGAACACGTGGGATTGAAGGTAAAAAAAAGTGCGATTTTGGCCTCGTTTTCGGCGTCATAAAACGAATCAAATGTAATATTATTGAAATAAAGAATCCTACGCGACCAGAAGCACACTATCAACTCTCGATGCATTGAGTGCACGATGTAAAAATTATTATAATGCATTGTACGAAGTAAAGTGAAAAAACACTAATGTGAATCCCAAGCAGCATCCTGATATCTTTTTGATATCTTTTTATATCCATTATTAATCATTTATTTGTCAAAATGATATCATGTGATGATATCACTTTTTGATCAAAAATGATAACATTTTGTGATACAAAAGTGAAATTTGCCAGTGATATCATTTAGGATACCAATAGATATCTTTTTGACATCACTTTTTGGTCATTATAAATCATTTATTTGACCTGTGGTAGTATTAAAGCAGTCATAGATTTATTACCCTGTCATGAAAAAACTCATAAATGTCAGGTTTTTATTAAGGTTCTAGCATCTTTTGGAAGATATATTGTGAAGGCTTCTAATGCCAGCAAGTCGTTTAGTGCCGCATGGGTTATATTGTGTTTCATGGCCCAACGAACTAATCTCGACTGAATGTCTGACTCCCTAAATGTCTCACTTTCAACACTTTGGCTATGCATTCCACTATCACGAGACAAGAAATATTCTTCCACGTGGCTGGATAAACTTGCACATTCATCAGAACTGCCAGACGAATCAATCTCCACTGAGCTGACAAAATCTGAAGGATTAGGTTCACTAGTTTAGGCAGACCTATAGACTCCAACATATAAAAAGGGGCCAAATGGATCTGGTTGAGTATACCGTAGACGTGTGAGAATTTACATAATAGGATTTTAGATAACTAACGAAATACATACATTTAAAATATGCTGAAAATACAGACTTGTGAGTCCGCGAGACTTTCACTCGAACGTTTCTCACAACGTAATCACACGTAGGCCGGTAGAAAAAATTGTACTAAATGCTTACACTGCCAATGCAGGAATGCCGCCCTCGAAACCACGCGGTGGCTGGTGCATGATGCCACTCAAACCAGCAATAAAACAAGCACGGAACGAATATTCGTTCAGCGAAGGTGTGTCGCGCACTAAGTTTAAAATGGATAAAGCATTAGAAGAGGGCTTTATAGCAAACCAAAGAAATTTATATTGCTTGTAAAGTGTAAATGGTTATATGAATGTGCAAAAATTTAAGAATGTGAAATAAATGTCTTTATCATTATTTTACTTCGTCTCTTTAGGTTGATTTACAATGGAAAATATGTTCTCGTGAAGTAAGGTTCACTTTTCTATAATTTTATAAAGATTTATTTGGCGGTTAAGTGAATTATCTGACACTTATTTATTTTAATATCAAACAAAATATAATCATTCATAGACGTTTTTGGCGACTTTTACCTCATTTGTTCTAAAAGCAAATATTAGTCGTCAAGAGATCTTTATTTGATATCACTTATTTCTCATTTGTGGGTACGTCAAATTGTAATCGACAAGAGATGTTCAAATGATATCACACTTGAGTCACTTTCGGGATATAGACGTAAAAGTGATGTTATAACATAGTGATATCATATTGATGTCCTTTAGACATATAAATAACATATGATGCTGCTTGGGAAAATGCAATGTTCTAAATTTGTTCTTTTTCTTCAGTCAATCATATTCCTCCTTGCATCATACCCGTGCTAAATTAATTCTCTATATTTATCATATATAGGGAGACTCATACCCAGGGAGAGAAACAAGGGGGTACACAAGCTATATTACATAGGAAAGGGTGGAGGGCTCTAGTGAACCAATCTTAGGATTGAACAACCAATCCATCCTTGCTTCTTTTTTCCTTTTCCTTTACCCCGAGAACTTCATCTGATGTTTCTTGCATTGCATTCTTTATTATAATACATTTTTCACCCACGCTTTCTCTCTTCTGGTTTGATTGTTTAGTCTCCAATTGCTTTTCCAGCTCACATCAGCTTTATACTTTTGGGCAATAATCTTTTCTTTTCTCTTTGAATCATCGTGTCTCCTCAGTGCTTTCTCCTTCCCAGTGGATCTGTCCATTACACTGTCCAATACACTGTCTATATTGTCGTGCCCCTGGCTGCCCTCATGGCCTAATGCATGACCAAGCAAGGGGTCATGTGGGATTTTTCTATTGTTCGAGTTGCCTCCAAAGCAAACTGCAACATCCACATACTGCACAAACATGTAAGATGATGTGCAAAACTTGTTTATGACAAACTAATGCCTGTGGATGATGGCTCTGCAATTTGCTATTGTCTTACCTGCGAGATCATATCTGGTCACGACAAATGTGCTCCGGACGGGACACTTTTAGAAGACCTCCTCGACCCACGTCTAATATTTTTGGCCACATTTGGCCACAGTGAATGCTCTCCCGGTGACACCTTTTAAAGATGCATTGATACACACATTAATCACCCCTGTAGGTTATCAATGGCAAGCCCAAGGCATTCAGAGAAGGAGGGTTAGGGCGACATCAGGATAAGGAGGCATCCATTCTCATGCCAAAATATAGAGACTCTCTGCCACACTTAGTAGCGAGATCAAGGAAATTCTCCCCCACTTCATAACTTTCTAACTTAGGAACTATAACTGTCTCCTTCATAACTATATTTTTGCAAAATGGCAGTGATGGGCTCATGATTGCATCATGCACATAGGGCAGGGCCCTGGCGAGATCACTATATAAGCTCCTGTGAAAACCACATGCTCCCAGATCTCTCAGAATACTCACAATTGTCAGTAGCAGAAGCAGCAGTCAGTAGTAGCAGTCACCATCCCTCTCACCAAGATGTCTATCTTTGTCTCCTTAAACCTTCGCCACCATTGACAGGGCAGGATGTCCCTCCTTTGGACACAGAGGCCAATGCCATGCCCAGACTCTAGTTGCAACTGTCTTTCAGAAGCCACAGCCAATGTGAAAGGGTGCCTATCTTTTTCCAATAAATGAACTAAGACATCAGTGTATTTATTAACTTTCCTTGATCCCTGCACGACATGAGATCTAATGTGAGTTACGAAACCCCCATGTGTTTCCAAGTAGGGACATGGCAATATTTCACTTGGACCACATAATGGTCTGGATGGCTGTTACATTCTCTCTGCTATCAGTCTGAAGTCAGATGTATGCCACCTGTCAATTATCATTTGGTCAATTTTGTTTTAAGTAGTGGCCCCATCTGGTGAGCACCAGGTTACCTTTTACCTTAGAAATGTTTTTCCATTGGAGTCATGTACTCTTTACCACCATCAACGTTCCCATCTCCGAATCAATCTTTGCCCATTATCATTTGTCACATCATGCAAACTTTCCTTTTTGATGGTTTCTCTCTATGCTTCCTCTTTGCCATCCTTCACATTGAAGTCCCCCAGAACTCTTTCTATATCCTGTCTCGGAGTGCTATCGATTTATTTTTCTAACTGTCCAAAGGATTTATCCTTCTCTTCCTGCTCTGCATTTTCTGTTCATGTATATACACATAGAATTGGAATGTTGAAGGCACTGGCCTTAATCCTTGGAGGACATATCCTTTCATTTAAATGTAGTTCTGCTACCTTGCATTTATTATCCAATAAGAAGCCTGTACTTCCTATTTCACTGTTCACTGTTCTCTCCACTTTACATGATTGAGTATTTGCCACTACTTAAGATTTCCTCTCCTTCCCACGTGACTTCTTGAATGGCTGCTATTCCAATATTATATTTTTCCATCTCTTCCTTGAAGCTATGTAGCACCCCCAGTTTATTCAGCATTCTAACATTCCACTTTGCTGTCTGCATATTCAATTTCCATTTGTGTTTACCTATGGGTTGCATGGGTCCTTTATTGCAATAATCAGTCCAGTGTTCATTGTCTATGAACTTCATAACATGAAAGTTTTTATGAGATGGGGCCATTAGCTCTAATATGTTCAACCCCCAACTTGGAGGGACAGGGACTCTTTGTCTGGTTTATCCCCCTTGACCTGTGTGGTTTGCGAGGCCCCACCAGGAACATGCAATCCTGCCAGCATGACTCTCTGGCTCATTTAGGCACACAAGCCCCCTCATTGCTACAAGATGGGAATACCAGTGAGGAGAATGAGACTCATGCAGCTGATCTTAAAAACATACACATCAAAAGAAATTGAATTTGAAGCACCAGGACTGAGAGAGACTGTCCTTCGAAAGGTATTTTTTTCTGTCCAGGTGTGAATCTCTATTCCATGAAATAGAGATTCACCATGAAAAATTGAAATTGCTATTTTTAATTATGTAATTAATTAATTACACTTAATGTATATATGTCTCAAAATTATTTCATGTTTAATGGTGAATGATATCTCAGATGTGAGGTCTAATAATCTCCATTTTCTCTTCTGTTGGCTGGTGTATTTATGAAATGACACATTCTCAGGCTCACTGTCATTGAAAATCGCCAATTCTCTTTCCTAAACATCCTATGGGCTTGCATTTTAATTTTATAACAATAGAAATATTTGAAATCTCTTAAACAGCCATAATATGATTTAGTTCTTTCCCGGTTTATTATACTGATGAAGTCTTCTTGGGTTTTCCATCGGGTCAGGTCGTTATGGGCCGACGTTTCGATGGTGGTGGTAGCCATTGAAATGTCGGCCCCTAAAGATCTGGGTGGAAAACCTGAGAAGACTTCATCAGTCTTAAACAACCACATTGACGAAGGGGACCCCTAGCATTTATCAGGAATTTATTCTTTACAGTGTTATGATTGCAGAATCATATATGTTGACCAAACATGTTGCATTATCAAAACTAGAACTGAAGAACATATTAAGTATTTATACAGTCACAGCCAAAAAACTCACACTTTGCCAAATATCTCAGTGATGCAGGGCACTGGACTAATTTTGATTACTCACTTCTCCAGCCATATATGCTCATACATCAGCCTTGTTATACCCCCCTCACTATGCTGATTTCATGTTTTATCTTTATCCACTCGTGTCTCTACTATTTGCCCTTCAGACAGTTCTTTTATAAATCTTTTGTCTCTTCAATCTATTCCCACATTTTTTATGATCCCCATCAGCACACCCCAATTCAACCTGTTGAAGGCCTTTTCCCAGTATATAAAGCACTCTGTATACTTCTATGGATCTATCTATCAGCATTCTAAGGCAGCTGAATGCATCTTTTCCCTTTTCCTATCCTAAAACAGAACTGGTTTTCTTCCAGTTCATCTTCGATTTCATTTTCCATTCTCTTTAATATAATCATCGTCGCAGCCTTTGTCATGTGAGTTTTGGAGCTAACTGTTCTGGACTCTTAATACTCTTCAGCATTCTTCTTCTCTGGTATATAGATATTACTTGCTATTGAATGGTTTTCAGACTAACCCCGAGAGGACAGTGTGTATTTACTAAACATTCACAGATTTCTGCTCAGTACATATAGAAGTCACTGCAGAGACTAGTATCATGGAAATAGTTCAGGAAAAGCTGGACAAGATTTCAAAATCATGCAATTGAAATATATACTTGAAATACTTTATACCATTTGTCCTTTTTTACCAGCCATATCAGGGGAGGTGGGAGGGAGAGGGGGTGGCTACTCAACCAGCCACCAATTTCAGTTACCTTAAACTATTGGGTTTTGTTTCACTCGTCTATTCTTAACAAATCTTGCAATGCTTAAAACCTGAAACTGAGAATTTAAGAGTTTCATGAATAACTCTTAATCCTTTATATTTAATTTAACATCCTGGTTTTCTGAAATAAAATTTCTTTAAACTTCAAAATATTTGTGTTGTGATTTTGCTTTGCACTTGTGTTCCTTTCTTGTCATCACTCGATAAAAGGATTGCAGTTTCATAGTGGAACATTTGGATTGAATTTCCTTGCTGCTTTTCAATGATTATTTATTTCAGCTATAGTTGGACACTAAATTGCAATCTTATTTAACTCCTATTTCTGACTGAATTCTCAAGCATCTCTGACGTTGAATCAGAAGACCTATTAGTCCTCATTGACAGTTACCCTCCTGAGACTCAACTATCATCCAGAATAACCTTAAAAAGAAGTTTCCAACAACCAGCCCTATGATTAGGAAGTTTTTCTGCCCATGCTGTAGTGATTAGATAGAAGTTATTGTTATTGCATTAGTATCCAAATCCCATAATCATAA
This sequence comes from Ceriagrion tenellum, assembly GCA_963169105.1. Classification (NCBI taxonomy): domain Eukaryota; kingdom Metazoa; phylum Arthropoda; class Insecta; order Odonata; family Coenagrionidae; genus Ceriagrion; species Ceriagrion tenellum. The sequence goes on from OY720633.1 coordinate 175,101,275, forward strand.
ATACAAATGCAAGGAGAATGCTCTAAAAGTTGATGGACATTCTTTAATAAAGATATCATTGAAGGAAAAATTAATGTTCAATTTTGAATTGTGTATTGTATTACCTATTAAATTAACCTAATGCATTTGACAGAGATAATGTTAATGCAGACGAATATCGGAAATTTCCATCCTGCATTCCAGTCAAAAGCAAATCTGTGACTTTGCGATGGGATACAGAGGGTATTCTTGTGCTCATCTACGATTATCAGTGCTCTTATACAAAATGTTCAGTTTGGCCTCTTCAAGTTACATTTACTGAGCTTCCTTATACATATTGTGAAGAAAAACAATGTGCATTGCTCTATTGTATGGTTCAGGAAAGAATGTAATGACCCAATTTTTGGAGCCATTCATAGGAGAGTTGAATATTCAAAGGACAAATGGAACCTGCTGCAATATTCAAGGAGTATGTACACCTGAACCATTTCAGATTTATCCCCATATTTGCTCTGCAGATTCAATTTCTTCAAAACATGGTACCATTTCATAGCAGACAGGTACTAGGGGTGATAGTCAAAAACTTCTTTTCAGATTCTGATGACCTTGGGATCAGAAAAGTTGTCTTTAGTGCTCAGTATATAACACAGTATATAACAGAATTTTTTTGTGATTTTTTTCAACTGTCCTGAGGTTCTGCTGGTGGTTTAAGTTTCACAATTTTATGCCATTTTGGTCAAAAGTTTAAATGAGCAGACGATCAGGCTCTCCCTCATACTTTTGTGAGTAACATTTGTAAATCGTTGGCAAATTAATAACAATGGCATTTAAGTACATGTAATAGTCCAGAACCCCAAGAATCACGAAAAAAATATTACCTAGATATATTTAGGATGGGCAACCTGGCAAACATGTCATTGGGAATGGTCTTAATGTATGCTTAGTATATTTGCTTACTAGTGTTACCAGTTTCATCAGAGATTTCATCATGAAGGCCCAACCCAGCGTCCTGACCAAAATGGGCACTCATAGTGCCTAGTACGAACCATGCACCTAGAACTGACTTTTACAGGATTGTATGGTGGAACTGTCTGATGGAATTCAGACATATGTGCTCTCTCTACAATAGTTATTTTGATAAACTTGTACCCTCTCTGTCTTTCCCAGACTGCTGCAGATGCATTCCTACCAAGACAAACACTTCTCTCAACTAATGGTTTTATCTTTCTTTTGAAATTTTTTCTTAGCTTTCCTAAACTTAACTCTAACTAAACTCACCTAACCCTCAAGGGCATTTTTCCAGTGCTCTTGGCAACTCCAAGGGTGCTTGATAACAAACTTTTCAAAGGAATCATCAGGGTGGGGTGATCAGGCGGAATGGATTGAAAGTCTACAATAGCTGCAGTAGATCTCCACTGTTGGATCTGCTTCCCAATGGAGGAGATGGGTCCAGCCATAGCTCCATCCAAACGAGTAATGTAGGGTTGGAGTGAGAGCTCATTGAAATTGAGAAGAAAAGGCACTACTACAATAGCACATTTCAATGTTTTTCCAAAATCCTACTTTTAGAATGTTTTCCTTTATTTACAATCGTGATGTCACAGCCCACTGTGCAAATATTTAAAAGTGCCAGAGGAATTTCTTACATGCATTGAATGACTTCTCTTGAAATATCCTACAAAAATTGCATGGGACATATACCTCAATGCGGGCAAACTTATGATCACAATGTGTTCTTCTAGAGTGGTATATCTGTGCTATTTGTCAATCCTTTTTCCTTGAAATGCTATAGGATCCTTTTTTTGATCAAAGCGAAGTTCCAATGCAAGACCAGCATAATTTGGTTGTACCTTGGAAAATTACAATTTCATTCAGAGGATGGATATTGCATATTTCTACATGTTAAAGCTTGATTCATTGAATAACTGCTATTTCCATTTTCCCCATTAATACCAACATTAATTATTGGTATTATTCACCTCCGTCTCGGATGATTTTCAAACTGATATGTTTCATACATATCATTTTTAGCCAAGTCTATATACATTTCATACAATCTTACTGATGAATGAAGGCACGTACTACTCATTTGAGTAATATTATTACTTGTGGATTATTTGTGGCTCTTTTGTTTTTAATGGCTTGAATGAAAATTTCTCATTGAACAACAAAAGAACAACAAATTGGATGTATCCTATTTTCTTTATTTCTAGTACATTAGTGTGGCTTTAGTATTGGTTTCAATGCCGATAACCCCTTGCTTTGCTACTGGCTTTCCTATGAAATCCTCTATTAGCAATTAATTGCAGAAAATAAAAATAAATTAAATTAATTTGCTACAGTAATTTATCTCATATGAAAATTACAGTAATTTGCCCATCTCGAACAGCAATTATAATCGCATTGTCTGTGAAGCATTTGCCAGGTTGCCTCCCCTGAATGCATCTGATTATTTTTTTCGTGATTATTGTGGTTCTGTACTTGAGCTACTACTTAACTGTCATGTTCGTATACATTTTGACAATAGGCAAACCTTTCTCACTGAAAATGTAACAGAGAGTGATCTTCTGATTAGTTTAACTTTTTACCAAAATAGTTGAACTTGGGGGAGCTTCAACCACTTGGCTGAACATAAGGACAAAAATTCCTGCATTACATTGCGCCTCAAAGACAAAATTTTTGACCCCAAGCTCATTGAGATCTGAAAAAAAATAGTTTTTTACCCTTAAGGCACCCTTAATGGGTACCCATATTGTTTTAATCCTGGTGAGAAAGATTACAAAAAAAAGTGGCATCAGTTGAATTCATTGTGGAGGTTTCTAGAATAACAGGAATGCCAAGAGGCTTACGGAGGACTGTGATAAAGTTATAGCCTTGCATGGACAAAATCAAATGAATGCATCAGGAGCATTTTTGTCGAATTTAGTCTAATGCTATTAAGTCATCCATTCAATATCATTCTCAGTGGACTGCCTTAGCAGTGATCTGAAAGGTGTAATCAGGAGAATCCATATTTCAGAGATGTTGAATAACTGTAGAAAAGTTCTCAGCATCTTTGTAATACGATTTTCTACATAGTGACAGTTGTTGTCGTCAAGTCTGTTGTACTTATGAGCTTAGTAGAAAAATGGTTTTCACCACCAAATCACTCCAATAGGTTCCAATATCTTGGAAGAATATTTATGGTGTTCGATGATAAACTACTTGTTTTGAAGCCTCAGCATGAAATCACACAAACTTCTCAAAGCATTAAAGACAGAAAGTTTTGGAAAGCATCAGAATGGAGAATTTTCATTGTATACCATAGTCTCCATTGCATCAGACAGTTATCTCCTGAGAAATAGGTAAATTAAACACTGGTAGTTGCTTGTGTTAAATATATACTCTCTCCTCTTGGAGAGGATTTCTTAAGAGGAAATGGGATAACACTGGCATGATTTGGGAAAATGTGTGGATATACTGCACACTTAAAAATTCATTGGATTCAATGTGCAATTACTTGTGCACATCCCATCTTCTGAGGCACAGCTTGGTGCTTGGCCAACAGTGTCTACATTGCCATTTGAACACTACAATGGTTTTCTAAAAGCCAAGCTGAAAGGATCCATATCTGCACCTGAACAGGCTAGTTGTTTGTAATTTAGATTTAAGTTAGGTTCGAAAATTGAGCAAGGGAGAATTATCCCATGGAAATTTTTCAATTAAACTGTTAAAGAACTGTACCATCAACTGTTGGGTACATACCACTAACGAAAGTTTGTATTACCAGGCAGGATTGAGGCCCTTTGGAGCTATTCAATCCTTTAAACTACATCTGACTCAATAGGTGGAGTTAGAGAGGCTTGTTGGTCAGGAGTAATTTGAAGTAGTGCAGCTGAAAAGGCACTTCATACGCGAAGGTAGTTTATACCTGCTATGCCTCATCATGTCAAGGTTTGTTGAAGAAAGAAAACAGCACACATGTGTTACTGAAAAATGGAGAGCTTATTATTATTCGTGATGTTTTGTGAGCTCAAACTGTAAATACCCAGGAGGTTAAATGTGCAATATTCATGTGTGTACATAATGTGTGAGACATCAGCAAATCTATTGCAATGAAGAATTGCTATTAGATAGGTCTCAAAAAGATCATTTATAAATTGTATCTATGCTTAGTCAATAAAAAATAGTAAATTGAATAAGGGACTTTCTCAGTGGTCAAAAACAAAGGGTAGTTATTGACAGTTTTAGCTCTGATATGGTCGAAGTCACATCCGGTGGTTCTCAAGGAAGCGTGATCGGCCCCCTTTTATTAATTATTTATATTAATGACATAAGTTCTCAAGTTAGCAGTAAATTAAGATTATTTGCAAAGGATACAGTTATCTATCATGAAATAAGCGAAGACGCGGACTTTGAAGTTCTGTCATCTGACCTTAACAAAGTTCATTCGTGGTGCCAGGAGTGGGGCTTAGAATTACATATCAGTAAATGCACCACAGTCCACTTCCTGCAAAAGTCATCACCCAAATGCCATACCTATATGTACTGTGGGTGGAGTAGAGATGGGCGCCGCGCCAGTTATGCCGCGCCGTCGGCCCTGCAAGGCTCGCTGCCGCCGCCGAGGTCAAAATGACAAGGCACGCCGCGCCGGTCATTTGAATCCGGCTTGGATTTTATTAGCAAGCCCTACAGTCGAAAAAGAAGTACTCAAGATCGTTCGAGCGGATGCGTTTTGGATTGATTTCTACTGCCACGCTAGTTCGTCATGCCAACCTTTCCTCTCCCTTCCCACTGCCAGCCTCGTGTGTGTGTCCCCTCATCTGCCCGGCTGAGCGTGGTTTCGATAGCTTTAATTTTCCATCAGTTTGGCCCAACAAAGAAAACGTAGGTGAGGCATAGTGGAGAGTCACACACTAGTTAACCAATCGAACTCAGATCGATATGATTTCGGACTGATCTGAACATTCTAATCCAGCCGACTCGGATTGCCTGTTATACCAATGCGAAATCCATTAAAATATCGATTTGAATCGGTTCATCACTTGAATGTATATCTTTACTTGGCGGTAAAGTTGAGGTAGAATTATATTGTAATTTACGCCATATTAAAGAGGTAAATTTAAAAGTAGAAAGCGCAAGTTTTTCATAATGTGAAACGCATTAGGGCATTAAGCCGGTGTCCCACGGTCATTTTTTCGTAAATTATTCATGAATTCCATATTCATGTAAAGAGTTTCGTGAACTGTTGGACCCCATGTCACACGAGCAGGAAAAAATCATAAATTGAGCGCAGATCGGTTGACGGCCGAGAAGAGAATATTTTGTGCTGCCATCAATAGCGTATTCTCTGTACGAAAAGAGCAAGCGGAGAAGATATTTTTGCGGGTCCTGCGAGCATTGATATGGAATAGCACTCACCTATTGCTGTAATTACCCGGGAATCACTTCAGCCATATGCAAGAACTGAAGAAATTGCAAGAACGAGCATTACCGCCGAAACTATCTTCACCGTAGAAAAAGTCCGAAACGAAAGGTTAGCAATAACGATGCGACATCACTGCGTAAGACTAATGAATTTTTTTTAAATGTTGAGACTTTAAAAAAAAAACTTTCACCAAAAGGTTCTCCGAAATCGAAACCACGATCCTCCATGCATTAAGCGAGCTCGCTTCCCAATAGACTACCGCTCATTTAAACAGTCTAGGCGAAATATGGCGTGAGGTTCCCGACTAATGGTATGGCTTACTGATACTTTCCTCCGATTATAGTTATTTTTATGCGTATCATTCTTTATATTACTCCTGATGGTCTTATTTAAACTCCAAAACTATTATAATTGACTAGTATCCGGTCGAGCTTTATATTTTTGGAGGTAGTTCGTAACGATATCGTAAATTATGAAGAAATCAGGTGTAAGCCTCTCGCTCTGAAAGTCTCTGAATGGTGCAACAAATGTACTGAGCGAAGAATTGACGCTTGCTATACATAAAACACGGTACCAATTAAATATTTTAATACATGAATCATCAATCTGTGTCAAATTAACCTCAAATAATCTTTTTTAGAAAATACGAAATGAGGGATTTCCCTCTCATCGATAAAAATATTTTGTCGATAATTTTGACCATAATCTATCTCGCATAGTCTACAAATCCCTCTTTTTAAATTAAAGCAAAATAGTGAGAGTGTGTCGAGAAGCCCAGTTCCAGCGTCAAAAAATTATCTATTTCTTAAATAATAGTATGATATTCGAGGTGCGAGATACTGCGAGAACGTGATCGTGGTGGTCACCGCTCATGCGCGCAGAAAAGCCAATCAGTGGCCGGGTTTCATGAGGAATTTACAGAGTTTTCGTATTTACAGAAATATACCGAATATTGGGGTACGCATGCGCAGTGTAATTCTGACAGTATTTATGATTTATTCATGAAGAAATTACGAATCAATTTACCGTGGAACACCGGCTTTAGAAATAATTTTTCATCCTCCCAACCGTGTTGTTCTTCCTCATCGTCCTTTTCACTGTCTCCAGCTACAGCGAAACAAAGAAAAGTGACGGTGTGCTCTCTGCAAATAACTTTTGAAAATATTTCACTGAGTGTTCTGTTTTCCCCATTCTTTCTCATTAGCATAACGCACATCTTCCTGGACCCATTCTTCTCTGTGTCCTCCCGGTGTAATACACTGAGTCATGCCGTTCCTCATTGTCATTGTCACTCACTTCGGGAGATTAATCGCGTATCACATTCGCTTTCGGCAAAACACGAATAGAGCCCTCCTTTCACTGTGGGAAACATGGAACAATATCTTATCTGCCACTACTTTGACGCGTCGTCGAGGCAACGAAACTTAAAAAGAATGAAAGTAGGTAAATATTTTTCCTATATTTAAAATGATGCGATAAAAAAATCTGTTACCTAAAACATATATTTCAGTTTTAGTTTTCCCTTCCCAAAATAATGTAGCGACAATCAATAGGAAATATGGCGATGCAGAAAAACAATTTGAGCACCTTTCTATTTTGCAGAAAAGATGAATGAATTTTTACGAGATCCATAAATTGTTTACGTCAAAAGAAGTAGTTGTGATTTTAAAACGTGACTTATACCTTGAATACATGCAATTTAACATGCATAGTTTGCGTCGGAGGTAATATTATCTATTGACATATTTTCACAATTTTCTGGTGGTAAGCCGATTGTAAGCCGGTGGTAAGCAGAGATAAAATAAATTGCGACGTGATTCCATTTGGAATCACAGGACCGGAAAGGGTTGAGAATGTAAATAACTATCTGTAATTATATTTGTGACTGATGAATCAATTCCATTGTATGTGATAGAATTCCATCGCCAGTTTAGGTCACTTCACTATAACGACAACTGCACGTTCAAAATTGAAGAGGAAAACTTTATTTTAATATTTTACTTTAGGTTTAAAGAATGTTGACCTTGAAGGTGATGCTGAATGTGTAGAAAATGCTCGAGAACTCCAAGAAGATAGCACACTTCCACTGGACTTGATACGCATTTCAGCATCCCTTGGGTTTTTGGTTGAAACAATCAAACACCTTGAATCTTCCATCCTGAGCTTAAGTGACTCAGTGTCGTCAATTATGAATGTAAAGACGAGACTTGAAAATGTAAAGGGTGAACAAGCCGTGAGTGTTTATACAAAATTGTGTAATGTTTTGAGTAAAGACGAAGGCTTCGAGTTGATGAGTGATGTAGCTCAGCTTCTCAATGGAGATTTCAAGGGGCAGACATCTGACATCTTCCAAAAACTCTCTCTAAGTGAAGTGGCTACGCTGAGGTATGCTCCTATGACAACCTGTTAAGTTGAGCGATCATTTTCCATGTACAAACTTATTTTGAGCGATCGTCGCACAACGTTCACTGTGGGAAACATGGAACAATATCTTATCTGCCACTACTTTGACGCGTCGTCGAGGCAACGAAACTTAAAAAGAATGAAAGTAGGTAAATATTTTTCCTATATTTAAAATGATGCGATAAAAAAATCTGTTACCTAAAACATATATTTCAGTTTTAGTTTTCCCTTCCCAAAATAAAGCTAGATATTTATATCAGCTATGAAAATAATAGGGATTCACTTTATTCTCCCACAAGGCGACTTTTTTTAGAAAAATAGAGGATTTTTTTTCCGCGCATTAGTAATGACCATTATAATGTCAAGGTAACTTATGTTAAATGTAAAGCCACCATTTACGGTAGTTTAAACGCTACAAGCAACTTCAGATTGCATTTAAAGGAAACTTATAAAACCCGTAAATCCTGTTGTGTCGTTATGTTATTGTAGGATTTGTAGGTTATGAAATTATTGCACTCACTTAAAACATCTCAGCTGAGAGCTTGGCCTTGTAAGTACATACATGATCGTTCTGTTATATAACTCCCCTAGCCTAAAGTAAACAAACTGCATGGATGGAAAGGGGGCCTAGCCTAGTTATTTTCATATCTCTTTGTTGCCTATGCATGCTGAGCAATGCAATTTACTTATTATATTCTTTTCAGAGAAAGCACCCTAATGTTCTGAGTGAGTATGAAAACAGCAAAATAAATGAACATGTCTCTGGTAAAAGAATACTGTATTCAGAAAACGGAACAAACTATACTGGAATTTAAGTTGCAAAATGAAAATGAATGTCAAAAAAACTTGATAAAAACAACATGAATTACATTCTACTGAGTATGAAACCCTTAAGTACTGTTGATGATCCCAATTTGTAAAGATATTTAATGAACTTCACCAAAAGTTAAATTTAATGTCAAGAAAAACATTAGGAAGGAAAGTTGAAATGTCTGAAAAAGAAATCATGGAAAAACTTATAACCATTTTGAGTAATGTGGAGTATGTATCGACCACTGTAGATATATGGTCAACTAAAACCAGGAGCTTTCTTGGTGAAACCGCACGCTGGGTAAGATTTCATTCACTTATACTCTTTATTTTCAATCTTTTCTATATTCAATATTAAAGGGGTTTTGATTTAATGAGAATTTATTGCACAATACACTTAATTTCCATAGCAATTGGGGCAGTAATCAAATATTATTTTAATTTCAGATCAATACGACTTCGCTGGAATGTATGAGTTGCGTATTATCATTTCACTGCTTTAAAGGGCCACATAATTATGAGAAGATTGCTGAAATGCTTTTTTTTGAAATCCACTCTTCTTTCAAATTAAAATATGAACAAGTGGTATCAACTACTACCGACAATGGGTTAAATTTCGTGAAGGATTTCCGAGAAAAGATTTTACTGATTATATACCTGATAATGTAGTCGAAGGTAAAAAAATATTACTTTGATTATACCTAGATACCTATAGTATAAATAATTGATCAAAATCAGAGATTAATATTGTTTTATTTAAAGTATCCATCAAATCTTAACCAAATCGCGTTATTTGTTGTTTTTTTCTGAATAATGTTGACTTGACTTCTACCAATTGTTGTTGTTTTGTTTAAATAATTATGTATATTTTTTAGATACTGTTGAAGGTGTAGTGGAGACGACATCTGACGTTTCATATGAGGAGGTATTTTGAAAAAATAGAGTAAACTTTGTTTTAGTAAATTCCATAAAGTATCGCCGAAAACCACCAACCCTTGAGGAGGTATTGTCACCAGTAAACATAACAGAAGATGAAACTAGAGAGTTAAATTTGCCGATGCACCTCAGATGTGCCAGCCGCACATTAAGTCTTCTGGCCACTACAGACATGAATAATTTCATAAAATATCCTCGTATTAGCAGGATTCACTATTCAGCAGTTGCTGAATGTACGTTGTTATGGAACGTGTCCAGAAGTCCTAAATCAGCCGAAGTCATAAAAGACTGTCTTGGACATCAATTATTATATCCCTGTCCCACAAGATGGAACTCTCTTCACGGTTCTATAGTGCAGCTCAAGGATGTAAATAAAAATTAAATAAACTATTTGATAAGTTGGGTAAGACTATCACTTTCTCGGCCATAAAACTGGAATACTTAGAGGAATTCATTGAAGTATTGAAACCAATTGCTACAGCTCTATATTACATTCAGGGCCTGCCTACTTTAATGTCTGTAAGAACCAGATTAAATCGACTGCAGGGTAGACATTTGAGGCATTTTACTGGTATTGTACCACAACCAAAAGAGAGTTTAGAAAGAAGATTCGATAAGTTTTTTAAACTGTCACCTGAAATAAATGGAGCCATATTGGCATCGTGTTACCACCCTAGTTACAAAATGCGTTGGTTGCCAGGAAGCTTCACAGCAGACGAGAGGCAAAGAATTCAAAATCTTGTCTCAAAGGCAAATTACAAAAATCATGAAGTAATATACGAGAGCTGCAGGAGTAACACAACTAGTAAAGAAGACGATTGATTTAATTGTTTTTTTTTTCGGACAGGGACAGTGATCAACCACAGATATAAAAAATGGAGTTAGAGTTAGTCAGCTTCCTAAACGACAAAAGCAAAGAGCTTACCATTCTTGAAAGCTATCCAAATATAAAAGAAGTGTTCATAAATTTAACAAAATTTTGTGCTCATCAGGACCTGTAGAAAGATTGTTTTCTTTATCAGGTTTTATTCATTCCCCAACAAGATGTCTGTCTGATGATCTGTCTGTTTGTCTGATGATATATTTAAAAATAAAGTGCCCATGAAAGGAAATTCTTATTTTACTGATAAATAGGCTGGACTGGATTAGTTCTATTTACATTACCTAACACCTGGCCAGGCTCCTATACCACAAAACTTTACAAGTCTACAAAGTGGAGCGGAGGTGAGATGTGTCTTTTGAGGAATATGATTGGTCAATTGTTGCACGTATCTGCTTCACTCTGCTCAGCTTTGCTTCTATGGAAACGCACCCTTAGATAAGGGCACTTACGGCAATTTATTGCATCCCAAGGTTCTGAATGTATTTTCTATTTTCAATGAAAATTGTTTTAAAAAACCGTTTTTTGTATTTTATGTTTCAAATACACGACTTGAAAGTATTTTGTACTTCGTATTTTAAATTCATGCAAAAAAGTATTTTTTAAATTTGTATTTTATTTAAGCAAAGCATGTACTTTGCCCAGCCCTGCCTATAACACCACCTCACTGCACGATTACGACGGACTTCCAGTCTCCGCAGGGGGCTGATGTGGCGCCATTCGACCCTCTTCTACCGCGCTCGGAGACTGGCGCTCAGCCACGCGAAAGCGTTCTCGTCCTTCGGCAGATCCTCGTCTCGCCTCGCCCCTCCCTTTCATCCTCCCTCGCCTCGAGTCTTCGAGAAGACATGAGAATATTCGAGAACCCAAATCCAGGACGTTCGGCAGGGCTTACAAAGGCCGGTTATCGACATCACGGTCAGTCTCAGTCATACCATCATTAGGTGCATGCTTGTGATATGTATGTAATAAGTAATAAAGAGGCTCTCCTGTACACGTGCTGTTGGTATCATCCGGTGCCGTCTCCCACAGTATGTAGGGATTTTATTGGATTAATAAATTCAAATATTCGCTTTAAACGACTTAATTATGTCAATATCGTGAGGAAACCCCTAGTATTCGACTTATTCAAAACGGCCGCATGGTTCCTGTAAATGTAAATAAGTGGTGTTTATTTGGGTTTGTACGCTCAATTTCTATGATATTTTTATAATCCGATTTTGCCCTCGTGACCGTGTTCTGTGAAAGTGAAACCTTAAACAAAGTACTCAGCTAACATAGTCGCGTCTGTAAGTACAATCTGCGAATGTATAATAAATGCCTAAGATTTTCGTAAGCCTACTTTCACTATAACATATTTAAAATTAAGTGAAATTAAACATTTCAAATTCCATCGATGCCGGTAATACATTCATTCTGATCAACAATGATAGAGTAGAAGTAAACAATAATAAACTTACTAATATTGCTGTTTTCAGGTATTCTCGTCGCGTGTTTAGTTTTTCTGACTACAATTTCTCCCCTCTTCCTGGGGGCGTCTTCGGGTCCGTTGGACATTTTGTAATTACAAAATTTCCAACGGACCTGAAGACGCCCCCAGGAAGAGGGGAGAAACTGTAGTCAGAAAAACTAAACACGCGACGAGAATACCTGAAAACAGTAATATTAACAAGTATATGAGTCGCGGAAGCCTTCAAAGAAATAATAAACTTAGATTGAAAAATGATTTTCTTTGGTTATTTTGGAATTGTGGCTTTATGCTTCCGTTTTATATATTATTATATATTTATTTTGCTCCATATTTATGGCTACCGTCGGGAAAGTCGAGATAATTTCTTTTTGTTCCCTTTGGATAAAGTATTTCTAAGAGTGTATTTATCATTTATAAATCTTGATTGTGCCAGTTACGTAGTATTTTACGAAATATTTGCCTTGAAATTTACTCAAAGAACGATTTGTGGTTAATAATAATTTTTGGCGTTTCAATCAATCGAAGATGTCATTATTGTTAGAGGTGATACATCTATAGAGAGTATATATGGAGAAAGTATGTTGCAATATATCATTATTAGAGGTGATCATATTTTTGTTTGGAAACCAGTCTTTGAGGCATTACCTGGATCAATTGATGTTGCTGAAAATTGAGGTTAGTATGCCAAAGCTTTGTACTATTTACGCATACGTTTTGATAGCTTTGAAGACACGTACAGATTTATTTCGTGTATCTTATTGTTTAAAGTGAGCTTACAGTGAGATGTTGGTCATGAGTTATCGCCCAAAGTGCTCTCTGAATATCTGGTATAAGTAATATTATAGAGTAAGTATATATACTTACTTTATGGTAATATATTTTGGTGCAAATAATAATACCGAGATGCAGTGATATAATTTGGCAGTGTTTCTCTTACGGATGCGTACAGGCATTTGTTCTACTGCTGCCGGTCTAGATTTATGAAATATCGCGTGAGCCGTTCTTCATTTAGAAATAAATCCTTCCTTCTGCGTAAAAGGCATTGTTATTCCTATGCTGCTTTTATAGCATTTGGGCATTAAGAATCTTTTCTTAATTGTCTAAATTCAATGAACGTAATACGTAATTTACAAATCAAAGTTCTAGAATAAAATGCTATTTATCTTGGATTGTATTTGATCAAAGCATGTCCACAGTCAATATTTAGGGTGTATTCATTACTAATTTACTAATGAAATTTTCTTTGGTAAATGTTTTTTATATGATTTAGGTGGTTCTTCCTCGGCCATTTCTGGAGTATTATCATTCATTAGGCCTAGCGACCCTGAGTAGATCATTACAAATTGTATCCATGAAGAGTGCAGTCATACATTGAGCTATACATTTTTTTGTAATCTTCATACAATGGCATCACTATTCTAGTCTCTAGTCACCAGACATCAAGTTTCACCAACTTTTGCAGACTTCGCATATCTCGGAGCTGAACCTTTATTTGGATTTCGTTTTGCTCTTATTTTCCTCTGCAAATTTCAGTCCATTGAAATTATCTGACTGATCTCTCATTACGAGTCCTCCAATAGCTGCTGAAAGGTGAGAGAAGCAATGATGAAGCATGTATTGTGAATATTTTAATATGTTTCGGTATTTTTGGCCATCCACATGGAAAGAGGCGTGGATCGGAACTCGTAAAAGTGATCACAATATTTGAAGTAAATAGCGGATGAGACGGAAAAACATTTACACTCTCCACGAATTATTTTGCGTTTTCTTATATTCATTCCACACACAACCATTTTCGTATCTCTTCACACACAGTATGGATTGGGTTTGGATTTTTTTTATTCGTAAATCAAATTTTTTAACTCCTTTTATATTCCTAATCACTTGATCTATAGAGTCGCGCTGTTTCTTTTCTTCTACTTCGCCGTCATCGGAACCCAAAAAGGGCATTGAATGAACACCTCCACCGCAGCTGAATCCATAGGGTCAGTTTCTAATGGGATCTAATCAATATCCTTTCACATTAAAGATTGCTATTTACTTGTATATCGCCACTATTTTCTAAATTCTATTCCAAAACCTGCATTTCATCCAGAGTGGATATTCGGGTAACTGCCGCAACAAAAGTTTCCTAATCGAGCTATTTTACGTCGCTAATACTTAAATCGTTGAGAGGGAGTCTTCTCAAGTATCGTCACATCGTCCTCTGTCTCGAATAGATTTTAAATTTCAGGCACTAATCCTAAAATGCAGCTTAGCACAGATTATGCCTCGAGAGAAACTCGACCTCTAATGGTTATCGAACACATGGAAAGAGGCGTGGATCGGAACTCGTAAAAGTGATCACAATATTTGAAGTAAATAGCGGATGAGACGAAAAAAACATTTACACTCTACGAATTATTTTGCGTTTTTACCACGGCAAACCACGGCACAAACGACTTCTAAGAAGCCACGGCACACGTAGTTGCATCGCATATCAGCACTTATGCCGTACCATCATTAAGTGAGATTTCGCCTGCGCTAACTGCAACACTGCGGATTGAAAGATATGGTTCGTGATGCAGCATTCAAAGTTCAAACAGAAAATTTGAGATGTCTCTCGTTGCAGCCTCATTTGTTCTACGCTATAAATTTTTAACCATGAATTTCTGCCACAAAGTTTGATGGCCAGTCTAAATTACTCCCTAGAAGCGCTGAAATGATTCCGTCAGAGTACCTACGATTGAGAGTTAACTCTTGGTTAATTCTGTCTCATGACAATACACTAGCGCACGATGCCGTGAAAAATTACGAGTGTCGCGCCTAAAACGCAATAACTATTCCTCTCCACCGATCTTACTCTCCTGACTTTCCCTCTTCTGGCATCCTGTTCCTAGTATACTGAAAGGAAAGCGATATCACACCCAAGAAAATGTAAAGAATAATTGGACGGAGTTTATCGGGTGATTCCGAGAAATGCGTTTGCCGAGAGATGAGTGAATTGTAGAGCTGCTGCAACCTCATCATCAAAGGGATGACCACTGACGATAACACCAGTATGCATACTGAACACTGGCCATGCCGGCTGGATTGGCACCGTAAAAACCCACTTCTTGATTCATTCTTCAGTCTGCATTGGTATTATAACCAATGCTTTGCTGTGCGCGGCTCGTTTCACAATTATTTAACGTAGTTCGACTAATTACTTCCCAGATTTAAAAAGAAAATGTTTTCGTCGCTATACTGCAATGACAATCATTCTTGTTAATGCGAGAATAAATAGGAAATTAAACAACAGACGGACACGCAAGGAATTTTATAGGTGGGAAAAACACAAGGCGTAAAATACAAAATTGGAAGCTGAAATTTCACTGCCTATCATATAGAAAACAAGAAATGAAAAAAATGAAAATTCCTATACTTGCACAAAAATGTGTCAAAAAAATAAAATAAACCTGTGAAAAATATTTCTGTGTAATGGGATGAAACTGGAGACCCTGGACGGTGTAGTACGTAAAGTTATCCCTAGTCAAGTACCAGGTATCTCTTTACACGCCATTATCTCTTAAGCCATCGACCGTCTACGCCCAAAAGTGGATTCCAAAAACTGAGGTTTAGGTGAAATTGGTCGCCAGTGAACCGTGACCTCCCCTTGTCAGACGGAGATACAAATGAAACATGCCTAGGGAAGATATCGTATTGATTGCATCATGGTGCAGAAAAATAATTGCAAAAATCCAGGAAGAGTGTCAAAAACTCGCGGAGCTCTCCGGGGGCAAATGCAGTCTCAGATTATAATTTAGTTATAAGGAAAAATAATGCTTGGAACACAAGGCTTTGTAGAGTACGGGGATAAAAAGAAAGGGAAAGGGGGAAAATGGAGGTAATACCAAGTAATTGGACTGAAACATAGTGGAAACCAAGGAAATACTAACAATCGAGGAAAACTGGGATAAAATATCAACAGGCGTTAAGGGCGGAGAACACAAAAGGATCGGTGGAAACAAGAGGGGTTAGGAGGCAGTGAGTTTCGGATGAAATGATTGGGTGAATGGAGGAGAGAAGGAAGTGGAAAAGCGTAAAGACCGCCCTAGGCAAGAGGACGTACAAGGAATTTAATTATAAACTCCGGCGAGTAAACAATCGGGGGAAGGAAAACTGGTGGAAAGAGCAATGCGGAAGGATTGATTTGGGAGCGAGCGCTTAATGAAAATGTGCGATAAGAGTGGGCTAATGGTACGAAAGGCATAAGGAGAAATGACAACACAGTCAGGGTATTAATGGGGCAAGAATATATTCAAGACAAGTGCAGAGAATATGCGGAGAGTGGAATGACAGCGGGAGTAGGTATACGAGCTTGGCAAAGAAGATAAGAGAATAGTAGATGAGGAATACCTAGGACCCTAGACCACGACATTAAAATAGAGAATGCGTTGAAATATATGAGGGTAAGAAAAGCTGTGGGAGTAGATGTCATGCCTTCGGAGTTACTAATGAATGCTAGCAAAAATGGTAGGCAAGCTTTTTTCCGAACTCATTCCAAGAATCTACGACGAATAAGTGTGTCCTAAGGAAAAGGATAAAGTGAAATAAGTACTGACACCCGTCCCGAAGATGAGGAAAGCGTCAAAGTACGAAGAATTTAGAACGAACCTTAATATCATATTCAACCAAAGTTTTGCTTAAGTTAATAAAAGGTCAGAGCGTATGGCAAAATAATACTTGGGTGATGACCAGTTTGGGTCGTGGAAGGGAAGGTTAACTCGGGATTCAAATGCGGTGATGAGAACTCTCAGAGAAAGAGACATAACGTATTATCAGGGTGTGCTTTGTGGATTTCTAAAAGGAGTCTGAAAGAGTAAATTGGGTAAAACTGTTACTCGTGATAATGGGAACAGATTGGCGTGACAGGAAACTAATCCTAAACTTATTGATGATCCTATGGGCAGAGTAGAGAGTGACTGACGGTGAATTACAGTGGGCAGCTATAGATCGAGGGGTAAGGCAAGGGTGTCCATTGTCACCTTTGCCTTTTAACTCATCCTGAGGAAAAAGTAATCGAGACGAGGGAAAAGCTAGATGTGGGAATCAAAGTTGAAGGGAAGCTGTTAAATAGATTAGATTCGCGGACGATAGGGCGTTGGTTCGTCGATCTTCGATGGGATTAAAAGCTTCCGTGGATGCTTTAGAATTTCGGTGTGGGAAATATGGAATAAAGATAAATAATAAGAAAACAAAAGTAAACAGATTTTCTCAAACAAAGAGAGCGTGATCGTTCATAAATTAAGGAGGGCACAAACTTGAGGAAGATGAGAATTTTAGTTACTTTGGTAGTATGCTAGAAGTAATTGAACATAGTTGCAATGACACAAGGAGGAGAATATCGTTTGCTAATGGCACATTTAGAAACAGAACGGGGTTAAGGACTGGGGTCTTGGGTGAGGATACAAATATGAGGCTGGCGAAGAGCTTGAAATGGCATGTAGCGTTGTATGGGGCAGAAACGTGGACCCAGAGAAAGGAGGAGGTAAATGGGCTGCAAGCGTTTGAGATGTAGGTGAGGAGAACGAGGAAGATGGAGCGGTGGACGCAAAGAAAGACGAACGATGAAGGGTTTAGAATGGTGGGCGAGGAAATAAAACTTCTGAATGAAATCCGGGACAGGCAGAGTGGGTGGCTGGAGGACGTAATTTGAGGCTCAAGACTGTGATAGAGGGAAGGATGTTGGGCAAGAAGAGAAGAGAAAAAAGGAGAATATATTTTATGCGCGGCATTAAGAAGGTTCATCTACATCTACATAATACCCCGCGAGCCGCCGCATGGGCGTGTGGCAGGGGGTGGTAGGTCACCAACCGTGTAAAGGTTTTTTGGGGATGAAATGGTGACATGTATTATATGAGTGTATTTAGTGGAGCTCAATTTTTATTGTGGTCTCTTATTGTTCGCGGAAAAAACAAGTTTTTGTACCTATCTGTTCAACAGAGTATCTCTCTTAGTTTATCGCTTCTGTCAGACCTAGAGATGTAGTGAGGCGGTAATGATAATGACGGTAATATTCTCTGTGTCGCTCAGCAACACTCCAGTCCTGAATATCTCAAGCAGCCTAAGCCTAGCGTGCAGCCTCCGAGTCTCTAGGGACTCCCACCTTAATCCCTTATACAGTTGTGTAAAACTATATGTTCGTACGTAGCAGTTTTTAACGAAGCGTGCTGCTTTTCTTTGTATTTAGTTAATTTTTTTGGTTAAATCTTTATGACCAGGGTCCCAAATGCTCGCGGCGTATTCGAGGTGTGGCCTAACCAGGGCGAAGTATCATCTCTCTTTTACTTTTGCATTCGAGAATCTTCCTATTATACGCTTAACAAACCCTAGTTTCATTAAAGCTGTGCCACATATGTTTTGTATTTGTGTTCCCCACGATATATCTGAAGTTCAGGTAATTCCAAGATATTTTACTATATCTGAAGATTTCATGTTTACTCCAGCCACTGTGTAGGTATGGCTTTTGTGTGATGACTTTCGCAGGAAGTGAACTGTGGTGCATTTACTAATATTTAATTCTAAACCCCACTCCTGGCACCACGAATGAACTTTGTTAAGGTCAGATGACAGAACTTCAAAGTCCGCGTCTTCGCTTATTTCACGGTAGATTACTGTATCGTCGGCAAATAATCTTAATTTCCTGCTAATTCGAGAACTTAGGTCAGAAATATAAATAATGAATAAAAAAGGGCCAATCACGCTTCCTTGAGGAACACCGGATGTGACTTCAATCATATCAGAGCAAAAACCGTCAATAACTACTTTTATCCGAGAAGATTTTACTAATAACTACTTTTATTTTTTATTATAAATCACTTATCCAATTCACTATATGTAATACTAATACTAATGTTTAATATGTTACGTATTAACGTAATATTAACGTAAGTTTGGCAATAGCGATCTCCAGTTGGCCCATACCGTCTACTAAACGCAAAGTGGCACAGCTATCGTAATTATAACAAATATGAAGGTGTCATACCGAGTCCAATTTTCGATAAAAACATTTTCGAGCAACTTCGTCTAAATTTTATATATCTCCACCCAAAAGCCTTAATTATGACTTTTTTAGTCAAATAAGACATATAAAACATAGTTATTGCATCATTCCCATCAATTTACATTACAATATAAGAAGGTATTTACCTAAACGAAATAGAATCATTAAAATGAGCTGTCATTGGGCCACGAATACCTCTCCAGTCAATTATACGATTATCATGTTTGAAACCATTTTATGATTTGCACCGATGAAAGATAATCCCATTCAGTACTGCAAATATGCGATCATGCATTCATCTGTGGCACTCTTGCGTTATTCAAACCTATGTTAATACGTCTTACGTTAATATGTACTAATGTAAGAAGTTACGATTATCCAGGAATGCCATAATATTGCTAACGACAATGTGTTCGATAATCTTGCATAAAAGTGATGTTAACGATATAGGCCTATAGTTTCCTGGGTCACTTTTATTTCCTTTTTGAAATATCGGTGTGACATTGGCTATTTTCCAGTCTTGGGGCATCTTGCCTTCGGACAATAATTTGCTTAATATAATTTCTAAGAATGGTGCAATCTGTGGCACTGTGGTACTCCTTGAGCGCGCGTGCAGGTATTCCTTCTGGACCAGGGGACTTCTTACTTTTAATCGAACGCAGTTGTTTAATTATTCCATCACGCTGAATTATTGTCCGCCATCGGCTCGTTGACATAAGGGATGTCAAAATTGTGAATTGTGTCATCCTTAGTGAATACACTTTCGAAGTAGTGGTTTAATAAATTGGCTTTATCGATGCTGTCGGTGACTATTTTGCCGTTTGTACCCAATAAAGACTACTGTCGAAGATTTGCCCTGGAGCTCTCTCGCGTAAGACCAGAATGACTTGGGATTTTCATACAGTAATTCACCTAGGATCTTGTTCGCGTTGGGAAACGTAAATTTCTCTCGTCGCAAGTTCCATTGTTCTGTTACCAGACTTAATAGAATTTGTATATAGATTGTGTAATTGCCTTTGCCTCCTTAGCTCTCAATTCTTTGTGCTTCGTGGTTATACCAACGAGGCTCTATACCCTCTCGTTTGTATTTATATGGAAGAGGTTAGATCGTATGCCGCGGTGAAAAAGAAAATACTTTACATGAGGCAGTTCGGCCACTTGAATGTGTTGAAAATTGGAATGAGTTAATCTGACTCTTTCAACAAAACCTACCTTGAAACTATACAACACTCATAAAAATTATATAAAGTTCTGTTTTCCTGTTTTCTTGAATTAACTGAATCCATAACATGATCCGTGCATCCTTATGTTCTCCTGTTGTTTTCTGCCTTTATGTGCAAATTCCACAGAATATTCTTGAATGGGATAGGGCGAATTCCTTTTCCTCCGTGGAATTCGAACTTGTGAGTACAGGAATGCCGCGGCAAGTCCCGGTAACCTCAACATTTGTCGAAGCCTATATGTCAGTAAAAGGTTTCAGTTTTTAAACTTTAATATAACACTGATAGTATTTGTCGGAACTTTGGAGCCACCTTAATAACACGCTCTCTCTACATGTTAGCGAGACTCCATTTTCCCGGAAGAACAATGTATGATTGAGAACCGAAATTATAACCAGCTTACGACCTAGTGTTTCTCAAACGATCATAAATGTAAAACAAGGCTGATAATAACCAGTAGCAAAGTGTACTGTAAAACAGGAGAACAAAAGAAAAAACAGACAAAAGAGAAAAGAACAAAGGCTTAGTGAATGGAGAATGCGAGAATGACCCAACCGAAAATTGATTGGTATGCCTTTTACAGCGTATTCGCTCCCAGCTTTGGTTACACGTAATCAATCCGACGCGTAGACATGGAGTTAATGGTTATTTCATGCAATATAACCCGGGAGCTGATGCAAACACGGCCGAGATCGGCGTCTATAACAATATCTACGCTATTCACAGAATTAATAACTACGCTAAAACTATCGAATTTGAGAGTAACGAAACTTTTACAAAGATATTTTTAGTTAGTATGAATATTTCGCTAAAATAGCGGGTTTCTGTCTGCTTCCACAAACTAAATGCCTTGGGCTCGTGGTGATCCGTTGTAAATGCGCAATCTTTAGTAATGAATTCAATTCAGGTGAAAATGTTCACGCTGTTCTTAAGACTTAGACTTTTGAGCGTTTCTCATTATTTAAAGCAAAGGTCTCGCAGAAGTGATTCTCCTTGGTCTCTATTCGATTCCTTATTCTAGAGTTAAATACGTGTCTTTCACCAAAGTATTTCTCGCAAATTTCTCGGAAAGCACTTCGCTGAAGTTCCACTTACGGTTAAAAAATGCTCGGTGATTAATCGCAAAATGTTTCATTAATATGTGGCGATGCTTTACAGATATGAAATATTTCAGCAACTTAGATTCAGGGGAATTTAATGCTTGAAAGCAGAAATTATGACCAGCTTGTGACCCAGTGTTGCCCGAATCCATAGACGTATTACGAGGCTCTCTTTAAACATCTCATTAGAATGGGTCTCATGTCCCATTAAGCTTTGCTCTCATCCACCATGATGGAAAGTATTTTTACCTTAATTTTACATGAAAAGCATTTTTTCAAAATTAGGTTTATTATAAACGGAATACGGTAAATATATTTTTTTAAATTAATTTTCATCTTCCGTGGCCAAAGCAAAAATTTAGCGATCGATGCGTTCAGCGTGGAGCGGTCGATCCGGGAATCAGCAGTCGTGGGGTCGGTGTGAGACATTGTCGAGCGGACGGTGTCACCACCGTCGAACGCCAACTTCTCACTTCCGCACTTACTAGGGTTGGATGGGGGGTGGCACGATGGAGCTCCCGCCGAGGCAGAAACTGAAAACAAGTTAAGAAAGAAAAACACCATCAAAATAAATTCAAATAGAAACGAGGACGAGTAACAAAAGAAGTAAATATATGATCCTTTCTGGTATGAAAAGAGCACAAAGATTAAATAAAACAACATTTAATTCCATTAATTAATGTCTCACTTTCTACATTTCACACTTTTACATAGCTACAGACCATGGTGACGACCACTTCGCCACTATTTAATTCAAACCTTTCACCTGAAACATTCTGAATGAAGCAGCGACCAAGCGAATGGATGGAAATGAATACTCGAGTATGATTTCCATCCATTTCAGCAAGTGACCAAGATGATAGCGACTGAGTCGCCACTTACTATTCAAATGTGTAAACAGCCTCCAGAAATCGCTATAGCATTCACTGGGTCGCGACTCGGTATTCTGAACGGCAAACAGCACTGGCTGCGATCGAAATGAAGTGGCCAGGTCTCCGAGACAGGCTTATTCTGAATATCAACGTCTATCGCTCACGCTTGCAGAACAAAATTCGAATTTAAATAATGTTTTTATTACATTATTCACATTTAACACAAAAATATCAACGCATTAAGATAAAAAAAAGCTCCAATTTTAGAAAATGATATTCAATGGAGAGAAAGATCATTCATATTTCATTTACTTGCGGGATATCCCCAAAGATATATTATACATATTTTTTCACTGATCTCTGGATAAAATTATTATGTAATGTAATGATTTCATACTCCCTGATGCAATGTGCTAGCACAGTGGTGAGTTTTCCATTGCTATTTTTATTAATAAAGGCCAAAATTTTATATCTTGGCTACATCTTAGTTATATCCGAACATATATGTTCGCATAAAGAATATACGAGGACAGTGTTACATGGTGGATACCAATTGAGTTGGACGTTATTTGATTTTCATGTATTTTAATATTCATCATCATCTGGTGTTCTACCTGCTTGGAGGTCTCGTACACCACTGCTGTCTCCATCCGCTCCTTCTGTTCCGAGCTTCCTTCTTTGCTTCATTTTTTTATTGTTATTATAATATTACCTTTAGTAAAAATCTACTCTAACGAGTTCAATGTCGCCCCGTGAGATGTAGATATTCATATAAATTTGTTTTCTTTCACGGAATATAAATCATAAGTTTGCATTAGCCAATAACACTTCAGGAGTTTAATTAATGACGAATCGTCTACAGTCATAAATGCAGTAAACTGGTGCCGGTAACTTTCAAAATGAGGCCGAAGAGAAAGACTTCCTGCGCCCACATCCTACTCTGAGCAGCGTAGTTGTCGCGCGGTCATCCGTTGTGAGCTCAAACGGCGTGATGCGGGACCTTCAATCTCATCACAACCTGTGGTAAATATAATCACAGAGTTGAACAACGTAGATTGCAAAAGCCATAATTCTCTATCGAACGAATACTAAGGAATTTGCAAATAAAGCAATGGCTGTCTAAACATGACGACTCTTCGAACTTAAGTTCTTGATTGTATGAAAGAAAAATATTTCATCGGAGAGAGAACCACACGCTAAGTTTGCTCCTCATTGGCCGCTGAAATTTCAGTTTGACTTGACGTAACAATTTTCAAATCCAAAGATGCGGGCGAAGTCTACGCGATCCAAATCGCTATTGCGCCGTCGATATTCATTTCACTTTGGAAGAGCTTTTTGGACGACAATGAGCCGAGAAATGGTGATTCAGATCTTGAAATAGCAATTCCAGATTCAGAATAGGTACCTAAATGTCGAAACCAAGATCGTAACCATAAAAAGTATTGAACTTAAGAAGCGAGATATCATTTCATGTGACTAGTTTTCACAAGGAAAACCTGAAACTGTAACCATTGAAATTTGTGTTCCTCTAGACTAGATCAATTCAGATGGGCAAGTAAGAAAGAGCCAGTCAGCTAATGCTGAAGAACCGGGACAAACGTGGGACTACTAGATCTGCGCGCACACCGTCAGGTGCCTCCGACATATGTGAGTATGCCAGCCACTGAAAGAATAGGTCACTGTAGCACAAGGGGCGCAGGCATTATGAGGAGGGAAAGGAGGGAGAGTGGGGCAGCAACAGAATATCCTGCAAGCCACCTAAAAGGTGTGGTGTACAAGGGGATAGTTATTATCAACATGCACCAATTTATGGCCTCATAAATTTTATGTAACTATGACTAATGATGCATTGACAAAAAAAGTACACTAGTGAGTAGGCGAATTTCAAAAACAAGCACCACACTATAAGCATGCTAATATGTTAGACATTTTGTATTAATGACTTTTTACCACTACATAAACGCACATCGATGCAAGAGTGATACCAAAAATATTTACAGCGTGCTGTTAGTGCAAGGTATGAGACAATATACAGAGCAAAGGGGATTAAATCAAGTAACCAGCTACAATAGATTTTAACGGGTCTGACTAAATAACTCATTGGAGACTAGAAGTGTCTCATATCGCTCGCAGGAAAAATGATATTTCAAGCCATTCTGCAGTCTAGCCCCCCAATTTTATTCTCATGATCGGATCGACCGTAGCAAATCGCATTTCCCAATTCATTATGAACTTCATCAGAAAATAATGGTTTGGCACTTGCATAAAAGATCAGGGACTGACTTTGATGGACGGTTTTAAAACGATTGCCATCCCAGTTGTCGTGACAGGTCACTAATACTAACAAGACAATCAAAACGATATTTAATGGACATGCTGTGGAAACTCTGAATCTTCATCTATTGAAGAGTATGAACACCGCTCTCGCAGAAGGATTCCAAACACTGGCAGCGTATTAGCGCTCAAACAAGGTGAAGCAGCTGATTTCCTTAACTTTATTGTCGCACTTGCCAAAAGTGTTCATTTAATAAATCCCATTCTACGATTAGGTTTACCGGTTACATCCCGAGTATGTTTACCCTGTTTAGCAGAAACAATGTGTCCATGCAATTTGCAGCACTCTGTGGATCGGACACGTGGACCATAGGAAAAGCGGACCAGAACAGACTGGAAGCCTTCGACATCTGGTGCTGGAGAAGGATGTTCAAGATTAAATTGATGGATAAAACAATAAATGATGAAGTTTGCAGAAGAGTAGAAAAGGAGTTTCCATATGGAGAACATTTTACAATTGTACGTCTAATGATTGAATGAATGAATGGAATTTGTACGAAATGAATGTGAGAGATATCGGTCAGTAATATGATGGCTGCTCCTTATCACAGATTTTGAAAATATGGGCGCTTCTTTCTGTAAAAATAGTCAGCTGGTTGCGTTTCGCACGAGGACAGTCGCTGTCAATTTGGAAATGATTAACCTATTACTTGGGTTTCTTTATATTTTCACTACAGTGAATATTTTTACTAAGTTATATCCATTACTAGAACGAACTCAAAATCCACTCACTACGAAATTCATCGTCAGTAAACCACAATACGAATATGGCGATTGACTCATGTGAAAAGTGTTGAAACGATTCCTACAATTTACTGAGAACAGCCGTGAATAACAGTCGTGACGCTGTCGACCAAAGAGATGTAAGTTCTTCGAAAATGAGTTGATGATATGTCAAACACATGCGTTAACTTCTTTTTCCACCCGATTAGTTCCAGAAAAATACAAACTGCAGGATAAACAATGATACGTTACCAAATGTTACCTCAGCATTATTTTTTATTCTGCATAAGCATTATAACTCTGACTTCAAAGACGGTATCATATGCACCCTTGATAGGCAAACTTCAAAGCATGCGAAGGATATCCCACAGATGTCGCCGATGCTAACGCCGTGGTGACCTGTGCCGGTGTTGCTGCGGCCGTCACGAGCACCAGCACGTTCTCTGAAAGGGATTAAATTAAAGGGTGAGAGGCGTTAGGGCAATCGATGAATTGAATTAATCGTTTTGCATGAGTGGCTGGGGAGCGTAATACATTTTACGGAGTCTTCCACAAGTACTCTTGGCAGAGGAATTCCACGATGAGACAATCATTTTTGACCGGATCTTCAACCTGGATCCCTCAGGTTTGAGTTCCGTTCAAGGAGAATGCCAGAATATCATTATGAAATGCACATGTTTGCATTATTTAATGTATTGATACCAAATAGAAGTGAAACCACATGCAAACATTCCGTAAGTGTTAATGCTGAAAGACAACATCCCATGGACATGATTTTGCGTTAAATTTAAGGTGGAGTGGGATATCAAATGGGCGAACGCATTAGCCACGGGAATGTTTTACCGAATGGTCGCCATTTGGTAATATACATTCTCGAATGCTGAAAATAGTCGCATCACCTCACTATGACAACTCTGAACCGAATGGCTGAGCGCATGAAGAATTTCAACTCCTACTGGAAAGAAAATAGTACCGAATTCCAATTGATACTCATAGAGAGTATTTTGACCTTTATAAAACGTTTATTCAATAGTGTGAAGTGAAAATGACTCATCCGAGGCTGTTACTGGAAAAATTTTTCCCTCTTGGGGTCACAAAGATGGAACAGCGATAAAAGGTTAGAGTAAAACACTTTCTGAACTCTTCCGGTGCGAATATTGACAGCGATCATAATTTGTCAAACAATTGCAGAGCAATAGCAATGAATGTATTTTAGCCTGGCTTAATCAAGTTTGTTTATTTATTTATTACACTAATATTGCAATTAGACATTGTCTGGTGACAGTACAACATTTGTTTAGCTGTAAATAATAATGACAAAGTATTTTAAAAAATACATACACCTACGCAAAACATCAGAAACTCTTGTTTTTTATGAGTAACATTTAAAAAAAACTATTTACATTCTTTGGTAATGGATCTATGAGTTCTTCTGGTAATTGGTTCCATTCAAGGACCCCGCGATTTACGAAGGAGTATTTGGCAGCATTTGTTTATTGCCTCGTTAATTTTAGTTTCAGCGGATGGTCATTTTTCCCCACAAAATTTGGTGGTTCCAGCCTCTTCTCCAATTCCAACCAGGCTGGATGTTTTGAGAAACATTTAAACATTCCCAATAACCTATTTACATTCCTTCTACCTTGCAATGAACTCCGCCACAATTCCTCTAGCATACTGATAACACTATCTCAATTTTTGTGTCTCCCCTAAACGTACCTTACTGCCTTCCTTTGGACCTTTTCCAATCTCTTTGCTTTCCTCTTATCGTGGGGATCCCAGATATTCGTGGCATGCTCAAGCATTGGTCTAACGATAGTCAAATATGGCAGCTCTTTCACCTCTTTTGGACATTTTTTTATGTTTCTCATCACATAGTGGTGGTTTTTAAACGCCCTCCCAGCTATCTTTTTTATGTGGGGCCCCCGTCCCAGATCCTTTGTTAACAGGACGCCCAGGTATCTGACCTGGCTATTACTTCTCCATTTAATTTATAGTCAAGTCTATCACTTGCCCTTTTATTTGAAAATTGAATATGCACACTTTTGTTTCTGTTTAATTTTATTTTGTTACAACTCGACCAAAGATGAATTTGGTCAAGGTCTTTTTGGAGTGTGTGCTCATAATTTCTATTTTTTATTTTACAATAGACTATACAGTCATCAGCAAGTAACCTTATGCTTGAGTTGATTGATACCGGCAAATCATTGATAAATATTAGGAATAACAAGGGGCCCACCACACTACTCTGAGGGACTCCTGAGGTGACTTTTGCTTCCTCAAGAAATTTTCGCCAATTTTGACTGTTTGTGTTCTGCACATCAACAAATCCTCAACCCATTTTACCACTCTACGATCGATAGAGGTTTTTCTAAGTTTAGTTGGCAGCAAATCATGGCGCTCGGTATCGAAGGCTTTAGCAAAATCGATCACAGCTGCGTCAACTATGTCCCCTTCATCGATTGCCTCTGCAATGTCCTGACATAGGGTCACCAACTGTGTTTCGCAAGAGTGGCCTCTTCTAAAACCATGTTGATATGGACACAACCACTCATTTGATTTCCAATATTCAAAAAGGTAATCTGCTCGACGTTTTTCCATTAATTTGCATATAAATGATGTTAAACTGATAGGTCTGTAATTTTGGACCATATTTCTATTGCCACTTTTATATACGGGAACTATAATCGCCCTTTTCCAATCTTTGGGCAGGCTTTTATTATTTAACGATACGTTGAAAATAATTCTGAGATAGGGTACAAACTCCATCTGAAATAAGTATTAATAACTCACCTGAGATGCTATCGGGTCCTTTAGATTTACGATTACCAAGTTTCTTAATTTTATCGGCGATGCTTTTGTCGTTGACTTTAAACAATTGTACAATTTCGTAATTTATATTATCTGCTGAATTGGACGTATTGATTTTTTTGTTTTCTACATCAAGGGTGTTGGTTTCTTTGTGATAAACACTTGAGAACCAACAGTCAAACTCATTTGCTATTTCCTTTTCATCATTGGTTGAGATCGCGTTTCTTTTCTTTACCTCCCTGATATTTCTACGACTGTCCTTGCAGGACCTAATATGTTTTTAGAATTCATTAACATCGGATACAATTTTAAACTTATTCCCGCTGTTTTATTTCCAGATGGCCTAGTTTTTCCTCCCCCTTTCAATTTGTATATATTCTGTATTCGACAAAGAATATGCATCTGAAGATGTCATACAGTGCGTTGAAATCGGTCGTCTCAGAATGAGACAGAGTGAAAAATTTACGAAGGTACATTGATTCAGTTTGATTGAAATATCTGATGAGAATGTACAACAGTATGGGAGAACTATGAGGAAAAGTAGCGTAGAGAAAGCGATAGAAAAAGATTAATCAGAGAAATTATAAAGAGAAGGAAACAAAATATAAACCATGAAATGGAGGAGAGATCGGCATCGATATGATTTTCATAATCACATATCTCAAGGAAGATTCAACTTAAAAAGACGTTCAATAGCTAGGTTTTAAACTAAAATTTTTGATTGAATTACATTTTAATTAAAACTAGCAAATTTCCAAACATTGCATTTAACAAATGATGTGGTACGAAGGCACTCGCACGGGTACATACACACCAGGGTTGAAATTCGCTATGAAAAAATCTTTTTCAAAAAAATCATCCTGGTCAAGTCAAATGATTTTTTCATAGCGAATTTCAACCCTGGTGTGAAAATAGCAATTTAACTATTAGTTGTTCAAACATTTTAGCAATAAATATTTAATAGTCTAAATTTTTGCTTCACATCTATTCGCGTTCGTTTTTTATTTGACATACTTTGTTTTCTTACACTTATAGTATAAGAATTTTGAGAGGGTTTCCTTCCATTTAAGAGGGGAAATTTTTCCTGGAATTTTAACCGTAATGCCCATTCCATACCGATAGATGTTATTCAACATTTGCATTGATTTAGCATATAATGTTGCATTTTTTAGCGTGAAGTACCCATGGTAATTAAATATTAAGTGAAAAATGTCGATCGATTCTTTAAAATAATAACTTTTGTAATATTGTAAACAAAGCACGGGACAATGATGTCCGCTGAAGAAAGATCTCATCACCGATGGCGAAAAGAACTCACACCAGGATACGTATTAATCTTGTCTGAACTATGCATTCCACATGAGGAATTCAGAGAGCCTCCAAGTAACGCTGCCAAAAGAGGTGTGTATGAAAAATAGCTCTCGCAGGTGCGTGACGATCAGAAATTAGGGAGAATAGGAAGTGTGAATGTTTATTATTTTTATTAGAAATAATTTAGAGGTGTCGGAAGGTTTATGTTATGACATAAGGAACCGAACTTAGAATGGCTGTAGCAGTGAAATTCTTATGCCTTATGGGATGCGCTCAGGAAAGAAGGGGTTTCCTCTGCTCGGTCTTTTTCTCTTGTGTCGCTGCACAATTGAAGCGATTCCAATTGTTATTTATTTCGTATTCACTAAAGATTCAAGTGAATCCAAAATTGCACATAGAATCCAAAGTTGCTTATTTATATGGAAGTGGTATATTGGTTGGTGTCATAAATTTGGACGGAAATCAAGAGCAACATCTATCTGTTTGTTCATAATGATTTTGAATGAAAAATATTGGAATAACATCTATTTTGTGAAAGCTGAAGCATATAGTGCACGTGCGCTGTTATAAATTCCTATCAACAGAAAGAACATAATTTTCTATGTGAAAATTATATTTATAGTGATAGTATTATTTCAGAACTTCTTTTCAAAGTATATTTATTATGTGACGAGTATTTTCTTTCGATAAAAGAGCATTTAGAAAATTCCGTCTCTTTACTCACGAAAACTTTACGTTTAGCATTCTATGCCTAAAAACAAAATTTTTGCAAATCCACGCCTACACATAAAAATTCCTGTCCTCGATATTTCTGAATTATTATTGATAGGCAGGTTTTACAGTAAACTGGTGTCTTTGCATTACACATCCAAGTTTGTCTAAAGTAATTCTTGGGATGTGCACTTCGTTTCCTGTTCGCTCACTAGTAATAATTTTTGCTTATTTATATTGTTGCATAAATCAGTTATAATTAGTCTCGAGGCATTACAAAAACCGTTGGATACATCTCAATTTCTCAGCAGCATGATTATGGGAATTCTTTTCAGTTTTAGTTTTTGTGGTGGAAAATCTGCAATGTAAACACAATTCAAAAATTCTGATGTAAATTCAAGGCCAGCTTCGGGCTGGTCTTTGACAGCGCTATAGCGGGTGTAAGACTTGATTCCTTGTGGCATTTTAATCTGTCAGTGTTAATTTTGGTGACATCTTTATTTAGAGGAGCTTATGTTGCTCGATGTTTAATTTCTTCGCAGCTATTGTTGGCAAAGAAAATAGCAATAAACTTAGCTCCGCAACTCTACGCTGCCACACCACTCCAAGTTTACCGATGGGTATTAAACTGAAACAAAATAGTTTAGTAGAAATGTTCTCGAACGAACGGATACGAACCTGGGACAAAGAGGCGAAAATAAAGTGTACTGAAAAATAAATTGCAAGAATTATTTACTTCATTCATTCCACCATCCGATAGTTAAAATTTAAACCCTTCATATTAAGTGTAATTATGAATAATGAAGAAAAAAATGGAACCCCTGCATTGATTCCAAAACAAATAGGGGCACATTTTGTGGGCCTTGGGGCCTTTGCATTATAATGAGAGTTTTTTACATAATAGACAATTGCCATATTAGTATCGTTGTGATAATAGCAACTTTTCATAAAAATAGATATGTTCTTCTCAAATAAATCCCTACATAATTGGTAATTTCCACGCCAGCAGCGCTTTTCTGGAAGTAAATTTGGCCCAAAGGATTCCTGCCCTAAAACCCCTAAATACCCACTCTCAGAAGAATTGATTCCATAGTTTTCGTGAAAGTTTTTGCATACCCAAACGATCATGGTTTAAAACGCCCGGGATTTTCCCCGTTTCGCGTTTATAGCTTTATTTCCCAAGGAAATATGCTATTATTGACATCGGAGAAAATTTTGCAATTTTGTCTTTGAGAATGTAAATTTTTAAGCAAAAACGAAGTTTATAACAAAATTGAAAGCAAAAATTAAATACTTCATTTTCTTCGCCATCAGATATTGAAAATTTAAGCCTAATGTCTTGATTGCAAATAATTAAAAAAAGCAAAAAAAGAAACCTCTACATCGATTCCAAGTAAAATTGGGGCCCGTTTTTGGAGTCTTGGGGCCTTTGGAGGTTTATGATCTTCAGTCCAATGGGTTTCTCGCGCCCGAAAACCCCTGCATAATGAATTTCAGGAGAATCGGTTCGGTGGTTTGGAGAAAATATTTACATACCGATATATGTATGTATATACATATAAAAAATCTTGTACATATAAAAATATGTGCAAGAATTGCTCGTTTAATAGTATAAGGTTAATAGACTGCATTGGATTTTTATATAGGCTAAGTAGTGTTGTTCCGAGGGCATGTTGTATAGAAAATGTACCTACCTTTGAGTCCAGGTTTCAACAATACTGTCGGACTTTAAAGGACTTCCTCAGAAACACGTAATTTTGAGCTGTTTTTCGCATGTATTTTCGAAAATGTTACTAATAGGAAATGAAAACAAAATTCACATGTTATAATAAGAATCCTTTATTGTTTAATATTTATTTATTATATTTTATTGCGTTTGGCGTTCATCTCGATTTTGTACGCCGGATACTTGTGATTTAATTTTGCAAAATACTGCAAATGAGCTTTTATTTCCCTGTGGAAATTGAATTTTCGGACCAACAGACTAAGAAGCTTTGCTTGTAATATGAATAAAAATATGTCTCCGGTCTTTCCTTTGCAGCCGTCACAGTTTCCTCCCATCAAGTTATCGTTGATCTAACACAGTGAGCTATAAAACTGAAATTCCGTTTGTTTGTAAGCCGTGTACTTTTGAAACCTTCGTCAGATTGGAACAAAATGTGGCCCCTCTCTTCTTCGGAACTTGGAGGGATTTTATACTGCACTAAGAAGGCCCACGAGCCCCAGGTTTTCTATTAGGGGCCTATTGCAAATGAAATGCTACTTCCAAGAGAAAACCAGTGGAATCGGTGCAGAGGTTTGATTTTTTACATTTTTCATTGAGTACATTAACAAGTTAGACTTGTAATTTTTATAAATGAATTGCTGAAAGAATGAAGTCTTTGATACTTGCATTTTATTTTAATAGTTGCAATCTCTTTCTCTCCTCTCTAGCTCCGCGAAAATGACGTCACACGAATCCGATTTCGTTTCGCTGTCACGTTATGGAATACATGAAATTCCGACTTTTTAATCTTAAATATCTCCGTGAATATTGAACTCATTTTAAAAATATTTTAACTCCGTATGTTTTTAAGAGTGAAAGTAACTAATTAAGATGCGTATTTTCATAACTAAAATTTTATAAAATACCCAATTGTGGATAGCATCGAGAACTTGAGTTATCGCAGACATTCCTCCGTTGCAAAATGTTATATTTTGTGGGTTTCCTCTTCTCACTACATAATTTTTCTAATACTCCTTCCTTCAGTGGCGCTAAGAAGTGGCGAATAGATGTGAAGCAAAAATTTAGACTATTGAATATTTATTGCTAAAATTTTTGAACAACTAATAGTTAAATTGCTATTTTCACACCAGGGTTGAAATTCGCTATGAAAAAAACATTTGACTTGACCGGGATGATTTTTTTGAAAAAGATTTTTTCATAGCGAATTTCAACCCTGGTGTGTATGTACCCGTGCGAGTGCCTTCGTACCACATCATTTGTTAAATGCAATGTTTGGAAATTTGCTAGTTTTAATTAAAATGTAATTCAATCAAAAATTTTAGTTTAAAACCTAGCTATTGAACGTCTTTTTAAGTTGAATCTTCCTTGAGATATGTGATTATGAAAATCTAATGGCTGTGAAAATCGCCATTTTGAAAAACAGCCGTTATTCAGCTATTTTTAACATTTTCGCAAAACACTCGAAATGACATTCATTATTTCACCAGGCAAATCTCTTCAAATCTTCAAAAGGCCTCAAATGTGTGTCAAAATCTGAGGGGACAAGGGTCAATCAACTTTGGTCCGACTTGGAATGGAATCACCCAGACGCAGCTATGGCCACGTTGCGTTC
The DNA here is from genome assembly GCA_963169105.1 of Ceriagrion tenellum. Taxonomy (NCBI): domain Eukaryota; kingdom Metazoa; phylum Arthropoda; class Insecta; order Odonata; family Coenagrionidae; genus Ceriagrion; species Ceriagrion tenellum. Next base: position 175,134,602 of record OY720633.1, read on the forward strand.
CTCGCATACTCAACGCAAGCAATGATGTTAGATAATTTGATAAACTTACCCAGTTTCCCGAGGCCGAAGTTTGTGCATGAGTAAAATACGACGAATGCTTTGGCAACGGCGTTAAGTAGTACATAATTGGCAGTGATTGGACCATCTGAAATAAGATGACACTGAAATATTGGCGAAAATTCAAGATCGACCATGTCAGACTTATGCTATTTTATCTTAAGATAAAAACTTAATGAAACGGAAAAAGGGCAATGCAATACAAGTGCGATTATGCAATATATTGTATGATTGCAAATGTGATCAATATAATTAAGACAAAAGAAATTAATATTTATTTTGGAGTTATTGGACCAATCATTTAGAACAATTGTATTTCTCTAACAAATTATCTCCAGAAAAAATAATATTAAGAAATGCGAGAGGGAATCATGTAGAAATAGAATTTTTCATTGAACCACTCTCATAGAATTATGCCCAAGTCGTCAGTGAAGCTGTTAAAGGAATGAAATTATCTCATAATGATTTCTTGTCGAATATAAGAGACATATTTTTACCTGGTTCTCCCACTGATCAAGTAGCGTATTTATTCAGTTTAAAAAGAGAATGAATTGATAGTTGAATTTGGAAAAGCCACGAAACAGGTCCAACAAACACTATAGCTGTTCGATCAAGAAAATGAGCGAACAATACCTGAGATGGCATGTTTTCTATAGCGGAGAAAGTACTAATTTTTTACGCACTCCGATTTATCGTAAGTACTTTTAATTTGAAATGTCATCTTTCGAAATTATTATAAACAGTAAGTAACTCTGTATTAATCAGTTTATCAAAGGTCAACTTATCAATTTTGACGACCCAAGGCTGGATTAAGGCTTCTGAAGAATACTCACGTTTTGTTGGTATAGTAATCACGAAAATATCTGTTACGGCAGAAGTTCCTGTAGGTGTAGCTGCAGTCGAAGTAACCGTTAGATCTGCAGTAATACTTTGAGCGGCATTGGTGCTGTAAAAAAGTAGCAAAGTATTCTATTTGGAAGTGAATCACTTTCCCTTTACCTTATTTGAAAAAAACTTGGCCTAAATATTTAAGTAAAAATTTCCATCATAGTTAACTAAATTTTACCTACCCAATTTTGCGAAAAGTATTATTTTAAAATAATCTAATAATTGATGTACTCTGAAACAGGGTTGATTAAAATCGTGATTTCTTTCAAAAAAATCATTTTTGTTGATTTTTTTAATTTAAATCTGATTTTTTTAGACTTGACCGATAGACCTCTGACCGGAAATCAAAATTCGCTATGATTTTTCTAAATCGTTTTTATTTTTATTTTAATATACTCCTCCAGCAAAAACTGTTAATTAACGTGAAATTCAATTGTTCTTTACTTCTTTTATGGTTGTAATGAATACTTTTAACATATCAAAGATTTTTTTCCTGATATTTTGATTGTAAGATGTGGTTTTAGGCAATTCAAATCCATGTAAACTGTTAGGATTTATTTCATTATTGCATTCACATATGTGCCCACAGATTGGTTCAATTGTAACTAACTTAAGACCGGGTTATGACCCCTCCTCACGTCTCTCCGTAGGTCGACCGCTTTTAGAGGAAATTTTTAATGAGGAGCAAAAAAAGGTGCTTGAGCCACTTCGCGGACAAGTCGTTAACCTGAGCATAGAAGCACAGATGGCTGGTCGAACATCCACAACGAGCCAATTGTTTGTCTCGCTATCTCAGGAGAAAGTGGCAGGTATGTTTTACTTGACTCAGTAGATACGTCAGGTCATCCCCACATTTGAGAGTACTTGAAGCATTTAGCTTCCACAACGCGAGTGCGAGAAAGAGAATAAGTGCGAGAAAGAAGTTGGCTGTCAAGTCCGAAGTTTTGTTACTGGGAATGCAGCCAACATGAGTAGAATGAGAAAAGCTTAGCCAGCTGATATCTCTATAGATCTCATTACATATGGCTGTTCTGCTCATATTCTAAATTTGCTAAGCCAAGATCTTCATATGAATAATGCTTCAGAACGCGTAACATTTGTCTTTAAGTACTTCAGGAACAATCCCTATGCATCAACACAATTTAAATTTGCAACTGGGAAAGTAGTGTCTTGTCTTGTTATACCCACAGAGGTTCGATGGAACACAGTAGCTGATACTTTAAGAGTGCTACGTAAAAAACTGGGCAACATTGATGTAAATTTGAGAAGAAAAAAATACTAAAATAGATAAAGCTGGTTCAAAAAAAGGCATCAAACATAAAGGCATAAAACGCAGTGTAGAATAATGATTATAGCATTAGCATAGCATTAGACAAAGCGCAACAAGAGAGCTGTACCATAGGTATGTGCGTCGCAGTTTGGAAGGAACTCCAAGACAACTTGGCCAGGCAGCACGTCAATCCCAATGCATTGTTTAAACTGAATGAAAGATATCGCCAAGCTATGACTTCTGCACACTATTTGACTTATCTTTTGGATTCAAAGCAAAAGAACTTTAGCTTGACGGATGAGGAAAAGAATTTGGCCGTGGCTTGTGCTTAAGAGGCATATGCAGGAAAGGGATTTCTTCCAATAATATAGTTAAATATTTGGCCAGGAGTGACCCTTTTCAAAAATACATGTGATGCATCTGCATTAAAGGAGTGGAGGTCTCGGGAGAATGCATTGAATGAAGGCCAAGGAAATTCCATTGTAAAAATAACTGAACAGCTTTTCATCTGCACATCATCATCAGCTGGATTAGGAGAGAGGCTTCTCCACTTTTAACTTAGTGCACTCAAAACCGCGGAATAAATTAGGAAACAATAAAGTTGCTAAGTTAGTTTTCTTATACAAGCATTTAAAAGATAGCCATCCAATGTTGGTGCCTCCATCCATTTGGTACATAGTTGATAGCAAAATATGATTCATGCGTAAAGTTTTCCTTCGGATATGTACCTATATACATAAAAATACCCGTTATCCATGTTCACACAGCATTCATTAACATCTTGTGTTACTTGCTTCTGCCGTTACTCATTTCATCATCATTATCATCGCTCAATAGTGTAGCGCCCAATGTGCTCTCCATGCTGTAAAATACGAAACTTCTAAACAATATTTTTGGCTAATCTAATTAGAGAATGTTTTCTTCTTCCACTTATTCTGCCTTCATTTTTATGACTTCTCAAAATAATGCATATCCTTCCACTCATAACCGGCAGAAATAGCATGATTTAATTTTCTTGATCCAACACGTGTATTTTGAGCTGACAGACTGGCAAACTCACTTCTACAAGTAATATTGGAGTCGTTCATAGAATTTCCCCAAGAATTTAGTTCAACAGCTTGTTCTTAGTGGCACATATTATGCAATCACTAATCAAAAATTGTGGTAAAATTTATCGTCTATCGATTTTAAATGATAATTTTCTTAACTCAAAATGTGTTTGCTATTCACAAACTGAAAACCAAGATTGTTTTATTTTCATGCTGCAGTTACTCTCCAAAAAAATCTTTGCTTTCAAGATCCATAATTCTAATAAATGCATACTCTATGTATTTAAAAAAAATCAAAATCATACACGCATGGTTTCCTATTTTGATCCTCAAAAATCAAACATATATATCTCATTGTGATTTAAATCACATGAATCAAATCAAAGTGATTTCAATCAATCAACCATGCTCTGATACAGTTAAATATAATTTTCTTAGACTGAGCAATTTCTCATATGTAAAACAAAAGACTGTACATAATTGTGTGTATCGGTATCCAGTTTTCTGATGACGTAATAAGAATACCATCAGTTATTATTTGTACCGTGAATGTAATTGTACGCAAAAAAAATAAAATCATAAGAAAATCAAAGATTAACAGGTTATGGGCCCAGGTCACGTTACAGAAGAAAAGTTTCATTAATATTTATAGACCTGCTTAACTCAGTGCCTGGCCGCCGCGGTGTCTCACACGTTTTGCGGAGTATCAGAGAAAGTGAACATTAATGATTTTGTTGAACCCGGAACTCAAAAAAAAAGAAGACAGAGTTAAGATGCAACAATTTGATGGGAATAATTATAATAGTTGGAAATTCTTAATTGAATTAGTACTAGACGAAAAGAACGTCAGGCACACATAATAGAGAAGCCATATTCAGAAATAATTGCGTCTTATTCCACTGTCCCGGCGAGTGAAACCGCAGCAGCAAAAAAATTAAGAGAAGTGAAATTGGAGGGATATGATAAAGATAATAAAAGAACGAAGAGATATATTGCAGAAAGAATCAAAATGGAGTTGTTTGGAAATAGTGAAGGGTTTCCCCACTGCTTATGAAATGTGGATTTCTCTAAAAAATAGATACGAGAAAATACTATGGCAAGTGTAATTAGTCTCACAAAGAAATTTCAAAATTTAAGATATTTACCGACCCAACACACGTTTGAGGAGTTTTATACAGAATTTGATAGGATTGTTCGTGAACTTCATGAAGTGGGAACCAAGTATGATCTAAGGCAACAGATTATCCATTTTCTCATTACTATGCCAAGTGAATACGATAGTGTAGTAACTTCATTAAGAACTGTTGCTGCAACTCAAGATTTGAATATGGAAATAGTGAGACAGCAAATAGAAGAGTATGAGGAAGGCCATGAAAGAAAGAAGAGACTGAAAGACGTGAATTTCCAGCCAACTGCATTTGCTGGGTTCAGAGGAAGAGGAGGTATGGCTTCACCAAAGCCAATTTTCCGATTTCCATGCAATAATTGTGGAATTGTTGGGCACAAAATCGCGGACTGCTTCCGACCAGGGGGTGGTGCCTATCAACAGCATCGAGGATGCAGAGGATGCGGTCCCTTTCGGGGAGGGTGTGGAAATCGGCATCAGCAGCGCGGTGGAGGCCGTGATCAGGATCAGAATACAAACAACTATCGTGGCCGAGGTGGTATGAATTATGATAATAATAATAATAGAGGGAGTCGTCGAGCTCATCTTACAAATATGAGAACTAATACTAATGCAAATTACCAAAATAATGAACTAAATAGTGAAGAAGAAACTTATAATTTTGTAACTTAAGTTGTAGCATGGTATGTTGTGGGTAAAGTTGACAAGCAGAAGACGTCCAAAGACGACTGGGTTATGGACTCTGGTGCATCTGAATATTTGGTGAGAACTAATACCCTAGCTAGTAATATTAGAATTCTTGAAAAGCCCGTAAAAATACTTATTGCTAGAAACAAAGATTTTATAATTGCTGAAAAGATATGTGACATTCATGCTTCAACGCCAGTCAATGGTGAGATTATAAACATTAATTGAGCAATTGAAGTGTAATTTGCTATCCATTTCTAAACTTGAAGACAAAGGTTATAAAATATTGATTGATGATGGAGAATTTATAATTGTTAATAAGGAAAATAATAGAGTTGTAGGTGTTGGTACAAGGGATGGAAGTCTGTATAAAGTAAAGTTGAATCTAACTGGTCATTGTTATAATGCTACTATTTCCAATGATTTATGGCACAGGAGACTTAGACATATCAGTGATGATGGAATGGAGAAATTAGTGAAATGTATGGATGGTATTGATTCCATAGACAAGGTACGTCGATATTTGTGTGAAATTTGTATTTCAGGAAAACAAACTAGTGTTCCACATACTCAAACCAGAGAAAGAGCAACAAGGGCACTAGAAAGAGTACATTCTGATTTAAATGGCCCTATTGCTCCAACTGCCTATAATGGAGTTTGGAGAATATTTGATGAGTTTTGTTGATGATTATACACATTTTTGTGTCACATTTGGACTGAAGGAGAAATCAGAAGCTGCAGGATTTGTAAAACACTATGTAGCAATGGCAACAAGTAGATTCAATTGTAAAGTAGTTCAGTTCAGATGTGATAGTGGTAGGGAATATGTAAATGCAGAATTAATTATATTCTTTGAGGAACAAGGGATTTAGTGGGAACTAACAACTCCTTATACTCCTCAATTAAATGGAGTTGCTGAGCGTATGAACCGAACAATTAAGGACAAAGCTAGATGTATGTTAATTGACAGTAACGTAAAGAAATCTTTCTGGATTGAAGCAGCTTTAACTGCTGTGTATTTAATACCTACTAAGGTATATTGATTCTTTGAAAGTTCCAGCTGAACTCTGGTGTGGCACTCGTCGAAATTTGAGAAAACTGAGAGTCTTCGGTTGTGCTGCCAATGTCAAAAAGGACAAAGATGAACTTAAAGGACAATTTGATGAAAAGACCAAGAAATGTATTTGTATAGGTTATTGTTCCAATGGATTTAAGTTGTGGAGTATTACTGAGAATAAAGTCATCTCAGCATGTGATGTTATATTTAACGAAAATAAGACTAAGTTTGATGGTGAAAATTATGTAGAACTCAGAAATGAGAGTAAGGGTGAAAATGCAGAAGAAATTGTTAATGAAACTGAAAATGTAGAAGAAGATCAAGGATTGAGGATGAGCACAAGAGTGGTAAAAAGGCCTACTTATCTTAGAGATTATGCAACATTTTCTCTTAATGACTGGATTCGGAGAGAGGATAAAGATAGAATAGAACATTGCTTGTTGACTCATTTTCTTACTGATGAAAATACTAAACCTCCTATTCATGTGATTGAAGAAAATTCTAATTCAGTTTTAAATGCAATAGCCTTCTCTGAAGGTGTTCCTGAAACCCTTGATGAGATAGAGTGATAATGAGGAGAGGATGAGATCTGTTCAGGAGGAAATAAATGCACTTCAGAAAACTAAAACTTGGGAATTAGTTCATTGTCCATCAGATAGAAAGCCAATTAAATGTAAGTGGGTTTTTGCTCTAAAAAGAGATAGTAATGGAGAATTAATTTGGTATAAATCTAGATTAGTGGCAAAGGGATGTTCACAAAAAGAAGGTATAGATTATACAGAGACATATGCACCTGTAGCAAGACTGTCATCACTTAGAACTCTGCTAAGCATAATTAATCATAAAAATATGTATACCTGTCAGTTGGATGTAAAGAATCCTTTCCTGAATGGAGTGCTCAAAGAAGATATCTATATGATTCCCCCTGAAGGTATGAAAGTTAAAGAAGGCATGGTTTGTAAGTAAAAGAAGACATTGTATGGACTGAAACAGGCTCCTGTGGAGTGGAACATCAGGTTTCATGAGTTTATTACCGAACTTAACTTTAAGCAATGTGTAAGTGACAAATGTTTGTATGTAAGATGTATAAGCTCTACTATTGGCTATGTATTGTTGTATGTAGATGATATAATTGTTGCAAATAATGAAAAGGTGTCAATTGAGAGTACAGTAAAAAAATTAAGACAAGAATTCAAAATAAAAAATATATTTTCACCAAAGGGTTGCCATTAGCATCATTTGTAAAACACCGAGCAGAACTAGGTTTGACTGAAGGATAATGAGGTGTAATGTAATGTTGAGTAATGTGTGAAATAAGTCAAGTTTAAAGAAAAGGGGATAGATGAATGAGAAATCGAGGAGGAGTGTTAGACTGAGCAGTTTCTCATATGTAAAAAAAAGAATGTACATTAGGCCGGCCCTTATTTTTCAGAATTGAGAAAAGTTATGTTTTCCTAGTCTGAAAATGATCCAAATAAGGTTTATATACACGTGCTAAAATTTGGTTACTTTAAAATAACGGGAACCCATGCCCCAAGGGCCCTAAGCACTGAGGACCTTCAATTGAACTTTTTGGGGCTGAAAAATCACTATTTTTATGAAAAACCCTTTAGGGCCGAATTTCTGTTTGTTTTGACCTATCTCTAAGCGTTTACGAGATATGGTCCGTCGTAATGCGATCCACCCTCCAGGGCGCTACCCCGCACCGCGGCGCCGCTGAGGTACCACTTGCTAGAGACTTCCCCTCCACCCCCTCCCCGCCCTCGGCAAAGTCTTTTCTCCTGCTGGCAAGATATACATTCAAGTGGTACAGACTTGAACAGGTTGTTCCTCTTGTGACATGATTAATATTGTTAAAGCCTACAATGTCACTTTTCACCCTTAAACGCCGTCCTACGTGCTTGGTACCGACCCCTTTAACCTTACTTTTTTGCCGCCATACGGCCGCGCACCGTTTCAGCATGCTTTGTTTCAAAGTGCTCTTTATGTATAAAATATTATAAGTATGTGATACAATTGTGTATGTGAATTACAAAGGAATGAAGGAAATGAGCGGGGCTTCCAGGGCTCCCCCAGTAGATAGAAATATTCAAGAAAGAAGAAACGAGGCAGTCAGTTCACGGATATAGATCGATCTGGAGAGAGAGTTAGTTCTTGTGCATAGTGTGCAAAGGATAGGAAGTACTAAGTTTTTGAGGATTGAAGGAGAAAAGTAGTGAAATAACTAGTTTATCATGGATACACGTGACATTCAGTTTAAGAATAGGCCAACAAGGAAAGGCATGAAATTAAGACTATATTCAGAAATTGAACTGGTTGGAAAAGAAAGTGAAGAAATACTTAGCTCAAAGTTACCTACAGTGAGAGAAGTACTGTGTGTTTTTTTCTATCACCTAAGGGGTTCGAAATGCATTAGACTTAGTTCGAGAAAAACCGTAAGAAATGTGTTTCATCTATGGAACAAAACGAGAATTCCTGATATTACGGAAATTAAGGCGATTGAAAAGTTAGAAAAATTCCACAAAGAATGGAAGAACGTGCGACGGCATAAAGAGAGAGCGGGAACTACCGTGGAGATGAAGAGAAGAAAATCTTTCGTAACAAAACTTGATGATTTGTTCGACATTGCAAGGAGCGGTGCCATGGAGTTTTTGACGCACGAGGAGGAAAGTGCAGTTAATCTCTCGGATAAATGTGCTTGGGCTGAAGAAGTCAAATTCTTACGCGATCAAAGAGGAGCACGAAATGCAGTTATTGGTGAAATAGATTACAATATGATCAAGAAGGAAGAAAAGGTTGCTCAGACATTATTGAAGAAGCTGCAGCGGGAAGAAAATTTGCGTGAAAGAAGAGTGAAGGATTTGGAATCGCGTCAAATCTCGTGTAATTCTTCCAATTATTATACACTTTTAAATGCATCTCCTTCTGAGTGAGAGGTACTGTGGTTGATTTCGGAAAGGAGAGTCAAGCAGCCCACTTCAGGTGAAAATCAATGTAACGGTAAAATATCGGATATTTTCAGGTACCATGGTAGACTCCAACTTAGTAGATAGTGCATTCTCTGAGGAGGAAGATATGGAGCCTTCAACTTCTGGATCCCCTATCACCAAAAAGAGTGGAAGACTTGACATTATTAGCCCAAAAGTTATCGAGGTGATTAAGTCAGTTACGAAGAAGGAAGAGAGCTTTCAAAATTTATTACAAAGTGTAAATTTTCATCGTAGCACAACCCCTAACGTGCGCAAAGACACTTTAACTGCCAAATACGGTCTGTCAGTGGAAGATTAAAAATACACTGAAAATGTATTTTATTTTGGTTAATATCTACTTAAATTCATGGACAGAGTGAACATAAATTGTTCACTTTTGATTGGAAATATTGTCATGTCAATTAAATCCTTTCTAACAAGTACATTTCTTCAGAGGCTAGAACTTGCCAGCAGGAGAAAAGACTTTGCCGAGGGCGGGGAGGGGGTGGAGGGGAAGTCTCTAGCAAGTGGTGCGGGCCGTACCTCAACGGCGCCGTGGTGCGGGGTAGCGCCCTGGAGGGCGGATCGCATTACGACAGACTATATCTCGTAAACGCTTAAAGATAGGTCAAAACAAACAGAAATTCGGCCCTATAGGGCTTTACTTTCACGTTTTTCATAAGGATAGTGATTTTTCAGCCCCAAAAAACTCAATTGAAGGTCCTCAGTACTTAGGGCCCTTGGGGCACGGGTTCCCGTTATTTTAAAGTAACCAAATTTTAGCACGTGTATATAAACCTTATTTGGATCATTTTGAGACTAGGAAAACATAACTTTTCTCAATTCTGAAAAATAAGGGCCGGCCTAATGTACATAATTGTGTGTATCGGTATCCAGTTTTATGATGACGAAATAATATTACCAACAGTTATTATTTGTACCATGAATGTAATTGTACGAATAAAAATAAAATCATGAGAAAATCAAATATTAACAATTTTAACTATCAATGGTCCATTAATTCATAGCGAAATATCAAAAACAATTATAAGTCGCTCACATCACATGATTTTTCTTTTATGTGTCCTTAAAATGGCCGACGCTCACGATTTATGCATTCCTCTCAAAACCTCATTTCCTGAACTACCGTCTCCGTTATTCCTCCGAAGATTCTTTTGGTAGTTTTCAGCTCCACCACCGATGTCCTCTCGAAACACTCTCCTCGCCTGCTCGTTTGTTGGATCCCAGAATCTGGTGTAAAATAAGTATTTTGAAATTATTTCTACTGGATGGAAAATAAGCATTGTACTTAGGGTATTTTTGTTTCCTGAGCCGATTATCGAACGTAATTCTTTCCCGTTTTACGATGAAATCCTTTGCAGACGTTACGATTTTAAGCAGATACAGCGATCCTTGCCTAAGGGAATGCTACGGTAATTTTCTCAGTAACTCCAGCTATAGAGTTCAGATTTTATTACCTCGTACTTCACCAGGATTCAGATATAATACTTAGACTTAATCCATGAGGCCTATGAAAGCTACATCAAACGGTTATAAATCGAAGAGCAATGGAATCAATTCTCACATTTGAAGCGCTAAGATGTTTGTATCACGAGTTTCGGAGATTTTTTCTCTTTGCGTTAGCAACACATCCCTCGAGACGATTACGTGGATGACAGGCGATTACAGTGGAAAACTATATTAAGTTATTTATTAACGTACTAGGGCTGTCTGCATATTGTTTTATTAGTAAGACGAGCATATATGTCGTAAGATTATAATTGTGTTTGAGACCACAAAAGCTGTGTGCATCATGCGGTCGATGTCAAAAGTATAAAAGGGTGTGATGAGGATTACGATCAGTCAAACGTATAAACTCTCGTATGCTGATTTACTTTTCTCGCGAGTGCTTTTCGCTTTCAAGTCAATAAATTGCCAAGAGATGATTAATGGATATTATGAATACCCTAAAGTTGTCGCTTTTGCGTGGTAAAGAGAAATTACGACATCCGAATGATTTTAAAACAGGTCGTAGGAGGTTTTCTGAAATAAAATACCCAAACATCAACCCGAGGGACGGCATGAATGGAGGGGCGGCGACAGTAACACGCTCAGGCATAATAAGATCAACGAAATGGTTCGGGAGAGAAATCGTGATTACCTCGTGAATAAAGTCCCAGATGTACAATTCACCCGTTAGTTTGGATAATCAATTTCTTCTATTGATTTTGTGCCTTTCCATGAACATGTTTGACCTCACCTCATTCATCAATATCAGTGCGTCGTCGCATCCCACGAGAGCGAACTAATTTACTCAACATCCCTACTCGAAGATTATCACTAATTAACCGTTGGCCCTTATACCGTCTCTCCTCCCTAATTAATTCACTTCCCACTGGCATCGATCCCTTTATCTTTCGCCAAAATACTACACCCACTCGGTCATCACACATCTTTCCGTAAATAAAAATCGCACCTATAACGACTATAACGAACTAGACCGGCATCTCCAGGTTATCTAAGTTCAGCCTTTTTTCATTTTCATTGTTATTAGACGCGTATCTATTTTGTATTCTAACAAGAGCACTTTATATTGTCAATGTTGCCAAATTTGGACTGTTTTCCTTAAAAAATAAATAAATATCTTGGGAGTACACCGATTCTTATACCTCGTCATGATACCTCCGTCAATCATGTCTTTACTATATGAAGTGTAACTGACATCGCTGTACATTTTATAGTGGAGTTTATTCATCCAATCATTGACGCTTGACACCCAGTTTCTTTTAACAATACGACATGAATTCATCGAAAACCTCGTCGTCTGCAATTCATTCATGATATCGGAGCGACTTCATGTCGCATCCACCTTGGAAACGACCAAAAATCCTTCACGAGCCTTCCCTCGTATTTGTGTCTTACGTTCGAACGTTCAACTGAGTCGTTATCATGGACGAAGTATAATTAATTCAAACCTTAACTCAGTCACTCGTTAAATAAAAATTCAATGATGTTGAATACAGAAATACATACTAGAATCAGAAAATTTTCACTGTAACGAGTTAAAACAATTCAGGAAATATCCCTCTCGTTATCAGTCAAAATTAGCGTTAGTAAATAGAGCCATTTCGTGCCATTTCCGCAGAGTTACAACCTTGTTGTAGTTTCTTTGACCTCAGCAGAGAGGCATAGCTACTTATATTGACTAATTACCTGAAAACATCAACATGGTTATTTTAGTAGAATTTAGGATAGGAGGTGATAAAAATGGGTAATATTTAAGGGAGCCGTCTGTCTCCAAGTAACAGAACTGCATATGATGAACAATTTTCTGCTGCATTCCACATCCTAACGTGGAGGCGGAAGATACCAATTTTCCTTGCCTTGAGAAGGAAAACATGTTCCGTGAATTGGCGTGATCAGAATATGCAACGCAATCGGGGTATTGAGATGTCCCGCGGCAAGAGCGAGAGGAGACAACCGCGCACTTTGGCAAATACAAAGATAGGGCACAGATTTATGAGCACAGACAATGTTTTATGTGCATATTTATTTCGCCTGGACACTACATAGGTACTTATCGAGCTGGGCACTAACGCCCTCGCAGCTTCCCATCAAAGGCACGATTAAGTCGCTCCTTGACACTAAATACCAATGTTCAATCGATTCCATTTTCTCTCGTCGCTAAATGTTCAGATAAAATAACGCAATGGACAGTCATTCATCATCGTATGCTCATTCTTGGATGATCGTCTCCATGGAATTTGCGATGAATACGATGAACCTTTATTTGGTATATTATGTGATCTGATGAAAGGCCCATTGTCTGCCGTATTACAGTCTGTCGGCCCAGGTGGCGCGGCAGTGTGGCCAACGTGCGGAAATGTGTGGGTCGCCGGGGAGGGGGGGGGGTGGAGGGGGGAGCTGCCATCATAGTGACACATCCCAGGACATGGCAAATGAGAAGGAAAACATGTTCCGTGTTTGCTCGTGATTGCTCGCATCTGTGAGGTGTCTTGCAGGGCAACATGCAGAATATTCAATGAATTCTTAATTCCCATTAGGATGCTTTACAATGTTCAAATTGGGTTTGTACTTTTGAGCATTAAATAAAATAATGTATGTTCCTACAAATATAAAGCTAGTATGTATCTTAAGTATGTATGAATACAAAAACAATACAAACTTACAATTTTTGGAAACCTCTTATTGTCACCCCATATTGAATATTTGCCACAAGCCGAACAAAAGTGTAGGTAATGCAGTTCCACCCATGGAAGGCCAGTGATGGACTGGTGGCGAATAATTTCCAAGGATTATTTGCTGCAAGTACGAGGTCCTGAAAAAGTAAAATGTACCGTTGTAAAACATTTCTTGTATTGACTTAATTTTTTCAGGCGTTACTTGGTGGTACTTTTCCAAGAAATAGTAAATTAATATAAAAACTTAGTATCATCCTATATTAATGTATTTTTTAATATGACCAACTGTGTTTCTCCACGTTTTCTTCCTTAAAAATTACTGTAAAAGCCGAAAAGGTCAACAAAGTTAATAAAAACATTTATCGTAGATTAGACTAACAGGGGGAGACTTCGTACCTTGCTCCGCCTTTTTGAATGCCTTATTTTTTACGCTGTCTGGAATGCCAAATGATTCTGTTAATACGTCGTGGTTTGGTTGAATGAGCTCTTGTTTTAATGAGTGACGTATTCACAGCATCTTTTGGCATTCCAAACAGCATAAAAAATATGGTATTCAAAAAGACGAGCAAGGTGCAAGATACTCCCCTTGTAAGTTTTTCTTTTCTTTTACTGTCTTTTTTGTGTGAATCCCAAATCTGAATTTCTCCACAAAACCCTTCAGGACAATCACTCTGGAATTTTTTCTCCACCACACCTGTGAGCTATTGTTCGACGCATTTGGGGTTACTTTCCTCTCATAGTAACTTCCAAACGCCCTTCTCACAATAAGGGCCTCATGTTTATTTCTTTGCTTATCTCTACCCCTGCATTGTATACCATAAAAACCCTCCCTAAATTCGTCCTTCGTGAATAACACCACAATAATCAGGGAATATACATCGTTGATAACTCTTACTCTTGATCGTGGCAGATAGGAGCGTGGTAGTTGATTTTTTCATCAGCACCCTTTGAATTAATTTTATATCGAATCACTTTTCTGAATTGGTCAAAGTAATGGTATATAGGAAATAATGTACTAATTTTGCTTGAAAGGGAAATTCATTGTGGCCTAATGAATAAAATGAAGTGTGGATGTGTTTCCTTGGCAATATGGTGGTGGATGCTGAAAGGTAATTCCCTGGAGCCCTTTCTCTTCGAATTTCCACGGTGCCTTCTTGATTCATCACTTGGACCGTCCATTTCATCTTCGGTATTTTTATGTAAACCATGGCTTCCATTCTGTTGTGGTGAGCCATGGATTCCACTTGTCTCTCCTTTGAAGGTCCGCTTCCATATTCTCTCATCTGCATTCAAGACCTTTCCTAATTTTGACTTTCTTGGCACACTTATTTTACACAATTATTGTAAAGTGAACTTATATTTAAATGTTGAGGAAGAGATTATAAAGCAGAGTCATTTTGTAACGCCATGTATGTACAAAATTTCTGAGTGACCGTCCAAGTGGCAAAATGGGTGTGTTTTAATGACGAAGCGGACATCCGGTATAATAAGTTTAGGAATATTTCCAATGGCCGTAATAAATTAGCACCACTCGTCAGGAAGGACAAATTTGCTGTGATGGTTTAACAGGAAAAGTGGCAATTCCACGTCCAAATTCCAACCAAAACCTCTTTGTGGTGGTTTACGGGAATGTTAATTCCCCGCCGGTGACCACTCACAGACACAAACACTCAACCCAGAATGGGAGTCTTCACAGGGCTAAAGAGACCGAGTTAAGGATGTCTGGGTCATAGCCACAAACCCACTAACTGCTGTGAATGTTGGTGGGAATTAAATTCCACACCAGGGACAAGCACAGAGCAATCACACTCACAAGCACTCAGATAATCACTCACTGACACACGCACATTTCTGGGAGAATCTGACTCAAGATGACCGTAGTCCAAAAAAGTCAAGGCAGGGAAAGACGAGGGTGTACATCGGATACGGGTAGGTATTTCGTCCACAAATGGCCTCCTCCAGCGAACTGAAGGTGCAAATTCCCCTTAACGTACAATTATCAATGTCGCAGAACAACTCTCCCATTTACATGAACTCTGTAAAATGACGATGAATGCAATGCACATTCTGTTGACATTCATAACTATTGACTTTCCTCACGTTTTCATATCTACATCTCAGATATTTCTCAAGTAATAATTTATTTAGGAGTACCAAATCCATTGCAACGGTAAGGTCACCCAGTTTAAGGAAGTTGTTCCCTCAATATACTTAACCTCTTCAGGGAAGTTTTCGATGTTAATTTAGAAATAAGAATTTGCCTTGATCATTTCTATAATTAGAATGACTCAATTGTCCCAGCGAATATATTTGCCGTTAATGACGGATGCAAGCAGAACAAATTAAAAAGTAACGGAAAATATAGGTACTTATGCTAATTCAAACATCCACAGGAGAAAATTACCTTTTATTGGATTCTTATTGAAATCTTACCGTATCGTAAGCATACCCAGCCAAAGAAGTCACGGTTGGACAGCTTCCCAGGGTGAACTTTTGACCGTGGCTTTGAGTGACCAGGAAAACAACGACCAGCGCCTTGGGCAGAAGGTTGAATATCTTCATTCTGGTACCCTCCTCTCTGTAGTAATGCTGCGAATTTCAAATGAAAGAAAATAATCAGAGGAAATGGAGATAGGCAATCCGTAGGAAGCATTTTAATTAATTTTATTTCCGGTCGCACTGTTCACGAAAGCACTTTGACTTAGGAAAGTGTTTGTTGAAAAGGCAAAAAATGCGATGTTGCAAAACTTTTTCTTCGCTGACATATTTTGCCCCGTTGATTGCTAGTGTCATAGCGAACCCTGCCATAAGCTCTTGCAGCGAAGGGTGATGCATGAATCGAAGTAGAATGCTTTAAAATACTGATAGCGGTACACCTTTCTCGCTCCACTCCCTCTCTTACTGCCCGGTAGCGAAGGAGATTGTTCCCCGTACGTATTTCTTACTTTTGAATAGGTGTTTTGAATGCTCCGCTCCGATGTTGAATACGCAATTTTTGATAAATTCTTCAGATACTTCATAAATTGCTACCTCGTGCACTAGGAAACTAAGCAGCCACAGTGACGTCGTTTATATGGGACAGTTCGCTGATCGAATTTCACAACTTTCTCATGATTGGCGATTTTTATTGACCAGAACTGGAAGCAAGCATCAGGATCTTATGATTGTAGTAATCGGATCCCTTTCCAAAAAGAGAGCTTAAATGGATGTAATTAGTGTGAATCTGACTCGTCTTCATTCCGTCGAAGACAACAATCAAAG
Source organism: Ceriagrion tenellum (assembly GCA_963169105.1). Lineage (NCBI taxonomy): Eukaryota > Metazoa > Arthropoda > Insecta > Odonata > Coenagrionidae > Ceriagrion > Ceriagrion tenellum. The sequence goes on from OY720633.1 coordinate 175,151,168, forward strand.
TATATTCCTCTTCGTTATCGCTTCCGTTTAGCGTCGAGAACATCATGGCCACTGCCCGTATCTCATCACATAAGTCGCGTCCCGGAACAGTTAGGGCGAATTGATGTCTCCTCATTTCTCGAGCTGAAATGGATCTTCCACGTTCACAGTAGTTTATTATGTGAATATAATCCGAATTTGAGCGTAGCCAGGATTTTTGTAAAGGGGGTGGGAACAGGACACCACCCTGTACCCGTAAATTCATGTTATGGAGGGCACGACATCACCCTGTCTGGATCCATATAGCAGATGTGGAATCAAGTGTCTCGTTCAGGAAGGGGGAAGCTGGCTCGAGCTAGAATAGTAATATCCCGCACATTTTTACCTCGCGATATATCATTGGTAAGATTGACTTAGGGTCGCTTTATCCACCGACTAATAGTAATAATACATTCACTTTATGGTCTTCCAGAGCCAAACTTGGTTTATTTAATATTTGATGTCTTTAATTTGCTAGTTAAGTGCAGTTAAATCGTAACGTGATGGGATATAACTTTCCCTCGTAATGATTCAAATGAATCAATCGCTCAACGAAGGTGAGTTTCGCTCATAGATGCTCGGAAGTCAGTTCTGTCAACAAACAAGGCGACGCGGATATCTTTTGCAACAAATTATTCGATATTTAGGCAATTAAACCGCGTAACCAAACCATCAAAAATAATATGGATTATTACAATGTTGCAGCTACATCGTGTGCCTGGTATTTATCTTCAAGAGTGATACCTTGTACTGATGTGCTCCAAGTAATGCAATGATGGATGAATATTTAAATGTTCTTGATGATTTAAAATAGAATTTCAACATATTAGAAGTTCATGCAACATTTCAGTATTCTCATGTGGAAATAATGTTGTTGATAACCTTTCGTGGTTAATGGAAAATTCGTGGAAAACAATGTTGAGATCTAGTTCCCTTGTATCAACCTAAATTGACACAAATGGATCGCATAGCGGTCTGCGCATTGATCCGGAGAAACCAAAGGTTTGTGGTTCGATTCCCGGTCTAGGCCGAATTTCTCTCTCGGCAATTTCATCAAACATTCACCTAACATTTTTTAATACCTTTTTGAAAATTATGCTGTTGTTTTTGTTGATTTAGACTCCGCATTGAAGGCCATAACTATTAAGGCACGGCGCAGCACCAAACACCAAATGAATCATGTCAAAAAGCACACTTCAGTCCAATTCTGGGCGTTATTTATTATCATAACTATCCAGTTCTCTGCAAAGGGGTTGATAAGGGGCTAGCTGAGTAACTAGGTACTTCAAATACGCATTCCAACACGCTTCTTCCGTAGCGGCTTTTGACAATGTATATTTTTCCAAAATTTACTCGCTACCATCAGCGGATAAATTTGCACAGAGTTCATTCATCTTGACATGGCACGCTCACTGTCGCCTGAACGATTTTCTCACCCCCACATCGTACCATTTTGGTTCCCTGCTCTCATTTTTTTACTTCACTTGGGATATATATTCTGATTCCTGAGTGCGCAGACGAAAGAAATGCACTCAAAGCACCCTCTGCGTCTTACTAAATGCTTGATTCTTAGAAGTCGGGATGGGAATTTTTTTAGATGACACTTAAACGCATCTAAATCAGGTTTTAGAAAAATTTAGAGTTTTCTTATTTGTTTAAAAGTGTTATTGCTATTCAGGAAATACAACCCTAACCATCCTATGATCACTTATTACCTCTTTAGAGTCAATCTTAATTACTTTATGTGGTGCACTTGTTGCCAATGAATCAAAAGTATTGTCTCCTCTGTTAGTTTGCCGTAGCTATCTGACGTGGTGCGTTTGATGAGGACGTTTATGGCAGGGACTCGCTGATGTCCTTGACTCTCCTCCTGATTATGAAACTTTAGGTCATCCAATCTATAGAGAAGGCAATGAACTCGTCGCATAAACTCGAAGTTCTTTCGGGATTCCTGGCTGTGATGCTAATAATCTGTGATTTTAGTGACTTCAGTGTTAGTTGGCCTGTAATATGAGAATATAAACACTTATTTTTTGGTTTAAGGCATCAAATTGAGCACCAAACAGATTCTAAAAGTGTCAAAATAAAAGATTACACGGCCGATATGAACGGAAAAGTCCATTATATCCATCCACTATTAGTTATTATGATTAAACAGCGTGACAATAACACCCAACATATTGTTAACATTATTCCACCGTTGTCTTTTCCATTTTCCCTTCTCTTTAATGTCTGGTGTACAAACTCCCTCTTCCACACGCATTTGCGACGGTTTTCAGAGAATCCGTAGATGTGAATTAGGCAATGTTTTCATATACATTTCAATCATATAAAATTTTAGGAAAATAATGCGCGAACGCAGCCTATAGGTACCGTTTCCCCTGCAGAAACTCGCTCATCTGAAGGCTGTAGTTCATTTGTCATACTTCAAACTCGCCAATGTTTTCAAGTATATCAATATTGTCAATTGTCGATGAAACGACATCTCCCGCGACACCAATGGAATCCATCCTAAAGCTTAACCAATGGAAAGCATCCTAAAGAGTGAACCAAATAGAACAGGTTCTATTTCCCTGTTCATGCATTCGTAAAAAGTTGGCGTGGTTACACGGTGAATTTTCGCGTTCACTCACGCGTTCGTGCATTCTTACGTTAACTCGTACGGGTTAATGTATCGTGTAACCAGGGTTTAAGCTCTTCAATACTACTTGTTAGAGCAAAATATATAAAGCAGCGATCCTCTCCAGCTAAAGAAGGGTTCTTGTCAGAAAGCTTCCTAAGCAGTGGACAGCGGTATCACCATGGATCATCTATCTGCGAGTGTCCACTGATTACTTATGTACCAATAAGAACGCCGAGCTACGATCGGCTGGTTCGGCTAATGAGAGGCAGGGAACCAAAGGTTCACCCATCTAGTCGCCATTGAACCTTGTTTCTTTCGACACATTTCCCACGCATGCTTCAGCTTTTCTTCCAACTGGGATGCGCATGCCTCGTGTGGTCCTTCAAAGTTCCCTGTCACAAACTCAAAGGGTGATCTCGTGGGATAGTCAAATGCCACCTCGAAGCGAGGCGTTTTGGTGGGAAAAAGATCACTTTGGTCAAGTGGGTGGTTTACTTATGAACGGCCGAATAGACCTGGTGGGAATTTTCGGTTGGCCATTGAAACCAGTGTTCATAGCAAACTTAGTAGTGTGTCAGTTTCACCGACGATGCTGGTGGGCATGTTGAAAAGGGTCCAGAATCATGTTCGTCTGCCACTTTACGTGTCGATTCCCGTGCAGAGAGAGAGAGAGAGAATTTACATTTGTAAAACGAGATAGCAAGAACGGCTGCTGAGGAATCGGACGAGATGATGCGAGTGATTATGAAAATTCCTTGGCGCTCGCGTGTGCGCCTTTTGGTTGATATCGTGCAGAAGAGGGAGTGGAGAAGAACGACTCCGGCGGATGCTCCGCGCTCCCGTCATCAGCTGTTTAAACACCCTCTTACGAGTGCGACCCTCTGCCGGCGGTGCGAGCGACAATGGCGACGGATGATTTAATAAAAAGTGTAACCTTCGAAAAAATGTAATGTAGTAATTGGTATAACACAGTGCTGTGAAAATCAGGGATTTTCATTTCGAATGGAATCGAAACGAATTTTTTTAAATATTCGTTAGCGAATCAAATCACCCTTAAAAAAATGCTTGCGAATCGAATTCAAATTCTATATAAAATGCAAAAGTTTATGCAGAGTTAAAGTAACGTAGATTTTCACCATATTTCAGGGCCTTACATTAGCTTATACATCTATAAATAGTGGCACAAATAATACCACAGAATAACGTGTGTTCGGAGTTCACTGCACACTTCGGCTGCTTGCATATCGTGGCGCGCGTGACTGCCAACCAAGCAACCAGTTGAAGTACTAACAGATTAAAATGCAGTGCCACCCAATTAGTTAAGGTTTGAGGTTTCAATTTCCAAACATCAATTTCCTTTCCTTTGGTTCACCTTTTGCAACGCTTTCGTTAGCTTTCCAAAGACCATGAGCGAATAATGTTGCGACCACAAGCACCAAACTGACTTATTTAGGATTTTAAATTGAAATGTACTACATTTTTTCCTTGTTTCGAAATCGCACCGCCAAATCCCCTTCGGTCACAACTACGGACAGACAAAATAAGGCGATATTCTACACTACTGGACAATATAATATATCTATTTCGGTACTATCGTGAAATATTTGTGGTCAATACAAACGGATGAACCGGCACCGAGTACTGATAATGAAAGTACCGATATCCGAGCTCTACTCAATTATCCGCGGCAATAGAAATATTGCATACCAGTTCACGGAAAAGCCAAGCTGATTAGGTTAGGTGTTCGTTCATTTGCGAATAATTTATACAAAATAATCAGTGAAATGTGACGGTATACCAGGAGTATTACGTCGGTACTACGAAGACGGTACAAGTACTACTTTAGACTACGCCTCGGTTAAATACCGCAACTTTTTCCGTCACTGCCCGCTAAAGGCAGTTTCATATTAAGTTATGCTCAGTGTCGCGTGGGCAAAACCATTCTAAAATACTAGTTAAGGAAACCAAATGTTTAGTTCATGAGGGTAAATTTTCAAAAATATCGCAAATTTTCTCACCTTTGAAATAGTGACATCTTTGGAAAAATCTGATGTATTAGACTAATGTGATGTGGTCTCTCGATGCACGTCTCTTCCGCATTTCAGCCGAGCAAGAACTTGTCGAATTATCTCAAAGGACTACAGAAATTTAGTCAAGTAACTTTGGTAACGTGTGAATTGAAAAAAGATGAGGAAGCCATTTTCAGTCCAATATAGTCGTAATGTCTTCTTTGCTTGCAGCAAACACCGTTTCTACTTACGGTAGAGAAATTCTCCCGTCGAACAAGTTACGGTGCCACACAACTACAAGGCATAAAGTATGTGAGTAGGCCGATTTATCCAATTAAATTAGGTCTTGAGCAGTCAGATGATGTTAGGAAAGGGTGCGTGTGATAATTGTAAGTCTAACGTGAGTGTAAACGGGAGCTTAAGCGACTGGTTTGGTATATCACAGAGAGTAGAACTTATGATCCGTGACTCTCCGTGGCAGTTTGTGTTTCATGTACGATTGAGATGAATAGGGAGATAGTGTCGCTGCAATGGTCACAGTCATAACTGTTCGGGTTTTATTGTACATCCGTTGTGTTGCCGTATGTCATTACGCGGGCATTACAGGGTGTTCTACATAACTTCTGGGAAGCAATAGAGGGAATGTAATGGAGGGTAAATGCATTCAAGATCAAAGCATGGATTTTCGACCCAGAAAATGAAATAGATGAATGTGCGAATGGTTTAATGGTTATGTGAGTGATGTTTAGTATTGGCCCGAATGTTTGTTAAAGGAGGGAGAGATGAAAAGACATCCGAACGCTGGAAGTTGAGTGAGGAATATATGACGGAGTGAATGTTCCTCAGCGGAAGTCAAAATAGCGAATTACTAAGTTGCATGTATCCCTCTATTAATATCGTTGCGAAACTTGGTAACGGCAGTCCAAGCATATGAGCAGGCTGAATACTGTCAGTATGAAGTAATCGAGAAAACACAACTCATAAACTAACACCTGAGTGATTCAACCAGTTGATAGTAGAAATAGTTCACGTAGAATAATACGGCGTGGTGTTTTCTGGATTGAATGGATGTATTGCGCAAATTAAAGGCCGAAGGTGTTGCTATGATCAGTATGGATTAACTGAGGAAGATTGTCGGAAAACGAGAATAGGGGATAAAATGAGAATTGAGAGGACGATTGAAGAATGTGGATTGGATATTCCGATGACTGACATGTACTATTAGTGTGTGGATGTATTTTGAGTTTCGCAGATATTTTATGAATCTATTTTATTAAACTATCAACACATTCTATTTAATTAAAGAGATATGGCTGTGCTAATCTGTTGTGTTGATAGCAATCAAGGCGAGGCTAGAGATTGAGTCTTATTTTAATCTCGAGTCTCGTTTTCCATTTTTTGAGGGCACCGAAGTCGTCTAAGTCAGCGCGGAGTCATTTTAGGGTCCAAGAAAAAAAGTCATCGGTGTCTGGCCCTTTTAGTGTTCACCCGGAATTTCTTGTCCTAACTTCAGTACAGAGAAAAGAGAAATGCAATCCTAAAACTAACTGGCCTTGGAGAAAATTAATACGCTTAGAATTTTGATATAGGTTTAGTAAAACCAAGTTTAAACTTTGAAGTGCACGTTACATCAGGTGGTACACTTGCACTTCACGAGGAGAGTAATTAAGGAGAGTGCAACCTGTATCAGTGTCCAGGAAGGCGTTGTTAAAGTGGTTTGATCTGAAAATCGCAAAATACTTCTGGAATTGGTGACTTTAAGCGTGGCTAAGCGGATATTCATGACCAATAATAAAAAACACTATATTTATTCACAAATTATTATATTTAATTTAGGAGCGACTAATATCAAATCATAGGTGTCACCTTCATCTAACTGCAGATGACATCTATGCGTTGAAACGAGTTGTACCAGAATAAAAAATTGTGCAGATAAATACGTAATGTTCATCTCATAATTGGATTAGAATTCGCATTGCCTTTTAACAATCAAGATGTTTGAGGTAGATTTTTCGGCTTCTCATTCGTGCGGAATCACCACTGCGGGAGATAACCCTGAAAGACGTGCCTAATCAAAACCACTCTTCAGAAGCCATCTTCCCACCATCAAGGATCTTAATTAATCGGGTATTTTCAAATATAATACACATAAATTACTGTTTGTCCTTGAATAAAATAATAAACTCAAACTTGTCTTTGTGGTGTCAGCTGTGGAGACACACTGCAACACCTCCTACCGCTGCTCTTGAGCTCAAACTCATTCTTTTAGATTGTATATCAGCGAGGACATTCTAGAAAATTATTTAACTGTAAGCGGAAACTCTAATTCCTTTGACAACTCGAAGACGAGATTTTTGGCGAAATGAGAAAGTATAATCTTTCGCGATAATCCTTTCAGAACTGACAAAATATTTTCAGAATTGATGTAAAACCTTGTAGCGTGTCATCGTGAAAGACGAAAGCGAGGTTGAAGAGGAGAACCGGGACTGATTCATACTGAGAAGGGAATTCGTTGACTATTAAAATACCAATAAAAACAAAGCACCGGGAGCAGATAATATCGATTGATAAATCATCCAAGCACTCAGAAGTAAAGCTAATGTAAACCTATGCGAAATAATCAAAGTAAGCTACCACAGCAGAATATTTCCAGAGGAGTTTCAAAGGATTTGGATGATTTAGAGAATAAGATTATAATGATAGACTTAGAAGACAAGGACTGAAATATATTAGGACACCTAAACTAGAGTCTAGAGCCACAAAATCAAAAATTCTTACACGAATATTAAGTCGAAGGATAGAAAGGAAAATTGAAGACAACCTCTCAGGAAACCAATTTCGATTTCAAAAAACAGAGGTACCAGAGAGGCCATACTCTGGCTGAGAGTAATCGTAGAGAGAAGAATACACGTGAACAAGCCATTGTATGTCGCATTGCTGGACTTGGAGAAAGCCTTTGACAATGTTGAGTGGGACAATATGTTCAGACTGCTGGAGATAGGACAGACTGGTCGATAGGACACTCCCTGAATAGCTGTGGGTTTGTGAAGAATATAATTGAAGGAAGATACAGGGACAATGCCCCATGCGAAAACCTAGGAATTAATACAAGGGCCAAATGCAAAGGAAAGTGTATAGGCAGCGCTACCAGGAAGTAAGGAAATGGGCGTAAGGTAGGGAAAAGGGAAGGACTCTAATCAACCAATCTTGGGATAGACAAATGATGATGACACTGAATGATGACTTAAAATATGCGTTTCCTCATACGTTATGCACGAGAGACTTACATGTAATATACTATCTAATATTGGCGTAAACCATAGTTCTGAAAAATTGGAAATCTATCTGAAAGGTCATGTTTATGAACCATGCGAAATCTATCTGAATAAAGGTGGAAAAGGAAATGAATTACTCACATACCTCTTTACTGGTGGCTGCAGCGGTGAGGATTGCTCGATCCACTCCAGGGAGTTCTATATATATAGGGTGAGGCTGGGAGCAGTTATAAACGCTTCCCGAAAATTTAAAGAGCTGCAGTTGGTGCCTCACTCCAATCCGCCCGCCCGTTCCCCCGCCCGCTACCGGGGGAACTCCCTCCCGCCACTCCAATCCGCCCGATTCCCCCGCCGCCCGCTACCGGGAACCGGTGATCATCAAACAGAAGGCACGTGCAGATAATAATTCATATAATCTATAAATAACATGTTATTTATTTATCTTAAAAACTTTGAATACGGCACCACAGGCCATTTTACATCATGAGAATAATTGTAACATCAGACGAACATACACCCATGCCCTGAGTGGTGATAATTCCACCCAGGCGGGACTCGAACCCGGGACCCTCAGGTTAGCAAGCGAGGACTTTACCCCGTCGCCACCGGGGCAGGCGATATTTTTGAAATAATTTTGTTATAATTTTGAAAGGCTCGAAGGCCCCCTTCTTACAGACCCCGTATATGTTTCAGTATTTGTAGTAAGAATCAGGCACGATTGAGATTTGAGGGGAGATTGAGATTGAGCAATAAAGATTAGGACGGGGCAAGGTCTCAATTCAGACAGTCGATGCATCTCCCGTCCTCCGTTTAAAGCGAACAATTCTGATAATGAAAAATAAAGCTCCACCAAGCTGTTGTTTCAGGTGGTATTGCACATTCAGGTATCTTTTGATCTTTGATACAATAAGAATACTATTTGCGAGTACCTTTTTCAAAGATAAATAAAAACTTCACATAACTGGCAAGCTTGGTTGATTATAATTGGTTGTCTTGAAATCTAGACTGTAAGAATCAGGCGCATACCGAGGGCTCTTTGCATCGGTAGGAATCAGGAAAAACCCGTGTTCAAGATGAACTGCAGCAGCGTAGTTAGAGAAACACACTCCCGAACTTTGGTTAGTATTCCTTTTCACCATGCGCTGCTCAAGTTTGCCAGGATGATATGGAAGCTAGAACACAGCGGTGCGGTCTAATGCGCGCCCAGAACTGCCCTTCAAACGAATCGAAGCGATGTAGCTCATTTGTTTACCTCGCGGGCCACCACGCCTTCATATTAATTTGAGCATGCATAGCATCACATTGAGGAAAATTTTCCTCTTAATCTTTACTCTAAAGCGATGATTAGCTTATAACTAATGCTCCTAATTGGATACCACTCACTTGCTCTTTTATCCCCGAGCATTGGTTGCCTTGTGCAATTTCGAGTTTTAATTTTCTCTTCGTTAATTCAATTGACAGTAGCAATGTTTATGGCGACCCGCGGCAAGAGGAGAAGGACCCTTAACAACGACACGAGATAGGAGAGAATGGCGGAACAAAGAGGTTCTTAGTATTTCAGCTGGCGGCCTGAGAAGCCAAAGACAATTGAAAGGCGATTTTTATTTTTGTTGCAGGAAATGAACGAGAAACAATCTCAATTTCTCCCTCTTCTTGAGGTGACTGCTGCATTCAGCCTCTTTCTGCCATGCACTCGGATTTTAGTTATCTTCTTAAATATTTCCACGTTCAATTCTTTGAAATCAAAAGAGTGGTCTGGTAAAATTCGCTTAAAACGGCACATTATTTGTATAAACGGCTGTCTCATAGATTGTACAAGAAAATTAATGGAATTAGAGCAGGTTCTGTTTTCCATTCAGTCATTCAGACAATCATACAATTTTCTGCTTTATTTTGTGCAATATTCCTCACGAAAAAGTTCATACATTCGTTTGCACAATAAAATGTAGGTACTTTTGTAAAGCGACCTTAATATGAATGCAGGATTCACACTAATAAAATAGAAACAATAGCAAGTGGATTCCCTCACTTACCTCGGGTGTACCATCACGTGGGACAAAATAACGGACGTCTAGCGAAGAATAGCTCAATATAAGAAGGCGTTCACGGCGAAAAAACAACTGCTGTTCTCAAATAATATAGGACTACGAACGAGGAAATAGTGCGAGAAATCCTTCGTCTAGAGTGTAGGATTCTATGGATCGGGAGGATGGACCATTGGGAAAGCAGACCAGAACTGACTAGAAGTCTTCAAAACGTGGTATTTCGAAGAACCGGAACCAAATTATAAGAACCAGATTGATTGGACACACGTTGAGTCACAATGGGTTTGTTTAAAACATAATCGAAGGTAAAACAGAAGGAAAAGTCCAAAGCGGAAGGCCGAGGGACAAATACACAGATGCAAAGAAGGAATTACATGAGCGGAACCAGGAAGAATGGGAAATATTAATAGATAGGGAATCATGGAGAGTTGCAGTCCAATTACTTTAGGATTGAACGATCAAATGGTTGAATGATCAAATGTGTCATTGATAAATATTATTTTCAAGCCAAAATTGGCTGCCATTTTTCGGCATGAACTCCTTTGGCCTTCCTATACCCCACAAGGAAATTAGCGTCTCATTAATTCCAGTCGCTCTATGAGAAGCTGTGATTCAGTAAAATTTCAGTCAGTCTGAAATTTTTTTTCGGTATGCATACGATACTGTCACTGATTGGCCAATGAACCGAATGCTCAATTTCTGGACCACATCAACAGTCAACACCCGAGTCTACCGTAAGCAGGAGACGCTCAAGGACGTCTGTCTCGAAGGATAAATTATAATCGCCCTTCCCAGTGATGGGCGTGATTTCAACGTTCATTCATTGGGCCTGAGCAATAACAGATACGAAGAGACTTCCTCAGGAGTTAAAACGCCTCATTAAGACTTTTCGACAAAAAGCTACTGTGAGAAGAACACCATAGAACCACTCCAAAGTACATTCAACGGTCGTGATACTGCCTCGAAAGTGGAAGGCCAAAAAAACCCTTGTCAAGAAAGATTTACCCTTAGTGTCTACAGTTTCTGACTAGATCCCACGATTTTTGCAGAGGAATGAGAGCTCATCAGCTACCTTCCATGTTAGAAATTTAGAGGCCTACTCGTGTGGGCTTCAGAATCCTCAAGCCTCTTTGGCGCTGGATGTAATCAGATACCATGTGAATGGAACCGGGTGTAAGTGGGAGGGAAGGCATGGAGGTTAACCATCAGAATCAAGAAACGCCAAGGACACTTCAGTCTTGGCCAAACTGACAAATCTGCCGTGACGGAATACAGTTATTGCATTTGATTACCAAATGTTATAGTTTATTGCTTGCGCTTCAATCGTATCTGTTACTCTTCCAGTAATAGCAAATTTTATCAAAATTCTAGAGGTAGCAGTTTCTGCTAAGCCTATCACTACTGATTTAAAGTAGTTCTATTCATCCCAACTGTAAGAAAAAAGCAATACACAGTGAAACATTCAAATGAAACGGAAAATTTCCCAATCGTTCACGTATCCAGCTTAACGGCAAAGTTATAGAATTTTGTATTGATTTTAATTGGAAAATATTTTCCAAATTAAAACTATACTGAAGATCACTGTATTGGATTCAAATTTTCAAGAAGAAAATGAGTTAAAAATTTTGTCATTAACATAATGTTTGCGAGTTCTTGTTACAAAGCCGCGCCGTTATACACTCAGTCGTTTATGGAGAAACATTTTGGGAAGCGTCCTCAATTGTAATATTCCGTCTAAATTGCTAATTTGAAAAATTATTTTGAAAAAATAAGCTTGTTTATGATAGAAATATTTATCTTAGTTTTTATGGAGTAATTATCCCGCGAAAATACAGGCGGAGACCCATTTGAATAGTCATAAGAACTAAGACATTACAGTCGAGAAGAACCCATCGCAAAGGAACCTCCTTCCTGATTGGTTTAATGCATTCCACCCTTAATTCTAAAATGCCCCTCCCTCCGAAATTACGCGCTATGCCATCTGAAAGTTCCCGAATTTCGCATTTCCTCGCCAAAGCACCTGCTGGCCCGACACCCACATTTCATCGAGTCCATATAAAGCTTTGAGTATGGCCATCATGATCCATGTCACGTATTACACTCGGTTCAATGCCCGAGCGCTGACCCTCGCAGAGTTCTCCAATGTCGCATGACCCTCAACTTCATACCATCGTTTCAACCCTGGCTCACGGTCGACGCCCCCTGCGCGACTAAGGACGTCATTCGCAAAGCGCTTGTAAAGGCTTCACTCCTCCTTATACGGGGACTATAAAACCTCATTATTCGGGCTCTGTTAATTAATTTTGACGCGGAGGTGCGATATTTAGAAAAGTAGAGGTGGCATCATCAGTGATTTCTGAGAAGGGCAAAAGACTCCTGTGGATGAGGGTAGTGGATGCAGAGAGGTCAATGAATGGACGATGTCCCACGGAGCCTCGTGACGCAAATCCATTAATTGACGTGCAAATTGCATCAATGCCGGCTTGTGACTCCAGGAATTCGCATTAAACGAAACGTAATTCCAAAGACAGTTTTTTTCAGTCCGAAAGTTCAATCTCCTTACGGTCTGACTTCATGTTCCGCAGCTACTCGTGCTCCGCATTTCATCCTCCATTTTGGTCAGTCGGAATACACATCGGTCTAATTACGAGGATATTGCGTCAATCTCGCCAGCCTCTGCAAATATTTCGTTACGCTGGGAGCTCGCACCTTCGTGGATTTTATATTCTGAGGTGAAGCCTTGCTTCGTTTGATCACACAATATCTTGAAGCTAAATTCGTCGGCGATTTTAAGTGCATTGTAAATATTATTTTTACGCAACTTATCGGTATTTACGGTGCACATTTACGACACCGATAGATGGCTATCCTTCCAGTGAAGTCGGAAACCACGCAAAAACGTCACCCATTTAGACATTATGCAGACAATGGCTTGTATGGCCGGTGCAAATTCTGTGCTTAAATTACATAAAATCTCAGATTCTTCTATTTTATAACTCTGAAAATAGCTTTTCCAAGTTTATAGTAAACAGAATTCTTCCTCGAGCTAACTTTTAATGAAGAACGACATTATTATCTTTAATATTATAGTAATCTTCTCTACCTTTGGCTTCATAAGCCGTAGTTATAATTTATAGCTGCTGGTTACATACCTTTAAATACCTGTTGGCTCATGTGAAACCTGCTGTTGTCGTGAGTTGAGGATGTGTAAATTTTGATTGTCCCGACGATGCATCGGTGGGCTCCGGCACGAAGAAGATTTTTCGGCAAAGGTGAATTGTAAATAAATAAAATAAGATTATTTGAAACAATATCATTGATGATCTGGTAGTACCAAAAAAACATACCGGGATATTCGGCTGTTAATAAATTTTCAGAAATTATTTGTATATTAGTGTAAATCGTATTAAATTGGTCCTTTGTTACTGCTAACATGTTAAGTTCTCGATGTTTCTGGTAGTGTAGATAAATACGCACATTGATCTTTTTTTCCTTTCAAATGAATGAATGAAAATGAGTTTATTGTTCGGGGAAGTGATGACCTCTAAAATAAGGAAACAAATTACATAATGAGCAAATCAAGACTGCAAGTCAATACACACTCAATTGTTGTGAGAGGTCACCTAATGAACACATTGCAAACATTATATAATACAGCTAGAAAACGATTATAAATATAGGTCCGAGTGCCGAGCCTTGAGGTACGCCACAGGCGGAAGTATTCCATTTCCAAATGTTTCTGCTTTAGAGGTCGGCGGTGGAATTGGTGGTGCTCAGCCAATGAGGACACGTCTTTCTAAATCATGACGCCAGGACGATGAGCCGTGTTATGATGGCTAGCGGTGGCCGCGATCATTTGTCTGGCCCTGTCTGAATCCTATGGCGGCGCGCCCCGGCGGAAGCTGGCCGAGTTACGGGAAAGCTCATTGCCTAGAAACAATGACACTCCCATCAGAGATAAGCGAGACCTTCTGTTTCTGTAAAAACTTCTTTTATCCGATAAGTATCATGTCTACGATACATTATTATTTTAGAGCTTGGTTAGACTCGATTTTCTGGAGCCGACGTTTCGGGGGAAAATCGGGTTTAACCCAATATAGTTCTTGAATTGAGTTGCGATAATTTCGTACAACCGGTCTCTATTAACTAGTTATAACAATCGAGGCGTACACGTTAGATTAACATGTATGTTATAGTGGAACGACTTCCACCATTAAGCATTAATAACCAGTTACTTACTTATTTCTTAACTAAATCATACATTCGATCTCACAAATTTAGCTCGGGAGTTTAATAACTTTGCTTCTTCTGATGGCATGTAAGTACTTCAGTGCCAAAGTTATTGTTCCCGCCTACCATCTTTCATTTGTTTCCCGCCGCCGACCAATGAAGGGCCCACCGCCGAAATCCATTGCAATCACCGCTGACCTATAAAGCTGGTCTCAAGTCTCTGACAGCTCGGAGGCGCCCAACAAGATAGTTGTGGATTCAGTTTGGAACCGAGCAGGAAACATTCAGATTTTTCATGTTCAGCAGCAGCAATTGGTGATTGATCCGGTAAAATGCTTTGCTAAAATCAAATAACTTCAGTACGGAGAGTGTTTGTTTATCAATGAAAAACCTGACGTCATCAATGACTTTTAACAGGGCTGTGAGAGCTCTGAAACCATGCCGAAAACCTGATTGAAATGGGTCTATAATTTTGTAAACAGACAAGTGATTTGTGTTTCCTGTATACAATTCGCACCAGGACCATGAGTATTGACACAAGATGGATATTGGATGGATATCCGGGGGAGAAATTAAATTTTTAACTTTATTACTTGGCCCAACTAAAACAGTATTCCAACTTCCAGGATAAGTGGCGGAGAGAGGGTAATTTAAAGTATCCAGGATGGCGGGCACAATCACAGTGAAAGACTTTTAAATGAGGCCAATAGGGATAGCATCACTACCCGTGGCTTTGAATTTGTAGCATGCTGGGAATTTAAGCAGTGCGTGAGGCGTGACCTGCTCAGAATAATAGCTGGCGTCACTGAACGTGGCGTGGGGATCTATGGCATAAACATTCGAGGAAATTGTGGAGGAAACTGAGCAGAAGTAATCGTTCAGTTTGTCTGGTGAAAAGTTTAACGGACGGCATTAGATGTAACTTGTAGGGGATAAGTCCAAGTTGACGTAGCTGCTTCTGGCCTTGGTTTGTGTCTCTTCGGTGGGACAAACGAGAGAAATTAAGGCAACGCTTAGCTTGGGCTGCTTAAGTTTTACCTTCATTTCTAACAGTTTTCAATTTTTCGTCATATTCAACATTTCCCGGGCTGAGAAAGGCCATCCTATGCGAATTCTTTCCTTGATATTTTTGCAAATGTCATCGTTAAGCCATGGCGGTAGATGGTGCTTGAGGTAGTGTCCTAACAGTGCTTTGCGGAGTTGGTAATATTCGCGAGTAAGTTTGCTTTGAATATCTTCAATTATAGATCAATGGTTTCTGACTTAAAAATGATGATTGCATTCTCGAGTTCAACAAGACATTTCCCAGCATCGAAGCTTTTAAAATCACGTGGACGTGTGAGAGGGGGGGGGGAGGGGGCGGAAAGGGCTTTGAGTTTGCAATGAGTGAGAATGAAGTCATGGGAGGAAAGGAAAGGATTGATATCATTGTGAAGCGGCGAAGCCAAATCAGTATATCAGGTTTTTAAACGTTTGCAGTTAAAGTTTTGGCACTTTATACTCAAAGGTACTAAAAGTATATTGTGCTGAATGGCGGATACAGAGCCTTATTGTTAACGTCACCAGGATGCGGATGGCATCCGCGTAATAGGTAAATATATTTTTATTAAAACCATTATTGACTGTTTCCAATGAATTGTAATTCTCTTTTGAAAAGCCATTCAAAAAACAGGTCCACATCGTAATCTACTTGCCACCCTGCGAGCCGCTGCATGGGCGTATAGCAGGGGGTGTTAGCACAGCAGGCGGGTGAAGATGAAAGGGATACGATTTTAGGGAAGTGAACTGGAGACGTGAATCGTGAGTGTGCATTTAGTGGAGCTCATTTTCTATTGTGGGTGTAAAAAACGAGATTTGGTACCTATTTGTTCGGAAAATCTATCCCTCTCATTTTATTGCCTATGTCAGACCTAGAGATGTAGTGAGGTGTCGCGGTAATATTTTGTATGTCACTCTGAAAAATATTAGCTCTGAATTTGTCGAGCAACCTAAGCCTAGCGTGTAGCCTCCGAGTCTCTAGGGGCTCCCACCTTAATCCCTCAAAAGATATGAAACACTATATGTTCATTCGTAGCAGTTTTTAATGAAGCGTGCTGTTTTTATTTGTATTTAGTTAATTTATTTGGTTAAAACTTTATGACCAGGATCCCAAATGCTGCGGCGTATTCGAGGTGTGGCCTAACCAGAGCGAAGTAGCATCTCTCTTTTACTTTTTCATTGGACGACTTTCATATTACACGTTTATTTAATGCTTTGCCGCATATGTTTCATATGTGTGTTCCCCACGATATATCTGAAGTAAAAATAATTCCAAGATATTTTATTGTAACTGTGGATTTTACGTTTACTTCACCCACAGTATAGGTATGGCATTTGTGAGATGACTATCGCAGGAAGTGAACAGAGGTGCATTTGCTGATATTTAATGCTAACCCCCACTCCTGGCATTGCGAATTAACGTTGTTAAGATCCGATGACGGAACTTTTAAGCTCGCGTCTTTGCTAATTTCACCGTAGATAACCGTGTCATCTGCAAATAATATGAATTTACCGCTAACTCGAGAACTTGAAATTTATTTCAACGCTAATGGTTTTCCAATTTATAGCCGGGAGACTGAAAGCTCTTCCGACAATCATCACGCTTCTGCTATCTATCGAGGTAAATGATGGTAATATAGTTTTTAATTTGTACAAAACGTCTATTTTGGCATGCGGTGGTCTGTGAAATGAACATATCTTTCGTTGTTTTATAGTACTCACACCAAACGCTCTCCATTCATTGTCGTCTCTTATCTGTGCAGTACTAGTCAAATATGAATTGGCTGCTTAGAATAGTACGCCGTCAATCCTATCGGGTCGATCACGTCTATAGATTTTATATCCTGCCGGAAAATCTTCGCTATAGCTAATATGGTCCGCAAGCCTTCTCTCTGTTCCAATTACTATATCTGCGTTTTCAAATATATTCTCGTCTTCGGCACTTTTGTTCTTTACGCTACGGAAATTTACTATTACTAAAATTATATCGAATTTACCGTGATGAATGTAGGGTCGCTGTTTTCTGTAACTCTGTGTATTATCTTTTTGATTTTATCTGAAAGCAATGAGAAGCGACTTTTTCTTTGAAGTTACGCAATTATCTCTCTAAACCTCTCTAAAGTACCGGAGAGATTAAGGAAATGCCATCAAGGTCCTAGACCCGATGAAGGGAAATACCTGATCTACACCTCCCCGTGGTAGAGAGTGGACAACGTCACTTTAAGTGACGGCTAACATAGACAGGGACCGAAGGATGACCGGGATAAGTCATCATCCCAGCATTTGCAAGGGGCAGGGCACCCTCTTGTCCTGGAAATGGGAAACCGTTTCCAAAGGCGGAAGAACCAACAGATGGTCAACGGCATAGGATGTGGAAGGCAAAGGGAAACCACCGCATTAAAGATCCCAGGATATCCCAAAGCATCAGCAGTAAACCATGTGTGTACCTCTTGTAAAATTTTCCGGAGATAAAATAGTCCCCCAATCGTATCTCCGGGTGGGGACTGCAAAAGATATATAAACAAGGTGAAGAAAAACAATTTTAAAATAGCTACTTGGAATGTGAGAACCCTGCTGCAGTGCAGCAAACTAGAAAATCTGAAACTTGAAATGGAACGACTGGAAATTGATATCCTTGGCATATCAGAAATGAGATGGCCCCAATCAGGAGACTTCTGGTCGGGAGAATACAGAGGCATTCACGCCGGAACTGATCAAAACAGACCAGGACTGGGAGGAACTGGAGTAATTTTAAGAAAAAACATTAGATCACGTGTAAAGGGATATGTGCAATATAGCTCCAGGATAATATTAGTCAAATAGGAAACTAAACCAAAAGACACCGTAGTAATACAAGTGTATATGCCTACGTCCACAGAAGCGGATGCGGTCGTTGACGAAATATACGAAGAAATAAGTAATGCGATCAGACATGCTAAGGGAGATGAAAACCTGATTGTGATGGGGGACTCGAATGCGAGTGTGGGTGAAGAACCAGAAGAAGGGATTGTCGGCAGCTATGGACTTAGAAGAAGAAGTGAAAGAGGAACCCGACCAATCGAGTTCTGCTCGAGACATCAAGTATTTGTTGCAAACACTCTTTTCCAGCATCACAAGGGAAGAAGATACACTTGGAAGGCCCCAGGAGACTTAAGAAGACAACAGGTCGATTACATTTTAGTGAAATCACGTTTTAGGAACCAAGTGAAAGACTGCAGGAGCTACCCATCTGCAGACATAGATAGCGACCACAACCTGGTCTTGATGAAAAGCTCACTCAGATTTAAATGTCTTAAGAGAAAGGAGATAAAACAGAAATGGGAAATAGAAAAACTGAAAACTGAGGGACTCGCCAGACAGTACGCACAGGAAACGGACGATCTTGCGAAAAACTTCCAACATGGCAGCGTAAAAGAAGAATGGGAGCAAATTAAATCCGGTATATACAAAGAAGCAGAAAAGATAGTGGGGAAAACTAAATCCAACAACAAAAAGAAATGGATCACAGCACATGTTATTCAGCTTATCGAAAACAGAAGACTATACAAAAACGCCATTGATGAACAAGGAAAAGCTGAATACAGAATACTGAGGAACTTAGTCAACAGAGAAGCTAGGAAAGCAAAAAAAGGTTTTCTTCAGGAAATGTGCAGGAAAGTGGAAGAAAATATGCAGAAAGGAAAAACTGATATAACCTACAGGACAGCGAACAAATTTTTTAACAGATGGAAAACAACAATACCGGGCACAATAGAAGATAAAGAGGGGAAAATGCTGTTTGGTGAAGACGTGGGAAGAGGTGGAAATAGTACATTGAGGAATTGTATGACGGACCACCTCTATCAGAGAAATAGGAATCAGTGTAATAGGAAAGGAAGAGAAAGTTAACGAAGGTGACAAATGAGACGACATCCTGCTTGAAGAATTCGACAAAGCCCTTAAAGACCTAGAGGAGAACAAAGCAACGGGTATTGATGAGATTCCTTCAGAACTAATCAAGAATGCTGGTGAAAATACTAAAACGATGTTGCTGAAAATGACTAGGGCCATATATAACACAGGAGAGATAACAACCGACTTCCAGAAATGAATCATGGTTCCTATACCGAAGAAGACGGTAGCTACAAAATGTGAACAGTACTGAACCTTAAGCCTAATATCTCATGCGTCGAAAATCCTCATAAAGATAATCCTGAGGAGAATTGAAGGAAAGGTAGAGGATATGCTGAGTGAAGATCAGTTTAGATTCAGAAGAGGATCAGGAACAAGAGAGGCAATTCTGGCATTGAGGCTTCTTATTGAAAAACAAATGCAGAGAAATAAAACTACTTATATTGCCTTCATTGACCTGGAAAAGGCATTTGACAATGTTATCTGAAAGAGATGTTCAGAGTGCTGAAGAAAGCAGCCCTAAAATATAAAGACATGCGGGTGATACTCAGGTTATATAAGAACGAAATGGTTGTGATAAGGAATTTTCATCAAAAGCAAGAAGCAAAAGTTAGAAAAGGCGTGAGACAAGGATGTGCTCTCTCTCCTCTTATGTTCAATGCTTACATCCAGGAAGCTATAGACCAAGTTCGCGAAACTACTGAGGTGGGGATTAAAATTAATGGACAGAAGATAGATATGCTGCGTTACGCAGATGATATTACTGTGATCACGGAGACGAAAGAAGATCTAGAAAGGATGCTCAACACAATGGGTACGATTTTCTGAAATCAGTATGGCATGAGAATAAACAAACGCAAAACCAAAGTGATGGTTTGCAGTAATGAAGAACAATATGAAGCCCCAATAATGAGAATTGGAGGAGAGAAGCTGGAAGTAATAGAGGAATTTGTCTACTTGGGAAGCAGAACAACAAGAGATGGTAGAAGCCAGAAAGAAATTGTGAGGAGAATACATCAGGCCAAAATTGCATTCTATCTAAGAAAGAACCTACTCACCAGCAATAACATTAGTTTGAAAATAAGGAAACGGATGATGAAAGCATTTGTTTGGAGTGTGGCCCTATACGGGAGCGAAACATGGGTAATAAGACAACAAGAGAGAAGACGGCTAGAAGCCCTGGAGATGTGGCTCTACAGAAGGATGTTGAAGCTCAGCTGGAAAGATAGAGTCACGAATGAAGAGGTACTGAAAAGAGTTCAAGAAACCAGATCCCTGTTGAGGCATATCCAAACGAGAAGAGACAAACTCGTAGGGTACATTCTAAGACACGGCAACATCGTTTTAACAATAGCAGAAGGAGCTATAGTGGGAAGGAATCGCCGGGGACGACCAAGGATGTCATTAATGCAGCAGATTGTGAATGATATGGGTTGCATCACATACCCAGAAATGAAGAGAAAAGCAGACAGAAGAGAGGAATGGCGTACTGCTGCCAACCAACCCCAGGGTTGAACACTGAAGAAGAAAGAAGACGCAATTATCTTGCGAGCGCGTGTTGGAATTATTTTCGCTACGTCAGTGACATCTTTTTATTTACGCTTCCCCTAAGTTTTTTTTCGGAAATGAAGGTTTACGCTACACGGATTTACCTTGGAGGTTTTAATCCGGTCTATGCTTTTGTATCCCGCTGAATGACCTACTCTCTAGCCTAAAAATACCTACAATGCTCGGAAATCCTACTAGCCACCCGTTCTGACGCCCGAGAGGAGTAATGCACCACTGAACGGTTGAGGGGAGCCGGGTTCGATCCACGCACCGGCTAAAGATCTACGAATCCGCTCCAATGTTTACACAGAATTCCCACAGCCTCCTGTTCAGGCAGTCAATCCTGCTCTAACCGTATACAAGCAAACGCGGCATAAATTGAAAATGTTTCCACTTGGTCAATGTGGCCTCCTCCTCATCGCGAGAGAATCCCACGTCCCGTTCCTCATTGATACCGAATCATTTCCTAAGTCAAAGTTCTTGGGACGAAATGATTTAATGACTACATAAAAACAAACCATTCACGTATTTATCACGTACTTGTTCCACCTGACCGACAAATTTCCCGTTTATTTGACCTTTAGTCTGATCTTGTCCTCTTCAACATTGACCGATCTTCACCTCTCATCTCATCTTTGTTCGACTGCTGCCGTGTAAGTATGTATGTACAAAGCACTCGCCACGCGAGCGAGAATAATGAGAAAATACTCCTTAAAAATTAGTCGAGAGCGTTGAAACTCGTCTGAGTTAAACGCTACATAAATGCAGATTATGCTAAATTTTATACATTTGTTAAGGTTGGCTAAAAAGTTACATCATGCAAACTCCAAGAAACATTCAAATGAGAGCTGCCCTGGCGTGGATGTAAATACTGGCTACAGCCTTATTGTTTGATCCGTATGATTTAATGAATTCTACGCTTAACTTGCTTTGTGATCCTTCATTAAAACACTGTTCCAAGCCAAGGGATTGGCATCAAGTGGTACGCTTTCAGTGACGAGGGCTAAAAAGGTCGAGTGCGTGATCGCTGCAATATCCAAACTGCGTTGACTTTGGCGGCTTGCTTCCACTACCGAAGAGATTTCAATTTTTCCTTCATATGCTTTCAAAGTGTTCCTCTCTAATATTCCATCCGGATATTCTTCTTAAAAAGCGTCTGGGTATTTCAAAAACAACTACATTGCTATTAACAGAGGAAAACTCTTCTTGCCTATTTTTTTTCATTTTTGGCCCGCCATCTGATGACTTTTGAGCGTGGGAAAATGTTTCCCGGCCGATAATAAAAAAAACATAAAAACATAAATTTATTCTCAATATAATTACAGGTATAGTCCTACTAAGCCTATGGCTTGTCAGCAGGTGCTGTTATTAACTAACAAATATATTCACAACATTGATCCGTCAACAACATTTAAAAATTGTTAAAAATCTAAAATATAATAAAATCATATAAATATACTCAAAGAAGCAATTAAATTATTAATTCAAATGGCAAAAGCACTAAAGTTTTTTGATTAAACAAATGTTTACCAGAATAAACAAAAGTACAAATTAATTTTTTTTAATCAAAACACAACATTGATGATGAGAACGATGGTAGAAAGTGGGCCAAAATTAAGGTGATGATATCACAAATGTCCGTGGTTCCAGCCGGATCTACATTTCAACAGAAAAAATAATAAATTGTACCAAGAAAGAAGATTAATGCGCTAAAATGACGACACGCGTATGTATGCAGGCGACGCGCGGTTCTCTGTTGGAGGGATGGGGAGGAGCCGTAAGGAGGAGCCCTTCTTGCCTTGGAGGCGGAGGGAGTTGGAGGGGGTGTTGTTCCACCCCCTCCCCTCCCTCACCCATCCCCTGCGTGAGCCAGACCGGGAGAGGGTCGGGCGAAAGGGTTAAAATAGTTGACGCAAGGGTAACCATTGCCTAGGGTCATACAAGGCCATAGATACGTAACTATGGCCTTGGGGTCATGGAGTAAGTACATATACGTATAGAGTGTCAAAGAGATAGGGAGATTTGGATATGTTTTTAAATAATAATTTGGCCGACAGATGGAAAAGGTGTATCGAAGTTGCACGACAAGCCATAACAAATGAGCTTTGGCACACGGCCACTTCATTTAGTGTCGCATAACTCACACGATGTTCTTATGATGATCTCGGTGCCTGGATGTTTAATAATCTACCCATAGCAACGGAAATAAATCTTATTGAGTCGTCGAGACCAAATTAAACATTCATTTGAAGGTGCTTTAATGAGCATCGTCTATAATGAATCGAATTTACATCAATATGATAAGACACGCGATTACCAAACATGGAGTAAACTGCTTACCGATGTATCATAGGAACGAAAAAACCATTGATACTCGATTAAAAGTACACAGCAGTCATGGTAAATCCACTCTTCTGTATGTTGATGCAGAATATCCGAGTACCACTAGCGCCTCCAACGGGCCTCAAGGGGAGAAATTCTTCCCAAAGCTCTCTAAAATTTATGTCTAGTTTTTTGCATTGCTTAGCCACTCTATATATCACAGTTACTCTACGCTAGGGTCCGCTTCTGGGGTCGTGATGGGTGGTACCGTCTGCGCAGGATGATTACGTCATCACCAAACGGCATCTCCATCACCGTCTCGTCGGTTTTCTCACTTAGAGTGTCATTTCACTTTGGTTGAGCGCCCTTCATTCAATCCCTTCCTCCTCTTTACCCCCCTCTCCAGAACCCCCCCCCCCATCACTCCAATCACAAGCGCTGCCATGTCATTTTCAAACGCCAGTCAAAGCCTCGTGCTTCCGTTATTTGCGGTCATTGCACTGATTATATCAAAAGAAACACATTAAGGCGCCCTAATGTTGTTAATGAACAATTATATTCTTGGGATTCTCCAATTCTGAATGTGTTTTCCCCACCCTCCAGACAAGACCCTCACGACTTTCCCACCAAGCATGCACTCCCCACCCTCACCCCCAAACATCCCAACCTCCCCTCCCGCAAAGCCCTCTTTCTCCACCCTCCATCCCCCACCTACCCACCCCCTCTCGTCCCCCCCACCCTCATTGGGTCGCTTACATGACGCTGCTGCCCAATCCTCCCCCTTAACCTCCTCTCCACCCCCTTCCACTCCATCCTAACACCCCTCCTGACTCTTGCTATATACATATTGAAAATGATGCTGTACTAAGTGCCTGATGATGATACCTTGTATCGAAACCGGTCGCCTGATTAAATAACTGTAGAACCTGTCATTGCTTTTCCTTTCTGATAATCCTAAATGTTTATTGAATTATAATAAAATATTCACAAACTGTCTTTTTAGCATTCAAAATATGATTAAACGAGCAGCAGTAACAACATTTTTGCAATTTTTTTTTGTTTTTCATTAAAGGCCATATATATTTTTAGCTAACTGATCAGGGCTAGGTGAACAATTTTGGTTTTCCCAGTTTCATAAATAGTGAATTGTGTAAAGTGTAATTATAATTACACTGCAGTGTTCCAAAAACATACCAAATAAGAAAATGTGCCCAAATGGATCCCTTAGGCTAAATATAAGGATAAATATTTGGTGGATATTTAATGATTTCAATCCCTCGTATTCTCACTTTGAATAACACCTTTCCCCCAAGATCAATTTATAGCCCACGATTTCCTGATATCCACCTAGCATCCAGAATAAAATTGATTTCAGCATGGGGTCTAAATTGATTTAATGACTATAACCTAATACCCACTTCCACATGCAATATCAAACAATTCTATCCAAGAACAACAATTTGCTTGCCACACTCTTGTTAATAGAATGATAGAATTAATTTTAACCTATTTAGATTTACCTTGTTTTACAGTGTAATTTTTTGTGACAAAACGGCATGCAAATATTATTAAATCCCTTATCACTGATAAACTCCATAATAATTATCCCAATACTTCACAAAAACTCAATAATGAATATATTTCATCAGCATTAGCAACCATATGTCACAAATATCGACCAGCAAATGGTGGGTTTATTTGACAGAAGGAAGGTGTCCAGCTGGCACAGAGTATGCTGCTTGCTGTTTTGTTTCGAGATAATTACGTAAGAAACAGGTAAGCAGCTTACCATGAGGTAAGGCGCTTACGTAAGAAATTGCTCAGAAACAGATAAGACTGGTGTAAGAAATACAGTCAAATATCTTCATAAATGGGTAAGCTACTCACCTGCAGTAGCGCAGCGTACGGCAGAACGCTGTACTACCATCTAAGTCATCGCGAAGAGCGCGGGTGGCGCCATCTATTGACAATGATTTGTACAATCTGCCTGCCTCCTGGAAATTAATTCCAAATATAACTTCGGATTCAAATGCGAAAGGCCTCGATGTTACCGCAACCATTTGATCAAAGATCCAAAAGGACAGGGTCAAAGTGATCTAGTGCGCGGCGTGGTCCGGCGTGGGTAGTCGCTCTCGTGGTTTTCGCAACTCTCGCGGTTTCCGTCTTCCGTTTCGTCTCCTCCGAAGAATGGAACTTAGGGGATTATCAATCCGTTCCTTAATTATCCTTAATTATCCTGTTTCGCCTGGAAGAGGCGATAAGTGTGTAAGAAATAAGTAAGCGACTTACATGTAAGATTCTGACCTATTTCTTCTTTCAAACTTACCTCCATGACTTACATTGTGCCAGCTGTGTGTGTTCTTTTTCCTTAAGATCTTATTTGTTACTGTGGAAGTAGTGTTATTTTTAAAAAAAGTTTCTTTGCTGTAGAGGAGAAATTAAGGTTCAACTCTTATCTTGAGCATAAGCTGTTGTTATTACATTTCATCTAAAGGCAGAAATGGCCGTAGAAAATTACATTAATAATGATACTAATAATAGTTTTACTGTCCAAGTTCTTTTTTTACCTTTAGCATTGTTCACTGAAAAAGATAGCATGAACTGCTACAATCCTTAAGTAATGCAGTTTTTTGAATTAAGCAATTTGAGAACTGAACTAAGATGGCACCTTCTCACAGAAAACAGCAAACAACATCAATTTTAGTTGTACATAATCTCACATTATTCTTAGATTTCAAATGCACTAATGGCATAGTGAATTGGTTTAAAATAAAGCGAAAAATATTACTCATCAAAGATTCTCCCCTCATTTCTGCCGACTCCTCAGGTACTCGTACTGACGTGGCGGAAGTGATGTTAGATAGTGTGAATGGAAGGCTGTGGACATTAGAGGAGCAGGGGCAGTGGAGGCATCCTCACTCTCTTACAGCAGGATTTTCCATCCCTAGGACTTACGTAACTATCCCATCCACAAATCCACCTCCTCTTTTCCTCTACAAACCAGATCTAGCCACCCTCTTTCATCTCTCTCCACCAGCCCCTTCTACCACCCGGATGTTTCCGCAGCGAACCCCCCAGTTTAAAGATTCTTCCTCGACGTTTGATTCTTCCCCTTCAGAGGAAACTCCCCTAGATACGCTGCAACAAGAGGTAGTCAACTTATCCTCCATGCCTCTAAGGCCAGCTGAACTGTCATTGTTAAGTAAAGGTCTCTCTTTCTCACCAACACCCATAGTAAATCCCATTAACATTCTTTCTGACGCTATTAATTTTTGCCGCAATCTTAAATGGAAGGTTTACTGGAGTTCCCAACCCTCTAACCCAGCCAACTCCAACTCAATTCACCCCGCTCTCACCAAATTCAAACCTCCTTCTTCTTTTGAACCCAAACCCCTTCCTTCTAATCACCCAGTTGAAATTTTTGCCAACCAGCTCCTCTCTAAAATTTCCAACCCTTCCTTCATTGAGTCCCTTAACCCCAAACACAACCTCTCTTCAGAAGAAACGGCGGCCCTCAAGCAACTCACCCACAATCCCAAAATAGTAATTACCCAAGCTGACAAAGGTTCCACGGTAGTCATCCTTTACACCAATGACTATGTAAACGAAGCCCTAAGGCAACTTTCAGATACATCCTCCTACAGGCCTGTTCCCTCAGATCCCACTCTTGATTTTGCTAATAAGTTAACATCTCTCCTCCTCCAAAAAGGTCCAACAGAAGGTTTGGCTAAGTGTGACCTTTCCCTTCTTTCTGCTCCTCACCCCAAAACCCCTCATTTCTACATCCTTCCTAAAATTCATAAACCTAACATCCCCGGCCGTCCAATTGTTTCCTCTTGCAGTTCCCCAACTGAACGCATCTCGGAATTTGTTGATCACTATCTGCAGCCTCACGTTCATGCCCTGCCCTCATTTATTAAAGATACACACCACTTTCTAAATTATTTGAAAACTGTCAAACTTCCACATAATACACCACTTTTGATGGCCACTATAGATGTCACTTCCTTGTACACTTCCATTCCCCACTCAGAAGGTCTCCATTCCATCCATCATTTTCTCAGCCAACGCCCCGCTCCTCATATACCCAGTACAGACTTCCTCTTACAACTTTCTGAATTTATTCTTACCCACAATGCCTTCTCCTTCAACGATCTTCACTACCTCCAAACAAAGGGCTGTGCCATGGGAAGTCGTTTTAGCCCTTCTTATGCCAATCTTTTTCTAGGTCTTCTGGAAGAGAATTACCTCTCACAAGCCCCTTTTAAACCCCTTCTGTGGCTCCGTTACATAGATGACATTTTTCTACTTTGGACACATGACATCGACTCCCTAAACTCCTTCATTTCCTCTCTAAATGACTCCTCTTCTGTATCATTTACCTCTTCTATATCTTCCACCCATATAACCTTTCTAGATGTCGACGTAGCTTTATCCAACCGTAAATTCAGTACTTCTGTTCATATAAAGCCCACTAATAAATAGCAATACCTTCACTTCAGCAGTTGTCATCCCGCACATACCAAACGTTCCCTCCCATACTCACTTTCTATCAGAGGTCATCGAATTTGTAACAACCCGGAGTCCCTTGATTGCTTTCTTTCCAAGCTACACCAGTCTCTTCTTCGCAGGGGCTACCCTGAATCCCTTTTAAATAAAAAAATCCTTAGAAAACCGTACCAACCTAAATCAACTTCTTGTCCTAAGTACAACAATATTTCTATTTGCACCACTTTCTTCCCAGGCGTACAGTCCCTAAAACATCTCCTCAAAGAATTATTCCCAATACTTTCTAGCAATCCTGCCACTACTAATTTATTCCCTAAATGTCCCTCTGTTGTATACAAACGTCCCCCGAACCTGTCTGCTATATTTAGAGCCACTAACCCCCTCCATAAATCTTTGAATATTTCCAAAGCTCCAGCCACCCGTTGTAACCGGCCAAGGTGCAAAACTTGTTTAATTCTAATAACAGACCGATTACCCAAAAAATTCGTTAATCGTTATCTTCCTTCTGTTACCTCCCCTTCCTGTGCCACAACAAATATAGTATATATCCTTATTTCTAAATTATGTACAGCTTTTTACATTGGGCTCTGTAGTACCCCCCTCAATATTAGAATTAATAATCACCGTGCTTTTTGCAATCCCTCTTCAACCAATTTCTCTTTCTCTGTCCCCACACATGCTGCCTCCCACAATGTAAAATTTGATGACTGCTACAATGTAGCCATTCTGGCTTCCCTCCCGCCCACAGCCACTATCATTAGTCTGAAGACATTAGAACAATGTTGCATCAGATTTTTTAACGCCCTCTGTCCACCTGGCCTCAACCGTTCCCATTAATTTTTTCCCCCACTTTTCGCTACATTGTTTCTTTCTCCCGAATAGGTCTTTGGCTCCTTCCCTCCCCGCCCTTCCCCACCCCTCCTACCTGCTCCTTCCCCTCACCGCCCCTCCTATACGATTCTTCCTCCTCAATCCTCCTATCACTGATGAAGGTGCGGGCGACCCACCGAAAATTTTAAACTCGTGAGTTTGCTTTCTATATGTTTTATGTTTAGTGTCACCCGGTGACGAAGTTTAATAAATAAATTAAAAAAAAAATATATATATATATATATATATATATATATATATATATATATATATATATATATATATATATATATATATATATATATATATATATATATATATAGTTTGCCAGAGAAAGGGAGACGCTAAACACAGAAAAACAAAAAAAAATGAACACACTTACAGAGTTTCTTAATATTTCGGTGCCACTAGCACCTTGTTCGCAAGAGCGTAGAAGACTTCAAGAAGAAGTCAGTCTTCTACGCTCTTGCGAACAAGGTGCTAGTGGCACCGAAATATTAAGAAACTCTGTGTGTTCATTTTTTTTGTTTTTCCGTGTTTAGCGTCTGCCTTTCTCTGGCAAACTGTTTATATATTCGTCACGTGAGTGATCCTAAGTGTAGTTATATATATATATATAATATATATATATATATATATATATATATATATATATATATATATATATATATATATATATATATATATATATATATATAATTAAAGAGGAAACTTACAGGGGGTAAAAAGACGAAAGTAAAGAGAGAGTCTTATATATAGAGAGAATTGTATATATATATATATATATATATATACAATTATAGAAGAAACTTACAGGGGGGTAAAAAGACGAGAGTAAAAAGAAGTCTTACTTAGAGACGTTTCGGGTGTTAGCCCTCCCTCAGTCACAGAGAGAGAGAGAAAAAAAATATATATATATAATTATATATATATAAAACAGTGTTCTCCCGTGAGCGACGAGCATTTTTGGTGTGGCTCTCGTCGAGTGTTCGACGCTAATGGAGCTGCCCCTGAGAGACGGATCCACGGCGCCTCTTGAAGACCACTGCTATCTCCACAGCCAAGGTAATAACACACCAAGCCTCCAATCCATCCCGTCCTCTTGAGTCTTCTTTGCTACTTTCCTTTCCTTTGAGCTGATCTCAATTCGGGGGACTATTATTGGCCATTTATTTTAATTGATGTTAATAAATTATATTTGTTCGAACCGGTTTTTCTTTCTACCTTTTACCACCACCGCACTTCCTGGGCCTGTACGTACGGTTCAATGGTAGCAGAGCGTGGTTGCGGGGTACGGTAAAACAGGATCTTGAGAGATGGCAGCTAAACTACCTGCCGGAACCAGTTAGAACAATGAGTTGACGAAAGCAGAAGTAATTGACTTTTGTGGTAGAATTGCGTTCAAGACGAATTTAGATGAACTATGGAAAGTTCTGCGAGATGAAAGAAATGACGACCAAGCGACCTCCCAGAATATCCCAAAAGTCAATAGATTAACACCAATGGGTAGATGATGATCTTTCAGACAATAGCAGACCATTTTCTGAGCCTGATTATTCACCATACCGAGGAAAATCACCCTTGCAAATTTTTGAAATGTTATTCGATGATGTGGTTATAAATCACTTAGTTATTGAGCAAAGGCACTATGCACTCTTCACGAATAATCCAGACCTGAAGGTGACCCCGGAGGAAATGAAAGTTTTCTTAGTAGTTGCAATTATTTCAGGATACAACTGGGTGCCTGGAAAACGAAGTTACTGAGAGAATGATGCAGATGTGAGAAATGACATGATTTATCAGAGTATGCAATTAATGCAATGCAATTAAAATCATCTTTTAATAAATTTCGTATGAAGATACATTTTTTTAACCAAATAAAGAAAATCTAATATTTTGATATTAATAAAATAGTTACATGATATGCGACTAACATTAATTTAATCTCATTAAATTTGCGTGGAATCTAAAAGAACTACCTAATAGTTCTCACATATATATGGCGCATTCTAATAATATTGCGTTGCCCTAAGTTATTATCCTAGTCTGTGTTAGTCCACACCTTTGTACAGAGCTTAGAAGGAGAATAGAATATACACAATCAGTGTGAGGTCTGCTATTTAACTTTAGCCCACCTATGTATCACTCTTAATTACAGTCTTTAGAAAATGGCACCGCAATGTTTTAAGGTGAGGGTAACCTTTGAGACTTCAAGCGGGACCCTCCGACCCGTCGCTTATATACTAGTCCACCATTACGCCATTTGTTTTTTAATTGTTTTAATACTATAAGTTTTAAGAGTATGAGACTGAGTTGCTCAGTATTTGGCCATATAAACTGGTGGCATTTGGATTTGGAGTCAGGTGAAAACATGCATTTGTAATGGCATGGCATGACCATCGTTCTGCTCATATTCCACATTTTCCTATATGAGTTAATCATCATATATATTGTTACAGAAAGGTCTTTTTCTGTCATTCCGTATATGCTCCGTTAATACTGCACCTACAGTGATAAATGAGGTATCATTTTAAACGTTGAATCACCGGCTTCTGACGAAAAATACAATCTCAATCTCAATCTCAAATTTCACTATTTACCCATTAATTTGACTTATAAGTTTCGATTTTTCCATGTCGATTACTCGCTCGAGGTATATCGACTCCACACATTTTTTTTATTCTAAACTTCAAAAAAAGGTTTAAAATAAAAATAGTACGAAATGCACATAGTGATTGTACATGGGTGAATGGACATCTGGTAAGTCAATGCAATTAAAACTTTTTGATTTCATATTTATATGATATTCACTTACAAAACTAGTTTGTAAACATTTATGAACATAACTTGCTCATTCATACATCCCGTTCAATGTTATAGAACTATACAATGGAAAGAGGCACAACTTCATGAGGCAGGCCTCGAGGCAGACCAAGAGGACGGGGCAGACCTCTTGAACCTGTCACTGAACACAGACGAAGGGTTGGCCAGCATGACCGGGTTGGGAGAAACAGGGAAAATCAGCGCAGACACAGGCAAAGAGTTCTTGATGATCAGAGGAACCTTGCAGCTCTGCAGCATGAGGACTATGTGCATCACGCCTACTTTCTTCGCTTACAACAACAAGTTGGTGCAAGGAGAGCTCAACACAACTTGCCAAAGCCTTATTGTTCAGCACGTCTCTTCCTAAAAGACAATGAAGTGCAAACTTATACCGTTGGTTCTATGGACAAAGAGTGTGTTCATTGTGCTGCAAAGTTGTTCCCCGGTGAATTCAGTGACAATTCTTCATCCATGTGTTGTCACAAGGGTAAGATTTCATTGGAGCCAATTTCTGTCTGCGAGAAACTTCAGGCACTTATAGAAAAACATGATTCAGACACTACCAATTATCTTGAGAACATTCCTCAATTCAATAGTGCCATGGCTTTTGCTTCTGTTCAGGTTGAATCTGTTCAAATACCAGGGCGAGGTCCCCATTGTTTAAAACTGCATGGACAGGTTTATCATATGGTTGGGAGTTTGCAACCGCCTCAAGGAGTGACACCTGCTTATGCAGGCCTTTTTATTTTAGATTTTGATACAGCACTGCAGCACCGCATGGAAAATGAGGCCAATAGACAATGTCGACTTGATCTCGTGAATAGGTTACAAAGGATGCTTACAGCTCATAATCCATATGCGCAGCTATTTAAATATGTGAAAGATGTTGACAACGGTGCACCATATATACAGTTGCAGTTCACTACCACCAATGCATTCCATCCGGGCAGGGTCAATGCACCTACTGTTTGTGAGGTTGCTGCTATGCTTTTCACTAATGATGGAGCACCGCCAGGCAAATTTGATTTTTGTATTTTTTCTAAAGCAACAGGTCAGCTTACTAAAATTTCTTATTTGAATCCTCATTTTGATCCTATGTGTTACCCGTTGCTTTTCCCGCGTGGTGAGTCAGGGTGGACTTTTGGTAGGCAACATGTCAATGTACATGCAACTGCTGTTCGCAGTGTAACAACCCAGCTGCAATACTATTCATATCGGTTGGCTGTAAGAGATGGTTTCAGTATACTTCATTCCTCGGGTCAACTTTTTCAACAGTATGTTGTAGACAGTTATGTTAAAGTTGAAGGTTCAAGACTAGCATTTATACGGACACATCAGAAAGAACTCAGGGCTGAAAATTATAAAGGTTTGATGAACTTTTTAAACACTGACGCTGAACAAAGGGGCGCCGTTGCGGGAATACCTGTAGTCCTTCTCTCATCTTTTATAGGAAGTCCTCGAAACATGCTTCAAAATTATTAAGATGCCACGGCGGTCGTTTCTCGCTTTGGGAAACCCGATATTTTTTTGACATTTACCTGTAACCCGAAGTGGACTGACATCATCTCGCAACTTAAACCCTACCAACAAGTAGAAAACAGGCCAGACTTGATAGCGAGAGTTTTTTATTTGAAATTGCACGCTTTACTTGATGATATTCTCAAAAAGCATGTTCTTGGTGTGGTTTTAGAGTACATATGTGTCATTGAATTCCAAAAGAGAGGTCTCCCTCACGCTCATATCCTCCTCATTCTTAAAGATGGTGACAAATTGCGTTCCATTGAAGATATTGATTCTCTGATTTGTGCTGAAATTCCCAATAAAGAGGATGACCCTGAGCTTTATGAAGTGATTAGACAATGTATGATACACGGACCCTGCGGGCTTATTAATAACAACAGTCCATGCATGAAAGGTAGCCAATGCTTTAAGGATTATCCTAAAGAATTCAGGGAGGAAACTAACCAAAATGTAGATGGCTATCCTAAGTATAGACGGCGCGATAATGGCGTGACAATGGCTGTTGGTTCTCATGGCGTTGAAATTGATAATCGCTGGATTGTTCCCTACAATAGATACCTCAGTTGTAAGTACGCGGCCCATATCAATGTCGAGAACTGCTCTTCCATTCAATCTGTAAAATATTTTTACAAATACGTGTACAAGGGTCATGATTGCGCAGCTTTGCGTTTGCGAACTAATGCCGAGGGTCAAGAACAGGTCACGGTTGACGAACTGGATATTTTCACGAACTGCCGTTATGTTAGTCCACCGGAAGCTATGTGGCGGTTGCATGAACGCCGTCTTTTCAACAGATCACATTCCATCGAGCGCCTCCCTGTGCATTTACCCGAAGAACAAATGGTGTTTTTCCAGGCCGGTAGAGAAGCCGATGCTAACATAGACAGAGCATCTAAGCTTATGGCTTTTTTCACGTTGTGCACTCACAGTGTTGCTGCGCGTCAGTACCTTTACCATGAAATACCCGAACATTATGTGTGGTCAAAAGGAAGGTGGGAGGTCAGAAAGAAGAACACGAAGTGCTTAGGCCGCATCTACATGTCAATCCTGCCGACATGGAAAGGTACTACCTTCGTGTGCTACTACTATACGTCAAGGGACCTCAATCTTTTGATGATCTTCGTACAGTCGATGGAACCTTATGCCAATCTTTCCACGAGGCCGCGGAGAAATTGCATCTGGTCATCAACGACTCCGAATTGTAAGAGTGCCTACAAGAAGCAGGCGGTCATCAAATGCCATCTCAGTTAAGGTGGCTCTTCGCAATCATCTGCGTATTTTGTTCACCAGTTAATATAACCGAATTATGGGAAACGTTTCGGGACGCATTATCTGAAGATATCCGGAGACAACACCAACCGGAAGAGGCACACAATCTCACTCTGGGAGAACTGCAACAGCTATTCAAACAGCATGGCCGATCCTGTTCGGACTTCCATTTGCCACAGCCAACTATTGTAGAACCACAAGATGATATTTACGTTCTGCGAGACGAACGTCAACATGGACAGGACGCATACGACAAACTAAATCCGGAGCAGAAGAGCATCGCGGACGAGGTTTTACATCACGCCAGAGAGAAGATTCCGAAGTGTTTCTTCATCGACGGTCCAGGGGGATCGGGGAAAACTTTCGTCTACAAAACTTCGTCTATGTCATATCTTGCGAGGCGAGGGCAAGATCGTACTACCAGCAGCCTGGACAGGAATAGCTGCAAATCTTTTACCCGGAGGGCGGACGTCACATTCACTTTTTAAACTACCTGTACCCATCTTAGACACCTCTGTTCCATCCATGAGGCTCCACAGCAGAGATGCACAACTTCTTCGGAACGCCGACCTTATCATTTGGGACGAGGTTTCCATGGTACCCAAAGACGCTCTCACAATTGTAGACAGGCTACTAAGAGACATCATGAACAACACACTTCCCTTAGGTGGCAAGATTATACTTTTCGGTGGCGATTTCCGACGAGTACTACCGGTCGTCAGGCATGGTAATAGATCTGCCATCGTAGAAATGACTATTAAGCGGTCGCGGTCTCAGGTGCAGCTTCGTAAACTCAGAACAAACATGAGAGCCAACGACGACATCATATTCACCGATTGGCTACTAAAACTGGGCAATGGCGACTTACAAATACAGGACGACGTATCCGCTGATGCCATCAACATTCCAAAACATTGCTACTGCGATTACGACAACATCATCACCAATGTTTTCAATGCAGATGGCATCAACAAACACAATGTATCCCAGTTTTACTCGATAGCCATTCTCTGCCCCAAAAATGACGATTATAATACCATCAACGATTACATTGTAACTAATCTTTTGTCTGGAGAGCAAAAAGTATACCTCAGTTCAGATTCTGTAGAGTGCCAAGAGACAGATACCGCACAGTTATACCCTGTGGAATTCTTGAATTCATTAAATCCTTCAGGTCTCCCACCTCATAAGTTGTTGGTAAAGAAAAATGCCATAGTAATGTTGATCCGCAACCTCAACGCCAAGCAAGGGTTGATTAACGGTGCCAGGTTAATAATTACTAATTTAGGCGAATACACAATCACTGCTAAATTAATTGAATCGGGTAGAACAGTCATAATTCCGAGAGTTAAACTCACCCCTTCGGATCCGACCATGCCTTTCCAAATGACAAGAAAACAATTCCCAATCAAAGTGGCCTTTGCAATGACAAATAATAAAGCACAGGGTCAGACTCTTCAGAGAGGCGGATTGTACTTGCCAGAACCCGTTTTTTCGCATGGACAGTTGAATGTAGCATTTTCTAGAGTTCGCACTTTCCGTGGTATTTATGTTTGTGTTAAAGAAACTCATAACCAAAAAGTTACAGACGACAACATTGTTACTTCTAATATTCTTATCTTAATTTTTCTTTTTTTTTCTTTAATCTTTATATTTTTATCTTTAAGATTTTTTTATTATCTTTATCTTTATATTTTTATTTTAATCTTTAAATATTATTATTTATTTTTTTTATTATTATTAATTTATTTATTTTAATTTTTTTTATTATATTATTTTATTATTATTATTATTTTTTTTATTATATTTAATTATATAATTATATATATATATATATAATTATATATAATATATATATATATATATATATATATATATATATATATATATATATATATATATATATATATATATATATATATATATATATATATATATATATATATATATATAGAGACGCCGTTCGACATCAAAGCCTCCGGCTCTTGCGACTCCCACAACTTAGTTTATGTGTTACAATGTAAACTATGTCCCGGTTTTTATGTGGGCGAATGTATTACACCCCTTAATATTAGAATGAATAACCATCGGTGCACCTGTAAAGACCCATCTTCCACTTTCCCCGTCCCTACTCATGTGCGGAAGCATGGCTTGTCCTTTGACAAGTGCTTTGAGGTGGCAATATTGATCTCCCTTCCCCCGGACGCCCCGTTAATTGAAGTGCGCCAGAAGGAGCAGGCCATAATCTGGTTGCTAAAATCGTACGCCGCGCCCGGATTAAATAAAATACATTAATCGCACGCTCCCCGTTGTTTTCCATTTACCCCCTTCCCTTCCCTCTCCCCCCCCCCACCCTCACTGCGACCCCTTCCGCTCTCTCCGGCCAAGACACGAGCTGGTAAAAATTTCCCCTTTTCAAGAACCGTTCGTCAACCGCTGGGAAAAACCCCTTCCCCTTCCCCACTACCCTAACCTACCGCCCCTCCTACCCCTATCCTCACCAGCGCACACGACATTTGTTCCGTGATACGCCTTGAAGACGGACTAGTTCCGAAAGCTAGCTATGTAAGTGTGATCGTCTCTTTTTTTGTGTGTCTATCTCCTCCATCCTATCCACATCGTGTGTTCATCGCCGCATGGCTGACTCCAATCCATCAACGTATTTATATATATATATATATATAGATATATATATATATATAATATATATATAATATATATATATATATATAATATATATATATATATATATAAATATAATAATATATATAAATATATATAATTATATATAATTATATATATTATATATAATTATAATATTATTTTATAATACTATAATTATATAATATTATAAAATAATTATATTAATAATAATTAATTTATATTAATATTATTAATATAAATAAAAAAAATAATCTTTAAGATTAAAATCTTAAAGAAGTTTTGTGAATTGCGTGCCATTATTCAGTAACAGACGTCATGATTGTTCCTACTGGTACCAAACTCTCTTGCCTGTATTGTATTCATATGTTTTGTATATTTTTGCAAGAAAACAAGTATAAAGAAAGTACTTTATGATACACCTTCTTCTCTATTTAAAACCCAATTACACCGTTTCCTTAACATACTTATTCCCTGATAGCGTGAAAGTGCGAAATTTTCGCACGGGTTACCTAGTCACACATTAAATGATAATCTATATTATTAAGACTTTACCATTTAAACTATTAAATAATAATTAACACACAGGTATGTATAAACTAACCCACGCTGAAGTTTGCTTACATTGTATTTCATAGATGCTAATTAGGTAGTAACAAATCATTAGTCATTTAGAACCAATAAGTAACTAGTGTCACATGACAAATGACTAAAACAGTTGATCCATAAAGAAACTTATGGAAATGATTATATTATTTAAACATTAAAATGATGAAAATTAAGGGAAAATATTTTCAAATTTATTGAAACAATGAGCATCAGTTATTTTTCTCCAACACAAAGCCATGAATAGAATACACTTTATGGTAAAACTATCCCACACTTTAAATGTAAAAATGTCCTACAATCACCACAAACATGAGGCGACTATTTTAAGTTGTTTCACAGTTCAGTCCGCTCCTAAAAACCCTTTCCACTGGTGGAACACAGAATGGGTGATATTTTCCTTTGGTATTCGGAACCATTGGTTTAATAAGCTCTAGATGGATCGTCGCCAAGGATTTACTCTAAGTGCTGCGGAGAGGGGTAGAATAATAGGCCTGGTTGAGGCAGGAACGACAGTTTCCGAAGTGGCAGCAGAAATGAGAGTTACTCCAAAGACTGCCCTACTCATACAGTTTATCGGTGGCTTTCGAGATGTAGGGAGATGAAGATCTCAAAAATAAACCGAGAAGTGGTTGGTCGAGGTGCATTCGAAGGGAGCAAGATGACGCGATGAGGCAGGCAGTCATGGACAATCCTCTGTCCATCGGTGCTCTGTCGGAAGTTAGAAGAAGGATGAATATATTGGAGTGCTCCTTAATATTTTGTTATTTTCCCATCATTCTCCACTAAAGCCGGCAGCCGAGAAGGAATCGAATTAATTAAATTTTGTAGGGGCATTGGACGATTTGTAATGGTATTCCAGATGTCTCTCACGTAAGTTTCTAGTGCGTCCACACTCCTCTCTCCGGTGAATTCCCATTCCCTTACAATGAGCCCGCAAACATTCTCTATTGGATTAAGGTCCGCGGAGTTTGGCGGCCATGGTAAAACGATTATCCTTGGATTGTCGATAAAAAACTGCTTGGTGCAAGCCGCTGAATGAATAGGGCAGTTATCTTGTACAAAAACAATTTCCCCGCCGTCTGGAACCACTTGATCTAAATACGGTAATAGGTTGTCTATTAAAATTTGCACATAGTGCCGAGCATTCATTCTTGGAGGGGTTCTAATTAAGGGTCCAGGTCCTGCAGCTGAAATTGCTCCCCAATAACTCATTCTAATATGGCCAGGATTCCTTGTAAATTCAATGTTTTTTCGTTGTATCTATGAAGAGAAAAGTATTTTATGCCTCATTTGTCTGCACGTTAATGTCAAATAATATTCAAAATTGATTTTTAATAACATTCTTTCATAATTACCTGGTATTTCTTCGCCTCCATAGCTCTAATTTTCCAATCTAATTACTTTTAAAGGTCTTTTCATCAGAAAATATTACTAGATTCCAATCATTTTTATCTTGATTGAAATTTTTATTTGCAAATTGCAAGCAGGTGACGCGCTGGTGTTCAGAAATAAATGGCTTTGTAGCAAGCCTGTAGTGCTGGATACCTTCCTCTAGTAGACTCCGGCGGGCGGTGGAGCAGCTTCACTCCAATACATTCATCCTTCTTCTGACTTCCGACAGAGCACCGATGGACAGAGGATTGTCCATGACTGCCATCGCGTCATCTTGCTCCCTTCGAGTGCACCTCGACCAACCACTTATCGGTTTATTTTTGAGATCTTCATCCCCCTCCCTATATCTCGTAAGCCACCGATAAACTGTCTTTGGAGTAACTCTCATTTGTGCTGCCACTTCGGAAACTGTTGTTCCTGCCTCAACCAGGCCTATTATTTTACCCCTCTCCGCAGCACTTAAGAGTAAATCCCTGGCGACGATCCATCTAGAGCTTGTTAAACCAAAGGTGCTACACACAAAAATAAAATATCACTTGTAATCTCGCGATACTCAAAATCTTTCTTATAACGCAGTGATGTTTAGATGATATATGCTGTATCTTTCATTTTCGTTGTTATGTATTGCTGTGTCCAATTGATTTTCTTAATTGTTGACCTGAGAGATTCAATAGAGATCGTAATTTATACTTCTCTGTGTGTTACCCTGCTAAAAAATTCTGTAATTTGTCCTTATAAATAATTCTACAGAATTTCTTAAAAGTTCTGTATACATTCCTTTAAGTATTAAAACGCCATTTTACGGAATTCTCTACGACGCACAGTGGTCTAGAAATCCCGATTTTCCAGACAAAAGTCGAACTTGTTCAAATGACTCCAAAATCATGTCTAATTGGAAGATAAAAGATCATATCACAACATATGGCATTTTTTTCTCCTATGACACAGTTATTTTCCGATATACAGAGATGAATTTAAGGGAAAATTAATTTTAATTCATTTTATGACATTTTTAATGGTTTTTTGTTCCATCCATAGAATGAGTGTACGATTTATTAAAAGTGTAAAATGAGTTTTAATGGCATCTTTGCTTAAAAGTGTAAAATGAGTTTTAATGGCATCTTTGCCTTATGTCAATTGAGTTTCTATCGTTTATTTTCTCATAAAGTCTTTAAGTCCCTTTTGACAGTGCTTAAATTAGTTTCAGGCGTAAATTCTGTTCGTGTGTGTAAAGTTGGCAGAACAAAAAAAACCATCCACTATCAACCTGTTAAGCAATGGCTTAATGTAAAGAAAAAATTATGTATTTAGTTGACGTGTAAAAATCTTTTGCTTTTAAATGCCTTTTTCCTGATAGCTCGCCGATTTGTGTTACTTCGCCGTGCCTCTGGAACGCCATATCACGGGCAGGCGACAATTATGGCCATACAGAGAAATGGTCGTTTCTTTTTTATGTGATATTGACTCAATTACAATCAAGTTTATTCATAATGATTTCTTTTCATATTTCACAAAAGGCTCAATCTCAACAACTCACCCATTGTCTGCATGGTCATCACCGTGCTATATCCACTACATTACTATC
This sequence comes from Ceriagrion tenellum, assembly GCA_963169105.1. Taxonomy (NCBI): domain Eukaryota; kingdom Metazoa; phylum Arthropoda; class Insecta; order Odonata; family Coenagrionidae; genus Ceriagrion; species Ceriagrion tenellum. The sequence goes on from OY720633.1 coordinate 175,191,406, forward strand.
CGTTGCAAAATTCCGTCACCCGAAATTGAAGACTAATATCTCAAAGACGGCTTAATCGATTTTTAAATGAAGTACATCAAATCAAAGCATGTTTATTTCTGTGTTTATTGATGGTATACAAAACTTTTTACCTTTTGTATTAATTTCAGTGTGTACTTAAAAACAGATTTTTAGCGCGTTTTTCCGGGTACCGGACAGATGCGTCGCATTTAACGCTCATCAATAACAACGCAGATGGAGATATCAACATTTTCTTTTTACATACTGTAGCAAAGATCTTTCATAACAATCTTACGAAGTTTCAGATTATTTAGGATTTTACAATTATAGTTATTGATGAAATATCAAGACCACGTTATTTTCCGTTCCGTGCTTACCTAAAAACCGCAGTTTAAACCTTCTTCATGCTGTCGAGTTCATCATCATGAATCCACTTATAAAATCTCTAAGGAATTTGTTGTTGAATCAATATCGATTAAAATTTATTATGGAAAATGAGTGCGCTAAACTGCCAAAAGCATGCCCGGAAGAGAAAGGGAGAGGCGCGCTCTGTTGCCCAGACAGAGGGTTGTCCGTTGGGCGCGCGATGATTGCCTACAAAACACCCTACATTGTACTGCAAACATTTACTGGCGGGGGAAAACCAGTGGTCCTAATTTTTGACAATTTAATGCAATGCAACAATTTAAAGACTACTTGAGCAGATGAATACTTAAGTAGGAAAAGTTGAACAGTAAAAATATTACTGTCAAGCTTATCATAGATGATTCGTTGTATATTTAACACCGGGCAGGCACCTTAACCACCTCGGCTGCGGAGTCATCAAAGTGCAAATGCCAAAGTAGCATGGTATTGCCTCCAATATTTTTCTTTCGTCGCGTTAAGTTACTGCTCTCCACCTGAATATTACCTGTCCAATTGCCTAATATTAATATGCTGGTTTCTTTTATTTCTGAAATTTGAGCATTTCACAGTAGGACCGACTATTGATGATTGATCCTGACTCATGACGTGGTGAGGTCAATCCTGGGGGCCGATTTTATAACTTGGCTCACGTCCGAACGTTAGGGATCCGCTCACCTTCGATCGAGTTCACTTAATTCGAGTGAAGTGTTTCGAGCGATTTTATATGGGCGATCGCACATCAGACCGTCGAACGTTACTCTGTTGTGAGATTTATAGCTTATTTCTCAATTGTTTATCTTGGATGCATGCGCAACGAGCCTATTTTTGAATGATCGCACTTGTTTTAAATATTTTAGAATAACCATTAAGAAGAATTTTAAAATTTTCAATGCATACGAAGTTGAATGATTCTTTCTCACGAGTCTTATAAATTTGCCTCAATGTCTTCATTTGATAATTTCAGTCCTAATGCCTTGTCATCCTAAGTATTTATCGGATAAATTTATTTCGCCGGTTCCAATTGCCTGTTTCTTTAAAACTATAATCTTTTTACAAAAGTTAAAAGCAGAAAAATATGATCCATCAGTGTTTAGCTGTATCTTAATCTTCATTAGTGAATAATGATGGGCTTAATTTATCAAACCGGCGAACATAATTTACTGAGATTTCACCATTAACAGTCAATGAATATTATGTATTCGAATAGGATTATATTCTCTTTTCCGTTCATATCACATCGTATTCAGCTCCAAAACCTTCATTTTTCCCGAATAGACAATTCTGCGCATATAGAGATCTATAAAATTCTTTTGAATAAAGAAAATTGTTACTGCAAATAACCAATGGAACTATACTCGTTGGCAAACTTTATTCTCATAATTATCCAATATCCCTACATTCTTCCCGTTATATTTCATTATCTAAATACAACTAAAGCTCGACGGTTCTCTTAACATGTCAGTGTCTGAACGCTCACGCATACGGGACCACGAGGATCGTACGCACCGCGTGATAAAAGGAAGGAAGGGTACACGGAATGAAAAACAGGGGAAAGAAAAAGAATGGACATGGAATGGAATCGACAGACCATCGCCGGAGAGAACGCGTTTTCCCGAGGCACACACACTCTGGCCGGTGCGATCTAGTCTCTCTCTCCCGGAGCATATAACGCCTCTGGGCGCTACCTTCTTGAGCGCTACCTTCTTGAGCGCTACCTTCTTGAGCGCCCTCTTCTTTGTCAAACAAAACAGGGACGAAATAAGGAGAACGAGGGAAAGGAGATGGCGGGAGGTTTAAAGGAACAAAAAATAACAAAGGGGCTCACGCTGGTGCGCACGAACATCCCGCCCACCTGAATTTCGGCGAAATTCACTTAAACAATAAACAAATTGTATTCTAAGTCCTATCCATTGTTGGGTATGGGGTTCTATAGCTTCACCTCCAGAGGCCCATCTAGAAGACTTACTACAGGATGTGGGTTAGGCCATGGATAAGGAATAAGGAAATTAGAAGATGAAACTGAAATAACTGAGAATAACTGAAAATTAACGCGCTACTTGCGAAAAAGAAAATCAAGTCTTAACTCTGATCACTTAAACGAAACCTATTCTGAAGTTGGTAAAGGCACCAACTTCACCACAGGCCTTTTGAATTTACCCGATGAACACTGTAATTCCGCGACTCTAACTACGCCCGCGGAATCAGGAAATGTTTGAATAACACGCCCCATTCTCCACTGAGAAGGGGGGAGGTTCGGATCGCGTATTAAAAACAACTCACCGATCTTAACATTCGGAGGCATTTGCGTCCATTTCGCTCGCTGCTGTAAGGTATGTAGATATTCCCGCGACCATCGACGCCAGAAGTGGCGATAAATTTGCTCCACCAGTCACCACCCTACCGGGAAGCGGAGTATATTCGTCTGAAATGTGGCCAGGCAGGCCTACTAGTGGACGGCCTATCAAAAAATGACCAGGCGTTAGGCAATCTACCTCCGAGGGATCAGATGATATGGGAGTTAACGGTCGAGAATTTAAAACAGCTTCTATCTTACAAAATAACGTCCCGTATTCCTCGAAGTTTAGAGTATGACCATGAAGAAATCGGCGCAAATGGTACTTTACTGATTTTATACCAGCTTCCCATAGTCCGCCAAAATGTGGCGCCGAAGGAGGATTGTACTTCCACCGAATACCCGACGCAGGAGATATTGAAGACAAAGCTTCTTTATGAGGAGCTGATCTGATCAAGTGGTACAAATCCGTTAAAAACTTATCTGCTCCCACGAAATTGGTGCCGCAATCAGAATTTATTACACGCGGGGTTCCTCGGCGTGCAATGAATCGTTGAAAGGCTGCAATGAATGCCGGAGTGGATAGCGACGTAACCAATTCCAAATGCACCGCCTTTGAAACAAAACAAACAAATAAACATAAGTAGGCCTTTCCCAAAGAGGCATTTCTCCGGTTACTAAGCTTGTAGGAGAATGGACCCCCATAATCCGTTCCCACATAAGAAAACGCCGGTTGCGGCACAACTCTAGCAGTCGTAAGGTCCGACATAATTGAATGCAAAGTTGCTCCACGATTGCGTGAACAAATAGTACATTTTAGTATCTCCGATCTAATGAGGGTCCGAACCGAAATAATCCAGAACTGCCTACAAATTAAGGCTTCCACTACACGTGGACCACCATGTGCAGAGATACCAAATGGTAAAGGCGGATGATAAGAAGTGAAAGATGGCTATCTTTAGGAAGTAGCATAGGGTGTTTACCTAACGACGGTAACAAGGAATAGACAAGTCTACCGCCCACCCTAATTATTCCATCGTCATCTAATATGGGACGAAGACGAGAAATACTGAGCGGCAGGCGATTGCCTTTATGAAGTGAGTCAATAATAGATTCGAAGTGAAAAAGTTGTTCCAATTTCACCAACCGGAATAGAGCTTTAGTCCACTCAGATCCTACAATCGGCAATTCCGTACTTCTTCGTTCCATTTTCATCGCCCCAATGAATCTCAAAATATACGCCGTCACCCGAACAAGTCTCACATAGGATGAATAAGTTTTCATCCAATTCCAAAGACATTCTTCATCCTGAACCAGACAAATCACAGAAACAGGTGCTTTCAATTCAGGAAGATTAGGTGCAACCTTTTGATTAGAGCATTTAAATGACCACTGAGCATCATCATCCTTCAGAAAGCTTGGTCCCTTCCAATAAAGATCGCACGAGAGCAGTTGTCGAGGCGTAAGTCCGCGCGATGCACAATCTGCGGGATTCCTTGAGGTATCAACATGATTCCACGACGAAAGCGGAATCATGTCAAGAATCTTTAGAATTCTGATTGCCACAAATGTTTTCAGCAAGTGTGGAGGCAACCGCAGCCAAGCTAGAACAATTTGGGAGTCAGTCCAAGCATAAATTTTAGTAAGGTTAACCTTCTCGCGCAGTGATGATGATAGGCGGGTCAATAATTTTGCCAATAAAAGGGCTCCCAGCAATTCTAATTTTGGGATGGTCAACCATTTTAAAGGAGCTACTTTAGTCTTGGCTGCCAGGAAATTAACCTTCCTCTCTCCTGAAGTCTGTATTATTTTCAAATAAACCACCGCACGATACCCCTTTTCGGATGCATCGCAAAATCCGAGCAAGTGGTAATCGGAAGGCGACTGCGAACAAATGTAACGGGGAATTCGAATATGCTCTAGGTGATGGCTCTGTGACACAAAATTATCCCATTGGTTCTTTATTCCCTCCGGAAGAGGATCGTCCCATGATACCTTTGCAAGCCACAATAACTGCATCAATGATTTGGCCCAAAATACTAATGGAGCTAAGGCCCCTATAGGATCGAAAATCCTTGCGATGTTCGACAAAAGTTTCCTTTTCGAGTTGACGATAGTATCAAAATTCACATGATAAGACAGTGTATCATCTTTGGGTGACCAAAACAAACCTAAAACCTTCAAGGAGGAAAGTTCTGCAGTGTCAAAATAAGACTTCGTCACGCATTCCTCCTCTGAAAGATTGACTAGTAACTCTGAGGAATTACTGGCCCACTTTCCTAAAGGAAATCCGCCGGAGGAAAGCAAACCAATTAGTTGGCGCTGTAATTCCAAAGCATCAGACAGTGAGTCAGCTCCCGTAACTATATCGTCAACATATGTATCGCGTCGGAGTACTGCCGCAGCGCGTGGGAACTTGTGTCCCTCGTCCTCAGCCAATTGATGTAAAACACGAATGGCCAAAAAAGGCGAAGAAACTATCCCGTAACGGTTTGCAATTCAAAATCCACGACTGAAATAGAAGGATTGTCTCGCCACAAAATATGTTGGTAATGACAATCATTCGGATTGAGTCTAATTTGGTGATACATTTTAGTGATGTCTGCTATAAACACTATAGCATGCGTTCGAAAACTTGTTAATATATCAAAGATATCACCCTAAAGCTTTGGGCCGGTCAACAATACATCATTCAGTGATTTACCTGATGATGTGCGCGCCGAGGCATCAAATACCACTCGAATCTTTGAGCCGTCTGCTGAAGACTTGCAGACAGCATGATGCGGCAAATAATACAAACCTCGACCTTGCGATTTAGACATATGCCCCAGTGATTCGTATTCTTTCATAAAATCAGAATATTTGCCTTGCCATTTCTGATTGAGTCGGCGTTCCGAATTAATCCACCGCGAGGCCGCGTGAGAATAGGATTCCCCTAAGGGAGGAGGAAATTCCTTGAAAGGCAGTGAAACGACATATCATCCACTAGAATCTCGGAGATGAGTGCTTTTGAATAATTCCTCACATCGTAATTCCTTCGGATCACGATTAATTTCACCCGACACATCCTCTACCTCCCAAAACCTTTTCAAAACATAAAGAATATCTCTCTCCTCAGACACAGCGAAAGACCCAGCGTTATCCGAAGGTAATTGTGATATAGATTGGATACTTCCCATAATCACCCATCCGAAAATTGACTCAACAGCAAATATGTCTGAATTTGATAATTTCTTCCACCCACCAAGGCAAAGGTGGGGAAATAAATCCATCCCCAGCAAGAAATCCACGGGCGATGGTTTATCAAACGCCGGATCTGCGAGTGGAAGATTGACAAAACCTTGAAAAATAGAAGAGGGAAGAGGAGCGGTCGGAAGTTAATTCATTACTTTCGGAAGAACCACGGCATTTGTGCGTAGCATAGGCGGTGACGCATTCCTAGGAACAAGTGCACAGGAGACAAGTCCTTCAGGCTTTCTCAATGGTGTTTGAGCTAGGCCAAAAAGTTTGCCCTGATAATCAGCTACGGTCAACCCCAGGCGTTCGACGGCAGCGGAGGAAATGGCGGAGATTTGCGACCCGGAGTCAATCAAAGCCCTAATGGGCTTCAAAGTCCCATTTCCCGCTTCAATTAATACAACTGCTGTTCCCAAGACGACTGTCCGCGCTGCGAGCTGAATGGGGGAGCACCCGAGTTGAATTGGTGCGCTCCTGCAGTTCACCAGGCGGGTGAAGAGTCCTGTGATGATAACGCTTACATTTTTGACAGCGCATATTTCTCTCTTGACATTTCGGGGCCCAATGGCCTGGGCGCAGGCAGTTAAAACACAATTTTCTCGAACGAGCAAAATCAGAGCGGGCAGCAAACTCCAAATTTAAAAATTGGGAACATTGGAACCACGAATGCGAGCTAGAACAAAATAAGCACTTATCACGGGTGAATGCATTACTGCCCCTCTTAGGTGACGTTCCCGAACGGAGACGGGCAGCGAAAACTGTGGAAAATGTCGCTTAGCGCGAGGGGTTATATCCTTTAAAATGCTACCACCCGAGGTTTGGAGAATTTTAATTTTTTCTTCACTAAATCAATTAGTTGACTCACCGAAGGAAATAATTCCCCCTCCAATGTTTCCTAAAAACGGGACAATGTATCAAAGTCCACAGCCCGAACTGACAATCGGAAAAGAATAAATTCACCCAAATTTGGAATGTTTAAAGTATTCAATTCGGCATGCATCTCAGAAAATGTGGTCACAAATAGCTGCAACGAAGATAATTCTCCGGAAGATGCTGTCGAAAACCCCAAAAGTTTATCGAGATAACTGAACCCGAGCACTCTGGGATTATCAAAATAATCATTCAATTCCTTCCACGCGGATGAATAGTGTACGTCGCCAAATGGGACGGAAGAAATTAATGCAAGAGCCTTGCCTTGCAAGGCTGACTTCAAGTAGGAAAACTTCTCAATGCGAGAAATGTCCTCTCGTTCATGTATGACTGCTCTGAATAAATCGCGGAATGCGGGCCATTCAGAAACTGCCCTAGAAAACTTAGGCACTTCGATTATTGGAAGCCTACTTTTCTGCATCGGCACTGAATGGAAAATAGCACCTGCATCATCAGCTTGATTTTCAGAGATACGGGCAAACACCGAAAGAATGAAATAAAACATGTCTTCTACCTCCTTGGCGTTTTCCAAAACAGTAGAAAAAACTTCCATCCGATTATTAATGCAGCAGTATTCGAGGATTTCATTCTGCGCTCCCAGATAAGATTGATGTACCTCTTTCAAATGTGAACACCGAATGAGAAACGCTGCATATTTCGCATGGGTAGAAATTTCAGCCAGTTGCAATCTACTTAACTCGCTCGCTATAGAATTAATAGGCCGTCAAGATAGTCACCTTAAACTGGTCTCTTTTGAAGCGAAGTAGCTTGATTTGAGCGTCAAAAGCCTCTCTGGTGACGGCCATTTCGGTTAATTAAGTTAAAACCGGCACCTAAGCTGCACACGAATTTCAAATTTATTAAACTATATTAGAAATTATCCCCTTATCATTCCTGATTCCCGGGTTTCGGCACCATGAACGCTCACGCATACGGGACCACGAGGATCGTACGCACCGCGTGATAAGAGGAAGGAAGGGTACACGGAATGAAAAACAGGGGAAAGAAAAAGAATGGGGAATGAGAGGACGCTCACCTTAATTCCGCCGCTGCACCTCCGACAGACCATCGCCGGAGAGAACGCGTTTTCCCGAGACACACACTCATGCACACGCACTGCTGCCGGTGCGATCTAGTCTCTCTCTTCCGGAGCATATAACACCCCTGAGCGCTACCTTCTTGAGCGCCCTCCTCTTTGTCAAACAAAACATGGACGAAATAAGGAGAACGAGGGAAAGGAGATGGCGGGAGGTTTAAAGGAACAAAAATAACAAAGGGGCTCACGCTGGTGCGCACGAACAGTGTCCAACCCTCACACTCGATAGAGTCCATTTAAATTATCTTGGACATGATGTGAAATGTAATACCCGACATCAATTGATTAGGACACTCATTGGTACACACCGACCATCCTCCGAAAATTCCTGACCCCAAAAAATTAATATAATAATCCACCTGCAAGGCTATATTCAAGGATGACCAGCTTATGATCAAGTGAAATTGAAAAGAGCTGAGTTGGTCACTTTCAAAAGTCTATTTCTTGCAGCTTATATCATATCTTCCGCTAGATTTTTAGAGCATCTTTTCCATCATATTTGCAACAATTACAACAAGCTGAAACACCAACACTAAATTGAGTATTATTCATAAAATGGAACAATCTATGCCAATGATAATAAGGCAAATTAATACAAAAAGTTCTTAGTTGAGGAGGCACAATTTAATCTATGCTAAAATATGAAACATCATGCATCGCATACAGACATATTATCAAGCTTCCACTTTAGCGAAAATTACCTAACTCCCTAAGAAAACAAATATATACCTGTATATATGCCCCGTTAATCTTTCATCCAAGTTAGTTCATATTAACTCTTTGAGTGCCAACCGATTTTCTAGGTACTATGCGAAAATTGCCGTAGCATTTTTGCTTTAAGCTTCATAAGTAATCTGCATTTAGGTGCCATCTGTGAACAATCAGTGAAATACCAGCATCTAAGAGTGACATTGCAGGAGGAGCGCTATCGCACTCCTGGCACTTCTCATGAGAGACAGGAGGAGTGCGATAGCGCTCGCTGGCACTCTAAGGGTTAAGATTCGCAATGGTCTCTTCATTTGAGCTTAGATAAAAGCTCAGCCGAGTCTCTGTTCTCTTCATCAGTCAATGGAAAAAACCATATTATCAACAAATAGAAATCATAACCACACCATTCCAGTGGTATTAGTGTATACACAAGACTTGTAATTTGGTAGATCTTCAATACCCAGAATCAGTAAGAATTTCATGCAGTGTTGTATTCCGGGACCTTCACTCTTGCTTCAGCCCAATCATTTCCAGTTTCAGCAAACAAACTTGATCACCTAGAGCAGTATATGTTACACTAAACCCCCGCTGTGCTCCTTGTTAAACCCTTTCACAATGAATTTGTTGGCTAGAATCTTATCGAGGACTGCTGTGAGGTGAGGGAGGTATTATTGCTGACTTTGGGGTTTTTTGTCCTTATTCTCAACCACTAACGTCATGATTTAGACCAACAATAGGGGTTCTGGATGTACTTAACAGGCTCCAAAATGGATGCTACAGGCCCTCCATACAGAAATGGAGAGACTAACAAGAATGTCACTACAACATAGATTTCGACCTCCTTAAAAAAATTTGCTGCCTCTACCTGAATGGGTGAACAATTGTGAACATGGTCTTATTAGCCTGTGATTATTTCCTTGTAAGTTTCACTTAGCAGTGTAAGCTATGGGTGTGGCTTATGAGCCATTAAAAAGGTTCACAAAGAAGAACTTGAAATCAGTTGGACAGGAGTTTTATAATTAGCCTTAGAAGGAGTGTTTCTATAAGCTAGCAGAAATTTGAAAACCTAATGCTCAACAGAGTATTATTTCTCTATAGAGTCTTTTTTTGACCAAGGATAGAATTGTGGACTCTTTTTCAGCAAGTCAGTTGCCTTTAAACCCGTAACTATTCCGTGACACTAATAACATTAGTTTTTTGCATCCTCCTCACCTCTATCCAGTTTGAATAGCAGTCAATGCACAAGTAAGACTCTTTCCTTAGGAAGAAAAGTCAACACGATTCCTTTCCAAAGGTTGGTTATTCATTATCCATGGAATGAGGATGGTGCACACAAGAGTAAAATAGCTAAGGCACAAGGTTTATTCTAGGAAACATATTGCTGAATGGTGAAGTATTCTCAGATCTCCCGCTGGGTCATATATTAGTTTGCTTACATTTCGTTAGCTGTCTCCTTCATAGACTTCAGGGCTGTGACTGAAGGAAAATCCTGCTGACTTATGTATTCTTCAGCTTAGGTCAAGTGGTGAGAGCCAATTAAACCCTCTCCTGCCTTCGTTTTGCAGGTGCAAGTTTCCATGCCTCACTCAGCAGGTAGCCCATAAAAATTTTCATTTCATAATTAAAATTTCTTCTCTCCTTTATGATGTCAATCACCTCCTTCATCAATTGGTCCAAAGAGGCAAGTAATTAGTGCAGACAAATGACTTAAGATGGACCATACTGAGCCGGGGTACATTCTCATTGTAAATATTAATATCTTATTTAATTATGCATATAAATTTTGTAAAAATGAGGAAATTAGCATTTTATAACTGGACTTTGTTACGATCTGTTGAATTTTCCTGATGGCCCTCTGATACATCTTCTGATGACTGATTTGATACATCTTCTGTGTTCCTGTGCAATCTTGGCCTTGATCATCCAACATTGACAAGTTGAACCCTGTTAAAAATGCTCATCCCATAATTAATTTTCAACCTGTAATGAATTTTCCTACACAGAAGTTTCCCAGTCGCCAATTCCCTCTAAGGACAGCCAAATAGGGCCAAATAGGGTCATTGTATTCAATGGAGAACTTGAACAGTGCTCAGACAACAATAGGCTCCATTAAAATGATTCATATTTAGCATCAATGCCTTAGCTGGCATGTCCCCAATTCTCTTCAACAAAATACATCTCACAAAATTGTAGCAAAGTCCTGAAAGCATATGTATCTCTCTTTTGTGGCAATTGTAGTTCATTTTTGACAGCAAAAATTCATTTTTTAGATTATTTAACATGAATATATTGATTACAAGGAGGAAGATGTTAAACAGCTGTAGAAGGAAGTAAATAATTGAACTATATTTAGATGATTATATTTCACTCATGAATACCGACTGCTATTGTAGTAAAAGGTTATTATATGATTTGTTCTGATGTTATAACTTTCTATCACCACATGAAACATTCAAATTTATTTTCCAATTCTCTACAAATTTTACGAACATTGAAAAAATTCCCTAACAACATCAGTATCATCTGACATTTGTATGAGTATCAGTTGACATTTGTGTGACAGGCAGCTTTCAGTACAGTGCAAAAGGCAAATAGAGGGATATCAGTAATGTAACTCTGGAAAATGTAGGGTAAGCAAACAGAAGGGATAACTTTGCTTCCCAGAATGTAAGAATTTGGTTTCCATGAGCTCATAGAAATAATGATTAAAAAATACACCAACATTTACCAGCTGTGCCATAGGTGCTGGTAGCCTAGCTAGCAGAAAACCTGTGAGCAGAGACTAACTTTCCTTTCCTTCCTCATTGAGGTACATATTAGGTTATAGGAGTTAACTCTCTAACACAAAAACTATTCATCAGCTCAACTCTGAGATAAGAGGAATTAAGGAAAAATGAAGAAGAAATTGGCAAAAAATATCTCTTTTCAAGAAATGTGGCAAATTAGTAGTAGGTAATACTAACAAATTACACTTTACCATATAAGAGCTCTCCTTTTCGTAGTTGCATTGGGTGGCTTATCATCATGAACAGTGAATCAGAAGATCGGTTAGCTGCAGCTAACACAACACTCTTCAACCCCAGTCAACTTATTCCTATATTATTCTTCATCTTGGCATCCTTCATAATTTACCTGTAGTAGCACTGGCATGGAAGATTTTGAATTACAGAAGTCAGAACAAAAGATATATATTTTTAAAAATCAAGTATTTCAGTACATCAACCATGCACTATGCCAAATTGATGTATTAACAGTGACATGGATAAAATAGAGTACTCATTCATAGATAAGAAAAAATCAATGCATAATGTACTCCCAACTCATTTGGTCGAGCCAATGGTTGAGGCCTTAACATTTGCTTTGTGGAGAGAGCCAGAGACGTAGAACTAATATCACCCACAATGGTGGGTATTCTCTCAAAAATTGCCAAAGTTAGATACAACTTAGTTATAGGAATAGGGGATTCTGAACTGTGACCCACAGTACATTGCATCACTTGATCACAAATCAAATATAATCATGAAATTCAGCTGTTGTAAGTTTAACTTTGATCCTCAGTTCACGATGTCTTGGCTACTATTGAAAATACATTACTGATATAGAAAATTTGCAGTAAACAGAGAGATTTACTAACCAGCAGTACTGAGTGCTCCTCCTCTGAAGTTGCCATCCCCTAAGTAGCAGAGAACATTGTCACAACATTGTGGTAACATTACAATGGGAAAAACAAAATTTTGTCACAACCTTTCCCAAAATTGCCACCATGTTGCATAATGTTGCTTAATAACCTTCATTCCCAGCACAGGGTGTGGGCTCATCAGAGGGAGACGCAAAAACAGACGCAAAAACAGACGCAAAAAGAAGTGTACGTTTGACCCATTGAAGGCGAGGTGTCACAAATGTGGGATCGTTGGGCATATAAAAAGAGAATGCACTTTAGGAGGGACGAAATCTAGTGAGGCAAGTCAAAGGAATAATGGTCCTAGTCAAGGTAGGTCTGTTTCTTGACTCACAGCCTTGCATTGTGAGGTGGGGAAGGAGAAGAGATACATAGATTCTGGAGCTAATGCCCATAAGGCTAAAGACAAAAATTGTCTTCCTGATTTAAACTTTAATGTTACTGAAGATAATGTGGCAGTTGCTGATAGTGAAAAAATGAGTGTTGTAAGGATCGGAAATGTGTCAATGGAATTGATGCAGGGAAATTTATTTACTATTTCAAAATTGTGCCCTATTATAAGTTTGTCAACCAATTTATTGTCTGTAAGCCAGATAGTTAAATAGGGCACAGCTGTCTTGTTTGATGAATCTGGGTGCAGGTTGTTTGATGCCAATTCTTTGGAAGTAAAGGGAGTGGTCCAAGCCACAGGTTCTGAAGAAAATGGCATATATTGTCTAGATTTTAAACAAAATAATTCAGATGGTTTAAGGAACGCAAAGGGGAATGTAGGATTGGCTGCAAAAAGGCTTGTCAGTGGTGTGGATTATCCCACAAAGTATTAGCAGTGTGGATTATCGGACAAAGATATTTCAGCCTTGTATAGCATGTGTAGAGGGCAGGTTTGCAAAGAAACCTTTCAAAGTAGGCCCAAGGACTGAGAGGTTATGTAAAAAGCTAAGTTGGGTTCATTCAGACTTGTGTGGGCTAGTGAACCTTTCTTCCTGAAAAACAAGGAGCCTCAAGTAGTTCTGGAATGCTTCAAAATTTTTAAGGCCAGGGTGGAGAATGAGACAGGGAACAAGATCAAATGCCTGCGTATGGATAATGGTGTTGAGTATATGGGTCAGGCACTGCAGGGGGAGTTAAGGGCATGTGGGATTAAACATTCCCAGTAAACACACATAGCTGCACCAGTGTTCACAAGGATGCCAGCGCTGCAAGTAGAGCACATGTCAACTGAAGCACGTCAGCAGCATCTCAGCAGTGCTATCATAGAGTGAATTGTCGAGAAACGCATCTAATGCGCATTCGCAGCTCACGTTTGAAGTTTTGAATAAGGCACGTCATGCTACTGGCTCAATGTGGTGACAAAAAAAATCATTAAGGGTTGACAAATCCACGAATCGGCCACGAAAGATCTTATTGAAAACTATCGCCCTATCATCTCCATCTTACGGGTTTTGTCAATTATTTTTGAGCGTATTCTCCATGATCGCATTCTTCACCAAACCCTTCCTTACATCTCACCTCTTCAGCATGGTTTTCTTCCCCCGTCTTACAAATCTATCTACTCTGCACCATCATATCATTTCTGCCTTCGAAAATGGGTCGCAACTCGACGTCTGTTATATTAATATTTCTAAGGCTTTTGACTCCGTCAACCACACCTCACTCCTTCTGCACAAACTTCAATCTCGATATAGCATTCGTAGTACGGTCTTCTCAGTTATTTCACATTTTTTACGTGACCGTCACCAGCGTGTGATAATCAATGGTCACTCCTCTGCATTCGTCTCTGTCTCTTCCGGCGTCCCCCAGGGCAGCGTTTTCGCCCCTCTTCTCTTTGCACTCTACGTGGATGATCTAGTTGATGACATTTTACCCTCGGGCTGTAACATTCTCTTATACACTGATGACTGCAAAGTGTTTAAAAATGTGGATTGTAAGGCTGACTCCCTTCAGTTGCAGTCCGCTCTTAATGCAATTGATAGCTGGTGTGCAAAATGGTTACTACGTGTTAATCCAGGTAAATCCGCTTTTATGTCCTTCACATTAAAACGCAAAACTATCTCCTCTACTTACCAACTTTCCAAACACCCTGTACCTTCCATCACTTTCTTCAATGATTTAGGGGTCACCTTTGACCAAAAGCTCCTTTTTAGTGAGCATAATTCTTCAATTTCTAAAAAAGCTATGTCCAAAGTGGGGATTCTATACAGACTTAATGAAATTACTGACCTTTTTGCCCTTAAATCTGTGTTTCTTGGTTGTGTACTGCCCATCCTTGAGTACTGTTATCCCATCTGGTTAACTGTGTCCCTCACTACACTTAAAATACTCAACCGCCCCCTTAATTTCTTATTACCCATAGTCCAGCATTCCGTGCCTTCCCTTAGACACAGCTCTCTCGTTGAAATTCTTTTGTCTCTAGGTCTTTCTCACATCTCCCACATCGCCGATTGCTAATTTCCGACCTAAAATTTCTTCACTCTATCATGAACGGGTCCCTCCGCTCTGATCATCTTCTCTCCTGTTTTTCACTCCGCATCCCTGCCCGCACCACTCGCGATGGAAGTCTGTTTCACACACCCAAATTCCGTCTCTCCACCTCCCAACGTTCCATTTTCTACCACCTACCTTCATTTTTTAATACCCTTGCCAGCAGTCACCCAACCCTTGACCTTTTCTTCTCACACAACATCTTTTCTTCCCAACTTAAACACATTGTGTCCTCTTCTTCTTCCCTGCCACAAAGTTGATTTTTTTTCTTTTTCTTTCTGTTGATAATTGTTCTTACTGTTTTTACTATATATTTTTGTTTTATTTTTGTTTATTTAAACCCTTGGTAAAGGCCCTAGTTGCTGTTTTTGGCATTTTAATAAATAAATAAATTATTGCTTGTAAGTTTTGCTTTGGAAATATAACTTTCTCGGTGGAAGTTGGAAATAGAGAATTAATTTTTTTTAGATTTGACGATTTCCCTCAAGGACAAGAAACATCACTTTGCCATCTGTAGGAAGGACGCGTTTACGGATGTCATTATCCCCAATTAATCACTCAAACCACCACATTTCTCACAAACTAGTTGCTTTCCATTCGCTCCCGTACCGACTGCTATCCATTCCCTTGACGGAGGTGGAATTTGACAGAGAAATAACCACAATTAAAACAAAAGCTAAATGAAATGGATATGAGGCTGCCCTCATGGACAAACTACTTACCAAAAAACAACGGAAAATTTCAATTACAATGTCAACCTGCCTTACCCCAATTACTCCCTCAGAAACCAAATGGAAAAAAGTACCGTTCCTGAAAAATGTGTCTTGTAAAATCCGTAACATATTGAGACAAACCAATATTAATGTATGCTTTTATAATTGTTCAACTCTTGGTAACTGTTCAACTCTTAGTCATTTATTTTTAAATTCCAAAGACAAATTAGTACTGAATAAAAAAGTGGTGTGTATATTCTGAAGTGTGATACACAGGGATGCAATTGTTTTTACGTGGGACAGATGGGATGAAGTTTCAGTGCAAAGTGCAAGAGCAAGAGAAAATTTAAATTCCTTTATTAATTGTGTCAACAAATCTTTTTTCACTAATCATTTAGTAAATTTTAATCTTGAGTCTCATTTTAAAGTGAATGTTTTATATATTGTTGACAAAGGTGCCAAGCTGGATTTTATAGAGAACTTTGCAATGTTGACTCATGCTAAGCAGTTTGGCTCCGATTTGTTAAATGACTTGGTACCATCACATCATTCTCCCCTCGACCAAGTTCCTGTCCCCTCCCCCCTTCCAGAAAATATTTGGTTACGTCCACTTCCAGCCTGCTGCTTCAACCTTAACCTTCATCCTTAGTCATACCTCCCTCAACTCCAATTCCCCCTGCCCCCTCTTCCGACATAAAATATAAATACTTACCAAAAAACGAATTGTATTATCCCTTGAGAATGACACCAAAGGTTTGAAACCACTCGAGCTGATACCATTAAAGTTTGTGTGGATTTTACAAAGTGTTGTTATTTCATCTCTGTTTTATTACTAATCAACTTGATACAAAGATACATCACCGATTTTGTGATACAGCCCTGTCACATGCTCAGAGGTCAAGTGAGCTTATGTGAAATGACCACCCTCTCTTGGGTGCTTGATACATTACAAAACAAAAGAACATAATATAATAAAATAACATAACAGATTACACAACATCTTCCCCTTTTACAAAGAAAACTAGATTACCATATACAATAATCAACAGACAAAATCTGTAAACTTACTTGGCCTTTTGACTTGTCTGCCTGACCTAGTACTAGCTACAGGATTACACTTTTGATGAGTGACTGACTCTCCCCTTGCAGACACATTCACCTCATTTCTTTTGTACACTCCCCTTCCTTGCTCACCCTCAACCACATAGGATCTGGAAGTTTGACCCATTTCCAAAATAGTTCCAGGGACCCAAAAGGAGTTTGGTTTCTTTTGAAACATGACTTTCTGACCCACCCTGTACTGGACATGAGATTTTGCAGACCGGTCATAATACTCCTTTGATTTATTCTTATTCTCCTGGAGGATAGGACGATCTTTATCATAAGTAATTTTTGGAATCAAAGTTTTGAAACTACAAGGTATATTCGTACGCAAATTTCTGCTCATTAGATTTGATGCAGGAGAGTGAACTTTGCCTCTAGGAGTGTTTCTGAAATTTAAAAGTGCTAAGTTAAAAGCTAAAGACATCTTCATTTGAATCCAATGCCTCCTTAAAAATCTTTTTAATAGACTTCACTCCACTCTCAGCTAAACCGTTTGACGTTGGATAGTGAGGGCTTGAGAGAATATGAAGAAATTCCCACTCTTTAGCAAATTTTTTGAACATTTCAGAGTCAAAACATAATGCTCCATCTGTATACACAACCATTGGAATTCCGTGCCAGGCAAAGATCGATTTTATTTTCTCCATGACAGTAATAGTCCTTAAATTATCCAATGTAGTTACTTCAACAAAGTTAGACAGAGCATCAACCACTACCAAATAATATTTTTGATATAGTTCAAATATATCACATCCTACTTCTAACCAAGGCAATTGGGGTAGTTTTTTGTACTTTTAAGACATTTTTTGTTTTGTTATCCTGAAATTTAAGGCATGTTGGACAAGACTTGACAAATTTCCTTATGTCTTGCCCACATCCCAACCAGAACATGGACATTTCAGCACGACTCATCATTCTGTTAATACCAGGGTGACCCGTATGTAATTATTTTAGCATATCATATTTCAAAGAACAAGGAATTAAAATTCTATCACCCCTGAAAACCATTCCTTTTACCAACACAAGTTCATCCTTAAATTCAAAATAGGCCTTACAATCAGAGTCAACATCTTTAAAGTACTGAGGCCATCCATTAGAAATGTAATTCTTGAGTTTGCCATAAACAATATCATTGGGAGCATGTTTTGAAATCAGCTCCCAATTCTCTTTTGTCATTGGCAAATTTTCCAACAGCAGTGCTACCTGCATTTCCACATCATCATCAAATTGTGTATCAACATCACAACTTTCAGCACAAAAATCCCTCGACAAAGTATCGGCAATGAACAAGTATTTGCCTGGAGTATGCACTACATTGAGAAGGTATGGCTGCAGCTTTAGCATCATTCTTTGTAGCCTTGATGGAATTTTGTGAAGTGGCTTGTTGAATAATCCGATTAATGGTTTATGATCAGTTTCCACCCTGACATAATCCCTTCCTAATATATACTGGTTGAATTTTTCTGCACCCAAGCATATGGCGAATAATTCCTTCTCAATCTGGGAATATCTACTTTGAGTGTCTGTCAAAGCACGAGAAGCATAAGCTATAGGCCGACCATCCTGAAGCAATGTTGCTCCAATCCCTATTGAACTTGCATCAACACTCAACGTTAGGTCTAAGTTAGGATCATAAAAACCCAATACTGGTGCCCGGGTTAATGCAGCCTTCAAATCACCAAAATCACCAAGTGCTTTATCCTGGTGCTCACTCCAAACAAAATGAATATCATTTCTTACCAATTCCCTCAGTGGAGCACTCCTCACTGAAAAATTTGGTATAAATTTGGACACATAATTGAACATACCTAGAATTCTTTGCAATGACTTTTTATCTGTGAGAGGTTTCAAGGCATTGATTGCCTTTACTTTTTCTTTATCAATTGACATTCCCTGAGAATCAAAAGTGTGGCCTAAGAACGTAATTTTTTCAGCCAAGAAAACACACTTGGTTGGATTGAATTTAATACCATTAGCCTTTGCTGCATCCATCACCTTAATTAAAATCTGCATAAGTTCCCCTTTAGTATCTCCCCATATCAAAATATCATCCTGGAAGGAGACAACATGATCGATCTTATCAAAAGTTTGACAAATGATCCTGTGAAAAATTTCAGGTGCACAATTGAGACTGAATGGAAGTCTTTGGAAGGAATACCTTCCCCAGATGGTTTGAAATGTACACAATTTAGAGCTTTCCTCGTTTAGTGGAAGCATCCAGAACCCAGACTGAGCATCCAATTTACAAAAATATTTTGCCCCAGCCAGCCTCGTTGCTACCTCCTCAATCGTAAGAAATGGAAAATGGGCCCTCTTAATTGCCTTATTCAGTGGTCTAGGATCCAGACATATCCTTAACAACCCATTCTTCTTTTTAATTACCACCATTTGACTGACCCAGTCTGTGGGTTCAACAATTGGTTTTATAATACCTGCTCTCTCCATGCGATCGAGCTCATTTTTAACTTTGGGCACTAATCTTCCGTGCTGGGGAAACAACAGGTTTCACCTCAGGGTCAATTACAATTTTCAACTGTTGTGGGAGACAGCCCACTCG
Organism: Ceriagrion tenellum; assembly: GCA_963169105.1. Classification (NCBI taxonomy): domain Eukaryota; kingdom Metazoa; phylum Arthropoda; class Insecta; order Odonata; family Coenagrionidae; genus Ceriagrion; species Ceriagrion tenellum. The sequence goes on from OY720633.1 coordinate 175,210,609, forward strand.
GCCATTGAACAAGTCTGATACTTAGCCAAAATTACACCTTCAGGATTTACTGATAATGTTTCAATCCTTGAAATCAATCCCAAAATCAAAGTCTCTGAGGATTTTAACCCGAGAATATTGGCACACTTATGAGACACCACATAAAATTCTATTGGATAAAAAACCCCTCGCAACCTGCAACGCAAAACACATTTACCTACAACCGGAAGTTTGTCATTTGTAAATGAAGTGATTACCACTTTACATTTTGTTAATACACCGGCATTCAATCCCAAAGCCGTGTACTGACAAAAACTAAGCACATTACACTGTGCACCAGTGTCCACCTTAACCTGAAACACTTGCCCGTTCACTTCCAGACTAGCAGTGTACCAATCACCACCTTCCTGCATTTGCTGCTTCACTGAAGAGACTGAAGGCTCACTTATCTCTTGATCGCTATCACTTTCCGGGATGTCTGGGAGTCCATTGATAGAGTTTACTTGCGGCTTTCTGCCTGCGGACATACACATTCTAGCAAAATTATTATTTTTCTTACACCGAGCGCACTGTTTGCCGTATGCCGGACAACGGCCACACCCATGCACATACCCACAAAACTTGCATTTATTCTTATCACCCTTCTGATTATCCTGTAGTTCCTTTGCCTGCTGCTTCTGCCGTGTTTTTTGTCGCATTCCACCTACCCAGCTTCGATTGAGTACATCAACATTAGGTTCTTCCTTAATTAACATTTCTGTATCCATGTTCCTTTCATTCTTAATATTATGAACCTGTTAAGATACCACTACATGCGATCTACACAAAGCCAAAGCACCCTTAGCATCAATATTAGGAACGCTCAACAACTTTTCTTGGAGTCTTTTGTCCTGTATCCCACTAATAAATAAGTCTTTTACTAGGATATCTGTTAGTGTTCCAAATTCACACCGTAAGCTCAGGTTTTTTAGTGTCGACATAAAATGCTCAAACGATTTGCCCATGTCTTGGTGCCTGTTGAAAAATAAATACCTCTGGTATGTCACATTGGTGGCCGGTACATAGTGTTCGTCAAATTTCTGTAGCACAATTTCCAGCTTCTTATCGTCTCCAGCAGCCAGCTGAAAAGACTCGTACACCTCTTGAGCCTCTTCTCCAGCCGAATGCAGTAGTATGGCCACCTTTCTGGCTTCTGTCGCCTTATCGTAGTAAGCATCAACAAACGTTACAAATTGCCGCCAAAACTTTTTCCAATTGACCGCCATATTACTGACGGTGCTCAACGCGGCTAGCATTACCACCTGCGAAGCCATATTTCCGCAACTGCCAAGAGCACATCGTATTGTGAGCACTCGATCAATTTCAATGTTTGTTTCACCGCTGCCACCATGTTTTATTACTAATCAACTTGATGCAAAGATACATCACCGACTTTGTGATACAGCCCTGTCACATGCTCAGAGGTCACGTGAGCTTATGTGAAATGACCACCCTCTCTTAGGTGCTTGATATATTACAAAACAAAAGAACATAATATAATAAAATAACATAACAGATTACACAACAATCTCAATATCCCGTCATTCCATCTGGGCTCTTAGGGGGAGATGGAAATCAAGTTCCCTGCCCCAGCCTGAGGCTTGAGAGAATGTCTGTGTTGAAATTACGAGGGCAAAGAGCCCAAGTAGTGAGGGCAATGACAAAGTTCCAAGTGGTGTAGACTTTAGTTTTGAATCAAGGAGTGAGGGTAATGGCAAAGTTCCAAGTGCTGTAGATTCTAGTTTTGAGGGTCATGAAGACAGTGAGTATCATGGGATAGGCTCTGACTTAGAGTGTAGAGGTGAGGTGGCAGAGGTAGTGGATGCAAGAAGGTATCCTGTAAGGAATAGAGTGACCAGGAAATTTCCAGATCACCTACTCTTCTTGGTATCAGCTAACTGGACCTGCAATCAACCTTTGTCTCTTTATAGTGACCCTCAGACAGTAGAAGAAGCTTTGTCCTGAAACAAAAATGAGTGGGGGATGTAGAATGGGATTCGCTGATTAAGAAAGGAGTCCTTTCTCTTGTGGACTTACCAAAAGATAAGAAAGCAATTAAATGTAAGTGGGTGTTTAAGCAGAAAGTGAATGCTGCTGGAAATTTGAGGGTTATAATGCCACGCTGGTAGTAAAGGGATTTACTCAAACGTATGACATTGATTATCACAAAACATTCTCCCCAGTTGTAAGTTATTCCACTTGGATTCATTGGAATCGTGGCCACTGACTTCAATAGTTTTATCACTTCACCAAAAGATTCATTTAAATTGTTTTCAATGAAGAACTCTAAAAGGTCAGTCACATTTGTCACCTCCTTGAAATCATCCCTCGAATATATTGTTGGGATTATTTCACTTAATACCACGGATTTCATTTCCAATAATGGATACACGGACCACATTGTGCTCACATGGCTTTATTCACGACACACACTACATGCTTAAAAACGGAAGTACAAACAAAAAACAAAAGAGCAACTAAAACAAAACTCTCAAAAGGAGAGACATAATGGCGGCAGATTAAAATCACAACACCTCCCCATAAACTGACGCCATACATAGTCCTTGCATACACTTCACATGTTTGACTCTACCCAATGGCTTTGTCAAGATGTCAGCTGGCATTTCTGTGGTTGCCAGGTAATTAACATCTACTTCACCTCTTCTGCAACACTGCCGGACAAAATGACCTTTTGCTGATATATGCTTTGTTCGACCATGGAAAACAGGATTTTTACATAATTTCAAAGCACTCTGGTTATCATTATACAAATTCACAATTTCACTATTCCTACATGTAAAAGATGCTAGTAAACATCGCAGGCTCAAGGCCTCAGTGCATGCCTCCGACAAAGACAAATATTCAGCCTCAGTTGAACTTAAAGCAACATTCTTTAACTTTTTACTCTCACGAAATTAAACATTTGCCCAGCATGAACGCCTGCCCACGATAAGACAACCCATCAGTGTCATCAAATACAAATCCTGCATCTACGTAACCCTTTATGTTTACATCTGTAGATTTTTTAAACAAAAGCCCATGGCTAATGGTTCCTTTTAAGTATTTTAGCACCCTTTTTGCCAAAGTCCAGTGAACATCTTGATACATAGTGTTGTACTGGCTGAGAACACTCACCGCAAAAGAAATATCCGGCCTTGTATTACAACTTAGGTACAAGAGAGATCCAATCAACTCCTGATAAGGCACTGTCACTGGTTTACCTTGAAGTTGGCAAACATTCAAACCACTCTCCATTGGAGTTGATGAAGAGAAGCAATTCGTCATATTGAAACAGTCTAAAATATTTTCAACATAACCACTTTGATCCAGGACAATCGTTCCCTTCTCCAGATCCCTAGTCAGTCTCATTCCAAGGCACTCAGTTGCCTTGCCAAGATCTTTAACCTGAAACTGTTTCTGAAGTTCATTTAATAGATCATTCTTGCCCACATCACTATCATGAAATACATAGAAGTCATCTACATACAAAGCAATTATCACTGTACAATTGTTTGAAAATTTAACAAACACACAACTTTCACCTTCAATTTGTTTATAGCCCAGGTTCAGCAGTACACCAGTAACCATTTCATTCCAACTTCTAGCAGATTGTTTCAAGCCATAAATGGCTTTATTTAACCTACAAATTTTTTCAGGCTCATCTGATTCAATACCCTCTGGCTGAGACATATAAACAATCTCGTCTAGTTTACCATACAGGAATGCAGCCTTCACGTCAAAGTGACTAATTGTTAACTCCAAATTAACAGCTAAGGCAATAAGCATCCTCAAAGTTGACCTACGGACTACAGGTGCAAAAGTTTCCTGGAAATCCACCCCATAGGACTGTGTATACCCTTTGGCCACTAATCTTGCACGGAACTGTGCAGAGCCATCTAAGGACTGTTTCCTTTTGAAAACCCATTTGTTGCCCACTACTTTAGCCCCAGCTGGCAAGGTCACCAAATCCCACACCTTGTTCACCTCGAAAGACTGCATTTCATCTTTCATAGCTTTCAGTCAAAGTGGCCCTTCCGGACCAGTTAAGGCCTCATTAACTGTAATTGAATCCTTGGTACTTATCGAACCACCAGAAGCTAAAAGAAAGGTGATGAAGTCAGGATACTGTTTAGGGGTCCTATTTCTTAAAGAGTATCTCCTCTCCTCTTCCCTATTCGGTTCCATTACTTCAACTGATCCACCATCATTCTCTACACTGGGGACATCAGGGTCAAATATCCTACCCATTCCACAATCTTGACCCACAGTCTGTGGACCACCCGATGATTGCATATCATTAGACCCACTAGTTCCATTCCCTTGAAAAAAAGATGAAAAATGGTATACCCCCTCTTTATTAGGTACACTTTCATTCCTAGAACTTGGTTTCTCAAAATTTTCTAAGAAAACAACATTCCTCGCCTTGATTACTTTTGAGGGATTCCCTGGATCTATCAATCTATAACCTTTAGTTGACTCACAGTAACCAACAAAAATTAACCTTTTTGCCTTAGCATCCCACTTAGTTCTTTTCTGATCTGGAATGTGATCATAAGCGGGACACCCAAAAATTCTTAAATGTTTCAGAGATGATATTTTCCCTCCCCATAACTCCTGTGGCGTCTTGCCTTGTAGCGCTCTGTGTGGTACACGATTTTTAATGTACACTGCAGTGTTGCAGGCCTCTGCCCAATAACTTTTTGGTAAACCTGAATCAAATAACATGCATCTCGCCATTTCACATATAGTACGATTAGCACGTTCCACTACACCATTCTGCTCAGGTGAGTATGGGGTGCTTGTCTGATGCTCGATCCCATGCAGCCTTAAAAAGGAGTCAAACTTTTGATTAACAAATTCAAGCCCATTATCAGATCTTACAACCTTTAACTTTGAATCAGTTCTATTTTCTGCCCAAGCTTTAAACTCGCAGAATATATCAAAAGTTTCACCTTTAGACCTCAGAAAATAACAAAATATTCTCCTAGAATAATCATCAACAAGCACAAACATATACTTAGCACCACCAACTGAGACATCACTCATAGGACCACAGAGGTCCATGTGCACAAGACCCAAAATTTTGTCAGCACGAGTAGTTCCACCACTTGGAAAAGGGAATCTGTGGTGCTTTCCAAGCAAACATGGGATACAATTGTTGGTCATTTTTAAATCACAACATTCTAGTTCAACTCCATGGTTTTTCACAATTAAGTTTAAAGCAGAATCAGAAAGTACATGCCCCAACCTCCTGTGCCACAAAACATCAGAATTATCATGTTTTCCAACAGCACATGCAGTATCAACTGATACAGGTTCTTTGACATCTAACTTAAACACATTATCAGACAGTGAACCAGAAAAATCAGATTTTCCCTGAATTTTACAACTCCCTCGGTCGTATATTCGACAGCCAATCTGATCAAACACTACTGTGAACCCTTTTTTCACCAATTGCGACACTGAGATTAAATTGGTTGTTAACCCTGGCACTAAAGTGACATCTTTAATTGGTTTGATCACTTTGTCAGAAAACTTCACTAGCACATCACCTTTACCTTTGCTCACAAGAGTAGAACCATCAGCACATCTAACACTGTGCCCCTTGGTCTCCTGCTGAAGATCTCGAACCCAGACCTTGTGGGGTGTCATGTGAGCAGATGCCCCTGAATCTATGATCCAGTCATCTGTTGTAAACGTAGATGCACCCAGCGCACACAGCAAAGACGAATCCTTTTTCGCCTCGTTCATGGGACATTCTGATTTGTAATGACCCATTTGCCAGCACTTGAAACACTTCACTTTCCTTTTGTCATGCCCCTTAACACCCGATGGCTTGGTTCTTGGTTCCTTCTCCTTCGCCAGCTTACTGGAGGACTGAGGACCTTTCATGTTCCTGGTGAATAAGACAGACTCCTCCTCAGTGTTCTCCAGCTTCAGATATTCAACCAGGCTGCCGTTGAGAAGTTTCTCCTTGATTGTGCAGGTGGTGAAGTCCTTATCCGAAGTGGTCGCTTCTATTCCCATGCGATAAGGCAAGCACACCTTAGGCAAACCTCTGAGCATTATGAGGGCCACCAAGCCATCATCTGCAGGTTTACCCATGCTTGCTAACTTATTTGTCAGCTCCAGGATGGAAGTAACATATTCCTGGACATTTCCATTATGCTTTGATAACCTGGCATCCAACAGAGCGTCCCATAAGTTCATCCATCGCGTCTTTGTTTTCCCCTCAAATAGATTTTCTAACGACAACCAAGCTTCATTTGCAGTCACGGTGTTCTGCACATATGGGTAAAGGGATTTATCGACGTGAAGGCAAATTAAAGACCATGCGTCCGTGTCCTTTTCCTTAGTTGAGGCATCAGCATCCGTACTCAGCGCCGTCGTAGCGTAAGTCCACAGCTTCTCTCTCATCAAAATAAGCTGCATGCTGAACTTCCAGTTCATGTAGTCGTCCTTATCCTTCAGTTTCTCCACCAAAGTGGCTAAACGAGAATTATTATTCGCCGTCATTACCGAACTGACCAATTAACGTACATGAACCGAATCTCAAACAAAAAAAATAAATCGCGTTACGTGACCGAATTTATCAACACTTCGCGTTCCGTTGGCAATTAAAACGTTCTGGGCCCATAACCTGTTGGGATTATTTCACTTAATACCACGGATTTCATTTCCAATAATGGATACACGGACCACATTGTGCTCACATGGCTTTATTCACGACACACACTACATGCTTAAAAACGGAAGTACAAACAAAAAACAAAAGAGCAACTAAAACAAAACTCTCAAAAGGAGAGACATAATGGCGGCAGATTAAAATCACAACATACATAATTTGCAGTTCCGTTTTTTATTTCTTTTTGTCTAAATAAGGATAGGAACATTTAACATCTGTAAAATTATTTTCTGGAAATGACTTTTTGAATGAGGGAAATTGTTTATGCTCAAATAAATTCAAAGCTAGGAAATGGTTTGGAAAATCAAATCTTTCCTTAGCGAGGTTTATGATGATGACACACACTTCTTTGGCAGCAACACTCCTTGGCACATGTATTTTATCGCATCTCCTCTTCTTCCTTCTCCCGGAAGGCCCATCTTCTTCAATAGCTTTGGTGTCCACCTCATCTCTTATTTTTAATACTTCATTCTCAAAGGACAATGTAGCTATTTTAATTGATAACGGATCGGCTGCATGCTTCTGCAATTGATTATATAAAATATCAACATGTGGCAATATTCGGTAAATGGATTCTAACAAGAATAAAATCAATGGTTGGCAAGTTCACTTTGTGGAAATATTTCACCTTAAAAATGAAAACACTCAGTTTTTCTCACCAATGTATTAAAAACACAAATCGACTGGTTTTGGTCTTTTCAGGCCAATATAAAGATTACAGAGTAAAACACCAAGAGACAGCACAGTTTATATAAGAGATCTCAGGGAGAGGAATGTGGCTGAAAGAAGGTGGAGGATGAGAGGTGAGTAAGTTTTGAGGAGGTGATTGGGCAAAACTGCAGGGGAAGGAACAAAAAGGTGGTGATGCCAGGCTCAAGGACTACGGGGATGGAGATGGGGGTACTGGCACAGAGAGGCCTACAGGGATGGAGAGGGGGGAAGTTGAAGAGATTTTGCCATTGAGTAGTTTCTAACCAGAAGCTAAAAGTGGAGTGTTGTATTCTCAAGCGTAGTCCTTGTGCTTGGTTGATAGTGGTCCTTTGTCCGCTCATCTCTTTGATTTGCTTCAGACATTGCATTATAGAATCCTTGTGTTCATACACAGTGACAATAGTCTCTTTCTTCTTCAGTGTTCAACCCTGAGGTTGGTTTGCAGCAGTACACCATTCCTCTCTTCTGTCTGCCTTTCTCTTCATTTCTGTGTATGTGGTGCAACCCATATAATTCACAATCTGCTGCATGAATGACATCCTTGGTCATCCCCGGTGATTCCTTCCCTCTATAGCTTCTTCTGCTAATGTTTTAATGATGTAGTCATGTCTAAGAATGTGCCCTACAAGTTTGTCTCTTCTTGTTTGCATATGCCTCCACAGGGATCTGGTTTCCTGAACTCTTCCCAGTACCTCTTCATTCGTGACTCCATCTTTCCAGCTGAGCATCAACATCCTTCTGTAGAGCCACATCTCCAGGGCTTCTAGCCGCCTTCTCTCTTGTTTTCTTACTACCCATGTTTCGCTCCCGTATAGGGCCACACTCCAAAAAAATACTTTCATCATCCGTTTCCTTATTTTCAAACTAATGTTATTGCTGGTGAGTAGGTTCTTTCTTAGATAGAATGCAATTTTGGCCTGATGTATTCTCCTCACAATTTCTTTCTGGCTTCTACCATCTCTTGTTGTTCTGCTTCCCAAGTAGACAAATTCCTCTATTACTTCCAGCTTCTCTCCTCCAATTCTCATTATTGGGGCTTCATATTGTTCTTCATTACTGCAAACCATCACTTTGGTTTTGCGTTTGTTTATTCTCATGCCATACTGATTTCAGAAAATCATACCCATTGTGTTGAGCATCCTTCCTAGATCTTCTTTCGTCTCCGTGAGCACAGCAATATCATCTGCGTAACGTAGCATATCTATCTTCTGTCCATTAATTTTAATCCCCACCTCAGTATTTTCGCGAACATGGTCGTAAGCATTGTATATACCTGGATGTAAGCATATATATATATACCTGGATGTAAGCATTGAATATAAGAGGAGAGAGAGCACATCCTTGTCTCACGCCTTTTCTAACTTTTGCTTCTTGCTTTTGAAGAAAACTCCTTATCACAGCAATTTCATTCTCATATAAGCTGAGTATCACCTGCATTGTCGGCCCTGGTGGCGGCAGGGTTAAGTCCTTGCTTGCCAGTCCAAGGGTCGTGGGTTCGAGTCCCGCCTGGGTGGTGTTTCACCACTCAGGACATGGGTGTTGTTGTTCGTGTGTTGTTGATATTAATTACCCAATGTAAAAAGGCCTTTGTTGTGCTGTTTTTGGGATTGTGAGAATAAATAAATGTCTTTATATTTTAGGGCTGCTTTCTTCAGCACTCTGAACATCTCTTTCCAGATAACATTGTCAAATGCCTTTTCCAGGTCAATGAAGGCAATATAAGTTGTTTTATTTCTCTGCATTTGTTTTTCAATAAGAAGCCTGAATGCCAGAATCGCCTCTCTTGTTCCTAATCCTCTTCTGAATCCAAACTGATCTTCACTCAGCATATCCTTTACCTTTCCTTCCATTCTCCTCAGGATTATCTTTATGGGGATTTTTGATGCATGCAATATTAGGCTTAAGGTTCGATATTGTTTGCATTTTGTAACTACCACCTTCTTCGGTATAGGAACCATGATTCATTTCTGGAAGTCGGTTGGTATCTCTACAGCAAGTCACATATCAAAAGAGTGATCATGTAACTAGTACAAGGTCCAGAAGACTAGTCAAAAGGCCAAGCATGTTTGAAGACTTTGTGTGCTGATATTAATATCCTGGTTTATTTTGATTCCCTAGTTCTTTTTGTAAAAGGGGGGGGGAGATGTTGTGTAATGTGTCTATTGTTTTTTGCATTTGTTTTGCTTTTTGTTCTGTGCCTGTCACGAGATGGCAGAGTCGGTCATGCAAGGAAACATGACGAGTTCTGTATATCCGAGTCATAGTTGTATTTTAATTTTCAAGCAATAAAGTACTAAAACATAAACAATTTTCTCGTAAAAAATAGAAACCGTCAACTTTGCCGTAAAATAACTTCAATTTCAGGTTCTGCTGATCGTCAATATATGTTGGAACAGATATCTCTGATATATTTCCAAAGGTCGACATAAATTGTTTAAACGATTTGTAAAGTAAAAAAAACCAAAACCTAATGAGGTTCAAAATCAATGACTTCAAATTCATTTTATGCGTATCTATCAACATGTGGAATGGCCAATTTCATTCCTGTTCAATTTTTAACATTCAATAGTTTAAATAATTGGCCTTTTAAAAACAACACCTTCAAATTCGGATTTAGCGGACCAAGATCTATATGGATGCATCTTTATATCTAGTTAGTAACGGCGTGTAAGAGCTGCATTGATTTTGGCCAGCTTTTTTCGATTTGGGACCACTGTTCGCCGGACACGACGTGTTTTGTCCATCAGGCTTCATGAAGCTCCAAAGCATTTCAACTGGTCTTCCTCCTATTATGCTACTTCTTCTTCCTCCGCTCCAGGGGTGAACGGGGAGCTTTTGAGGTGAGGGGCCTCACATTGAGGCCTCACATTGGGGCCCCGATCCGATGACGAACCTGCGGCAGACCACACGATGTTAACCCAAAAAAGGGAGCCGAGCTGACACCCTATCCCAAATATTTGGGCAATGGACTTCGCTGGCTCTCGAAAGATGTGTGAGAAGTCTTCGCATAAGCGAGACTGGCGGTGACTCGTCTAACGTTGTTGGGGAAACCCAACAGATACGAGGACTAGGGGGAGGCGGGGGTCCGTTGTCGTCCTTTTGACGGCAATCCGCCTCATGGTATCGGCCTCCTAGTGGCTGTATTTCGCTAACCCTTCCCACTCCACTCCTTTCCTTTTACCCTCCCTTCCACAACCGACCCATCCTGGCGATAAGCGAAGGCTTCAAGCCGGAGGGAAAGTAGATTTTTTTACCCGCGAGGTGACTCGTACCCGCTGGTCTTCCTTCGGGTAATGTGTACCGAAGTACAACAACTACTTGAAATTTTGAAGATACATTCGTTGTCTCATCTGCCATAATTGACAAAAAGTCAGCGGCAGATATCTCTGCCGATATCTTATCACGGCAGACATTCAGCATGCAGTCCAGCAAATCATTCTGCATATCTTTTTAGGTACCCTTAAAAGCAGTTGCGTTGCTTAGATGTTCTCAAACAAGATTATCTAATGTAGATGCGAAATTAATAAAGCCTCTGAAATTTCCCGGATCTGTTGATTGAGTAAGTACTTTCATCACGAGCCAAGTCAAGCTCTGCACAAAACTTCACACAGTCAATAATGTTGCAGTCAAAAACAGGACGGGCAACTGCAGGTCGCGGGGTGAGGTAAGAGTGCTCGTTGTTGCCATTGCTTTTCATAATTCATGCTGAGGAAATGGTAAGACAGGCATGGGAAGAACTTGAGATATGAATCGAAGTAGCAGGACATCTGATAAAGGCGATTAGATTCACGGACCATCAGGCGTTGATTAGTGGGACTTCGGAGGGGCTGCCAGCTTTGCAAAAATGCAGTGCGGGATATTCTGAATGATGACAAGTCATAAAAAACAAAAGTCATGAGATTCTCTCGAACAAAGAAAGTGAAGCTGGCGATTAAAGTACGAGGACAGAAACTGGGGCAAGTAGAGCATTTTATTTACTTAGGTAGTACGCTATAAGAAAACAGACATAGTAGCAAAGACATACGGAAGAGAATAGCGCCAGCAAGGGAGGCGTTTAGGAATCGAAGGGAGCTGATGACGGAAACATTGGGTAAAGATGTGAAGAGGAGGCTGGTGAAGAGATTGATGTGAAGCGTAGCGTTGTATGGGGCAGAAACGTGGACCCTGAATGAAAGGAGAATAGGCTGCAGGCATTTGAGATGAGGGAGTGGAGAAGGATGGAGAGGGTGAGGTGGACGGAGAGGAAAACTAACGAGGAAGTGCTTGAGGTGGTGAGCGAGGAAAGGAAACTTCTCAATAAAATTCGAGATCAGCAGAGTAGGTCGCCATCGTGATTGTGGACAATGAAAACACAAGCCATGACATAATTGTACAACGAATAAGAGAAGGGCTACAACGCATTTTTTAATGGAACAAGGATGATCGTCAAACAGCTATCGAATAACATCATCGAAGCCGAACTTATGACTGGAAAGGACAAAGGACACACAGTATTTATCCCCAGAATACCACTGATCTCTACTGAACTGCCATTCCAATTCAAGAGGCTGAAATTTCTAATCAAATTAGCCTATAGTTTTACAATTAACATAGCGCGAGGACAAAATTTAAAACATTGCGGCATCAACCTCAAAGACTCTTGCTTTTTCTCACGGTCGACTATACGTAGCTTGCTCTTGAGTAGGAAATTCGAAAATTTTGTACATATATACCCCGGATAACAAAATGAAAAATGTTGTTTATAAACAAGTATTCTAAGTAGTTAGAAAATGTTTTCAATAAAATTTTTTTACCTCTTATATTTTAAAGTTTATCCTATTATTCCAACTACCACACAATCTCATATCAACGAAGACGGGTACCCCATCCAGTATTATTATAAAAGTCAAGAATAATTTTAATATGGGACAATACCAAATATAAAATCAATTCCTTCATTCGTCGCAACTTTTTATTAATTAAGCAAGTATCGATATTTTATAATACGATAAAAAAGCAAAACCCAAAAGAGAAAAATGTCTGGAGCACATATGAATCATTTGGCCTTCAGAATGCCACAGTTTTCCGATTTAAGCTACCTGTATAAAATTTGATTAATCACTGGCTGGCTCTATCCTCTAAAAAATATGTCTCCATACCTCTATCTCATTTAATTTCCTCAACGTTAAATATTACATGGAGCTGCTGGTTCATCATTTGATGAAGCTTAAGTTATTTTTCACTGCATATTATCGACATGAATGAGATAAAATTAACTCTTTACTGCCATACCACGCGTTTGTAACATGACAACAAACTGATCACTATATAACTATGACTAACGAAAAAGACGTCAATATTTGTATTCGTTCATTATTAAATTCCCTCTCCACTATTGCCTACCAAAACGCTATTTTCCTTAATCGCCCTGGTTCTTTTAAGCCTTTACCTAACGAGTCACTATCCTCTCAATTATACACTTGGTACGGACGACCTTCGCTCACTACTCCCCCAAACTCCGGGACACGATTAGCAAATGATGTTACCCTCTCCTTTAATATCCAATATTTTTCCACCGCAAGGCAACGAATTCTGTGTCCTTCATGTGAATCATTTTCCTCGAACTGTGTCCTTTTACGGACTATCCGCCTTCATAAAAAACCTCGGTCCCTTTTTTTTGTTGCAAAAGTGACGATTTTTGATGCTCGCTCATTATCATAGCTCAAGAGGAAAAAATGTGTGAGCGCCTCGACAGAGTCTCAAAGACGTCTCCATTTTCCATTATTCAGCTGAGAAGATTGTTTTTAAATGATAAAATATTGATATGAGAAAGTTTGGTATAAATAATGAGGAGTAATACCGAACAATACCGACATCAGGAATTTTTATCGAGTACCTTCTGGTTCCTTAGGTTTAATCTTTAACTGCACACTCATTTTCAAGAAATTTACTTGATTGGGTTGGATATGATTTTCTTGAGATAGTAATATCATCGCAACATTTTAAAGTGCTATGAATGCTATTTTCAATAATGTATATATTCAAAATTTTCCAAACATTTTTTATCACCATAGAAATGATATAATAGGATTTCAAATGTAACTGATAATGAGCATATAACATCATGAATAGGGAACATCTTGTTTATTGCAACAGAATTCATGTTTTCTTCCAGATATGGGCGTCTATTTATTACCTCTAAAATGTTGTAGCATGATTCCAAATTGGTTCAATTATGCCAAAAATATAAGTCATGTTAAATATGTTGTCAATAGTTTAACGAAAGACATGCTTTGCAAAGTCTTGATTAGTTAAGAGGTTATATTCTATCGTAATTTACATTAACCCGCGGTAACAAGTTTTAAGTTCTGCGTTTGGTTTCTAATATATATCTCGTAGAAAACTTTAATTCCTGCTTTCCATGTATTTTATCTATCTAAGCTTCCGTACTTCGCAAGACAAATGTGAGAGAATTGCCAACTTCTGGTTCAATGATGTATTGTTGAGAATTTCAACAATTTGTTTTGCTGGCATTATGGAAAAGATTCCCATAGGATGCATTAAAACCGCTTGTAAAAATCTCACGCAGCCCTCCCGATCTCTTTGTAGGTTTTCCCGAGTTTTTGTGGCAGGAATATTGTTGATGGAGTTATACATCATTCGCGGATCATGTAGAATATTGCAATTTAACACAGAATTAACATTATATCAGAGACAATTCTTCTTCATCCATGTCGTTTGAAATTACCACAATCTCCAGGCGTCCGTTTTGGTAGCACGAGACTCCTTAGTTACGTAAACGGAATCGTCCCGAGCGCTTTCAAAAGAAACTCTCAAACGTTATTTGGATTGACTGCGGCGAAAAGGATGGGGAAGACAATTTTGGCGAAGACAAGTCCATCTACGTATAATCTTCATCCGCTCATTGATAAATTGTCTTTTACACTCCAAAATACTCGCCATGTGAACCGATGGGGCACAAGAGCGTGATCAAAAGTATGTTAGTAGAAAGGTAGAGAGAGAGAATGCCATGCATTTGAGGAAGCGAAATGTCCCAGTAAGTGGGCTGGGTGAAGAAGACAGCAAATATAAGGATGATGATGTCCTCATTGGGTGCTCTTCAGTAAGATGGAGAGAGAAAGGGGTATTTACCGCCCAAGGACTCATTATATGAAAAAGGGCACGTTAAATGGAGTTAAAAGGTAGGAGCGTAAGTTTCCGAGGGACAGGCCCTGGCGAGGGATGCATGCGAGAAAAAAAAGGAGATCTAGGGTGGGAGGATAGGGTTAAATGCAAATTCATCAGAGGCGAGATAGAACCCTTATCCTGTCGGGTAAGGAAGGTCGCAGGGCCGGAGCAAGGGTTGCATACCCCTTGCTTGGAGACGAGGGGGAGGACTGTGGGCTGGAGAAAAGATCTCCCTTCTCGTCTGCCCACTGAGGTTAGACAAAATGCCCTCTACTTCATCTCCTAATACTTGCATACCGAGGGGTACGCAGCTTAAAAAAAGTGTACACCATATTTCCATTTTAGCCATTTCTATCCATTACTGACCATTTCCATCCATGTCTGTCCATTTCCGACCATATCTATCCATTTCTGTCCATTTCTATCCATTTCTGTCCATATCTATCCATTTCGAACCAATTCTGTCCATTTCTAACCATTTTTGTCCATTTATATCCATTTCTGTCCATTTCTGTCCATTTCTATCCATTCCTGTCCATTTCAATCCATTTCTAACCATTTCTGTCCATTTATATCCATTTCTGTCCATTGCAAGCCATTTCTATCCATTTCTAACAATTTCTGTCCATTTCGCGACCATTTCTCAATAAGCGTACACCATTTCTCAGAGTTTCATACCCCTCGGTGTATAATTACAGACATCGTAGGGCACGCCGCATTGCAGAGAATGCTTTCGGTATTCTTTGTAACAGATACAGACTTTTTTATCGCCCATTAATTTTAAAGCTTGATGCAGCGGCGGAGGTGGTGAAATGGTGCGTGCGCTGCACAAATCTTTAGGTGCACTAAATGTAAATGCTGAGGAGGACATTGCAGCACCCCTGGTCTCAATCGAAATAGACCGAGGGGCAATAACTCTAAGACAACTGCTCAGTGCTCTAGGGAAAAGATGGCGGAATTTTTTACAATGAGGGTGAGGTAGCTTTCCAGTGGAATCCTATCCATTAGATATTGTTAGGAGCTTTGATTTTATTCTTCAATATCTTGGGACCAATTTACGGTTTTATCCAAGACCATTCCAAAAAATGGGACACTGTTTACGAAGGCAATATTGTAATTAAATAGGTTGATAATTGGCTGATTATGTCAATTGAAATGTAAGCAAACAGTCTTTTGCAAATTCACTGGCAACATATTATTGTGAAGTAAATGTCGTAGATTATTCATTGTTAAATTTATTTTTTCCTGAAGATGATGATGATTTGGAGTTTGAAATGGAATATTGGTGTCGTCAGCATATATTTCAGTTTTTACACCAGGGAGGTTATCTGTCATGGCATTAATACACAAGATAAATAATAGTGGTCCAGGAATTGAACCTTGTGGCACACCATGTTCTATCTTTTTTGTTTCTGTGACAAATGTTCTCAAGAAACCAAATTGGAGTCATTATAAATAATTTGAGTCATTTTATATCTGTCGGTGAGATCAGATTTCAGCCATGAATTTGCTAGTTCAGTTATTCCATAGCTAAATAGAAGTTGTGATAGGATATCGTGACTTACTATATTGAATGTTTTTGTCAGATCAACATATAGACCAATAGTTCTGTTTTTAGTATCACGGGAATGGACAGTGTGATTTAAAAATGCACGTAGATCATCAGAAGTTGACATATTGATTCTAAAATCATGCTGGGAATTGGTTATCACTCTGTTTTATTCTAAAACATCCAGAATATGCTTATGTATGATTTTTTCAAAAAAAATTTCAAAGTCAGATACCAAGATAATTGGTCATATATAATTTAAATATTTTTTCTCCCCTTCTTTTTACGGGTGATGGGTAGATCTTACTTATTTTAAGTTTCTGAGCAAATATACCCTCTGAAATGGGTAAGTTACACAAGTAAGTCAGTGGAGTAGTTATAGAAGAGATGGATTAATTATTGATCATATCAGGTATGTCATCATTACCAGGGGCCCAAGTCTGTAACTTTGAGAGCCTTGGATGGGATAAAGAGTTCTCTCCCGTAATTATCGCCCACCCCAAGCCTCTAACCGGGTGGAGAATACTCAGCCGCCCGAACCGGATGGAGAAAAGTCGGCGTATGAAAAATTCTGAAGCCAACGCTGATTATGGGCCGAATTTCTATGACCTACTTCTGAGAGCCAATGAAATATCCCGTACATTTTCAGTTCTGCTTTGTTATAAAATAGTTTAGAAGCGAATTTTTGCGATATGGCTATAATTCTGTGACTGAAAAGTCGGCTAGAGTCATTTAAAAAATGGCAATTGTACCCTTGATTTTCCGCTACCATTTAACATGATTTATACACCACCAATCGTGCATATCATTGTACCATCTCGGCAGAAAGACGTATGCTTCACACTGGTTGGTCAAACTTCATTGGAATTACATTTGCTGAAACAGCGATGCATGAACATAATGCTATTGAATAATTGTCTAAAATGTAATACGACTAATGAGCACATTTCTTCAAGAGTTACTCTCATGATAAGTGCATAGTTGAGAAGATTGAACTCAGAGTAATAGCCGTCTGTTGCACGCTTCACAAACATTTATCTGCCTAACCACTCGACAACACACGTCAATTCGGTACTTCCAAACTTGCATCGAACACACTGATAAGACATATTATTGAGCTAACGCGGCAGAGAGAGTTCATCTCACTGGCTGGACAAACTTCATTGGAAGTGCATTTGTTGAAACAGCAATTCTTGGATATAATGCTACTGAATAACTGTCCATGTAATGCAACTAAAGAGCACATTTCTTAAACGCGTTACTTGTATGATAAGTGAATGACTAAGATGATTGAAAACAGAGATATAGCCGTCAGTTGCACAACGTTTCACTAACATTATTCCCCCTAGCCTTGTTAGATTTGCTTTTATTGAAACAGCGTTATATGGAAATAGTTCTATTGAATAATTATCTAAAATGCAATACGATCAATCAGCACCTTGTTTAATGTGTGACTTACATCAAAGGTGGAAGGCTGAGAAGAATGAACACAGGGTGATAGCCTTAAGCTGCACAATATTACGCAGACGTCAATCTGCCCAACCCCATGACAGCACATAAATTTGGCATTTCAATCCACCGATTGCACTCATCAACTTCAGCAATTGCAATCATCTCAGCAGAGTGGAAAAGCATCACGCTCTGGTCTGCATTTATTAGAATAGCATTTGCCGCAACATCGATACATGTATATAATCCTGATAATGATTAACACTCGAATGAAATTAATGAACAAATTTATTAAATGAGGAACTTACATGAAAAATGTACGATTAAGAAGATTGAAGACAATATTAGCCATCAGTTGCACGTTTAACCAGCTTATATCAGCATCACCAATCGACATGCATATCAAATTCACAAGGTGTTTCACAAGTAGCATCGAAAGTTCAAGTAAACGCTCCGATCAAACGTTTATCACCCACCACAATTAGTATGAAATATCCAAAGAAATGGCCGAAAACACGACAATCACCATGATTCAAACGCCTCATTTTATAAAACCTCTTTGTTTGTTCATAAAATATGCCGAGTTTATCAAAGTAGGAAATTCTTAATGTACACGCCTTTGAGTAATTTTTATCGAGAGGAAAATCTGAGGCATTACTTACCTCTCAGCCAAATTGATGATTTTTACGAATGGTACATGTCAAATTTCTGAGCCAGAATCTTAATTAAACGCATACAGATAGAAATAATGAATTCCATACCGAGCTTAGAACCTTTATATGGAAACGAAATACTCGGGAAAAAGAAGATTTCCTCCGTCAAAAATTATCGAAAAGTTCTAAAATTATTTATGATAGCCACTGTTTAGGATATAACTTAAGTAATCTTTTTGATTGTCTGCTGTTTCCCTTTTTGGGTCATTTCAGAGATCTGCGCTACCAATTTTTCATTTTGGAAGTTCAAAATTCAAAATTTGGCCGTTGAGAAATTTACGTAAATGATATTTGAAATATTTAATCCCGGCTTCCCATAAACCGCCAAAATTGGTTGATTGGTTGATGGTGGATTGAATTTCCATTTATTTCCCGATTCTGGATAGACTAACTTCAACGCTTCTGTATGGGAGGATGATCTTATTAATTGGTACAGATCTTCCATAAAATGGTCCGCCCCGACAAAACCAATACCAAAATCAGAGTAAATGGCACGAGAGATTCCCCGCCTCGTGACGAAGCGTTGGAAAGGTGCAATAAATGCAGGGGTGGTTAGCGATGTAACTAATTATAAATGGATTGCCTTGGCCCCAAAACAAATAAATGAACATAAATAGGCTTTTCCAATGGCATAATATCTTCTACTACTTAATTTGTACGCAAATGGCCTTCCATAATCCACACCTGCTCAGGAAAAGGGTCTCTGTGGCACAACTTTTGGAAAAGGCAGATCTGACATGATCGATTGAAACGCCATGCCCCGATAGCGCAAGCATACAACACATTTCAAGGTTTTCGACCAAATGACCGATCTGGTTGATGATATCCAAAACTGTCTGCAAACTAATGCCTTCACAGCACGAGGACCACCATGAAGTGATACCAAGTGATAGTGTCGCACGATCAAACGTGAAAGATGGCTATCCTTGGAGAGCAAAATAGGATATTTAATAGATGAGACAAAAGAAGAAGATGTAAGCCAAACTACCTATCCTAAGTATTCCAGGCGGTTCCAAACAAGGACGAAGTCGTGTCAAACTGAAGGTGCAGCTTACCTTTTTGGATTGATTCCATTAAATTTCGAAAGTGATACTGTTGATCCAATTTTATCAGTTGAATCAAAGTTTGAGACCATTCTGAATAGGAGATAACAAAATCACCAGGGCGTGGGTCTCCTTTGACTGATTCTATGATCCTTAGAACCAATTTAATATAAGACGAGAACCTATTCATCCAAGTAAGAAAATACCTGCGCTTGATAAGACCCACCATAGAATTGATTAGTTACAATTCTGGTAATGAGGATGAATTTAGGTTCCATCCATTTCCACTGGCCACTGATCTTCTGGTAATTGTAGAATGTAGGGCCCTTTCCAAAATAAGGTGGCGTCAGATAATTAACATGGAAAAATACCACGTGAAGCACAATCAGCCGGATTTTGTGTGGAATTTATATAATGCCATATGAAGCACGGAAAATAATCATTGATCTTGGAAGCCCTATTGACCACAAAAATGTTTAACTTACAAGAAGGTGTATTCAGCCAGAGCAATACAATATTAGAATCGGTCCAGGCAAGAATACGAGAATTGTAGATTCTATCCTTTTAGGATGCGATTTAATCATTTTTCGAGTAAAAGGGCTGCTAACAGTTCCAGTTTGATGATAGTAATTGTTTTAATAGTAGCCACTCTCGTAATGCTGCGAAGAAATTGATGTGTCTCTCACCACTAACAGTGAAGACTCGCACATATACTACAGCAGCATAACCATTTCCGGACGCATCGCAAAATCCTATGAGCTGATTCTTCAGCGCAACAAAAATACTGGCTGAAGAAGGGAACAGGGAAAAAGTCGCTGCGGCTGTCGACAAGAAACTAGAAAATTAAGGAGAAAATAGGACAATCGCAGAAATAGTAGAGGACTAACTGGTGAGCAAGAGTGCAGACACGAAGTGACCATGGATAACGACAAAGATTAAGCAACCAATAGAAGAAATATGAAAATACAAGAACCTTAAAAGTGTTGGTGAGGCTACAATAATCTAAAGAACCAAGTCAATCGAGAATCCAAGAAGGCAAGGGAAGATTGGATCGAAAGCTGCTGCAAAGAAATCATCCAAAATATGAAGAGGTTGAACACCGAAACAGTATACAAGCTAGTGAAGAAACACTTCGGAGGGAGGAAAACAAGAAGCAGCAACATCAGGAATGCGAACTGGAATATATTTATAGAGGATGAGGATTAGAAGGAAGAAGTACACCAAAGAACTGTACCAAGGGCCGACGCCGCTGGAAGAAATCCTAAAAAATGACGAGATCGAGGTTCACGAAGAAGACCGGGCCCACATAAACTGAAGAGTAAATTTGAGAGACATCAAGAAAAACAAAGTACCAGGAGCAGACAACTTGAGCGGAGTAATCATCAAGGCACACGGAAATACACCAGTCAACTATTTTTTAAGTAGTCAAGGATAACCTTTACAAAACCATCAAAAAGAGCTTCCAAAGCGGAAGACCTTCAGAGGACTTTCATAGAAGCAAAATAATTTCGATATCGAAGAAGACAGGGATTGAGAAATGTGAGGAGCACCGAACCTTGAGTCTAATGCCACATGCATATAAAATACTCACACGAATAATAAGCCGAAGAGTGGAAAGGAAAATCGAAGGCAACCTCTTGGAAAACCAATTTTGATTTAAGAAAAGTGGAACCAGGGAGGCCATGCTTGAGGTGTCTGCAATTGGATGTACAATTTTAAATAGGGTACTTGCATCATCGACTCAAAATCGTTTTTCTAACTGATTTTCGTCTTCCCCTATCTGTGGGGGCAGACTGAACTACATCTGTGGAGGCATCTTAGACTTTAGGGGCTTAATGTTGACTTCAGGGTCTGGACCGTTGATCAAAATACCTGTGAGAATGACGACACAATGTTACATCAGTCTCTTACTACAAAATATTGAGCGCAACATCAGCAATGTTTTTTCAGAAGGTGAAGAGATTACTATCATACAAGAAAATTCATAAGTCCACAAAATAAGGGTGTGCCGAGAATATTTTGAGGCCCATCCTCATAACTAACAATTGCCGAGACCAGCAAAGCCATTGAATTGAAGACATGTCGCTTGAAACATCAGCCAGTGATGCGCGATTAGTGGAAGGCTCGTTGAGTCTCGGCGATTGCAATATCCCACACCCCGTCAAACATACATATGGGTAGGAGGTCGTCTTCCCTTGTATTTGGCTCTTGTTCGTTTTTCCTTTCATTGCATTCCCTCTCTTGGCCACTCGCTCTTTTATACCATTCAATATTAAGGGTAAGGAAGCACCTCCAAAAGCCGTAAACAAAAACCTTTAAGAGATAGAAAATTAGGGGATAAAGGGTCAGTCATGAGCGAATCACGGTGCACGAATCCGGGAAATAATTTCGGGATGCCCTACCAACTCGAACTTCAACCTTGCGTTGCTGTGACGATCTTCCTCCAGTACGCCGAAGAGGGACACTTGAGGGCCGTAATTCTCGTCTCCGTAGTTACCTCTCGCTTTCTCTTCCACCCTTTCCTTTCCCAGAAGACCCGTGACGTTAAGCCATCCACACCCTTGCACACCTTAATTCGCTCATGAGTAACCCCCTTCCCCCTTATTTTAATCTATGGCCGTAAGAGCTCACTTCTTTATTACCCTTTTATATTGGTTTTTAATCACATTTCCCCTTCTACTTTATTCAATAGTCTCTTCTTTCCCACCGAAGCAATCCTCAAGGCCGCTTCTACTAGTAAGTGTCTGTCTTCCCCTCTGAACGAGAGCACTCGAAGACCGGGCCCAATGGCTCACGCATATTGAGAAGTGTACCCGTTAATTCTCATAGCCACCAGAGATGGTACAGGATAGCCAACTTAATTCGAGCTTCGACAGTCGACCTCAACGAACCGCTGGTGTATTGAGTCGCGATTCTTTATGAGGTAACTGCACATACTCGCCATACATACCCCGTTGCATACGCAGTAGGCACAGTAAAAAAAATGTTCGACTCTTGGTGCCAGGCCCGTAAATCTGACACTACTTCAATGAGAACTTTCATCTGCTGCCCAATCCTTACACGCCTTTCTTGTCTCAGTTACTCTCATGAATTGCTTTTTACCCACACCCCTATTCTCAAGTCTTCTAATAATCCTCATTTTAAAATCTCCTCAACAAATCCATGCATATCTTTCTCAGTACTCTTCTTCCTCTCACAACTTTCATCTCTACTTCCATGTATCAGTTTCATTCTTTGATTCTCATCTCTTACTTTGCCATGGCTAAACTAAAGAAGCTCACCCCTTCCAAAATTTCCATTACTCACGCATCAAACCCACATTCCTTCATCATCCACTCATTTCTATCCTACTGATCACCAGATAAGCAGATGAATTCCAGTGCCATGATGGGAAGTGACAAGGTTTCCTGGGAAGATATCCGTCTGCCAGTGACTCTCACAAGTGAGATTTATGACCTTCACTCGTGAATTGTTACCTGATGCTGCCGGCTCAACCACCAAGAAGCACAGCTGCGATCAAATTGCGTTTCGATAGGGAACGGGAGACTTCGGAGGAGGGGAGGGAATTCATGTTCGATGCTCCATAGTGGTTACTGGAATATGTTTAGGAGGTCGAGCACGCAGTTACACCCGAGGTTGCGCCATCTTCAAAGTGAAATTCATTTTTTACTTTCCGTCTAATTCCGCCTTGAATATTTTTTGGGATGGTTAGGTACACACGTTCGAAATATGAAAACCATACGAGAGGATCTGAAATGGAGTTCTTGAGAGAACTCATTTAATAACTTTTCGAACATTGAAATCGAACTTCTAGAAAGATTGTAATAATCAACTTTAGGTCGCGTATTTACCTCTCAAAATGACCCAGTTTTAAAATTGAGGTTATATCGTTGCTCTACGACGATTAGAAGCAGAGATACAGTAAAAAACACGATTCATGGCACGCATTTTGAAAAAATGTGAAAAATTTAAAATGCGTACGAATGACTCATTTTTGTCAAAGTTGTATTTCGTTTGGGGCCATATGCCACGTATACACCATGTTTGAGGAAATTCGGAGACCCTCAGGAGCCATATTTTGTTGAATTGAAGTGGAATAACCCGTCAGATCTTTTCTCAATGCATGGTTGTCAGAGAACAACAACTTAGCATAGCAGACAAGCGAAGTAAATGAGAAATGATGTCTTATGATGAGAAAGAGTTAGCGTCACAACTATTGCTTGGAACCAAAAGGCATGCATAAAACAATGCATGCATACAACAAAGACATGCATTACCAATAGGAGGAATACTCTGTGCGAGGCGTCAGTATGGCGGCTATACTCCCCTCGGCCTTCTCTTCAGTTGACGGCAATTAAATGGAGATTCGTTTTCTCTGCATAATGGCAAACTCTGTGGTCACAATTTCCAAATGTCACACATCTGGCGACGATGCGCTTCAAATGCCCTCTGCTAATATATGGGAAAGACGACCCCATATTAATGTGAAAACTTGGAGCGCACTTTATGCGGCTGATTTTCTGTCATTATGCATGTCTCCCCCATTTTCTCTAGACTGTTCCATTTCCTTTTAATCACCACTTCTCCCATTCTATGCATTTGAAATTTCTTTCCACCCGAAAGTTCTCTCTCATCACTCCAGAATTCCACTGGACTTCGACAGGCCGCTTCGGGTTAAATAATTCCCGAAATGCATTTTAAGTCCTCTTTCACTGCGGGAGCCATCAGTCGGCCGCTAATGAACTAACGCGTACGCTGCGAACAAGCCAATACGAACGAGCGCTAATGGCAAGCCACGATGCTGCAAGGGCCTTCATTTGGCGAAATGCAGTGTCACATGTGTCGAGGAGGCGTCACGGTGCAGTGCGTGTTGGAGCAGGGGAACCACCAACGCGTTGTTTGCACGGCTCGAAGGGGAGATTCGCCGTCCGACAATGACTTTTAAAAAAATTAATATACGAACTCCGGAGCGACTAGAATCTTACGTTTCATTGTCCCCGCCCCCTTCCCCGTTAACCAGTCGACGAAAGATGACCACCTACGCTTTACCACCTCAAGCGTAATACTCGAATGGTCCCGTTGTCGTGTCCTGAAATATCGTCGGACAAAATTGAAGCGTCGAACGCACGGACCTCGAGTTTGGTTGTGTTTGGGGGAATGTCTCGGCAGAGCGCGAGAATAGCCGAAGTGGATTTAACCCGAGGAAGACTGAAAAACAATTGATGCATTGTGGCCTGACCGGGTCCAATGGACCCAGACATGCATGGATTTTTTGACAAGTTTTGTATTTTTTTGTTCGAAATCATACACCCTGACATATTGTCCGTTATAGTGTTGTTGTTTTTTAACTTTTGTGTCAAAAAATCATATTATTTACCCTACCATTAAAAATCACACCGACTTCTTCATTTTTCTTTCCATATTCATTAACACAATAACATTACCATTACACAATGGATCATTTTACAACAGTAGTAGAAATCTTATAACATTTTAGTACAATAAAATAATGATAATACTCAAGGTTTTTGTAACTCCATTAATGTAAACACATATTGCATACAATTACTGAATGCTCCTGGCACACGTTTCTTTCACATCGAGAACAAATAGCGCGTCTTTCTGTCCTTTTTGTGTGTCCACATGTGACACCTAATATCGTATCTACTGACACGACACTTCTTTTTCTCGAAGTTTTAAATTCCAATTGTAGATTTTTCTCCTGGTGGAACTCAACCCTTTCGGTGCACGTAGACAACTCCTAACCCAAGCAGTTTAGAATTTCAGATCACGCCGTTTCATTAGTTTATTTGCTAGATTTGGATTAGTCACATGATTCCATATGACATAAGCGATCATAGCACTGATATCAATCATGTTATAAAAGAGGGCAAGTGGCCATCATCGCGTCATTCTTTTGCAACTGTAGTTGCGGACCATTTTATCAATGGTGTCTACACCACCCTTTGTGATATTGTGATATAAAATAATTTCTGGGTTTTTGTTTCCAGAGGCGTCGTCAATTTTTGGCTGATTGTGCATAGTGCTGAGTAAAATCACGCTTTTTCCCTTTTTTGGACAATATGAGAGTATCATTGAATCATTTGGAAAAGCGAACAAAGTAGATTTAGGCTCTCTGCCTTTCATAGATGTGAGCTCGGGCGGAATCTCACCTTTATTTTTCCTCACAGTCCCTACAATTGTCAAACCTTTCGCAAGTATTTGACGGCCTAAGGATAAGCTTGTGAAAAAATTATCACGTTATATTTTTGGGTGATTTTTCTAGTCCCTCTATCTTATCAATTACTACTCTTTCCCCTCGATTGACCTCCCAATTTTTATGGGGATCTTTTCCTGTTTAAAATAGCATTTTCCAGGTGTATGGATTTTTACTATCATTTATTGCCCAGATTTTTATTCCATACTTCCCGGGTTTGGAGGGAATGAATTGCCTATATGGAAACGCCCACGAAACGTCAGTAATTTCTCATCAACAGTCATGCAGGATCCTGGTACGAACGCATCTTTTAAATTTTCATTCCAAATATCGAATATCTTTCTGATTGGCTGCAACTTATCGCTACTACTGTTTTTTCGCCTTTCCGTCGCATCGTCAAAGCGAAGAACTCGCAGTATCTTTTTGAATCCATCCCTACTCATAATGCTGTTATGAACACTATTTGGTCATCGAATTCACTCCAAAGCTGAGAAGCATTTTCATTTTTGGATTTGTAAACACCGATCAATATCAGTAATCCAAGAAACTGTTTTAGTTCAGCGTCACCTACATCTTTCCACAGAGCTTTATAAACTACATGACCTTCAATATTTGTCCAATTTCTAACAATATCAAGAATATTTTTACGCAAGAATAGCAAAAGAGCAGAAGACATCGAACCACAAAGATGCAAAACACACGAGCAAAAAGTAACGAGAACGCGTGTTTCTGACAGCACCATCCTAAATGTGACATTGTAAAAGCAAGTAAAAGGTATCATTCTCAACTAGAAACTATATCCATTGAATGATACAAGGTATCGTGTATGAATTTTTTACTAGTCCTAACACATTGTAACACTTAAAAATACATTGTAAATAATGAATAGCTGGTGTTTTGATATATATAGCACCCATTGAATCGGAAGGAGGACGACTGGGTGCAATGGACCCAGTCAGTCCACTGCGTGACTTTTTGCTATAAGAAAAAAATATAAATTCCATGATCGCTATTTCTTGATTTGTTACGGAAGATACCAAAACAGGAAAAGTCGCGGCGTCTCGATCAATGTCATACACTTACGACAGAATTATAAACCATGAAATCTACCAACCGGGTCCATTGGACCCAGTCAGTCGTTCTAGGGTTAAGATGACAACCAGCCGGGCGAGCACTGCTGCAGTGGGGAGAACCATCGGTTTTTACATTAAATGATGCACTTCATTACGAATAAAAGTTAATTAATCCCCATGTCAGAAAGCCTTGGGATGATTTCGATTGGAAGGTTGGAGAGGGTCCCGGAGTGAGACGTCGTCTTCCCGGGAGGACAAATATCTCCGAACCGGGGCCAGACAAGTGCTGGCGTCAACGCTGGGTAATCATTAATGATTGAAAGTTTTGGATCACATGGAGCAACGTCAAGCAGCATGAGTTTTCATCGAGTCATCATGACTCAGCCACGTTGAGACAACCGAGGCACAAGACAGAACCACTCCCCCCCGTGCCAATTCCACTTCCCCTCGGATGCAAAACCAAAACCAGCTAAAACTGCCACTCGATTACGATTTGCATGTACGTGAGCTCGTGAAATCAAATCCCATGATGCAATTGCGTGGAAATAACCGTCCATTTAAAGAGAGAGGGAGAGAGAAGTACAATAA
This sequence comes from Ceriagrion tenellum, assembly GCA_963169105.1. Classification (NCBI taxonomy): domain Eukaryota; kingdom Metazoa; phylum Arthropoda; class Insecta; order Odonata; family Coenagrionidae; genus Ceriagrion; species Ceriagrion tenellum. Next base: position 175,237,822 of record OY720633.1, read on the forward strand.
GTCCTCGCCTTTCACTCAGAGCTGTGCGCCAATGGAAAAACAATCGGCGGCGGACGCCGACTGGAAATAGGGCGACGGCTTTCAGGGCTTCATTATAAACTTAAATGTGGTGAATGTGAAACCTGTTACGTTGGCCAGACTGGACGGTCGTTCAGAGTGAGAGCAGATGAACATGAAAGACATTTACGCAATGGGGACATAAACAGATCCCATTTCGCTAAGCATCTCTGGGAAAATGACCACAAGAGTGACTTTGTCCCGGAGATTCTCCACCTGGAGAGAAAGGGAAGAAGGATGGACTGTTTGGAGGAGCTGGAGATAAGAAGGCGATTAAAGGAAGGATAGAGTGAGGGCAACTAGAGGTCGCGGGGCAATGCCTTTTTCGCCTTTGCTTTGTAAACTTTATACTGAGGAAGTGATCAGACAGGCATGGGAAGAACTACGTCGATGTGGGAATCAATGTAGGAGGGAAGCTATTACAGTTAGTTAAGATCGCGGACGACCAGGCGCTGATTAGTCGATCTTTGAAGAGATTACAAGCTTTCGTAGATACTTAAGAAATTCAGTCAGGAATTTCGGAATGAAGACAAGAAGAAAACAAAAGTAGGTAATGGAATTCTCTTGGACAAAAAAGCGGGACTGGCCATTCAGAATAGAGGGTTTAAACTCGAGTAAGTAGAACATTTTGATCACTTGGGAAGTACGCATGAAGCAAATGGGAATGGTTTCAAAGACATAAGGAGGAGAATAGCGTTAGGTAAGGAGGAGTTTAGTAATTGAAGGGAGCTGATGACGGGGAACTTAGGCAAGGATGCGAAGAGGATGCTGGTGAAGAGCATTATATGGAGCGTAGCGTTGTGTTGAGCAGAAACGTGGACCCTCGGAAAGTAGGACGAGAATAGGCAGCAGGAATTTGAGCTGTGGGTATGGAGGTGAGGTGGACGGAAAGAGAGATAAACGAGGAAGTGCTTGGGATAGCGGGCGAGGTAAGGAAACTTCTTAATGAAATCGGGGATAGACAGTGCAGGTGTCCTGTGGAAGTAATGAGGGGCGATAAGTCGCAGAAGACTTTGATAGATGAAGGGATGTTGGGCAAGGGAGGAAGGGGAAGAAGGAGAATTGGTTTCATGGACGGGAATGTCGTATGCTGATGCGAAAAAGGTAGTATTAGGAGAGAGGAGAGGATATGAAATGATGCCTGAAAAAGCAATAACTGGAAATATACCGGTTACTGCCCTTAGCATGCAAACTCGCGGACTAGCGTGAAAGGCTATCTTGAAGTCTTTAAAGATGGTTCCCGCCCTTAACGCACGGATAACTATCACTATAAAGGGAAGACTATTAATACTGCTGCAGGGATATCAGTGTAACAGTGGTGAGTATTGTTAGACAAACTTATGAAATACAATGATGAGGAGTCAGCAGTAATAAGTGTACTTAAATACAGAAGCCATGCACTGAAGGCAATGTTTCGTAAAGGCCACATGTGACGGCGCCGCTCCGGCATGGGGCACCGGCGCGGCGGCAGGCCACACTTTGTCCATCCGCGGCGTCATCAGAACCGTCGGCGGCGGCGGCGGTGCACAGGCCTACTTTCACTGGAGATGTGCACTGAAGAAGTGGAGCGTAAACCGAAGTGACGGATAATGGAACAAGACAAAAACAACTGCGCTCGATTCAAAGTAACAAGTGTCCAGGTCCAGAAGGAATGCCTGCACACGTGCTCAAGGAGTTAGCGCCACAGATTGCATCATTCTTAGAAATTATATTTAGCAAATCATTATCCGAAGGCAAGGTGCCTCGATACTGGGAAATAGCCGACGTCACTCCGATGTACAAATAAGGAAAAAAAGGAACCCAGGAAATTACCGGCCTATATCGCTAACATCACTTCTATGCAAGATCATAATATTGTCATTAGCAATTATGAGTGATACCTGGATAATCGCAACTTCTTACATAGCAGTCAGCACGGCATCCGCAAGGGCAGGTCCTGCGAAGTACAGCTTGCGTTCTTCCTTCATGAAATCCTAAAATCAGTTGAATCGATTAAGCAAGTCGACGCGATATTCCTTGATTTCAAGAAGACATTCGACAAGGTTCCTCACAAACAACTCATACATAAATTGCAATCATGTGGAGTTAATAGAAAAATAGTGAATTGGACAAGTGACTTTCTCAGTGATCGAAAACAAAAAGTAGTTATTGATGGTTTTAGCTCTGATTTGATCGAAGTCACATCTTGTGTTCCTCAAGGAAGTGTGATCGGCCTTCTTTTATTCATTATTTATATTAATGACCTAAGTTCTAGAGTTAGCAGTAAACTAAGATTATTTGCAGGCGATACAGTTAGTTATCTGTGACCCGGTGTGTCATTGCACTGCATATACCTCATAGTGGTGGGTCGCGGGCAACGGTATGATGGCTCTCAAGGTAGTCCTTGCAGAAGGAATCCTAGCTTGAATAGAATAGTGAAAGCGGGCCTAGGGTATTACTCAAGGTTATTAAAAGTACAGACCTTGGGTATTAATATGCTTTGGATTCTCTTGTGGCATACTGGCTAGTGCGCCGTAATCGTTAGCATGGAAAGCTACACGTGGTGCGGGCACAGCAAAGGCTTGCATACTCTATTACAACTTGCAAACTCTATTACAACTTACTCATAACAGTAACAGAGTAGCCTCGGACGGCCAAAGCCACGATGGGGCGGCGGAAGCTGATTAAGATTGACCCATCAAGATACGGACATAGCAACACCACCTGGACAATATATACTTGGAATTTGAGAGGAGTATATAGAAAGGAGCATGAGTTGTTGAATGAAATGAAAGTGAGACGAATGGATGTTTTGTGTGTATGTGAAACTGAGCGCAAGAGGCGGGATGTTGTTTCTATAGATGGCGGAGGTCTGGCACTGTGTCACGGCAGTCAAGGTTCTTAATGAGAGGGCTAAGTTACTAGTTAATGACTCATTCTTAATGAGAGGGCTAAGTTACTAGTAAGGGAGTACGAGTTAGTATCCCCTAGGTTGCTCTGGGTTCTTATGAAATTAGGTATTAGCAGAGTTGTGATTGTGGCGTGCTATGCACCAGTGGACGGAGATATTGACAGTGTGAAAGATGAGTTTTGGGAAAAACAGAGAGGTTTTGAATGAATGTGACCATGGTGAGAGAATAATTGTACTAGGTGACATGAATGGCTGGGTTGGTGTGAGGCGGGATGCGTTTGAGAGAGTGGTTGAGCCATTTGGTAACCCTCGAGTGAATGATAATGGTGATAATTTGGTAAGTGTGTGCTTGGAAAAAGGATTGCTTGTGTCGAATACATGGTTTAAACATATGAGAATACATATGTATACTTGGCAAAGGGGCGATTGCAAAAGCATGATTGATTTCGTTGTGTATGATGAGAGATTGCGGGAGTTAGTGTGGGCCCCGCGAGTGATGAAGGGTGATGAATGTGGAACGGACCACTATTTGGTACTCTGGAAAGTGAATCTGGGCAGCAAGTGGGTGCCAAGAAAGAATGTTGTGCGTAAGCAACTGAGTGTAATAGTGGAGATGTTGCTAGACAGCGAGGGAAGAATGCAGTATGGTTGCATGCTTGAGGATGCTCTATCCTTGAAGCAGAGAGAATGGAACGAGTAAATAAAAAACGAGAATATGAATGATGCGTGGGAGTGTTTAAAAGGAGTGATTGTAAAATGTGCTGAAAGTGTATGTGGAAAAGGAGTGGTAGGAAGAATGAAAGTTGATGTTTGGTGGAATGAAAAATTGAAAATTGCAGTCAGGGAAAAGAAAGAGGCGTACAAGAATATGATTGCTGCCAAATCTGAGGAAGCACGTACTAAGGCATGAGAGATTTACAGAAAGAAAAAGAATGAATGTAAAATTGTTGTGAAACACAGCAAGGAAAGAATGCATGCAGATGAAGCTAGCAAGATTCAGAGCGATTTTGAAGGCAATTGAAAGCTGTTTTGGAAGTGGGTAAAATGGGATATTTTAAGGAATTATACAATAATGTTGCAGACGCTGAGGATGAGACTTGCGAAGTACGCGAGAATATAATAATCTTCTTCTTCTTTCTCTAGTCCCCTTATGCTGTTAGGCGTCCCTTGGCCACTTTCAAAATTCCACCCTATTCTGAGCGAGTCGCTTCACTTCACTTAAGCTCTTTCCACGCCGGGCTGCCAATCTCTCCACATATTCTTCCCACTCCAGCCTTGGTCGTCCTCTTCCTCGCCTTCCTTCTGCTATTGCCTCCATCACCTCTCTTGGCTTCCTTTCCTCCTCCTTCATCCCAACCACAAGTAACCATACCATCCCAATGTTTTTCTTTCCATCAATTCTGTGATTGTGTCTTGCTGGAATTGGGCTCTTGAGTGTGGTGTTTCTCACTCGATCTCTCCTAGTGCGTCCTGCAGCACGTCTGAGGTATCGCATCTCGCAGCTTTGGAATCTACTCCTGTGTTTATCGAGTAGGGTTAGGCTCTCCGTTCCGTATAGCAAATATCGGCTGAAAAATGGTTTTATACACCCTCATCTTTGTCGTCTCCGATATTTCTCTCTTGCCCACAACTGATCTGCTAATCTGATGGTATACGTGGTTTGCTTTATGGACTCTGTGACTCACTTCAGAGTCTGGTCTTCCGTCACAAGTAATTTGTCCCCAGGTATTCGAACTTGTCAACCTGTTCTAATTCTTGCTCTTCCCATGTTATGTTCAGCCTTTCCTGCACCTCATTTTTTGACACTGCCATGACCTTGCTTTTCCCTACATTTATTCTCATTCCATGGTCTCTAATTACATTAGCCCATTCTTCTACTGCTGCTTGCAGTTCTCTCTCGTTCTTAGCAATCAATACAAAGTCATCTGCATATATTAGTGACTGAAAGTAGACTGGCCTTAACCTATAGTTTCCTACCTTGCACCTTGCTGTTTTTCTTTTGCATTCTTTATGTATCTGGTCCATCAAAATTATGAATAGTAGAGAGTTAAGGCTATCTCCTTGCTTGACACCTTTTCTCATATCAAACTCTGTTGACGTTTTCCCTGCTATTCTTAGTACTCCTTTCAAATTAACGTACATACTTTTAATTTTTTCAGTTAAGTCTACAGATACCCCTATTTTTTGCAGTGCTTCCCATATGCTGCATCTTGGAACAGGGTCAAAAGCTGCCTGTAGATCTAAGAAAGCTAGGCAGACTGATCCATTTCTATTAATATATTTGTCCATGACTTGGCGTACTGTAAAGATGTGATCCTGGGTTTGGCGGCTTTTTCTAAAGGTACATTTTTCTTCTTCTAGTTTTTCCTCAAACTCATTTCTGAGTCTTATTTCAAGGATTCTGGTGTACACCTTCAAAGCAACGGAGGACAAACATATGGGCCTACAATTGTTGCACCGAGTATTACTTCCTTTCTTGTAGATTGGTGCTAAAATATTCAGCTCCCAATCCATGGGGATCTTTTTCACTTTCCAAGCTCTTCTGCATATCTCCCACATCCAGTCAATCACTGCATTTCCTCCAAACTTGATCATTTCAGGTGACAGGCCATCAGCACCTGCAGCTTTACCAAGCTTAATCCTTTTTATTGCATCCTCCACTTTGACACGTGTTATTTCTTCTCCATTCCCTTCTTCTATTTGTGGGTTTGGTTCTGCGACCATTCTTTCTACTTGTCTTGGTGTCCAAAAATCACAGCAAAGTGGTTACGCCATACTCTTAGCACATCTTTTTCCTCAGTCACTAACTTCCCTGTTTCATCTGTTACTTTTCTTACTCACTTTCCAAACTTTCCTTTTTTTACTTCCTTTACTTTCACGGTTAATTACATTGACCTCCTCGATTATAAAAGGCACGGAGAACCTTATAGACAAATAAGCGTCTTAATGGTAAAATATTGAATTGTAGATTGAACGGAAAGGAGGAAGCAGTGCTCACTGCACTGAGAATTTTGCGTGTAATTTTATTTTGAATTATACGTAAAGGTAAAATATTCGAAACATATGTGTCACCCCAACAAGCTATACCATATTGTAATGTTGAGTTGACAAAAGCAAAATAAACAGTTCTCAAAACAGATAGTGGGCAATTAAATCTTAAGATAAGTTTTTCTTAGAACAGGAATTAATTCAGATTTTAGTTTGGAAATATGCGCTTTCCAGTTTCAATTTTTATCTAATATTAGTCCCAAATATTTCATTTGATCAACACATGCAATTTTCATACAATTTTTACAGTTTTTACCAATTAATGATATACAACTTGGACACCTGTAAAAGATATTGATATCTGGAACTGTTACATTTTTTATAGAGAAAATAATGAGTTTCGTTTTAGAACTTAGAGATATATTACTAGCTACAAACCAATATTTAAGTTTATACATGTCACTTTGAATTTTCAGCGTAAGATCTCAGAGATTTGAAGTTGAATATTACAAAGCTGTATCATCAGCGAATGAAGTGATTTCACCATTGAATGAACCAGTACATAAATTGTTAACACAAATTCAAAATAAAGTGGGTCCCAAAACCGAACCCTGAGATACCCTGCAAGTAATGAGATGATGTGATGTGAGAGAAAGTGATGATGGAGAAGGAGATCAGTGACAATGAGGTCATAACGGCTGTAAGAGTATTGAAAAATGGGAAGGCTGCAGGCGTATGTAGATGGGATATCCAGTGAAATGTTGAAGTTTGGGTGTAATTCAGTCATTTGTCGGCTGTATGAACAATATGATTTATGCTTACAGGCTTCCGTCGTTCCAATGGATTTGAAGAATGCAATCATCGTTCCGTTGTACAAAGGGAATGGAGGAAAGATCGAATATAATAACTATCGGCCCATTAGTTTGTTGAGCATTCCGGGAAAAGTGTTCAGCAAAATTTTAATCGAAAGAGTTAGGAATATTGCTACTGACAGAAGATGGGGTGTGCAGTGTGGGTTCATGCCTGGGAGTGGATACAGTGACCAGCTTTTCGCGCTTCAGCAAGTGATAGAAAAATGTATGAGTGTCCGAAAGAAAGTGTATTGTGCGTTTGTTGATTTAGAGAAGGCATATGACAGGGTAAATAGAAAGAAGTTGTGGAAGGTTTATAAGGACTATGGAGTGAATGGGCAGTTATTGAATGTTATGATGGCGATGAATGATAATAGTAAGGCAAGGGTGAGAGTTAATGGATTTCTGAGTAATTGGTTTGAAATAAAACAGGGCGTGAAGCAAGGATGTTTAATGTCGTCATGGCTGTTTAATCTAATTATGGATAAATGTGTTAGAGATGCATGTAATGAAAACGACGGATTTTTCGCCGGAAATGTAAACGTGTGAGTTCTACTATATGCAGACGATGCTGTTCTGATCTCAGACAGTCAACAGGGATTATAGAAGCTCCCAGATTAAGTTTTGTGAATCAACAAAGAGAATGGAATTGAGGGTAAATGCGTGCAAGACTAAAGTAGTAGTTTTTGATAAGGAGAATGAGGAGAATAACTGTATGATGAGAGCGAATGGTGAAGTAATTGAACAAGTGGATGATTTTGTGTACTTATGAAGATATTTGCGAAAGATGGACGGATAGAGGAGGAGATAAAGAGACGTGCGAATGCCGGAAGGAAAGTGGTAAGGAGCATGTGGAGCATATCAAGGAATGAGTGCCTGTCTAAGGAAGCGAAAATAAATAAATAAATTTATTTACAAATAGTTTTTACACGCTGTAAATTCCCTTTGGATGGGTTACAAAAAAATTACAACTAACAAAGGCATATTTTTACTTCTTTTTTTTGTCATTAATCATTCATAAATATAATGATCACAAATGAATTTATATATTTACCTTCCAACAAAAATTACTTTTTTATTTTTTAATATAATAATAATTTAATTCCTTTCCAGGAATTACAGAGTGGTATTACAATAAATAACCCCTTAGGATAATCCTGTGTTGGGGCTACTGACAAATGAACCATGCAAAAAGCGATAGTAACAAACAAAAATGGTTTACAATTTTCGATAAAACGTTTAGCAATACAGTGAAGAAACTAATTCAAAATGGAAAAAAGACTCAGAGATATACAGAATTAAATAGTGGTTACAAAAAAGACATAAATACATGATCGGGTGAACTTACTTTAACAATGGTATTACAACGTCACTTAATTTATTACATTGAATTCGATAAATATTTCATAAAAATTATGAAACAAAACCTCAATGTTTTTAATAAGTAATAACCAAGTTTTTACTTCCTTAAGAAATTTTCCTACGTGTTTTTCTTCCTTAATGTGGTTCGGAAGGACGTTAAATATTTTTCGAGATATATACACAAATTTTATTCGCCGGGAAAGTGTAAAATCATGCATACACAAAACATTTTTGAAACAAAGTCACATTAGGCTTGGGTATAGAAATAGTATTTATTTCTCGCAAACTCAGGACTTGAGTCCTGGGTAACAGATTTGCTTCGTCGCCACTTCTTAGAAATTCTTTAGCACTTAATAAAAATACATATAACTGATAGGCAATATGTTCAGTTCAAAGAAGAGTGGGAATGCATGAGAGAAACGGTTTTTGTGCATTATCGCACGTACTATCCTCTTTTGCAGAAATAGTACGGAGTTTATTGTATTTCTGTAAGCTCCTCCCCAGCAAAATAAGCCATAACTTAATTTTGACTGAACCAGTGCCAAGTAGATAACTTTTAGAAAATTCAATGGACATTTGTTTCGTAAGAAGTATGAATTTGAGATACACTTCCGTAGTGTTTTAGTTAGGCAATTTACATGGTGTTTCCATTTTAATTTATTGTCCAGGATTACCTCCAAATATTTAAATTCAGTCACATTTCCAATCGTGATGCAATTTAAACAGTTTCCTACTGAACAGTCCGGAGAATGATATATTACTTCTCAGTCAATTTTATACCTGTTACATCAATCATACACCATGTATTTTGTCTTGGAACGTAAAGAAAGTTTATCAAAGAGAAACCATTGCCTAAGAACTATTAAATCTTCTTCCATCATTCTTTTAACAATATCCCAGGATGCATTTGTATAGGTTAGTGCAACGTCATCAGCGTAAGCTGTGACATGTCCATTAAAATTATGATTACAAAGATCGTTTATATAAACCAGAAAAAGTATCGGTCCCAGTACTGAGCCTTGTGGAACTCCAGCCTTTATTTCTTTATAATTACTATAACAGTTATTCACTCGAACGCACTGTGAACTCATAGATAGATAGCTATTGAACCACTGAAGGACATTTCCTCTGACTCCGGCTTGATGAAGTTTTTTTAATAAAATGTCGTGGTCAAGGGTGTCGAAAGCCTTATGGATATCGATGAATAAGGTAGCTGTGCGTTTATTATGATTGAGTGCATTATAAACATTTTGCATATGATGCATTTCGGCATCTTCGGATCCCAATTTACTTCGGAAACCAAATTACTTCGGGCTGAAAAAATGTGTTTTATCAAGGAAATTCAATAACCTTTTCTTAATGAGTTTTTCAAAAATTTTTGAGAATGTCAAAAGGAGCGATATCGGTCTCTAATTTTCCAATTTTTTTGGATCATCTTTTTTGAATAGCGGAATGACGACTGCCTTTTTTACAGCCGAAGGAAATTCTCCGGTTGAAATTCTCAGATTGAATACGTATTCCAAGACAGGCGCTATAAATACTATTGTCCTCTTTAAAGTATTGATGCTAATGCCATCGAAGCCTGGTGATTTGTTTGAGGGGAAACTTTTCACCAGTGCAATGATTTCGTTTCAAAATACTGGCTCCAAATACAACGACTGACAAGAATCGATAATGGAGCATGGATTTTTCAAAGGGGAGATTGTAGTTCCATTAATTTTAGATAGAAAAGCTGAGATAAAATATTGATTAAATTCACATGCCAGTATCATAGGATCAGTAATGACCGTGTTCTCCCTGTCGATACATAGATCAGGGGTTTTTGAACTAGTTTGTCCAGTTATTTCTTTAACTAGGTCCCATTGAGCTATAGGATTACCTCGATTATTTTCATGTAAAAATCATTGCAGGTCTTTCGCAGCTTAACCCTTAGATTGTTTCTAAATTTTAAAAATTTCTCCTTCAAGCTCTCGCTTTTGGGAGTACGCCTATACTGTTTTAGGATGTCATTTTTTTATTTTATCTCTTTGAGCAGAGAAGTGGTCATCCAAGGTTTTAATTTTATTGTCGTTTTATCCAGCTTTATTGTTAGTTTTGCCCGGTCAATTACAGATTGCATCAAATCCAACATAATGGAAAAAGCCCTCGTGGCGTTTGGCTCATTAGTTACTGGAGTCCAGTCTATTTTGCCCACTAAATCATGCAACATATCGTAGTTTACATAAATTGTATTTCGCTGTTTTTCACGCTCAACGATAGAGTTAATTTTTATTTCTTTTGAAACGACGAGTGTCATAATTGAATGATCAGTAATTCCCAAGTGTCGGTCGTCTGCCAACATTTCTAGTTTGAATGCATTATAGAACCTTACAAAAATGTGATCAATACAGGTTGAAGGTTTCTGCTAAATCCTGGTAGCCTCATTTACTAGACATGAGAATCCATACGTACACATCAAGTTATTATAGTGATCAGAGTCATTATTTTCAGTCATTAAGTTAATATTTAGGTCACCAACCACAACCATATTTTTTCCTGTTTTGTTCAGAGTGGGTTCCAACTCCTGTAAATAATCAGTTACTGGAATATTTTGATCCCTGTACATACTTAACGGATAAAATTCCACGACGTGAGCATATACTTTAAGATGTACACAGTCTGCTGTATAATATTCGAATGACATTTCTTCACACTGAGTATTATCACTTACATAAAAAATCGCTCTTCCTGTTCCATTTTTTCGTGTACAAAATTGCCCTGTACAAAAGTGTACTTCTCCCCACTTTGCTGTTTGGTAGTGAAACATGGTTATGTCAGGATAGACGTAAGAGTTGACTAAACGCCGTAAGTATGAGTTATCTGAGCAGTGTTTGCGGCAAAAGTAGGATGGATGAGTGGGTAATAAGTGAATGTGGGTTAGATGCTCCAGTAATGGACATATATGAAAGCAGTGTGCTTCGTTGGTCTGGCCATGGTGAGGGAATGGATGAGAGTCGAATAACAAAACAGATATTTGAGAGTAGAATGAATGGTATGAGAGGTAGAGGTCGGCCGAGAAAGTTGTGGTTGAAGGTGGTTGAGGAAATTCTTAGGAGGAGGAATATTAAGAGTATTAAAAACAGGAGGGCGTGTATGAAACAGTGTATGGGGGTGAATGAGGCAAAAGAGGTTTGCAAGGATAGGTCAGAATGGAGGAAATTATTGAAGCAGGGTTAGGTGTACACATATGTATTTATGAGTGAAACTTTGTGACGGTGCCTAACCCGGAAGGGAACGGCGTGATTGGTACGAATGAATGTATGCATACAGTAATCTACCGTGAAATGAGCGAAGACGCGGACTTTGAAGCTCTGTCATAGGACCTTGACAACGTTCATTCGTGGTGCCAGGAGTGGGGGTTAGAATTAAATATCAGCAAATGCACCACAGATCACTTCCTGCAAAAGTCATCACAAAAATACCCTACCGATAGTGTGGGTGGAGATACAGCATAATATCCTAGAATTACCTTAACTTCTGATATATCGTGGGGAGTACACATACAAAACATATGTGGTACAGCATAAAAGAAACTAGGTTTTGTTAAACGCATAATAGGAAGGTCCTCGGATGAAAAAGTCAAAGAGAGATGCTATACTTCGCTCTGGTTAGGACACACCTCAAATACGCCGTGAACGTTTGGGACCATGGTCATTTTTACCAAAAAACTAATAAAATACAAAGAAAAGCAACACACTTCGTTAAAAACTGCTACGAGCGAACGTATAGTGTTTCAAAACTTATAGGGGGATTGAGATAGGAGCCCCTAGAGACTCGGAGGCTACACGCTAGGCTTAGGTTGCTTTAGAAATTCAGAACTGGTGTGTTTCAGAGCGACACAGATAATATTATCATGACGTCTCACTATATTTCTAGGTCTGACAAATGCGATAAAATAAGAGAGATACTCTGCCGAACAGATAGGTACAAAAACTCGTTCTTTCCGCGAACAATAAGCGACCACAATAAAAATTGAGCTCCACTAAATAGGTACACCCCTATAATACATGTCACCATTTCATATCCCAAAAACTCACATCTTTACACGGATGGTGGTCTAACACCCTCTGCCACACGCCCATGCGGCGGCTCGCAGGGTTTTATGTAGATATAGGTGTAGAAGACATTCGAGGCTACTTTTATTCCGTCACTTACCAAAGCAATAAGGAATAAGTTCCTCTTTGCGTTCGTTCGAAAAAAAATGAATGTAAATGGTTGTTAAAGATGGAATAAATAAGTGTCATAATAATATTTTAAAAACGCAAACGTAATTATTTATCATAAAGAAGTGAGTTCTCTTACGGCTTATTTAATATTATAAGGGAAAAACTCCAAAAGCCGTAAACAACAAGACGTTTACTTTTTTTGGAAATTCGCCCTTATTACAAGCATTTTGGTTTTTCTCCATTAGCATCCAACCGGGAAAAATTTCCCGTAGCCCCGTTGACAGGATGGACACTTCATCGAATCAAAAGCGAATCGAATCAGACTTAAGGTGATTCGAGCGAAAAATCATTTTATTTAGAAATCATTTTATTTGGTCTCATTTTAAAGAAAAATATCTCACCTATCCAATGACACAAAAAATTCTACCCCTTACAACATTACTTTCGGAGATATATTCCAAAAAATACCAGCCCTTTTACATGGGAAATGGTACGTGTATGCACTCCAGAGAGGCATTATTTGCAAAATGAGGTATTTCTAACACTTAGATGTCGTAAAAAAAAACTAACAGTGTGTAGTATGTATGTTTTCTCTACTATTTTTGAAATTTGATCATATTGTCACCGCAGTAGGTTCTTGGGTATCACAAAAACCTTCCGTTTTGAAGGAGCTTCAAACGCACCGAGCGAAAAAAAAGAGCCAAGTTAAAGATTTATTTAGATATTTTCATTAAATTACTTACAATTTCTGTCATGTAAAACTATATTATTGCACCATTAATAATGCAATATTGAATTGATGTATCCTACAGCTGGTGAAATTAAAACGCATAATTCGAATATGGTCTCTTTTATGACTAGGGAACTATCTCGCTCGGACTGCCTTAAATCGAAAGGATGTAATTCGAGTGCACAAGAGCAGTGTTTCTCTGACTGAAGCGAATGCGAAGAACCACAGAGAGATGTAGAATGGCCGACAGATACGAAGGATTCCTCGCCTGCTGGCTGCTGTTCGTGCTCTCTTAAAACCCTCCTTCCCATTCCCATTCCCCCCCCTTCCCCCCCCCCCCTTCCCCCCGCCCCCACCTCGGCTCGCTCTTCCGCGTTTCCAGGGGCCTCCTGTTCACGGATTCTACGAGTCACCACACGGGGGGAGACGTGACGAGATCCTCCCCCTCGACTATCTCCATCCCTTCCAACTATCCCTCTCCCGACCGAGTGGAGTGAGGGGGGGGAAGAAGGCTTTTATTGGGACAATAAATAAAACAGACTGCAGTCTTAGTCTTCCCTTTCGTCGCTGCTTTGCTTTTTTGAATTCCTGGGACGTAGCTAAATGGCGTTTCCTTTTATATTGACCCATAAGAGATGGAGAACAATGGGTAAGAGCCCTGGGTGGAATGCATATTTATGGCTTTACGTGAGGGTTTTCCTCAATGTGGAGAGAGGAGGCTTGAACACAGAACGCAGTCGTCGCTTCTCTCCTCTTTTCTTCTTTCTTTCTTTCACATTTTCTTTATTTTTAGTCCTCCCGCGCGCCGCCTCGACGAACGCAACGGAGAGAGGCTCCGCGCTTTTTCCACGATTTGTCTCAAATTTTACGACATATTTGACTGTGGTGCTTTTAAATTGCCCGAACCGGATGCGCGCGCTTAACCCCCTCCCCCCCCCACTCTCCTCGCCTTCATTGGGCCTCTTTCCTAACCCCCTTACCCCCTCCCCCCCCCCTTCTCCGTGTCCCTTGGGCTAATCTCTGGCGGACGGGCCGTCCCGTGCTGCTCTCTTGCGGCTCAATCAGGAATCGTCGCCCACACGAGCGCGCCCCTCGGCTCGGTTCCGTCGCGGCGCCGCCGGCGCCAACTAGCGGGACTCTGCGCCAACTAGCAGGGATCTTCGGCGTCCTATCGCTTGGGAGGCTCTCCCGTCGTCACTCACCCACCCTCTTCCCCTTCCATGTCCGTGCTTGATGGCTTGATCACGAATAGTGTGGCGAATGTTGGTTTAGTGATGATACTACAAAGGCCGAGGAAACGCAGAAAATGAAGGGTAGGGTTCAGCCCAAAAAATACAAAATTACCTCGTCCCCGGACGGGATGATGTCTGCTTTTCGTGTGATGATTTTTACTTCTTAGGTAAAGGCTGAGATTTAATTGTGTTGTCTCAAGGACGTGTATGTACAACCTAGACTCGACGAACTCGTGAGGAGCAGAGTGGAAGGTAATGTCCCGCGAGAAAGGCGGAGGGTTTTACATGTTTCTGGATTAAATTGGATAAGCAACTTCATGAACATTCAAGGAGTAAAGGCAATGCATAGCAAGGTAGAGTGCCATAGAGCTGTCTTGTCGACGAATCCTTGTATTGAAACACTCATGACGAAAGGAGAGGATATCTTCTTGGGAAATAAGGACTGGTTATAGATCTCATGTCTACGAAAAACTTATGATTGCAATTTAAATTACACTACAGTCATGTTCGAACTGGATGCTTCCAATTTTTCCCGCACTAGCACAGAACTCCATGCTTTCTCGAAAACCACATTTAAAAACAAGACGTTTCAAGTTAAATTGTCATTCGCAGAAATTGGAGTTCGCTTGAGGTAAAGGTTTTTTGGCGAAGTGCACGGATGACCATTACACAGGAAAAGCACTGTACTTTCCGCTGATTGGAGGTCGTTCGCCCAAAGTGACATTTTACGGGCAACTCAATAAATTTGGCCTTATCTTGGAGAAAAATATCTCACCCTCCCGCATAGACCAAAATATCATCCACTTGCTGCACAACTTTTCCACAGATTGGACGAGAAATAGAAGGCGTTTCCCATGGGATAGAGTAAGCATATCCAAACCTGAAAGGCATTTTTTAGAATTATATACATACACACATTGGTTTTACTTTTCATTATTTCCATGTATTGCTTTGTATTTTTACGTATTTAATATTACAGTGCTTACTTCATACTTCGTGCAGCCATACTAAAACTAAAAACTAAAATTCGAATACCGTTCTCCATTAAATATGACTC
The DNA here is from genome assembly GCA_963169105.1 of Ceriagrion tenellum. NCBI lineage: Eukaryota > Metazoa > Arthropoda > Insecta > Odonata > Coenagrionidae > Ceriagrion > Ceriagrion tenellum. The sequence goes on from OY720633.1 coordinate 175,253,194, forward strand.
ATGAAAGAAAATATCGCTAAGACTGCCTTGATGTGTTTCATAAGACAGCGAGGACTCTTTGCTTTCTCTCTGTATCTATTCTTGCGGTTGTCACCTCTTTTCGCAAGTTGGTTCTTTTCTTCGCTTTATTTGGTAGCTCAATTTCATGGAATATTCCGGAAAATTCTGGAATAGATTTATCACTAGTTGGAGCATCTTTTGATCATCTTTCCTGGTTGTAATTGATGTCATATGTAAGTTCGTTGCTTCCCATTGTCGACGTGATTGAAGTTTTCAGAGAAAATCGTTCGGAGACCGAATCCAAGGCCGTTTCTGATAAATGCAATAATTTATTTATGCTGAAGAACCTAACCCCAATCGGTCAAACTTTCTCTACAATGTGAGAAGAGATGATTACGTATATAAATCACATGAGCCACGTCTCAGTTCGGTATAGATTAGCTAAATGCTTGAGGGTTTCTCTTGCGTTAACTGTCTAATCTCCATCCGTTCCACTTCCATGCACATGTCCACGGAATTCCCTCAACCTCGAAGATATCCTTTTTCGTTAAATGTCCATAATTGAGCGCATACGAGAAAATTTGCCTCGTCTCCAGAACGCCCTTTAACACAATAGTTGATTCTTAAGGGCGATTGCCCGCAAATTGTAAAGGTTGGAGCAAAAATGCACGGTCGCTCGAGAAAGACTAAAAGACTGGCCATTATGTAGTGATTCAGATAAATACGATAGGTAGGAAAAGTGTTTGTATTATTTCTTGGGCCTTAGAAATGTAACTGAATTGCTTTATTTGGATCTCTTTATTTCACTTTCCTTTCCCAAATGATCGTCAATATTTCTCGGGGCCTCCCGTTGCCAAAATGAGTCATCCCATTTCCTTTTCATTCGCGACACAGACGCCGCGGGAGTTCACGAGGGCACCAGTTTGCCGTCGCCCTTTGCTCTGCGGAAGACAGTGGTCTCTGCTCGTGACGATTGGCAACACGATTGTCCTCCTACGGCCGGTGGTACCATGAGGTCTGTTGACGGTGTCAGTTTCCTCTTGAGAGTCTTAATTACATAATGTTCCTTGGATTCTTACGCGTCACCGCGGCTCCATCCGTGGCTATAACCGTAACCATTCACTTTCGCTTCTGTTCTACTGTACGGTAACCGGCCCAGAACCATTTTAGAAGTGTTTCAGATTGGAAATTAAATGCATTAGTACTGCAGGGAAAGAATTCAACCGCGAATTTTCAAACTCCGATACCTGTGGAACTAAATTCTATGCATCGCAAAAATGACACTCATGAAATCCATATTCGCGAGGTCGTATTGATGTAAATGAAGCGAAGAGAGTTTCTTTCCCCCACCCAGACAAAAGACGTTCCGAAGTCGTAGTTAACTCTTTAGTGATAATGTACAGCTATAGTTAAATGCTGTGAACCCTTTAAAAGTTCTAAAATTGACATTTTAACACTGAATCAGATGCAGCAATCCTTGGACAGGAATTATTTTTGCTAAAAATTGAATCCGTTTAATAATGGCGGCACCTGAACACTCAAATTTGCTCTAAGACTAACTAGCGCACTCAAGATAAAACATAAAAAGCACTTTTCTGTGTCAGAACATACTTCCGTGGAAGTCGATTTCTGAATTCACTTTTTAAAAAGTCACTTCTTGTTCTCTTCAAGGAATCAAACCTCTCAGCCAAATTTAAAAAGGAAACCGTCTGATCTAATTTGTGTAACGGATAGAAAACACAACTTAGTTTGTCAATCTTATTCCACCAGATAGCCAGGTGAGAAGGTCGTTTCTCCAATGGACCCCGAAAGCCTCAAATTCAAATCTCGCCCCTTGCCACCCGTTTGTCCGCCACGACGCTAAATCTTGAACGAGACTATCTTGCAATTCAAACTTCGCAGGAGGCAGCTGATGGCCCAGGGAATGACAGTAGACCTTCGCCTTAGATTGTTTTTATTTCGCTCAAATTTGGACTTCGTAAATGATTTGAGATGTTCCCTCTCCACTAGAACCAACCTTTGAGTTGGTCACAAATGCCCCGTTCATAATCCTTGTGTCTGTTTTTCAGAGGAGACCCGATCCCTACTTGAGTGCCTTGTGGAGGGCTCTTCAAGTACAGTACTCGGTCTGTCGGATGAGATGTTAAACCGTGGTCCCCTTGGCGCCTTTCGTTAAGAGCAGGAACGTGGAACCACTGCAAGTTCAACATAACTTTATTTGATGGCCTTTATACGTTAGATATTCCTTTCAGTACAGCATACTTAATAAGGTCTAACATAAAAATTTATAATAGAACTTCGATCCGAATCTGCAATTTTAATATGCTAATTTTCATGTTCAATTTTTTTTTTCAATCTTCTACATGAATTGCACATGCTTTTGAATGAAAACTAAAATATCATGAAGATTGGTTGGTTAAAGTTGGTCATCAAATCTACGGTAGAGGCCAGGAAAAAGTTGAAGAAATTATACCCAGTACTTAGCAGCAATGTATTAATAGCACCTGTCCATTTAATGATGCCTATATGGGTACTTGCAATTTGCAAGTAGGGGGGGGGGGGAGTGTTAGATGATGATACTCTTTAAATAAGGAAAAAAATGAAAGCTCTCAAGTCTGCGTGCTACATGCAAGCAAAGAAAAGTATAATTCTCGAAAATTAAATACGCGCCTCATGAGGTATGGATACCAGACAGTTCTAGTACAAACTTATATTGTATGTCATTCGGTTATTAACGACTTTTCAAAATACTATAATCAGTACACCGAAACGAACGTGGAACCACTACAAGATTATCATAACCTTATTTGACGGCATATAAGACGTTCTTCTACGTTAGATATTTCATTTCAGTACAGCATACTTAATTAGAGCTCACATGAAGAATTTTACCATATAAGTTCGATCGGAATCGAGATTTTTTATATACTAATTTTCATGTTCAATTTTTGTTCTCTTCCAATCTTCTACATGGACTGCATATTTTTTAATGAAAACGACAATATCATGAAGCTTGGTTGGTGGAAATTGGTCATCAAAGGTACGGTAGAAGACAGGAAAAATTTGAAGAAATTATACTCAGTATTTAGCAGTGTGAAAAATGGCATAGAGAAGAGTAAATTACATGCACTTAGGATACCTAACTCATATATGTAAAGCTATCGATTGCAATATCTCGAAGCCGTATCGACTTTTTTAACTTTTCCGATTTTACCCAAAATCAACACATAAATATAACCCACCCCTGAAACTGGCCCGCCTCGCTGAGTTCCAGACCTCGAATCGACACTCGGCCCGGCGACAATGGAATAAATCCATAGCAACGAAAGTGAAAAAATTTCTAAAATCCCAAATAAAAGTTTAAAAATATCAGTTTTACCGTAGGTGGGAAAGAATCGATTGCAAGAATAAGATTCTTCAAACATTCAGCCTCATATTTGTGAAAGAATCAGTCTTTTAGCTCAATTATTTCATATTTTAATGAACGAAAGAAAAAAGGTCTACAATAAAATTTTTCGTTTTTCTCATATAATCCCATGTAAAGCTATCGATTGAAATAAATCGAAGCCTAATCGACTTTTTTAACTTTTTCGATTTTTTCCCTACTCGATACATTATTCCAACTCAATCCTGAAAATTTCACCCACCTAGGTTGCTTAGAAATACCCTAGAGGTTTTGATATATATACATATATCAAGCCACCACCTCAGTACGCTGTATTTTGCCTCTGATGATGATGTGTATACATTGAAACCGGTCAGTCTTGTTTACTAGTAATAAAACAGTGTGGAATGTTACAAAGTTATTATTATTATTAAAACACGAATCAAAGCCAAAGATACCATATAGGAGAAAGGCGTGTTTAAACTCACGACAATCGTTGGTAACAATTTGCTGATTTTGAGTCAACCAAAACTAGCCACGGATTAAACCTTACGGAGTCATCCGCAAAGCACATTTCTCTCTCGGACTGTTGCGCTTTGCGCACGACAAGCGACTGCTTGTCACATTGTGTCTCCGTCAATAGAGAACATCTGGTCCCGTGAAAGTCACAAAAATCATCCTCAGCGTAGGGGTAGATGATGCCTCGGTAGCTTGACTGGCTAATGCACTCGGCGAAGGTAATCGAGGGATCCGGGTTCGAATCCCGGTCAATGCACCTTCATAAGGCCTATTCAGGCCACAAATTACGTAATGCAAACATTCACGGCGATGGACGAATTATTCACTTTACGCACTTCCTTCACGAAGCGGAGGGAAGTTATGTCACGGTGTAACGACTAATGTCATCGGACTGGCATTAACATTTTCAAGAGACAAATTTTACTATTATTAAGTAATTTGGTGGTCATAAAAGGAATTCAGTTAAAAATGCTCCAGATATTTGCATGCGGAGGACCCTATTCGGACACCGTGATGACGTAAATCTACATGATGATGCCCACTCATAAGGAAGAAGAAATGGAAGAAGCCTACTAGCAATTTGGAAAAACCCATAGAGTAGTGAAGGGGAGTGTAGACAACCTCATCAACCTGCGAGACTGGAACGCAGTGTTAGGATAGGGAAAAGAAGGAAATGGTGTATAATATTTATATGGCGGATATAAACAGTGACCACAGCCTAGTAGCCATGGAGAGCCACCTTTGTTACAAGAAAATGAAAAAGAGAAAACGTAAACCGAGATGGGACACTAAAATATAGGATGAAGAAGAGAAGGGTTCGGCACAGAGGTTGACAATAAACTAGTGAATGAAAGAGAAACGATCACTGAGGAAAACTGGGATGAGATGAAGAGGATAATTGCTGAAGTATCAGAAGTGGACTAACTGGTGAGCAAGAGGGCCGACACGAAGTAGCCATGGATGACGACAAAGATTAGGAAACTAATGGAAGAATGAAGAAAATACAAGGACCCCTAAACTAAGGTGAGGCAGCCCTCTGGAATATGAATAGTAACCATGTCGATTGAGAATGCAAGAAGGCCAGGGAGGATTAGGTCGAAAGCTGCTGCGTGAAAGTCAACGAAAACATGAAGAAGGGGACCACCAACACAGCAATCCCTTCATCACCCAATAATTTCGTGACCCTTATTGCATTTACAAATTCCCAGTCTTCTTCGTGAAGTATGTGACCGAAGTGCACGCATAGGAGTGTCACGTACTTTTGCTGTTTTGGCAATGCGGATTATTTTTCGGGTTAATGTTAATTCTTAGTTATGGGCGATTTATCCACGAGAGCAGCAAGGAGTTGAATGCTAGTCATCTACGACAGAATTTAGAATATCGCGCCTTAGTTTGTGTTTCGCCCGTATTCATCCTGTAATTTCAAATTTATGACTTCCTGGTCATTTGTGACATCAAATCGAAATGACGCCATCTCATTCGGCGTCCATCCCGCGTGTGTAGGCCCACGTGATACCTCGTCCTCGAGGCTGATTGGTTCACGTCGGTCCCTCCAGTTGTAAATGCCCTCGCGTGGAAAACGTCTCTCCAAGTCCAGAAATAATGTCTCTCGTTCGAGTGCCACGTTCGAGGATCTCTCCCTTTAATAAATGCTCCCATCTATTTCTTTGTCTCTCCTCATCGGTATTCCGGGAGATACGAATTAGGTACGTCGCGTCAGCGAGAACACGTGACCAGAATGTCGCCGCTGACATGTTGTGAAAAGACCAATGAAAGCCAATGAATGATCGCAGGTCAGTCACCGAATGAACGTCACAATAAGAAAAAGGACATGCGTCATGTTGCGCTCGAATTCCGATCCATTGGGAGTAATGCTCGAAAGGTGGGAATAATATAACATTTTTTTCAAAAATGAGCATTTCATAATGCTTGACCGACATACCGGAACTTTCAGCTCTGTATCGGTCAAACGCAGGTGAACTAAACACAAGTCCCTTGGTGAAATGAATATCTATGTACGTACAAGTAACACTTTTTCCTCTCTCTCCACGTTTTTATGCCTGTGGGGGCAATTCGAGGTCAACACAAGAGTTGCACCCGTAATCGATCGTGAGAACGATGGAATCGATCTGGTTCAGGGCGTAATAATCGCGAGCATGTGAGACATTCAAGGGAATCCATTTCATCTGATCCACAAAATATAGCACGAGGGTGAACATCCTTTATCATACGCAACTACGACCGTATTTGGATATTTATCAGGGACCTAATTCTGTAACTCGGAGCTCCGGAGGTAGGAGCTTCGGCTCTCTCCCAGATTTGGCACCAACTCGTATTCTCTAACTCGCATGAGGTTACTCGAACCCAGTGTCGGCAGTGGAGCTTACTCTGCTGTGGCGTGATCATGAAAATTATTTTGGACAAAACCTAGTTTTAGTGAGGACATTCTGAGAGCCAATGGCATTGTTCATTACATTGTGAGTGGCGATTTTCCGGCCCATAATTCTCGAAAAGAGCAGACAGCCTTCAGCAAAACTTTAAGTTATTCAAATCAATGTTTTAACAGTTTTAATGGTCGTATGGATTTAACATTTATCCAATGTACCTCTAAGCAATATTCCGACAATTTGACAATGTTCAGAAGTTCAATCACGACTAATCAGGCATACCTTGGCGAGTTTAACGTGTATGTAGCTGGGAAGTTAGGAATACGTCAGCTCAACGCATGCAATTACATGATTTTCCCGGTTCCTTCTCATAGAGATGAATAATGAAGCATTAATTCGTTACCTTGATTACGAATATCATTACCTGCAGAAATTGGATAATTGGTACAGAGGACGAAATATTGAAGTAGGCATGTCAAAATTGTATTCGTCCTAAGCAGCTGAACATGTTACCGTGAGCAACGTATTCAAATTTAGGCATTAAGATGATTTTCTCTTAAATTTTTTCTATATTTTTAAATTATTTATGAATGCCATAGGATCAAAATGCAAACTTTATAACCTGTAGCATTTATTTATGATCAGCAGGTTAGTTCAACTTGTTGGTTACCTGCCTAGGCACGGACGATTGGCAATCGTCCGTGATGTAGGACATAATGCTAGACGCAAGACATAGGTGATAATATATTTGATGTTCTGATATATTTTCTGTGAAAAACAACTTGTCATCCAAATATATTCGCTATGCTTGATAATGAACATTTAATGTGAATTCATGTGTGTTCCACAGACTTGCTCTGTCCTTTGCTCATATCATATGCTCTAAAAAGCATTTACGTTTCATAGCTACTGATTTTTTAACTAAAGGTTGAGTGCTAAATTATGTATCGTACTCTTTGGAATGAACTTGTGGAGAAGTTTTGGCAAGTAATGATAGTACTTCTATCAGCAAGAAGTGTCAGTCAACTACATAGGGAGTTGAAATGGTAGAAACTTGCAGCAGATTTTTTCAGAAATGATGGTGCATCAGAATAACTAGAGGTAGCGTTAAAACTCTTGGGCTGACAAATTGGAGTGAATACGCTGAATCAAAGGTCTAACCACGGGTATGTTAGCGAAGTTAAAGATTGCTTTTCATCGAAGATTATAAACCACATATGTTACATTTTCTATTACGAATCATACTAGCTACTTTATGTAACAATATAAATCAATTCATCTTCTCCTAATCGACGATATTCAAAGTACAGTACACTAGGCATTATAGATGATCCAATTGCACACGGAACCTTAAAAAAAAGACTACTAAATAATTACACTAATAGGTTAATAACATTTTTTATTCAGGTACTTAAAAACTTTGAAAGAGTTTTTCAATGGCGTTGGAAAGCACAGATCTAACGAGACGTTTTTCTATACAATATACAACAGAATTATGAACATACGAAATTCACAAAGACCTTATATGAGTGGTCTGCAATAGGTCCTACACAGTTTATTGCACATTAGACCTAACCATTTTCTTTTGAAAGAGAAATATTTTATTTTAGCTGGTTGAAGACCCACTACCTCAAATTATCATGGCCCACGACACATGCGAGTAGAATGCACCACAGTACAGGGTTTTCTAACATCAACACTAGCAGTATGATTGAGAAAATAAAGAAGATAGAGCACAATTCAATTGCATTCATTTCGATGAGCAATCATGTTGCAAATGGATATAGTCATTTTTATAATTACCTTAAACGTGTCTTCATTAAATATATCTTGTAATTTTCCTTTTTCCAGGTAATAACTGTGAATTTAAAGGGTATTACCTCGAACTGACGTAGATAGAATAGTATATTGTGACAAGTAAGCGAAGTAATCGTACTAGACGACACACTAAGGACTTGCCAAATAATCATCTCAAATGGTTAACAAAAAGGATTTTACAATCAATTACTAGCGAACTAACTACATCCTTACTGCCGATGTAAGCTAAAACATCACAACGTGTATGATGTGACATGGAAAGTGCTTCTGTCTATTTGACCATTTCTTCCGGTTTTATCAATCTAAAAACGATTATCACAAGTCTGTTGGACAGTATAACACATTCGAATAACCTAATGAAAATGTCAAACATGTTGATTTTGATCAGTATATACGATTTTAACTTGGAATGACAAGTATGCCAGCAGGGTTGACAATTAAATTCTGTTTTCTTAATGCGAGCTGCGAAGGGATTTATTGATGAATATATATTTTTAATCAATTCTTTGTGTATTCCGATTCCTCCGCCGCGGTATAAAATGCGATTCTCTCAACAAAAACTCCCATTAATGAGAAAATAATATCAGCTGATTCACAACAACACACACACTTTACGAGAAATCGACAGAACACTAGCAATTTCCACCACTAGCCCCATGGGAGAGCGCTCTAGCGCGGGCATAGAGCTGGATCTTCACGAAGCTCCTGTTGAGGACAGTTGGAGCGCCGGAAGGCGCTTCGTGACGCCCTATTGAGTACGAATTGGAGCTAGAAGAGCTAATTGAACTCCTGGAGCTAGCAACTAGCTTTTTCTCTATGTTACAGAATACGATCGGGAGCTTGGAGCTTATTCAAGCTGTTTTCGCGAGTTAGCTCCGTAGATCCTAGTTACAGAATTAGGCTCCAGGTCACTTAATTATGAGCTCTAAGTGCAATTGAAGGTTGTGCATTGCGAGGAAAGCCAGGAGGACTTAAGGGATGGGAAAATGAGCGGATGCGAAAGTGTAAATGATTTACGCTTAAGATTCTATTTCAGGAAAGTTTGGCATCACCCGAGTGACGCTCAAAAATCTTATCCCTTAAAACAAAATTGTTGTATCACGGAAGAGGCACTCAATTCGTTTGAAAATTATAAGAATGAAAGTCGTATTTGAATTCAATTTACGATGAAGTAATGTACCACTCCATTACCTGGATGCTTACTTCATCACTTTTTCGGACATATTTCACCGGTTTACAAAAAGATGAATCTTGAATAATTCTTTAATTATATATCTTCTGCAAGCGCTTTCTGTTGTATACAAAAATTCGTATCTACTCATGAAATTATGATCGGACAGCTAGTTATCATTTTTATATGAACATTTTATGATGTATTTCATATGTGAAACCTAGGCACATTTTCCGATAAGTTATTTCCTTTAAAGCTCGTCAGTTACTTTTATGAAAAGCCTAATAATGAAGGCAGCGATCATCGCCAGCCTGAAAGGAAATCGTGGGAATTGTACGCCATGAGATAAGTTAACTTAAGGCTGCCAGTTGGCAATTGCGCATTGAACTTTAATACATCGTTGAAAAACTAGCTACTCCTCACTCATTTTTCAATCATAGTATAAAATTTTCCCGAAAGCATGACAGGGATCGAATACAGCACGGAAAATTGGTGGATTTTAAATTCTAGGTTTCTAAATATAATAGTTTACTTATCTGCTTTGGAATTTTTTTCCAGAGACATAATGTTACGAAGTAGCTCTATGCAAACGCTACGTTCTTCCTTTTCAAGGAGTAGATAACCAAGAGATGTTTAAGGCTCTGCAAGGTTCGGACCCGGCACAATTATTTGAAATTAATGACCATCCCGGGCCGGACTGCGACTTCATCTTCATCAATTGTCGTCTGCTTGCGCAGGTGGCGCCGCCACACTTTAATAGTCGGCTCTTCCTCCTCCCTTCACCCTCGCGCTGCCTCTTCCTCTTCCTCTCGTTCATGTGACCCAACATCCCTCCCCTCCGCACTCCCTTCCCGTGGCAAACATTCCCTCCTCTAAACTATTGCTATTAATAATAATACTTGTTTTCCCCCACATAGATTACTGCTGTGTGGTATACGCCGACCTAACAAAAGAACTGAATTTCAAACTTCAGAGGATTCAGAACTCCTGTGCAAGGTATGTCTTTGACATCAAATATTATGAACACGTGACATCATACTTTGAAAAACTCGGATGGATGAAAATACAACACAGGCGCTTGCTTAATGAGGCAACGTTTATATACAAAATAATTAACACAGAACTCCCAACATATTTTTATACAAGAATGTACTATACAATGCTACAACAAATAAACGTCCAACGCGCGCCACATGGAAGAACTGCATGTACCATGGTGTTTGGAGATCTTCACCCCCTGCCACACACCCTCGTGATGGCTCGCAGGGTATTACGTAGATGTAGATGTATGACAACCCTTTGTTCCCGCCCGTGTAAGAACTGATTAATCCAACTAAAAATGTTTTTATCTATTCCAGATGCTTCTAGTTTTGAGAGTAACTTAACGTGAAGTACTTTATCGAAAGCTTTCTTAAAATCGAAGAATATCGCGTCAACTTGAACATTATTTTCACCCGAGAGTAAGATGTCATGAACGAAGAGTTTCGCAAGATCTACCCTTTCGAAATCCGTGTTGGTTATTTATTAATAATTCCTCCCTATCTAAATGACTCATTATGGAGCTTACGATTATGTATTCAAATACCTTACACGAAATGGATGTGAGAGAAATAGGCCTATAGTTACTAGGGTCTTCCCTGTCGCCGCTTTTGAATATGAGTGTGACATTTGCTACTCCCCGGTCCTTAGGCACTATGTGTTCTACTAGTGATTTGGTAAATATTAATTCTAAGTAAGGCGCTATGTCTGATGCCAATGTTTTACATACGCGAGCAGGTATTTGATCTGGACCAGGGGATTTGTTGGGGTTGATATTTTTTAGCTGATGTTCTATGCCGCGACAATTTATAATAATTTCAGGCATAAATGTTTAGGAACAAACTGGCTGCGGATCGAAAATATGCGGTGTGCAAGTAGTGAAAATGCTTTGGAAGAATGAATTTAACAAATTGGCTTTTTGTAGACTGTTGGTTAGCTTTTCCCCTTTGATGCTCTTAAGCGTGTGCACTGTTGATTTATTTCCTTGAGTGTCCCTAGCATACGACCAAAATGCCTTGGGATTATCGTTCAATTGTTCTCCCAGTAATTTACTTTTGAAATCAGCTAACGCCCTACGGCACGCTTTTTTGCTAAGAGTTTAGATATTTTGTAATTTTCGGTGACTGTGTATAGTTCTTCGGAGGATTAGTTTATTTTTGCCCATTTTAACCTAGCATGACATGTACTCTGGTGCTTTACTGTTTTCTAACTTCCGCGTTATACCACCTAGGCTCTGCCTTGGCTCTTTTCCATTTACTGTGTATGTATTTGCTAACTACTGATCGTGTAACGTTGAGGAAAGTATTCCACAAAACCTCAGTATTACTGTTGATACTTATTTTTTGAAAATTAGTAAATGACTTTTGCAACTCTCGTTTCATACCTTCGTAGTCAACCTTATGAAACAAGTAGATTTTTCTTTGTTGATTATGTTTCTTGATCATGCTCACGGAAAAATTAGCCTTAACTATCTTGTGGTCGCTTATTCCCTTATCCGTACCTATGTTTACAACCATGTGTGGAATATTTGTCGATAAAAGATCAAGCGTATTTTTCCCTCTAGTTGGAGCAGTGACTAATTGATGTAGTGAGTGAGATGTGAATGTATACAGGAGTGACTCACAAAGGTCTTTGTCTTTCCCCCACTTATAAAACTGTTAGTGTCCCAGTCTATGGACGGAAGATTGAAATCCCCATCGATTATAATATGACAGTCGTTTTTTTGAGTGGTTAACTTACTGAGTGGACTTTCTAGTCCTAATAATGAGCTTACATGGGTATCTGGTGGTCTGTAATATGCGCACACATAGATTGTTTTTACTTTAGGATTTTGAATGGAGCCCCATACGCTTTCTACCTGGTCGTCGGAAAATGACTCCCTCCTACTAATATAACAATCCTTCACTGCAATAAAAACTCCTCCCCCGGTTCTTTCGACTCTATCTTTTCTATAAACTGGGAAATTTTTCGGGAATACTTCATTATCTGCCATTTCGTTACACAACCAACTTTCCGTCCCTATAATTAAGTCTGCGTCAGTAGTTTCAATTAGATGGTAGAAGTCAGCTACTTTATTTCTTAAACTACGGCAGTTTACTACCACGACAGAAAAGAATTTATCAATGAGCGTACACCGGAAATTGTATTCTCATTATAACTAGCTGTCTTAGGTATATTCCAAATTAAATTACTGGTATTTTTTGAAACTAGCCTCTTACTGTTCTCGTTAGACTTAACACTTTCTTGGATATTTTTTCTATTAAATTTTTTTCGTGATGGTACCCGATTCGACCCACTAGCTGACCTACTCTCTGCCCTACCCTCTATCCTAAAAATATAGTTAGAGTAGTCTGTAGTGTATGATGCATGTAATCACAACCACTAATCTCTTTCTTATTATGTAGATAATAACCATCTTGCTGCATGTGACCCTGTTCTCTAGCATGTCTCCATTACATATCCTAGTTGCATGGCAATAGTGCATATTTGGTGATCTTCACACCCTCGTGGTGGCTCGCAGGGTATTACGTAGATGTAGATGTACCATAATATCGAACATCTGCTTATGCTAATTCTTTCCATGTCACTTCCTGCCATGACATGTGGAATAACTTACCTAAGTATATTAAAAAATGTAAAACCAGTAATAGATTTAAAAATGAGTCATTATTATGAGGTATTACAAAATGTTATTTCGATTGTATTAATGAACGTGTTATTTAACATTTAACATTTACGAAAATTGTATTTGTTGTTTTGAATGATTAACTTCGCATTCCTATGGTAATTATTGTAAAATCATGGGACCAACTATTGTGTTCTCCTCAGTTCCAAGGAATTTGTGCCTTCTTACTAGTTTCAACCCTAAGACCTTCCTTGGAGATGTTCAAATCTTCCTCTTTTCCAACCTTCCCTTCCTTCGTCTTTTTTTTAATAACCCTCGAACCACATGGTGCTGCCATTGACTTTCGAACATTCATCCGCATCTACATCTACGAAGTACCGTGCAAGCCACCACTAGGGTGTGGGGCACGGGGTGATTCCACACCAGGCATGCAGCACTCATTCCAGTTGAAATCAGAACCGCGCACGTTCCTCCGAATGCCAGGCGCAGGCCGAAAGCAGTCAGGGCAACGGTACGCAGTCAGACCACAAACCAGGAGAGTGATGCGTAGAAGAACACTGAGGTCGACTTCTCGCTCTGCGAAAAGATTCATGCGTTCTGCAAATCTTGCACATTGCACTTTCCACCCTCCTAAGTTTACCCCTTGCTGAATTTGCAAGCCTTCCTACACCGTCTCCTGCATGTAAATGTTGAAAAGGGTTGGGGACAGACTACACCCCTGCCGCACTCCTCTGCCGATCTCGAACCACTCCGTCTTGCTTCTCCCCACTTTCATTTAATGCTAATTTAACACCAACGCTTATCGGACTCATGCGTTGCATCTCTTGTCACACATCTGTTTTCCAGGGTGACGATATAATCACTCAGCATGTCCTCCTTCCACATACATATGTCGGGTTAATATCCGCTGCAAATGTCTCGCACAGTTACGGTATTTCTTTTGGTGAGCTTTTTAATGCTTCAGTGTTATTTTCATCGCGGTTTTATCGCCCCTTTGCATGATGCTGCTCAATGCCAAGCATCTGTAACCTGACCGGGACACCGCAAGCACTTTATAGTTCTTACTCCATCAAAACAGTTAAATTGTTGTTTTTCAGCATGACTCTAGGAAGCTACTTTCAGTTGGTGAGTAACTCATTATTCCAGAATTAAATGAAGTCCGTTGAACTGTTCTCCGTTAGTAACCACATGTGATAATGAAGAGAATTCTTCTCAACAGAATCTCTGTACAAAGGCTCATAAATGTAATGGCTTAACATGGGAAATATATGTGATGGCCTGTATTAAGAACAGCAATATTTGCATTACTGCTCGACAAGTCAACTTTTGAGTCTACGAGATGAGGTGGTTTGCTTGTGGCATTGACGCTTTGCTGCGATACAAGGAGTCTTCTCTCTTCGTTACAGCATTGCTACCTTCCCCGAAAGAGCACCCTTCGCATTTGCATTATTATTCTCCGTTGTGCTCTCCTCGTTGATTTTATTTCCGTCCGCGCCATGGACTCACTATCGAATTGTAAATACATAGGTACATGTAATATTGTGGCGAAAAATTCCTTTTAAAGTATTAATTCATATTATCATTTTGTGGAGATAACAATGTATAAATGCCTATGCGTCCAGAAGAATGCTATATTATTAATTAATAAGATGTCGTGAGAAGGGATCACCTGAAGTCTCTCTATTCCAATATGAGCCTGCTTCTTCGATGCAATTTCACATTTCTCCTTTAACCTTTCAGGTGTTTTCGGCACTCTAAGGATCGTGGTGCACATGTTTAAGATTGACTTGTCGTTTTTGTAGAAAGTTGCAAGGTCAATTTTCGACTCACGTTTTTGTGTCATTCACAGGCAAAGGCTTTTTCTAACCGTTTAATGAAAGGCTAAAACCCGAATAAAATCAATCAAGAGGTCAATGCGGATAAAAGGGTTCAAAGTTTCAAACTCACGGCCCAGCTCGGTCTTTCCAGCTCGAACTGTTTCCTCCACTGCTACCGTGCATCCTTTCATGTACCATGATATGCCTTCACATTGCTTGATGAGCATCAAAATCCTTGCTTTTTCTGTCTTCCGATGGCGACGGTGGACTTCCTGGCTCTAATTCAGAGGGGTTCTCCAGGGAGGCGTGATGTCTTGTCAAACTCAGGAATGAGAAATGACGCAGACGGGATAAAGCCTCGGCGGTCGACGCTTCGCTCATTTCCGCACCGCATCGGATGACTGACGTCCCTCACGGCCGAAACAAGAGATGAACAAGCTACGAGGCTGGACCGGCGAATGAGAGGCGGAGACGGTTTACATCGCGATATTATCCGCCCGGAGCAACAAACGATAGCCGCGAGGGTCCAATTGCACGGGCGAGGTGCGGCCTTTCTAGCTCGCCTCCGCCCGCCCCAAGCTCTCCCATAGGGCGTCGCCCCTTCCCGTCGCTCCAATTTCCGGTGATTGCAGCTCCGGGAATCCCCGGACGAGAGACGACCGGAAACTTCCGTACGCACGCGGTCGGATCCGTCACAGCCTGGGACCGCGATTTTTTATACACTAGTTATGAATTCCTCCCTGCTGCCCTTCACCTCGCCCTGGCGAAGGTGCGGGGAGTTCGGCCACCCCCGTCCCGGCGCCCCACACGTGCACCCAGCGAGCGGCGTGCCGAGGGAGCGGTAAGGTAATCTGTTGACGGTCCCCCGGAGAGGGTGTTGGCGGCGGGTGCGGGATTCGTTCCCCCCCCCCCTCCCCCACTCCACCTCCTCCGACTCCCCTCCTATCCTCTCGCGTGCCATAATGCGTCGCGTGTTCATTTTCCCATCGGACACCGCGTCACTCAATGTCCACTTCATCCTCTCCGCAATTGCATTCGTCCTTCGTTATTCATTTTCTAGTTTTTGCTGAACCTATAGCAGCGCCTTTTAACCTGGAAAAATAAAACCTCCACGAGTGGCTTGGAGGAAGCAGCTGCGGGAATGGGAGCTGTTTGAAAGCACCGTGGGCCGAGAGCGGCTCTGTTTGAGGGCAAGGAGGCATTTGGGGCCCTCAACAATGGATGCGATGCGACCTTTTTTCGTGTCATTTTGACCAAAAAATGTTCTTGTCGAGGTTGGCTACGATCCACGAAAGTTATAATGAACCACACGCGGAGAGTTAGGGTTCAGCGGACACTTTATCAGGGTTTATTCATAATTTCCAAGAAGAATTTCAGTAAACATTTTAGCTTTCAGTTTCAGGGCTCCAGAAGATATATGCTGCAATGTGTCCGAAATATTGTGAAGCACCACTCGAGACGAATGAAACACACGTGAGCAAATGCTTGCTTCGTGAAATGGGTCCATAGCAGAATTTTTATGGACTCTAATGGTGTGTATATACTTATTGCTGGTTGGCAAGTAACTGCAGCCCACTCATTGGACGCTGACCTGTATTTAACGAATAACGAATGAACATATTTTGTTCGAATTGCGTTTTGATTTAGATCCTCAAGCAGAGCCCTTAGGATGTCCTCGCTATGTACTATAATTACATTTAAAAATATGTAAGCACCCGACAGCTCCATTTGTCCAGCTAGATTAAATACGAATAGGAATGAACTAGTGTGGTTGGCATACATGGCTGGCGGCGACTTTGGCTAGAATAGTTTTACGTCGTGGAGAGACGACGAAGAAGAGTGAGGAACAACAGGGCCGGCGAAAATGGAGTGAAATATGCTGCGGAGTAAATGCCTCAGCGGACCGAATGCCCCGAAAACAAACTCATGTCTCCACGCATCGGAGTATTTTCCATCGGGACCCGCCGTGACTTTTACGGCTCGCTGAATTTTCAAATTAGGAACTGTGAAATTAGACTTTAGGAATTAGACTACGTGCGCAGTAGCTCCTGTGGCTAAGTCCAGAATCCCTTTCGCCTTTCGGTCGCGTTTCGCCAGGTTAGAAAACAGGAGGAAAACTGAAACTGTCCAATTATCCGACCAAGAGGAGAAAGCCTCAACCTACGCCACTATCCCCTACATGGCAGGGACATCGGGGACGATTGGCAGAATTTTGAAAAAAAGACACAACATAGTAACCAGGTACTCCACCACTAAGAACATCGGTGACATTATGCCCAAACCAAAACAGTGGATTCCCAGGACCACGAAGGAGGGAGTTGACAAGTTAATCTGTACTCGTGGGAATTCTTACGTGGGTCAGCCTGGGAGGGCGATCGCATGCTGAGTGAAATAATTACCAAAGGGCGACAGAATAGAAGCAGTTCCACTTCTCAGCAGTCGTCGAGCATGCTTTGATCTGGATCTGGCCAGTCAATTTGCTTCGAAGAAACCGAAGGATATGCGCGGTACTGCTGCTGCCTGGGAAATCCGGCCCCTCAGATGCTTGGTGTCGAGGATAATTCCTCTTTGAAAACTTCTTAATGCTCCACAAAAATCTTCAATCAATTTTAAAATACAATGACTGAGATTATGGTCGTAACAATTTAGTTAGTCGTGTATTCGGTCAGAGGAAAATTCGGGAAAAAAACACCCAGAAAAGAGTACACTGAAATTGTAATGAACCTGCTCCACAAAATTCTGCACAGTAAAATATGTAACTCGTCAGATACCGCCATCTATATCGTCAATTTATTCCAAACATCGACATGAATGAGTCAATTGTTGGTTGACGTTTCTCGTTGTCAGAGTCTGCCTAGTCAAAATTATCAAGACGGTAAGTCATCTTGAACAGTCTCTTTCCACGTCCAGCTGGCGAATGGATCGGTTGCTGTGAACATGAAGCAATATTGTCTCAATTGCCGTTTGACTAGAGAGATAATAATGTGAGGTACCTTGACCATTTGATGCCAAAAATGCAGATCTCTAGGAGTCGTCGAGAGAGCTTGCCCTCTTCCTTCCCCTTTGTAATTTTTCCCATGACCGAATTTCGTGACACGACTGATTTTTTCGCGATGCATGGGACTCAAATGGCTTGTCGCATCGAATTTCTTAACGCGTTTTTTCGTATATTTCTTGTATTTTTCGCGTCAAATACTGATATGGTGTGTCACGACAAAATATCTTCACATATTGTTAGAGTTCCGCATTTTACATTTCATGAAGCAAGTAGAACCTCTTTGCCTCAAAAATGAATTTCCAACGTCATTGTCCACATGCGTGAAATGCCTCTTATGACTCTTATGACTGAGAGAGATTGCTTGAGTCAACGGTAGGGATGGCCGATTATGGGGGAAAAACCGGTGTTAGGTTAACCGGTTATTTTCAGTGAGTAAAGTTCTCGAGTATTATAACCTGAACAAAAAAACGGTTATGTTCAGGTTTTGTAACCGAATGGTTCAATAGCGTGGAAGGGCGGTTATGGGTAGAAATCGGTGTTAGGTTAACCGGTTATTTTCGTTAGTTGAGTACTCTAGTATTATAACCTGGAGGATATGGTGTTTTTTATTTTCAGGTTTTATAATCGAGTGGTTTAACAGAATTTTTGAAGACATTAATTGATGTGATATAGTAATGTACGGTATATATTCGTAAAACTGTCTCCAATTCTGATAAAAGTGTGTTTACTCTCTATGGACGACTACTGTTTCAATACAAATATTTATCAAGGAGGTTTAAAAAGTTAAGTAGGTGAAATACGTTTACTTTTTTCATAATAATTCTGTGTTGTATTTTTTTTTAGTTTTAATGTTTTCGGCTATACATTAATGCACGTAGTCAAACATTAATTTGCGTCTGGAATGAGAAGAATTCGCTGGAACGAGTCCTTTTCTAAGCGGTCTATCTTGTAATTCATATTATTTGCAACTCTTTTATTTGTAAGAAACCAATATTTTCTGGAGGCATACGTTACTGTACGGGTGATGAATAAACTATAAAGTCGCGGTTTTATGACAGCATCTTCTTTTCTACTATGACTCAATCGGGTTGTTATATTTGCTGTTAATTCCATTGATGTGTCTATAACTATATTATCTATATGTTCGAAGGCCCTAATAAATGCCAGGACATTTTCATGTTTTCCTGGACAAATAGTTAATAATCTGCAGTATTGCATAAGGGCTTGAATAAATACATGCAATATTCATAAAGGACGTTCATGTAGATCACTCCTTTGCGCACGAGGGATGTCTGCCATTTGCAAATTTGTATTCTCCGATTTATTCCGATCGCCAAAACCTGTCCATTTGGCCAAAAATTATTTGAAATACCCTCGTGGTACGTCGATTCCGTCAGAAACTTTCATAGTAATGATAAATTTAGCGCCCTACACTGTGCATGGGTCCTTGGGTAGTTAGAACGCTCACTCAAAGTTTTCAATTAAAATCGAGTTACCGTTCTTCAAACTCTCTTTGCTAATTGATAATTAATTTTTGAACCTCATACTAATCGCGCATTCTTTCATCCGAGCAACTGCTTTAAGTAGGAACAAATAGCACCAATTTTCTCCGACAGATCGCACGCTTCCGGTTATTATGCTTTGAGTATTTCTTACAATAGCCGAAAAATAACAGAGTACTCAGACCACTCAGGTTAACCTGCGCAGAAAAACCTGAGCATAACATGAATAACTGCCCTCAGTGGCCAGGAGCAGCACGTAGTTCGACCTTTGTCCGAGAGAGTGCAGGCGTCCGGTTATTTCTCTCAGGTTATTTTTCGGTTATGCCAAAAGATAACCGAGTACTCAGGTTAACTTGGGCTAAAAACAGCCGGTTTTAACCGGTTAACCTAAGACAAAAAACCGTTTATGAATAAAACCGGCTATTTTTGCCCATCCCTAGTCAACGGAGGAGTGTAAGTAAATATATACAATTAAACGGATCATAGCAAGGC
The DNA here is from genome assembly GCA_963169105.1 of Ceriagrion tenellum. NCBI lineage: Eukaryota > Metazoa > Arthropoda > Insecta > Odonata > Coenagrionidae > Ceriagrion > Ceriagrion tenellum. Next base: position 175,272,947 of record OY720633.1, read on the forward strand.
TCTTTTAAACCAGAATATTCTGAGGGAATTGTAAACTTTTTTTCGTTAAGATTCACGACTCAGAAACTATTTGAGCTGTTTTTTTATGGTTGATGAAATGGTATCAATAAATGTAACTACGTGGTGAATCATTATTAGAATTAATGAAAAAAATGTATGCTTTGTGGAAGAGGTCAATTATTATGGATCTGATGTGTTAATGTAGATGATTTATGACAAGAAAACGGGGATCCTACAATATGCAAGGCAAGAAACGCTGAATTTAGGATGAAAATAAATCCCGTTTATAACAAAATAAAAGGCAGGTCACCTAAAATTTTCACTGCAAATGTCAAAAGTCCCATTAGGCCACAGTCCAGTTATAATAGCACTGAATTTCCAAAAACCGATTCTGTCGGGTGCAATTGTTTTCAAATTTAGCAATAGATATCGCTAATGAGATCACGCACGCAAATTTTTCCCACGAATCTGTTTTAAAAAATCGGCGCGACCTCGTTTAAAAGGCCAGCGGGTCTTCTGAAAGGAAGATCCGCAATCATTTTGTTGCAGTGGTCTACCCTGTCAACATCTGCCACAATCCAGACCCGAGTGGTCCAACTGGCTGGCTCTTCAATTTTAGAAAAAAGTTACATTTTCAGAGTCAGTAGCCTTAGTATTTGCGACAGTTCAAAACAAATTTAATCCTGTTTTTAATAATTTTCTGCTTACAATAAAGTTGTTTTGAACTGTCGAAACTTGAGGCTATTGGCTATTGACTCTGAAAAATATTTTTTTTTCTAAAATAGTTGAGCTGCCAATTTGGTCGACTTGGTATTGGTTGGCCTGTCTAGCAATCGAAAAGTTCCACCTGCCAAAACGTTCAATTTTATTGAGAATAAATTAATATGGAATGCTGTTGGCAGTGCATTGTCGTAAACCTGTGCCACATGGGGCTTAAATTACCTCATCCAAGAAATTGACTTCTCGCGCCAAGAAAGCTTTCTTAGTGGTAAAAATGACATTAAAATTAATTAATATTTAACTTTACTCCAGTCTTTGAAGAGCCTCCATTCATCCTTCCTGGTGGCAGTGATTGTTGGCTCCCCAGGGACACACCATTCGAAGACATCACTTTTACCGAGGAGTCGATGCTCGAGAGAGAACGTAAGCTCTCGAGTACCAACTCCTCGTAATGGTGAAGAATATCATGATCTAGAATAAAATTTGCGGATTCGGGCGATATTGTGTGAAAAATTTCCATGAGAAACAAGTTGGATACGTGAAATTTTCCACTAACAGATAAACTTTTAATGCGCGACTCGCGTTTCGTTTCTTTACGTCTATCTTCGAAATTATCGGAGTTCCCAAGTCAGGGCTGAATATGACGTTTAGCAGCGAAAATCGGGAGTGCGTTTAGGTAAATCTGTCCGCAGAAAATTGCATACATCCAATTTATTCGTCATGATTCATTTATTTACTACGCTTAGTCTGACATGCTCATTAATATTTGCAATACTAATTTTTATTTCAATGGAGCAACAACGTAATTTCACTGCGAGAGCAATATATCTAACTAGCGAAGTAGAATAGACGATTATAATCTCAGAAGGTAGATAACTGGTCTGATTTAGGTTGGTAAGATTAGTCCGACTGAATAAATTAGTCCAAATTTCCACAGAGGAAAAAAATGTCATTCGCCTCGATCGGGATTCGAACCCGGTTACCGCAATATATCGCGCCGAGTGCTTAGGTGTTATACCTGAGGCGTCCTTTTCCCTTGCAGGTATTTGACGTCATCGAAGAATAATTACAGAATAATTAGTATACATATCTTAGGAAGTTGACATAATTATAGCTGCTTATATGCTCTTCAGTATTTATCCTTACTTCTGTTTTTACTAAGCTCAAACACTTCTTGGAAGTTCTTTTCTTTCCGAGTAATATTTGCTGATCGACAGCTCTTGTAACTCATGGTATGTTGAAGAAAATTGTGTTCCGAGGTGTGCCTCCCTTGGCTGATTCGGAGGCTGACGCGGTGATCATAAGATGGCTGGAGGGTTATCGGGTGCCTCGCTCGTTCATTCATTCCGTTGGGCGACTGGGCGAGGCCTACCGAGGAGGTTGATCCTATATTTGACCGAGAATTGGTCCGCGGACACCACTCCGATGACGTACGCCGACTGACCGCGCTGCGCCCACCGTTAAAGGGAGCCGGGTGATACCTAATCCCAATTATTTGGGTGGCGGGCTCCTCCGGTTCTCAAGAGACGTGCGGTAAGTTTTCGCGTGAGCGAAGACTGATGGCGACTCGTGCTACGCTGTTGGGGGAACCTAACAACTACGAGGACTGGGGGCAGGCGGAGGCCCATTGTCGTCCTTTCGACGTCAATCCGCCTCATTGATGTTGGACTCCAAGGGGTTGTGTGTTTCGTGTGGCGAACCCGGCGGCTGTAATCGCAGTCGGGTGCCGGCGGTTCGTACTGCGGCCTATTCCCTTCTCCTTTTACCTCCCCCCCCAGTAAGACCAATGGGATTAAGTTTAATTACAGGTGCCGACTTACTGGCCTCTCGCGCAAGTAGACGCTTGGTACTGTCTCTTCGGCGTTCCGGTTGGGATCATCAGCTCCGAAGTTATTCCGTAGAGTCGAGCGGTTTGAGGGCCGCGCTGAAGGCAAAGAGGACTAGAGCGTTCCGGTGAGCGGAGGTCACCACGATCGGTCAATTCACACTATTATAGCGCATCATGGAGGAATTTGATTTGGCGTTTCGAGCGTTGTTTGGCGAGAAATTGAGAATATCACGAACAAGTCGGAAAAGATAAGCTAAGGCGTGTGGTATATGATAGGGTTTGGAAGGGTTTGGGTAAGGTAAGGGACAACGTTGAGACTTTAATAGTAGATAGAAGGATAATATAAATCTTTTCTTTAGGATTCGGCCCTTAGAATTAATTATAATTTTTTTTCATTCAACTTTTCACTGACACAAAATCTATATTGCCTCTTTCCATCATCCATATTTTACTCCATTCACTTGCGATTTTTCATTTTTTATACTCATTTATTGAATAGTTATAATTTTTTTCTTTTGTTTGAGAGTGAGATTTCAGGCGTCCCTTTTATTCATGCATTAAGCTGGTTAGAGGTACATCAATAAATGACGTAGAGGAGAGGTCTAATGAATGACGCTGCGCATGAGTTTGCAGTGAAGCTGTCCTCCGCAAATGCGGATTTCCACTCTGCAGAGAATGTTCCGGACTGACGAACAGTCCACTTTGAGGGAGCTCTCATATCTGTGCCCGCCTCATTCTAATTTACAGAGGTTGCTTCTGAAGAGTCGATCTTCAATAAATGAACGGGTTTAAATGTCTCTTGCCGATATTTTGCAAATATATTCTTGTACATTCAGGGCTTGAGGCGACAAAACTAATCTGAGAATACAAATTTTCTGAGGACAAAACCAAATGTCTGCAAAATCAACGTATTTCGTTTAATGTTTTCACCTCGAGCCCTGGATATTCAAAAGCATATTTGCAAGACGTTGCTGAGAGATATTTGCTATTCTTTAATTCGTTTCCTAATTATTTGATTACATAGTTGGTTTGACGAGTGGCTGGGAAAACTCACTATCCGAGGTTCGCAAGCATTACTATTAATGCCGACACAGAAGCGGAGTTCGCCTGGTACGCGAGGTTTTGGCCATTGAAGGCGCCCCAAAGAGGGCTGATGTCGAAAGAAATTTTGAAAAAGCCTTTAAGTGGTGCTTTTCGAATCGTTGATGGATAGGTATGTAAGATCTATAAGAAGGACACGGAGAAAATGGAATAGTTCTGGAAAATACAAGATATAAATTGTGTGCAATCCTTCGACTAATAAATTGATAAATATATCAGTTTTGTATGATTAGCCTTGAGAATGGGTGACGAGTCGGAACCCGAAACGTCGGCTGTCTATAAAAATCTTACCCGGTGGCGAGCCCGAGAAATTTACACTATATCAGTTTTACTCAATTTTTTTTTCTTTTCTAATGGAATGTTTTTGATTGAATTGCTTCTCCAAAATAAGTCTGCTCGGTGCTTTTAAGAGTTCCTCTACCTCGTGTGAGTAAAGTAGACGTTGATTCCCGAGTAATCCGTTGATTGCAGGGTATAAATGGATCGGATGAGATCTGTATAAATTGTCCATCGCATAATTCTTGGGAAACAGTCGTAAAATTTAACGTATTGTCAACTACCGGGAGGCAATCATTAAAGATGTCTGTCACAATCTTAAGTAAACGGTGAGCAACAATTTATCTTGCACATTTCCTGATATCATTATTCATTACATTACGATATCTTACGTTTTTATTTCGCGCCTTCTGCGGTCCTCGGAAAGTTCTCCGATAGGTAACATTGCAAATGACGTTATTCTACTGCCGTATAGCAACACTCTATGGAATGAACTAGGGACTTTGTACTACCCGGAAAAAAATACAAAAAGATATGCTTTACTATCACTAACCTCTACAATTTTGCATGGGTGTTGCGGATAATCGCGCAACTAAGTGGTGAATATTTCTGTAAAACGGGATGCCTGTGATGGCAGCGCTTGGTAGAAGACTGGGTAAATTCTTGAAGCGTCGAGTATAACAAAGATAGAACAGAGCCATTTGAGGAACACGTGTAATGCACAATAATATAAAAATATGTCACAGTCGTGACTATCAGACACACAGTGAACACAAAAAAGGAAACTCACGAGATTTTGTTATATATTTCGGCGGACACAACCGCCTTCTACAGAATATTAGGTGATAATTATCCCCTTATGTGCTCACTTAATCAGATTTCAATATTTCAGATACAATCCAGAACTTTTGAGATAGCAAATTCAAAAGAGTGGCGGAATTTGAATAGTTATACTTAAGTCCTATGATAATAGTCTATGATCAGAGTAGTTTAAGTTGAGGTTTTAGGAAGCAGTAATGGATGTTTTTTGTTCATAATCCAAACAGGAACGATTTAATCTACCGCCCACCCTGATACAACCGCAGGGGTCAAGAAATGGAACTAGTCTCTGGATGGCGGTAGAGCAAGGTAAACCCAGTTTAAGTTGCTTTATCTCTCGTTCATAAAAGAACATTTGAGTTGCACGAACGCAAACAATTAATGCTTCAGAAAGTTCAGTTAAGTTTAACATACCTCTAGGAGTCTGTTTACACTTTGGATTAATATAAGCAAGATATCGTAAACAATACACAATTACTCTCTGAAGCAGTGATAAAGAAGAAAATCTATCAATGAAAGATAGATCCATATGCGTCGTGGTAAGGATCGTGAAAATGGTCCATGGGATATTGACTCGGGCAGTTTGTCGAGATCGATATTTTTCGGAGTACTGATTTCCCAGTGATCACGAGGAAAAGATAACCATGAGGGACCGTTCCACCACAAAACTTGACTTATTAGCTGTGAGGGCAACCAACTACGACTCGCACAATCCGCGGGGTTTCATTTTGTAGATATATGATTCCAAGTTATTTTTGCTGGAGAATCAATAATACGCTATACCCTACGAAACACAAATGTTTTCAGGAGATGCTGAGGTGTTTTAAGCCAAGATAATACTATGCTATAATCACTCCATGCGTAGACAGAGGATGTAGTGATACATGTTGATAAAGATTCAAAAACAATCTCAATCAATCCCGATAACAACACAGCACCAAGAAGCTCCAATCGTGGAATTGAGACGGTTTCAATTGGTGCTCCTCTCGTTTTGGCCATGAGGAAGGACACTTGGCCTTGCTTGTCGAGGTCCCCTTTACGTAAGTAAACGACTGCTGCATATTCTTTCTCCGAGGCATCACAGAATCCCAACAGATTATATTCTTCATTCATGTCCCCTGATAAATTTTCAGCTACAAATCGTTTTAGTTTAATATTTGACGAAGCTGGAAGCTGATTGACAAAATTGCCCCTACATAGAGCGGATGACAGCAGTTGTACAGGATAATCCCAACTTAGGTCAAGCTTCCATAAATCCTGCATCAAACACTTAGCCCAGAAAACTGCAGAAGATATCCATCCAAGAGGATCAAACAACTTCGTGATAGTAGAAAGGATACCTCTCTTGGTCAAAGAGGTCTCAGAGATATTGATATGACACGAGAAAGTGTCTGAATTAGGTTCCCAATGAACTCCTAATACTCCTAATCAGTTGGTCACCCTCTTGCCTGAAATATATATATGAGTGACATATAACTCAATAGGCAAGTCCTGTAACACTTCAAAGATATTCGAAGGCCATTTTCTGAGTAGAAATTCACCAGACTGCAATAGCATATGCAACTCTTTAATCAGCTCAATAGCTGCAGATTCTGGCCCCAGGGAAATGGGGATACGATTGTACAACAAACTTCCTGCTGAAATAAAAAATATTAAAAATTATAATACCTTTAAAATACAATTAAAAAGGTTACTGCTACAAGGGTCCTATTATTCTTTGGAGGAATATTTATGTGAGTAAGGAGGGACTTGATGAAATGTTTACAATGTGTTTTTTTTTGTATATTGGATGTTAATTATTTGTGACATTTGTTTTGACTGATTTAATATGTATTGTTAAAGTAACTTATGTCGATGATTGACGTGCCTTATATCATTGGACAGATGTACCTTGGTCTTTGGGCAAATAAAAACTATTATTACTATTCACTCGATGCGCCCGTCAACGGATCATTCACATAGAATTTTCGTGATAGGACAGAACACGCTAGCGGAGAATTCTCAACTTCATCTTTAGATAATTGCTTCAAGGTACGAATTGCTTGATAAGGGGATGAAGTGAGCCAATAGGTACCTGAATTTAGTCTATACTCTTGAAGGGATTCATTGTCGGATGATCGCCAAATAATATGTTGATAATCCCATTGCTGAGGCAGTAAGTGAATCACCCGGTATATTTTGCAAGTATCTGCCACTAGTGCTACCGGATGTAAGCGAAATCTAATAATCAAATCTAAAATATCTCGTTGTAATGAGTCCCTTTGAGAGATAGTCGTTCAAGCTGGCCTTGGATGATCCATCAAATACTCCTCGAACTTTGGTAATGCTGCTGAAGGAATGTTTCGTCTCCGCATGATGCGGTATATAGTATTTGCCCGATCCCCATTCAACGGGTCACACATGTCCAAGATTTAGATACTCCTTCAAGAAGGCTGTATACTCAACATATTTTTCAGGATGCTGTTTAAATTTACGCTCTAAGTTAGTATTTTAATTAATAACTTATTTGCATTACAATTAATAACTTGCATTTGGGAACCCCCGAAAGGCAATAAGAGGTCAGGATCTCTTAATAACAAAGGTACAACATAACTCCTATGTGGATTTCGATAATGTAAGGTTTTGGATTGTTCTTCAGCAATTCTATCCTTATTAATGAAATATTATTAGCGGTAGGCAATTCCTCAACGCTCTAAAACTTTTGCAAGGAAGCGCTCAAAGCATTTTCAACAGACGTAAAATAAGTGGTGACAGTTCCAAATGTAATGTTAAAATTTTGTGGTTCAATATTCTGCTAGCAACTGGGCCCAAAAGAATATATCCAAAAACTGAGGGACATGCACTCGGAAGACCTTCTTGTCGAGGTATGGGAGTATTCAGTCATAATTTCAGAGTATATGAATGAGCACCGAGCAAGAAATCAATTGGGCCTGGTTTGAAAAAAACTAGGATCTGCCAGATCCAATGAAAAGAATTTTTCACGAACTGAATCAGGTATAGCAAAAGAAGTCTGCCAAGAGGTAATTTTAGGAATGACAAATGCAGATACCTGAATTTCTTCGCCATTTTTACGAGGTCTCAAAACAAATAAAGTGACACCGTGGGTGGTACACACAGGAGTAACTGATAATCCTAAGCAATGAACGCTTATTTTTCTTCGAAATAACCCTAATCTTTGTTGGCAATCGGTTGTTATGAAACTAGCCTGTGATTCTGGATCAATTATCATCCTTAAAGGTTCAGCGGTTCCATAATTCATCATCCACAGCTCTACAGCCCTTGGGTGTGGGCCTTGGCTTCCTCTACAGTGTGCCTCCATTCATTTCTTCTTCTCGCTTTCTCCCTCCATCTCGTGACTCCCATTGCCTTCAAGCCTTCTTCAGCATCCTGTAGCCATCTCTTCCTTGGTCTACCTCTCTCCCTGACCCCTTCCATCTTGCTATTTAGAATTAATTTTGGCATTCTTTCCATTCCCATTCTTTCTACATGACCCAACCATGCCAGCCGTAGTGTTTTGGAGAATCTAACTATGTCTTTTTCTTCCAGAATATTATTTATCTCCATATTCATTCTAATCCTCCATCTCTCTCCTTCTTTAATTGGGCCATAGATCCTCCTTATTATCTTTCTTTCAAATTTCCTAAGGATTCCTTCATCGTGTTTTGATAGAGTCCACGTCTCGGCCCCTTAAGTTACTACTGGTCTTATCAGGGTTTTATAAATCTTCAGTTTTGTGTTCCTAGACAGCAAGGTTGATTTGAGGAGAGGTACATTCGCAAAATAGGCTTTGTTGCCTTCTATCACTCAGTGGTTAATTTCATCAGACACTTTATTTTCATTATTCAATATGACTCCCAGGTAGGTAAATTCTTTGACCCCCATAAACTCATAGCTTCAAATTCTTATGTTTTGCAGGTCTCGGGTGGCCTTTGAAGATGACATTTATATATATTTGGTCTTCTCTTCATTGATTCTGAGTCCCAGTCTTTTACCAGTGTCTTCTAGACTACCAAACATTTCCTCAAGATCAGTCAGATTACGTGCTATCAGTGCTATATCGTCTGCATATGCAAATCCTTGTTTGGATTTATGCACAATAGTTCCTCTTAATTTCAATTCTTTCATACCTTTATGTAAAGCTAAGTTGAATAAGACAGCTGAGAGTGCATCCCCTTGTCTCACACCTGAGGTCATCTTGAATGCTCTACTTACTCTACCCCAATATTAGCTTTACATTGTGATTCTTTGAATGTCAATGAAACCAATCTGATCAATTTCTCTGGGATACCATAACCTCTCATAGCATTTCTATCCTATTCACACTGTCAAAAGCTTGTCGAAAGTCAATGAATAGAATACGTAGATCGACATTGTATTCGTAGCACTTCTCCATTGTTTGCCTTACTGAGAATATCTGGTCAATGGTACTTCTCTCCGACCTAAAGCCACACTGATATTCTTCCAGAATATTTTCGGCATAGGTTCTCATTCGTTTTAGGAGAATACTAGTAAAAATTTTATATGCTACATTCAACAACGTGATGCCTCTGTAGTTTTTACAATCATATTTGTCACCTTTTTTTAATATTGGGCAAATGAAACCTGTCTTCCAATCTTCTGGTAATTCTTCCGACTTCCGTATAGTACAAACTAGCCGATGTAATGCTCCGATTAAATCCGGACATCCATATTTCATCAACTCTGCTGTCACTCCATCTTCCCCTGGTGCTCTGCCATTCCTTTGTTTTCCAACACTTTCATATACCTCTTCTATAGTTGGAACGGGCACTTCCTCGTCTATTCTGCGAGTTTGCATTTGCACATCTATTCCTTTCGTTGCTTCCTTGTTATACAATTCATCAAAATATTCAGCCCATCTTTCCAATATCTCCTCTCCAGTGACTTGGCCATTTTTATTTCTACAGGAGTGCAATTTAGGTTTATACCCTCGATTCATATATTTTACTGCTTGGTATAACTTTTTGCTTTCACTTGCATCATTGAGTTCCTCTATTTGTTCTATTTGTGTTTTTAAATATTCCTTTTTCTTTTTCCTTAGTATTTTATCTGCTTCTTTCCTACTTTGTCTATACCTCTCGCAATTTAATCTGGTATCCCTTTGCAACATATTACATCCATTCCTATTCTTTTCCTCTATTGCATGTTTGAAATCGTCATAAAACCACTCTGCATTTCTTTTTACTTTAGTTTTTAGCATTATGTCCTTTGCAGTCGATAAAATGGATTGTTTAATTCTTATCCATTGCTCTTCCACGGAACTGTCCTCTGTCTGTTCTTCAGCACTCTCTCTCAACTTCCTACTTATTTCAACTTTGTACCAAGTGGCTTGCACAGGGTTTCTTAAAATTTCACTATTCCATTTACACCTTCTTGGCTTATTGGTTTTCTCCAAGAGGGCTAGCCGTTCTCTAACATTTACTTTCACTTAGTAGTGATCTGAGTCGTAATTTGGCCCTCGTGCAGCTCTTACATCTAATACAGAAGACGAGTGTATCCCAGATACCAGCACACGATCTATTTGATTCACCATTCCTGTTCTTGGTTTTTTCCATGTACCTTTATGTATGTTTTTGTGTTCAAAACAAGTGCTTTTAATTATCATGTTGAATGACAGGTCAAACTGACAGAGTAGCTTTCCACTTTCACTCGTCACATCATGCAGGGAGTATCTTCCAACCACAGAATGCAGGAAGTCTTCCTTGCCAATTTTTGCATTAAAGTCTCCAAGAACCACAAGAGTATGATATTTTGCTGACTTTTGGCATTCTCTTTCCAATTTTTCATAAAATATTTACTTTTCATCTTCTGGACTGTCCTCAATCGGGGCAAGGGCTGATATAATGTCAACATCATGGAATTTTCCTTTTATCGTCCTTTTACTCAGTCTGTCTCCTAATGGCTCAAACTTAATCAGACTCTTCCTCGCCGTTGCATAAATCATGAAGCCAGTTCCATACAATCCGGTTTTATGACTGGGGCTTATGACTGGGCCACTGTATAACACGGTAAAATCCTTTTTATCAATTCTCCCATTTCCTTCCCATCTTACTTCTTGAAGGGCTATAGCATCGAATTTATATTTAGCCATTTCATCTGCTATTTCCATCATTTTCCCAGGTTTCAACATTGTTCTGACCTTCCATGTAGCTAATTTCCATATATTCGCAGTCCTTGTCTGTTTGCCAGGTCGATATCTTTTATATCCATCCTTATCCATCCGAGGCACATTTGAAGGTTTCGTAGCGAGATTGTTTTTACAGTGTAGGATTGCTAGTCCCACGCCTAACCCCCAACCTGGAGGACCAGGATTTGTACTCAAGGTTTACTCCCCTAGAGAGGTTTGCTTCTCCTCGCATAAGAGCCCCCTCTGCTCTGTGTGATGGGGCACACTTAGTCTGGCAGTTCAGTCAAGGCATGTCCGGCAAGGGAGGCCTTTCCAGTAGATATGCTACCGCCGGCATAGTCCTTGACATCATTACCACACGCAATCCTCCCCGCCCGGCACTGAAGGTGCCTTCGATAAGGTGGTGCACCCTGGGGAGGAACGGTTCCATAATATGTCTGAACTAGTGCGACAGCGGTGCCTAAAAGAACGGCGGCCGGCTGAGCATTCGAATCTGTCATACAAGACATCGAGTTTACCATGGAATTGTTTACCTCGGAAAAAATTTGAGCCTCCTCAGACAAATCTCTTGAAGTACCACTGCCATGCGCTATAGCTTTGCTACTTCACCGACTTCATCAGACTTACATTTTGAACCTTGAACTGAATTCTCTTTCATGCATAAGAGTGAATGGTGCCTGTGAGAGTAGTACCTACACCTGTGCTTAGACGTACCCTCTATGGACTTGTGAACACTGGCTAAACAATTAAAACACATCCTTCTAGATTTGATGAAGTCCCTCCTATTTAATGCATCGAAAGCATTAAATTTTGAGCATTGATAAGGTCTATGTTGCGCATCAGAAAGCTGACATTTAATCCTGCTAACGCGATCGGGTTGAGACGCAGCAATTAATGTTGTCCTTTGAGACATTCCTATATTAACAGAGGGACCCTTTACGGGACCAAATTTAATTTGCTTGAAACCAGATGTCCTCAGAATATTGACATATTTACGTCCGAATCCTATAAGATTGAAGGGAAATCAACGTTATGGTTTCTGATTTCAAACTGTCTTTTGACAGATTTGTCCAGAGCTTTCGCCGCAATATGAAACAAAATAAACTCTGACAAATTCGGAATTTTCATCGCGTCCAAGGCATTAACATTTTCCGAAAAAAAGTCGAACAAGTTTTGCAAAGCATCAACTGACTCACTATTGACACGAATACTGAAAAAGTTATCCAGATAAGGAAAAGCTAGCAACCTTTATTTCCATACTGTTTGACTAATGTCTGCCAAGCAATAACGTAGTTAACTGAAATGATAGGTAGACTTGAAATTAAAGCTAACGCCTGACCCTAGATAAAAGATAATACTTCCCTATATCAGTTAAACTTTGATTTGAGTCAATCAATCTCGTAAATACATCAAAAAATTGCTTGAAATTGGCCAGGTGTCCACCGAAAACAGGAATACTAATATTCGGTCGGCGTGGTGAGGGAGGTGACAATGATTGACCTTCCCGAGAGGTTGAAGGAGCTCCATTTACTACTCGACTCGCAACCGCGTTGATTTTATGATGACGCGGCATTCAACGCGTTCCTCCAACTTCAAGTTCAGACGCTGCCACGTCTACATTCAAATCGAATGCCAACTCACTCAACTCGTTCGTCATAGCGAGAAACGATTTCAAATCACCTTGCAGGTTCGAATATCTACTTAAGAAGACAGATAATCCCTCCTCTGTTGCTAAAACCTTCGTTGACATTATGTATTGCCGCTCGATGGTTCTAACAACGGCATCGCGCCTATTCTTAGTGATACTATACTGCCGCTTCAACGCACGAATAGCTCGATTATCGCTTGCAGCACCGTGATCAGCTTGCCTTTCGTCGTCAGAACCCATGATAACGCGAATCACGAACCAACCCTATGACATTGAATAATATTCGACCAAGAATATCTATAACTTGAACGACACAAATTGTAAGACACACCCTAGATATTGTAGTTCACAGCGCAGAAAATGTCATGCAAGTTTACAATAAGATTCAAAACTCTAAGTATTAAAAGAAAAGAAGACCTGAATACTGCGTAGCAGAAGATACCTTTCCCAAGACAAGTATGCCCCACACGATTTATTACAATAGCACGTAATCCGGCCCAAAGGACCAAAACATGTTCTCTCTTTCCGTCCGCAATTGGGAGAAAAACGAGAGAAAGAAATGAAAACCGGAATACACAAAAGTGGACTGTATAAAAGGAATTTTAATGGCCTTGTGCAGTTCATGACTTACCCACGTTGTCTTCGATGACTGGCAGTATTTGGCTTCTTAGTCGGCGAGACGCTCTCTCTCCCATATCACCAGAGCGACTGACATATCGCTCACAAAACCAAAAGAGAACTGGCACAAAACAAGGGAAAACTTCCGATAGATGTCGCGTAACAGGAAAGCCGCGAATTGCACTCTGGTGGCCAACAACACAACAAATTAGTGGCGCGAATGCCAAACAAACTGATTAAAAGTTTCTAGCAGTTGTCCCATCGAAAAATTGTCAATGCTCCACAAATGTTGCAGATAAGTTCTCGATATATTTTACCGGAATGACGAAACCTTTTTCGGATATCTATAAACATAAAAAGTAATATTTTGGCGGAGAAAGACGTCGGTACAATATCTTTAACGTCTTCAGCATGTACGACGCATGGAATACACACATCCGCGCCTCTAGCGTGTGCGACTCACCTTAAATGTACGACTTTCAGTTTGGAAATTTTAGTGTTCACTTTCTGTGTCCGTGTCAACTACTGTTGCCTGCTTTGGCTCTACCGTTCATTCTTGCCTCTTCTCATGTATTGGCATCGTACGACCCTAGGCGTAGTCGCCTAGGCTAACAGTTATGAGCTTTTGGAGATATGTAGTAATCTTAAGATGCTGCAGCCATCCTCATCCATCTCATCCATGTTTCGGGTTATGGCTTTTATTCTTTTTCCTATCTCATCACAGCTAAGCTCTCTTAAGGGTGGCCATTTATGCCCGAGTTAGCGAAGCATCTCGGTCACTCAAGAGAGTCCTTTACATCCGGGATCTTTTTGCTGGAACTACAAAGTGAGGCTCGAGGTTTCCTGGCGCCATTGATAGCATTAGTATTTTAAAATGTTTTCCATCTTGAGACCATCCAAATGGTGCACCTTTCTTTTGTTTGCAAAGACTTCTTACACTCGTGAGTTGTCCGAGCACGAAGTCTTCGCCGTTATAGAAGAATAGTGTGTTATTGGTTCAGATTCAAAATCTGAAGGTTCATATAAACGCATACTCGATTATAGTTCTAAAGGGAATAGAAGAATCACTGTTAACTCAGAATATCCATGCTTTTACTTGTGAGGAGGTAGGGTTGCAAAATGAATATAAAAATTTAAGGAGAAATTCATAATACAAATTCATGATTCAATACAAAGAGCTAGCGAAATACAAAATACTCAAGTGGTCAATGTTATGAAATTCTCCTGCGAATATGAGAAAAAATTAAAAAGCATCAGTGATGGGCTCTTGGATTAAGAGTCACGATGGCCATTTTTGAAAGCAAACACTTCTTCTCTTTTCGGAATGTCGAAATTTTCAGGCTTAACTTGGAGGAACCACATTGCGATAGTTTGGAAATAATTTCATTTTGTTGAACTTATTTCCAAACTATTGTTCTTTTGCGCCGATACGGCGACGGCGCCGATGCGTTTTATTATCCAATTGAGGTAAATTGTCAAGATTAAAATGAACATTTTGTTAGTTAGGACAAGGATGACAAACCTTTAGCTCAAACAGAATGTTACCATGTACGAGCATTCATTGGTGAGCTTAAATATTTACATAATGCAATCTAATTGAAATCGAGGTTATTGCTACTAATTGTAAGATGAACCCACTTTTCTTCAGAAGTCTAGAAGGGAAGAAACATCATCTATAATTTGAGGTAGTATGGTATGCCATTTTTCCTACAACTAATAAATCATTATTGAAGAAAATCTGGCTCTACTTAAATTTTGAGTTCGCTCATCCCGAGTATCAGAATGTACATTCAATATTTCTTTTGGTAGTCTCAGTATATGTTTGCTTCTCATTTATTGTTCTCATATATTTATTTTTTTACCAAATTTACCTCTTTTCAAACATAAAAGAGAGCTTTCACTCCGCATGATGTTCCTTGGAAGGGTTCAATCCGAGTATCATCCTGAATGAAAGATGCTCCTACAAATATTGAAGGAAGTAAGGTACAACCATGTAGAGCCTCACATACATGGGTAAGGCTGAAAGAGGTCTCATTGTATTTAGAGTAACACTTTTAAAGGGATTGTACCCTTTTCCCTTCAGACATGGTTACCTTGGCACAGGGGCCATCATTGTGAGGGGAGCTGTTGTTGAGGGGAGTGACTGGTCAAGTCTAGGGCCGTCATGTTATGATAAAACCCGGCACACATCATGGAGGATATGTCTCTCTGCCACGAGTGAAAAAAACACATGTATTCGATTTCTTCACAATAACTATTATTAAATAATAATGAAACAGATTAACGGTATTACTGTCCTTGCATATTCTTCAAACAGAGGCTTATACAACAAGCAATCAATACATCAAAGTAATGACTGTTAAAGATTTTTTTTCAAATTCATTTTTTATCGTACTCTGATTCGTTTTTTGCCTTATAGAGGTTAACCATATGTCATTTAAATTGCGCTTTGCATCTGTTTATTTTAGTTTTGATAAATGCCAATGCATAAGGGTTTCATGCTATTCACCTTCTCATCCGTTCGATTTCTATTCTACTCTAATTCTCCCAGTAATAGCCCCTGCCACACACCCTAAGTGTGCCTCATACTCTTACATGCGTTTATATTCGAGGCCTCAATATACATTCAGCGTAGCCATCTACAGCGATGTGGAGACCGATAAGGACGCAAATCTAAGAGTTTTAAAGCAAAAAAGTATCGATCACAGGGTGTCATTCCATTGATCGTATACCTAACCAATAGATTGTGTGTTTTTTGCTGTTTCCTGAAGATATTTTTCCTCCGTCTGAATATATATTCTGACGTCGTGTTGTTCGCTCTCCCGGCAGAACTTTCTCAATCGTGTGATCCTTAATTAAGGGTGTGAGCAACCCTCGCTGCGTCTCAATGATTCGATTCGCGGTTTTTTTTGTACCGCGGGTCGCGGTCGGTCAGAGCACAGCGTCTGGGGATTTGCGTCGCGCGGTGAAGTCGATTATTTCCTGAGACCCCGACGAAGATGACGCCGGGGGTTTACAGGCGAGTTATGTCCCAAATCGCATGGGTCTGTTCGTGAAATTGCTCAAGCTGCGAATGGCGAGATTAACTTAAAACTCTGTGGTTATTTTTAGAACTCAAGTCGCCCGATCTGCGCTAAATCGTCCGATATGGCGAGCCAGAGGACAACACGAGGGGGGAGTGTGGAATGGGGTGTCTGGTAGACTCTTCCTCCCGTGGGAAGAGAGATAGAGGGGGAGGGGAGGGTAGGAAAGTGGTGCATTTTAAAAACCTCTCAGTGCGTGTATCGGGGGGCGAGGCACTTAAGTGAGGCGCGGGAGGGCAGCGCAGAGTGACGGATCGCAGATCCGCACCCGCCTTCCCTCCCTTTCACAAGAGCGCTCACCGGGTGCGGGCGGGGTGTGGATGGAGCCGTTTCCCAGGGCGCGTCGTCGAGAGGGGCCGCGCGGACGGAACCACTCCCGACCGCGCCTTTCCTCTCCCGCACCCCGCGCGTGATTTACGCTCCTCTTCCGTCCCCTTTTCCTCACGCACGCCACTCAGGGCAGCCGCTCTCGCGAGAGGGAGAGAGGGATTAAGAGAGGCAATGTGCAGCGCCTCTGAGAGAAAGAGTGCTCCCTCTTCCGAAAAGGCGGGCGCTGAAAAGTTTTTAATAGTTGAATCGCGTGGCGCGCATTTTTGAGAGCGGCGAATGATGTTCGCATGTTAGTGTGCGTGCGTTTGCGTGGTGGGTGAGGGGGAGGGAGGGGGAGAGGGGAGGGGTGAGTCGAGGGATATATCTCCCGCCGAGAGCGCGCCATTTCCCGAGGAGCACGAAATTGAGGAGATCCAATCTTGGCGTCTTCATTCCGACAGTTAACGCATCCCAAATCCATTAGGCACCACTCCCTTCCACCCTACACACCCCCTCCCCAACCGAACCCATACACCCACTGCCCTTCCCCTCTCCTCGCACTTTTCTCATCACTTAACTTGCAGCGACGACAGACACCTCTCTCAAAGGATCCACGAGTTTATTCTCTATAAGACGAAGGCGTGAAGGTTTCCTTCCTTGTGTATTTTTGGCAGACCATTTAAACGAGGAGCCTTAGATGCAGAAGGCATAAATTCCCACCGCTCTTCTTCGGGAATTGAAGGAGTTTTGATAAAATGCCTTACTTTGCGCTCAATTTTGGCCGTTGGGTCGTAATTGAGCCTCTCATGTGTCTTCGCATCCAAAAGGGAAGAGGATTTTCTTTTCATATTCCTCCCTCGTTATAATAACAGCTGGACTGCCTTTGTCCGATGGAAAGACGAGGACGGCCGTAAGAAGAAGGCATTGGCGCACGCAAAACTTTCTCACATCTCCGGTGTCACTGACAGAATTACTAAAATCCTGCAGAGAGGAAACATCGTGACTATGCACGGTGAAGAAAATAAAAACCGCCCTCTCCTCATAGTCATCCTCCCTTCGCCATCCGTGGAAGTGTAAGAGGGATTCCCTGCCGCTGCGTCAGAAGCTATGTGGGGCAGAGAAATCGAGCCATCTCTCAGAGGCTAAAAGAACACAGGAGAGCGATGGAGCTGTGTAAATGGGTCGCATCAGCGGTCGCCGAATATTCCGCCTCGAGCCCTCGAGACATAAGACATTGTTCGACCAAACACGGGTCTTGGCCAAGTATACCATCCGCGCTTATTACGTGAGGCCATAAAAATAACTAAAAGGCCTAATAACTTCAATAGGGTGGATGGATATAACCTAGACCTGCGTGCCGCCACCTCCTATGGATTACGCGTGGCGCGTCGCCGGTTCCCCATGCCGACGCGACGCCGTCACATGCGGCCATTTACGAACCATTGCCTCTACTGCATGGCTTCGGTATTTATGTACACTTCTTATTGCTGACTCCTCATTATTGTACTTCATAACTTTGTCTAACATTACTCACCACAGTATCTGATACACTGATATCCGTGCAGTAGATTATTTAGTCTTCTCTTTTTAGCGACAGTTATTCGTGCGTCAACAGAGGGAACCATATCATTGCAACGAACTTTTAAAAATCTTATTGTAACTGCCAGGTGCGCGCACCACCGGTGTATAGCATCTAGGTATTCTTCAAAGCAATTCCGTCGGACTCGGTGTTAATATCCCGGCACAATACTGCGTCCTCCGCAAAAAGGGGAATTTTTCACGCTCGACGGTAGTGATATCATAATTATACTTACACAGGGAATAATAAGGGACCAATGACACTTCCCTGGGGTACACCCGATGTTACTTTAACTGAATCTAAACTAACACTATCTAAAACTAGCCTCTGTTCGTGTTTGCAAAAGAAATCTTTAATCCAGTATTGTGTATCGTGATGTGCTCCATAGGCTTTTAGCTTAACAAGTAATGCTGAACTTTATCGGAAGCTCTTGTAGAATTCTAAAAATATCGCGTCCACCTGGGTGAGCCTTTCTCCAGAGGAAAGAACATCGTGAAGAAAGAAGGCTCGCTGGGTTTCACAGGACTTGCCTATTTGGATTCCATGCTGGTTTTGAATTATCAAGTTTTGATCATCTAAAAACCAAAAAATTGAACTGAAAATTATATGTTCCAATATTTTATACGAGATAGACGCTAGGGAGATAGGTCCATAGTAACTAGGATCTTCCTTATCACCACTCTAAAAATAGGTATGACGTTCGTGATTTTCATATTGCAAGGGACATGATATTATGCTAGAGATTTTTCATATATTATTTTCAATTACAGTGCTATCCCTAATTAAGACGCTATTTCCTTATAAACTTGGGGATTTCATCGGGACCAGGAGATTTCTTGAAGTTCATGGATTTCAGGTTTCAGGTCCATGCCGTGATGGGAAAAGGTAGACTGCTTCCGCGATAGAGGAGTGAAATAAGATTGATGGGGGTGGGAAATTTATTATCTCTTTACTCGCCGAAATTGATTTTGAGGACTTGACCGAATCGCGGCTTATACATAAAACCGCCGAGAGGCACATGAAAATCAAAGTGATCTCACACGCCAGGGTATTAACACTCGGATTTTTTATGCTAATACAATTTCGTTTAATTATGTTTAGCCCTCAGTGAAATGTGTAAAGTTTTTGTCACAAAATATCTTTGTGAATTTAATAAGTAGATCTGATTACTATAGTATTTTAGTGAATTGATGATGAAATGTTATGTTTTGGGTAGTGGCATCCAATTACTATATTTACTCGTGCAAGCTGCACTCCCGTAGAGCATTTCAAACATGGTTATTTTGTCCCATGTTTCCCGATGGAAGAAGCGTGGGAAATGACATTCTGCGGGATAATTTTTGAAATACCTATATTAGCTGCAGTAATCGTGAGAATATGTGCAAAGTTTGGTGAATAAGGAGGTACTGTTCATGACACAAGCACTAAATATTTTGAACAGACAGATAATCCATACAAGATTTGAGAGAGAGAGAGCGAGAGGCAATATCGAGTAACATTGGCACGCTAAGCATCTGAAGTCAACCAAATGACCCGAAGTCATTATTTCATTTACAGTTGCACAGCTAATTTTTCCAAAATAGTGCCAACGCAAACATTCTTAGCGATGAAATAAATACAAAGGTATATAAGATTAGCCAATGCACTCAACAAACATAATAAGTTCTGTATGATTTAACACTTTCCCGGCGAATAACATTAGTGTACATTTCTCGGGCTCGCCACCGGGTAAGATAGTCATAGGCAGCCGACGTTTCGGGTCATGACCACCTAGACTACATTCCCGCCCCGCCTAGCGCCCAAGAAAACAGTCTTTTCAAGCTCGCATCAGTAGCCTTGAGAATGGGTAACGAGTCGGAACCCGAAACGTCGGCTGCCTATGACTATCTTACCCGGTGGCGAGCCCGAGAAATATACACTAATAATAAGTTCTCTTCTTTCAGCCATTAACAGCGGTGCATGTGCTCTGTAGACATAGGGACAGGTGAAGTCGTGACGTCACATCAAATTAGAAACAATAATTTGCTCGATAATAGGCACTTACATCGCATTCATTTGTGCAATAATTCCTTGGTAACTAAAGGTTCGTGACGCCATGCTTTACCAATTCATTGCTTACGGCTTTACATTGGCGGCCTCACGAAGACCAAAGCCCAGCGTAGTTAATTTTACTTTTAGACCTAAATCAAAGGGAAGAAAAAAATTCGCCGGGAGATACTACGGTGGGTATAATGTCTTCAGCTTAATTTGAGTTTATGTATTTATATTTTATGCGATTGTAAATAATAATACATTGTTTAACAATTAGTCGAAATCTGGCAATAACTGAAGAGGAAAAATGTATTCAGCAAAACTTGCTCTCTTTAAAACGCAAAATTTTATTTGCAAGCCACTTATAAGGCGACATTTTGCGTATTAATTGCTACGAATTTCCCGGACGACAGCCTTCCTTTTGAATGCAGGAATTATTCCATATCCTCAGAGCTGTTCCGCCCCGCCCTCAACCTGTGGTCTGCCTTCATATGAATGCCAAACTTCATCCCGCAAATGATAATCATGCGACGAAAGATTTCACATTGCTTGTGAGCAGATGGAATGATGACAGCCAAAGCATTATGCCAAAATTTCCCCCCTCCCACTCTGTAAACACCACTTTGCCAGAAAAACCACTCCAACGGCAAAAACTCGCAAACGCCGCGCCGTCTTGACTCTCCCCTCGCGCGCATTGCTGTCTCGCGTTTCGATGTCTCGCGTTCTCTGTCCGCGATGGGACTATCATCTCACTTTTATACTGAAAGAGACATTGGTGCACTCTATTCTGCTCGACTCAACGCTAGTGCCATTACCTCCACCAATCAACGAGGACAAGGATTTCCCCTACTGCCCCCAACTCCTGCATCGGTCAGCTGACTCCCCTCTATCGCCTGCTGCGCCGTGTCAACGCTGGGCTCGCTCTCTTCAGCAACCGACCTCGGCCGTGAAAGGACACATCTGCTGTGCTGCAGTTGTGACTTGTGTTCGTCTTCTATAGACCAAGTGAACGGTATTTATCCTACGGGCTTGTTTTCAATTGTAATACTTGTACCTTATATAAATGTTCTTGCTTGACGTTAATTAAACTGGCTAAGGTTGTTATTTTTCTCTAGTTTCCGCCCACCATTCGCAGTCAATTCACTCGCGACGTCAAGTTTCAGCGGCTCGCGTTGCAGTATAACTTCGGGAATTTTCAATAAATATAAATGTAGAAGTACATTCTCCTCGGGTTTCCGTTCGGGTAAGGTGCACCATCTTCTTCATTGCCTAAGGATAAGGCAATGGAGAAGATGAAGCAGCTTACCCGGACGGAAACCTGAGAAGGATTTAGTTAAATCATTCGCCGGGAGGAAATCAAATTATACAAAAAAAGAATTTATCAAACATTGTGAAACACACAGCATAAATTGAAAGGCAGCCTCTCATAGGGTGAATTGGATAGTTCACAAAAACAAACGAAATTGCAACACACTATGTTTACTAAGAGACGGTATAACCAGTTAATCATTCTTTTTATAAGAAATCGTGACTCAGAAACCTGATGCCAAATACAAAGATATATTAACTTAAAGCACGAAGTAAATTATAGTATGGAGAAGAAAAATGTCTCCCGGATATTCGCTCAGGATTCGCTGGAATCTAGTTTTGGTACTAACTCAATTAAGACTTTGGGAAATGGATAAAGTGACCAGCTCACAGAATCTCATCTCTTGAGGCGTCGGCATTAACCAGGCATTAACCCTTACGGAGTACGGTCGCACGGGTGTTTAATCACCAGAGAAATTTAAAAAAATGCTATATTTTTTTAATTCAGCCTCATTATCAACTCCACATCACTAGTAGTTGAGTTATAAGTCGTTGTTACAGCATTTAATGTAATATTAGGTTGATTTAATTTTTTTTTGCAAAATAATTCCATTAATATTATTTATTCCAAAAGTTACGATTTAGACATTTTTATAACTCCACTAATTATGAAAAGTGTCAAAATTGTACCTTTTGGAATGAAAAAAGTCGAAATTTACACTGAATTGCAAAATCCTTGAGTGCAATGAAAGATATATATGCACATATTTACCCAGTATTATTCACAAGAAAGCCGGATTTCACAGTAGAAAACAATCGTCTTTAGACAACGACTGATACCTGACTCTTGATGACCATTCTTCAAAATTAGGACAACTGATTTTCCCCCGTCGGTTAATGCTTGCAGTGCAATGTCTTGTATTTTGTTGGCAATTCCTCGCGCGGCTTACGTCCAACCCTCTGACTTGGCAACAACGCGCGCCTCTCTCTTCCGGGAATGCTTCTGGCAGTTCAGCGCGCTCTTTTTCCAAAATAAATGTTAATCTTTATTGATTAAACAACAAATTACTTTAAGATATTATAAGTGGATTCATGGTGATGAACTCGATAGCTTGAAGAAGGTTCAAACGGCGTTTTGCAGGGATCTACATCTACATCTACGTAATACCCTGCGAGCCACCACGAGGGTGTGTGGCAGGGGGTGAAGATCACCAAACATGCACTATTGCCATGTAAGTAGGATATATAATGTAGACATGCTAGAAAATAGGGATGCGCGGAACGGAAAATAAAGCAGTCTTGCAATTTCATCAATAACTAAAATACTAATGTACTAACTAATCTGAAACTTCGTTTGATTGTTAAGAAAGATCTTTGCTATAACATTTGAAAAATAAGTTTCGATATCTTGATCCGCGTTGTTATTACGAAGCCGTAAATGCGATGCATCCGTCCGGTACCCGGAAAAATGCGCTAAAATTCTGTCTTTAAGCAATCACTGAAATCAATACAAACGGTAAAAAGCTTTTTATAGCATCAATAAACGCTGAAATAAACAAAATTTGATTTGATATACTTTATTTTAAATCGATTGAGACGTCTTTGAGATATTAGTCTTCAAACTCGGGCGACGGAATTTTGCAGCGGATTGGGCGACGAACTTCGTCGGATACTAAGAGCACTAAGTCGAATACTGACAAAACCGTAGCTACAAAAAGAAAAGTGTACTTATACCACGAGATGGATTTCGATTGCTTGAAACAGGAACTGACGAAATCGTAGAGTAAGTTTAATGATCTAAGCCAAAACCAAAGAACAAACGACGCATGGAATACTTTTAGTTACATCACGTGACTAGCCATTAATAACGCAATACCAAATAAACTGAAAAAAGTCAACGCGGAACCTAGGTGGTATAATGCAGACGTCCGGAAATCTCTCAAGCGACAACGAAACGTGCACGTGAAAATGAAGAACGCCCATCAGCATCTACCCGACGGGGTACTTAGGAAAATTTATGATAAATATAAGAGAGCTAAAAAAGCAGGAAAATCGGCCTTAAGAAAAGCACTTATGGAATTCAAGAGTAAAATATTAGGTGTATTTTTGGAAGACAACCCTAAGGCATTTGGTCTTACGTGAGGGAGGTTCAACGGGAATACATTTACAGTAACGTCACTAAGAAACGGTCAAGGAGAAAAGGTTTGCATTAGATTAGAAAAAGGAAATATCGTTAACACATTGTTTCAAAGTGTCTACGCTTCATGCCCTCAGAATAACGCCACTACATTGTCTTGCATTATACAAAAATCCAATGCAGTGTATACATATTTCTTGTCGTGGTATAGAGAGTCACCTGAAATCATCTAACCCCAAGAAATCATCTGGTTCCGATGAAATCCCCACCCTAGTTTATAAATTATTGGCGTCAGAAATAGCACTTGAAAATAATATACGAAAAATCTCTAGCAGAATATTGAGTCACTTACGATTGTAAAATTGCTCAAGTTAATCCTATCTTCAAGAGCGACGATAATGTACACCTCTGTAACTATAGACCTACCTCCCTCATGTCTATCTCATTCAAAGTTTTAGAACATATAATCGTCAGCACAATTATGAGGTATTTAGATAGTCAGAACTTTTTAGTTCAAAACCGACTTGGACTCCGAAAAGGCCGGTCCTGTGGAACTCAGCTAGCCCTTTTTCTGCACGACGTTCTTTCCTCAGGAGAAATGCTCACTCAGGTAGATGCGATATTTTTAGATTTCGTAAAAGCTTTCGATAAAGTTCCGCATTCAAAATTAATTGTTAAGCAAATAGCCTGTGTAATACATCACAATATAATATGCTGGATTGAGGATTTGTTAAGTAACCGCGAACAGAGTGTAGTTCTGGATGGTGTTAGTTCAGATACAGTTAAAGTCATATCCGGTGTACTCCAAGGGAGTGTCATTGGTCCCTTATTATTCCTTTTGTATATTAATGGTATCACTACCGTCGTTACGAGTAAAATTCGTCTTTTCGTGGACGACGCATTATTGTACAGGGATATTAACACAGAGTGTGAATCGCGTTGAAGATAGACCTAGAAGCTATAAACGTATGGTGCGACAGTTGGCAGTTAGGGTTGAATTTTATTAAGTTCATTGTTAAGAATTTTTGGTGGAAGAGTAGCTCAACCAACGACACGTACACAATGTATCAAGCCATAATATGAGGAGGCACATACGAGAAATTTGTGGACAGGCAAGTCGTAAATTAGGATTCATTAAAAGAATACTAGGAAAGAGTGACGAGAAAGTAAAGGAGCGATGTTATTTTTCTCTCGTGACACCTCACTTTGAGTACGCCGCTAGTATATGTCTCCCTATCGTAGTAGGACTAGTTTCAGATATAGATCAAATACAGCGAAGGGCAGCTAGATTTGCTAAGAATTGTTATGGTGAACATAGTAGTGTCAGTGAATTGTTGAGGGAATCTGGCTGTGAACCACTTTCCGATCGAAGAGAAAAATATAGATACTTTTTTTACCGGATATTCAACATACTTTGCCAGAGCCTCTATATTATGGTTTAATCTATCACAGGCATATGAATAATGAAATGTGATGCAGAACCGATAGATTTGAAATGTCATTTTTCCACGTTCATTAAGGGACCATAATAGTTGCAATGGATCAGTTCTAGGAATCTTTGAACCTAAGTAAAATGGGTTTTTACTTTGTTCTAAATATCATCATTAGTTACCAAAAAATCACCATTAAAATATTGGCTGCTAATCATCAGCCAAAAAAGATCACCTAAAACGTAATGAATTTGAAATGCATGAAATACCTAAGAGTTACTTTGAACTGCAACCAAAAGTTGCGCAAAAATAAACACTGATTTTTCGAATTGACGCCATTACATAGGAAAATTTTATCTTACCCAAGACAAATGTAATTCAAATCATTTAAGATTTAAAAAAAATAAAATAGTTGATTTGAGATTTCCAAAACTGAAAGAGTCGAGAGTCGATGCACAGCAGTATTATCCTCACTGAGGGCAGTAAAAGAAGTCAACCACATGATTGGAAAGGTCGTAGGTGGTCATTTTCACGGTTGATATTTCCCAACGAATCGCCGAATTACGTCGTTATCATCACCCGTGACTACGGCACTCCACCCCAGAGACACCTATCGTACAGACACCGCAGCAACGTCCTCAACGACGCGGGGTCAGTTCGCACCGCTTAGTCCCTCGGAGAGCTATGACCCTCACCTTCGGGTCGATTGGCTGCTTCCGATTCCTCCGCCGCCGCCGTCCCGAGGGGCCGCGGTTCGTGCTTCGATGGGGGCGCCGCGAGCAATGGCACTGCATTCTTTCCCACCCACCCCCTCGTTCGGAAACGAAGCAGTGGAATGGGACATTGCCCCCTGGGGGGGGGGGGGCATTTTAACGACGTCCAAATGAAGCACCGAGAGAGAGAGAGAGCGTTGAATCGCCGGCATTGAGTCGTAAAGTGAGCGATTCTCAACGTCTTCATCAGTGGCGTCTGGCGCAATTAAGGCGAGGTGCGTCGTGGGGCGAAGGGCGGGACTCGACCCGGGGCCCTTCGAGACGGAGGGCGACGGGGGAGGGAGAAAGAGGGGGGTCGGATTGCTTCGGCGTCGGACGCGGTTTGGGTCGCGGATACCCCATTCCTGTAAAAAGAAAATGCACTACCCTTAGATTAGCCTAGGATTAGAGGCGGTGGAGGTGTTGTGATATACCGCTTAACCCAACGGCAATTGGATGCGAGCGGGAAGGGAAGTAAAAGTGGTGAGCATTTCAAAGGCGATTGTTTATTAGGCGAGCATCAGAAAATGAATCATTACTTTCTTCTTCATTACTCAGTCGCATAAAATAATCATAAATTGTCGGATTCAAATAGTTTTTGAAAGAAAAGGCGACTCCGAAAGTTAGATTTGCAGGCTCGTATCGTTCGAAGATGTCGCCAAGGATATATTCTTCTCTGCGCAGTGTGTTGCACGAGTTGAAAGGAGCTGTTTGAGTTAAATGGAGTTCCATGTGTAATAACGAGCGGAAGGATACCTATACTGAAGTGTTCGTCTACATTGGACGTCTAATTGCAAAAGACTATTTTATGCCTGTCCATGTAGATGTAGAAATCAGAACCGCACATGTTCCCCCGAATGCAAGGCGCAGGTCAATAGCAGTCAGGACAACAGTACGCAGTCCGACCATAAACCAGGAGAGTGATACGTAGAAGAACATACTACCATGCAGCACACTACTCAGGATATAACTAATGATTAGTATTATTAATAGGACAAATGAATAGCACTACAAGGTGCGAAGACATGCAGGAGTATAACATGCCGGAGATAGCATGCATCATTCTTTCTCCTGCTGCCGGACGGAACGGTCGTGATCTTCGAGCGCTCCCTAATCTGGTGTTTACCCGCTTGCAGCCTACCTGCTCTCCGGCCACCCGCTGCTCATTTCCCTGGAGCTGCAACCTTAGTGTAGTGACATATATTAGTCGTAGTTTATTTCTTTATTCCTTCTAACTTGATATTATCACGTTAGTTTATCTCTCTCGTCATATAGTGGTGCCACAATCAGTGTTACTTAAGAGTGAGCTGTGTGTATGCGCGAGTGAATCTCTTCAGTACCGTGATATCCCGGTTCGTGCGCCAAGTGAGACTGTCGAGATTGCCCGTTGATAGTGATAAGCAGAAGCAACATCATTGTCACATCTTCATTTTGTAGTTAGTATTTTCTGTTGTTTATCATTACGTATATTTTCATAATATTGTACGTAAATTTTGTTGCATATAGTTAGTTTACGATTCTGGTGTTCGGGTAGCAAGAGAATCTTATTAGAAGAGAACTTAATAAAACCTAACCGACTCTTACTGAGAGGCTAACTACATATACTTTATTAAAGAGTCTATAATATTCTTATGAGCATTGTTATTTCCAACTCTTAGTTTATTTTAGTTGTGAAATTGTTTATTACTTCGGTAGTTTGCAGTACATTTCTTTTTTGTTGTTATATAGTTCACTCTCCGTTTCCCCTCTTTTTATAATATAAATAACGTTATTAATAAACTTTTACATAAGACCGTTTATAAAACCATCGACTAATACTCTAATTTATACCTATAGCCAGTTAAAATCTTGATAATTATTATTTTTTGCACTTATTTCATTAAAGGGGTCAAGGTGATGCGTAGGAGTAGTACCTTTAGTACAGGCTTAACCTGACACTGGTCCCCACGCACCGCTAGGGGTTCAGCTGAGAGGTAAAGGCCGACAAGCCGCATTGAGGATGCAAACCCAAGACCGTCCGTGATGCATTGTTGAGTGAGAGACAACACTGCAGCGTGGTGACGATCCACGCCCTGCACGAGGTGACCCTGCTCATACAGAAGACAGCGGATCTAGACTGGGAAGTTGATAAATATCCCTCGTGGTGGGCAACTGCACCCACCAGTGCTGGCATGGGGCCGAAGATGGTATGAGTCGGTAGGGCCCATGGTCGGACATCATCTGGCGGAGCTGAAGGACAGTGGTACGACAGGTGAACTGTGGGGGTGGACAGGGCTCTTAAGTCATGGTGAAGACAGCCTGTCTAGGAGAAGAAAATCAAAGACTCTAAAACTTCAAAATCAAAGTACCTGGTCCTCCAGGTTGAGGGTTTAGCATAGGGTTAACAACCCTATCTTAGAAAACAAACTTGTTACGGATACAAAGGATTTGCCTCGGAATAGGATTGGAAATTTGGAACTGACCCGGCGAACGAATGGACTGAGTAAGGTTAAAGGAAACAGATATCTAGCCAATGGAATATACGAACAATGAGAAAACCAGGTGCATTATTACAGCTGAAAAACGAACTAGCCAAATGCAGATTAAAAACTGCAGCATTACAAGAAATGAGATGGCGAGGAAACGGAACAATGCAATCGGAAGATCACATCGTCTTATACAGTGGAGGAAACGATGGAAGGAATGGAACTGGCTTCATCATAGAAAATGGCATCAAACCCACCATATAAAAATTTAGTCCTTTTAACAGTAGACTTTGCTCCCTCCTAAAAAAGCAAAGTTTTTCAACATAACGATCTTTTCTGTATATGCACCTATAGACGATACTGAAGAGGATGTTAAAGATGAATTTTATAGCAAACTAGAGGAGGAGTATGGGAAAATACCTAATAATGACGAAGAAATAATTTGTGGGGACTTAAACGCCAAGATCGGCAGGGAAGAGAACTTCAGAGATACAATAGGGAAAGAAAGTCTTCATCTGCAAAGCAACGACAATGGATGGCGCGTGATCGAATTTGCCACAAGCAAGAACATGGTAATTAGGAGTACATGGTTACAGAGAAATGATATGAATAAGGGCACATGGAGCTCACCAGATGGCAAAGCGTGCAGCCAGATTGACCACGTACTCATAGAGAAAAGACATGCCACGGACATACTAGAAGTGAGCAGTTGCAGAGGTGCTGATTGGGACTCGGACCACTACCAGGTGAGAATAAAGTATATGCAAAAGATTGATGAATCTAGAACGAACAAGAGAAACATGAATGAGAGACATGATGTTAAAAAATTAATCAAAGATGAAAAAAAAGAAGAGTACCAAGCAAAAGTAGCCGCCAGCCTTGAAGAAAACAAAGAAGAGTGGGGAAGAAGCAATCTAGAACGGAATGTTATAAATAAAATAACAAAAACGGAAACCAAGGAAGTGGCTGGCAACATTCAAAGAGAAGGAAGGGAAGAGTGGTTTGACAACGAGTGCCCTCAAACGGAACAATCTGAATTTAATATCTTGCCGTACTAGCAATCGAAGAACGAAACCTTGACAGAAAGAAAACGCTTCAAAAAAGAATTAAGACAAACAGTCAATAACTACAACCAAAAAGGAGGATCGCTTGTAGAGGTTGCAGAAGGAAGAAGAGAATATTCGAGAAACAACAAATTGCTAGAAACTGCTAGAACTAGAAAACGTGACAGATAAAAGAGAAATAAGAAAATTTTATCAGAGGGTGAAAGAATAAAAAAAAATGTTTTTAACCTAGCTCTGTCCTACCAGAATTAAATTTTAATAAGTGCGTTGTTATGAATTTTTGGAGGAAAAGTAGCTTAACAAACGAGACTTATGCAGTTAATCAAGCCGAACTAATAAATGCAGAGTCAGTTAAGTACTTAGGGTAGACCCTTACTCAGGACTTGTCCTGGGGGAAGCATATACGAGAAATTTGTGGACAGGCAATTCGTAAATTAGGATTTATTAAAATGATACTAGGAAAGTGTGACGAGAAGGTAAAGGAGCGATGTTATTTTTCCCTCGTGAGACCACACTTGGAGTACGCCGCTAGTATATGGGACCCTTATGAAGTAGGACTGGTTTCAGATATAGATCGCATAGAGCGGAGGGCAGCTAGATTTGTTAAAAATTGTTATCATAAACATAGTGGTGTTAGTGAATTGTTGAGGGAATCAGGGTGGGAACCTCTATCCGATCGAAGGGAGAAATATAGGTTAAATTTTTACCTAAGTTTGATGCAGACAATTTTTTGCCAGACGTTCAAAATATTTTGCTAGAGCCAAACTATTATGGTAGGAACGATCACAGGAATAAGATAATGGAAATAGACTGCAGAACTGATAGATTTAAGATGTCATTTTTTCCACGTACAGTAAGGTACCATAATAGTTGTCATAGATCAGTTCTGGGATACTGACTAGGTTATATAGATTTTTTCAGTAGTGCTAAATATCTTAACATGAATTGTAGAGACTAACATCGCATGCTATCTCCGGCATGATATACTCCTGCATGCCTTGGTACCTTGTAGTGCTATTTATTTGTCACATCACATTAATAATACTAACCAGTAGTTATATCTTGAGTAATATGCTACATGATATCATGTTCGTCTTCGTATCACTCTCCTAGTTTGTGGTCTGACTGCGTACCGTTGCCCTGACTGCTTTGGCCTGAGCCTGACATTCGGGGGAACGCGAGCGGTTCTGGTTGAACTGTAATGAGTGCTGCATGCCTGGGGTGGAATAACCCCGTGCCACACACCCTAGTGGTGGCTTGCACAGTATTTCGTTGATGTAGATGTAGATAAATAAGAACAAAAAACTATCTAGCTCAATAAAAAGAATAACCAAAACAAATAAGTCAACGTTTCACTCCTCGGAGCTACAGCCACGGGGAAGCAGGTACACAGCGCATGTCTTCCTCGCTGAGGGGATTAACAGATTAACCAGAGAGAGGTCTGGCAGGCACGCCCGCTCGCCCCGAGAGTAGGGAGAAGAATGATGTTTGGAAAATGCGTCAAGTGCATTAATAAAATTTCAGTTTCTTATGCTGTGCTGATGATATAGAATAGGCATTTTTATTGCAGAGAAATAAAGGCATTTTCTTCGCAACATTCTTCTACGCCAATGGATACTTAGAACGCTTTGTAAGAGATCTGAATTCCATAGACATCATAGCGCCTTACTTAGAATTAATATTTACCAAATCACTAGTAAATCACACAGTGCCTAAGGACCGGGGAGTAGCAAATGTCACACTCATATTCAAAAGCGGCGACAGGGAAGACCCTAGTAACTATAGGCCTATTTCTCTCACATCCATTTCCTGTAAGGTATTTGAACACATAATCGTAAGCTCCATTATGAGTAATTTAGATAGGGAGGAATTATTAATAAATAACCAACACGGATTTCGAAAGGGTAGATCTTGCGAAAACCAATTGGCCCTCTTCGTTCATGACATCTTCCTCTCGGGTGAAAATAATGTTCAAGTTGGCGCGATATTCCTAGATTTTAAGAAAGCTTTTGATAAAGTACTTCACGTTAAGTTACTCTCAAAACTAGAAGCATATGGAATAGATAAAAACATTATTAGTTGGATTAATCAGTTCTTACATGGGCGGGAACAAAGGGTTGTCATAGATGTTATCATGTCAGACACAGCGTTACATCGGGTGTTCCTCAGGGAAGTGTCATTGGTCCACTTTTATTTCTCTTATACATAAATGATATTAGCAACGTCGTTAAAAGTAAGCTTAGACTCTTCGCAGACGACGCGGCTGTGTTTCATTTCCGAATTATTACCAATTATCAATTCCGAAGATAGCGACTCAAGTAACATCGAACAGTGGGAAGCTCTAGATTGCGTTATTTCAGATACAATTAAAGTCACATCCGGTGCACACCAAGGTAGTGTCATTGGTTTCTTAATATTCCTTTTGTATATAAATTATATCACCACCGTCGTTACGAGAAAACTCGCCTTTTTACGGTCGACGCAGTATTGTACGCGGATATTAACACAGAGTCTGACAGAATCCCGCTGAAGAAAGACGTAGATACCTTTAAACGAATGGTGCAATACTTGGAGTAATACCTGAGTAAGATGAGTCAGATGAAGCGGGCTGCACGGAGCCCATATCTCAAATCCGCAGAATGTATTTGGGCGTTCATTATGAGGAAAATGCGAGAAACAAACGTTTTTTACCCTCTCAAACGTAACTACTCCAACTTTAGATGCAATGTGGAAATGGTGAAGGGAGAATGGGAAATGAACGAAGCGAGATGGTGCCAAAATGTAGGCAACTCCATGTCACAGAGCCTTTGTCAGGAAATTGAGAATAGAGGGGGATGGATTGATTATTAGGCTAATAAACATCCTCATCCTTCATGTAAATACGAGTTTAATTCTCAAGGACTGTAGTCATGTGCACACATGTTTCATATTTGAGAATTACGAATAAATCTTAGCATTTTTCACTCGTTCTAAATAAAGCTGTATAGTGTCCCTTTCCAAAATCCATGAAAATTCATTAGCGCTAAGAGCTGAAGTTTATGACCCTGTTAATAGTCTATTAATATCTTTATGTGGGGCACACACAACTTTTACCTCCATAGAAGCAATAGTTTTACGACATATTTGAAGAGGAATAGATTTTTTAGGGACGTAGCAATCATAAAATCTTTGAGAGTCACTGTCCCAATTTATACTCCATTGACTACTCAGCGGATTTATGATGAGTATACGAATGATAATACGGAAGATATCTAATTACTGCTTAGTTACTACGTCGAAAAGATTATTGCTAATATTTTTTTTCACTCTCACAGGGGAAGATAAGCGATGCATTACTGTCGGAGTATTATTTACCAGTGAGTGTAAGAATGCTCCTTATAAAATCTTACTGCATAATTTTAGGAAAACATTTTTCACTGCGAATATGTTAAATGGTATGTAAACGATTCCATAATTTACCAAATCCTCTAATTACCATCCTCTAAGTTGAACACTTGAGCTACACGACTAAGGTCTTGCTCATTGCAAACCTATAAATGATACTGGGGAAACTTCAAGCACTGTCTAAGATATATTTTCAAGAAATTTCCACACTTCTTTGGGTCTCTCTTTCAAATCGGTAATCCACATTTACAAATTCGGCAGATGGAACCAAACCCTTATTTCTCATTAAAATAATTGTCGTCTTTATTGAATCATTTCAAATTTAAAATTGAAAGTAGCCTCAGGTAAGTTCACTAAATCGAGTAGTTGACACAATCAGAGATCCGGTCCAATCCGCCGTTCGTTTGAATATCGTTCCCTTGATTGATAAATTGGCGAGTGGATATGAACATAAGTCGACAGGTAGGACGTAGATAGAAATCAATTGGGGTCGAATACCCGAGAATGGGAAGTAAACGTCTCATTTGACGATCAAGCAGACCGCTCTAATTCCTTCCTGCGAAGTTTTGACAACAGTACGGTCATATCGCATAGATTAGTTATGAGGACACTAGAAGAGACCTCGCCAAGATGTGAACCCCTGACTTTTTTGCAAACGAACGCTCTCCCTTTAGGCTAATGCATCGCTCAAAATAAGTCCGTGTCCAGGGGTCCAGGTCGCAAAATGGAAATTCCAACGTTTCCTTTGAAAACTAGACCAAATAAGATGTGCTGGACTTTTAAAAGTAGTTTTCAGAAAGTAAATAATATAACATTAGCAGGAATTGAAAAATATAAGTGCTTGAGACCTTCTGAATGCACGAGAGCGGAAACTTACATAGGGTATTAAGGTATCGAAAGTACCTTTAAAGAAGAATTTTCTCCTCATGGAAACCATTCTATTCTGCCAGATTTTAAGTTATTTTAACGAGAAATCCACAGGATAACTCGCCCAAAAATTAATTGCAATGTATGATACTTCTCGGAAATGGTTTGAGGTCTATGATCTAAGATCCTTCGGTTTGAGGTCTAATTAAACGACGTTCCCCCACAGCTATTTCCTAAACACGAAGAAATGCTTCATTGTAAGTAGATTTGATCTGGAGATTAAAAGCATTCTGTGCCCCAACTAATAATTTTTTCATCGCAACGTTTCTTAAGTTTCAACTAATATAAATGTTTTTTATAGGATCCAAAGCTCAAAAAAAAATGTTAGGTATCACTACATTATTGACTACGACTTATAAACCTCGACTGGATGGGAGGGAACAAACAGATCACGTCTATAACTCGAAGGCGATCTCGCGAACGTGAATATAATTAGTACATATTCGTATTTATGTGACGCGCAAAATCGATATATCCATTCATTCAGAGTTTGAATAAACCCGGGTTCCATTGGCTGTCTCTGTGTTGTCAAGTTGTTGAAGGAACAGCGATTTCAATTAGTTCCCGCGTACGCCGTATTCAGACGCCAAAGTGTTTTGCGTCAATATTTTCCGCCACTGCACGTGGTATCAAATGTTATATTTCTTATAAGGTATAGGAGTTGGAAATCGTTGTTTTTAGTGGAGTTTCTAATGAGCACCCACCTGGAGTAATACCTGAGTAAGATGAGTCAGATGAAGCGGGCTGCACGGAGCCCATATCTCAAATGTCCACCATGTCCGATTTAAACGACCGGTAAATTGTGCGGTATACATTTGTACGCAAATATCTCGGAAAGTATTGCGGTGATTAGCAGATATTCTGATTCCTTTGGATAGATGAGATTTTTTCTTTTAGATGAGATTTGAATTATTGAATTCCAGGTGAATGATATCTCATTCTAACCATTATGAGTTTCCATAAAATGGCCGAGTTTTATCTTCAATAAACACGATGCCTAACTAAATTTCAGGAAAAAACATTTCTCTGACGATGTAAAAAACATACTATTAACCCCCTCGAACTACAGCACATTAAATCGAGCCAATAAAATTAGAGAGCTAGACTGTAGAACCGATAGGTATAAATGTATTTTTTCCGCGTACCATTCGGGACCATAACAGCAGTGATCGTCGTCATGAATAGTGCAAATGGTGACATTAGCTAGATTGTAGATCTCTTTCTTTATATATTTTACGTTCTTACTTATGCATGATGTAAATATTGATGTTCTTATGTATGCATGATATTTTGAATCTGTAGTAGTAGTCTTTGTATCCCTTGCATGTTGGAACGATTGACGACAGAATGTTTCTTGGCTAGTAGATTTTTAATTGGCGCGTTGCATGTGTGGTACGCGGGTTCCAATGTAGTTTCGGTGTTCTGCCGTATTATTGATGCATGCTGGTGTGGAAGCACCCCCTACCACACACCCTTTGGGTGGCCTGCAGGGTATGACGTAGATGTAGATGTAGATGCTGCGATGCCCTACTCAATCCCTCTGACAAACGCACCGCGGTCTACGACCGTCTGTCCCCCCCCTTCCCCGCTCCCCCGTCCACGTCAGTCCACGAGTCTGCGCGAGAGGATGCTTCCTCGCTGCGCGATGATCGCGCGGAGATGGATCTGTGTCCCCCTCCCTCCCCTTTTCCTCCCCTCCCCCCCTCTACCCTCCCTCCCCCTCTTCGCCCTCCCCATCGCGCACGCGCACTTGAGCGGGAAGTGCAATTTCCACAGTCTCCTCCCCCTACTTCTTCCAAGAGGGAAGATACTACACCCCCCCTTATCCTTACCTCCCGTTCCTCCCCCCCCTTAATTCCCCCTCCCCACATAAGACCTCCCTCGCATTAGTTGGCGCAGGAGGAGGTCATTAGCGGTCATCACGTGACCCGGGCGAGTAATTACCTTGTCCCTCGCCGCTCGCGACGGCGGCAGCACCTCCTCCGCAGCGCAAAGCGGATAATGACGACGGTCGTCCTCCCCCCCCCCTCCCTTCTACTGTATCCTTCTCCTCCCCCCCCGTCCCATTTACCCCCTCCCCAGCCACACACTTTTCATTTGCCGTTTCTCGCGATGGAGGAGGGCGCGTCAACCCGTTGAAGGCAACGTCACGATTGACGTGAGTTGACGTGTCGGGAAGGGACGGCGGCGTTCTTCGCGTCTCCCCTTCTCTCGAGGAGGACGCCAATAAGAAGCCTCTCACTCAATAACAAAATTTAACCAAACAAATTTAACCTAAAAAATTAACAAAGTACAAAGAAAAGCTGTACGCTTCGTTAAAAACTGCTACGAGCGAACATATAGTGTTACACAACTGTAAGAGGGATTAAGGTGGGAGCCCCTAGAGACTCGGTGGCTACACGTTAGGCTTAGGTTGTTTGAGATATTCAGAACTGGTGTGTTTCACAGCGACACAGAGACTATTATCATGACGCCTCACTACATTTCTAGGTCTGACAGATGCGATAAAATAAGAGAGATACACTGCCGAACAGATAGGTACAAAAAGTCATTCTTTCCGTGCACAATAAGCGACCACAATAGAAACTGATCTCCTCCAAATACACTCTCATAGGACATGTCACCATTTCACCTCCAAAACTTTTACATCTTTACACGGCTGGCGACCTACCACCCCCTGCCACATGCCCAAGCGGTGGCTTGCGGGGTAGCATGTAGATGTAGCTGTAGATAAGAGGCGAAAGAGGTGATTCTCGAGGACCTCTTCAGTATTCTCGGCATCGCCTGAGGTGCAGGCAGCGATTTGTTTTCGAGATGTCCTCTCGGGGTCCGGCGGTGCATTGTTGGGGTGAAAGGGGAGTGGGGGGGGGGGAGTAGTGCGGTCTTAGGTGACTCATCCTCTTAATATCATTCCTCTTCCCACAATTCTCATTTCAATGGAGATGCCAGAGGGAGCTGATGTTGAAATTATGTGAATATGACCAGGAAACTGATATGTCTGTCAGGGGTGAGAGTCAAAAACGTTTTTCAGATTTGAATGAGTTTGGAGTGAGGAAAGTTTTCATTGGCTCTTAATATAACGCTTTAATTCTTTTGGAAGTTTAGTCAAACGTCCTGCGGTTCCACCAAGCGGTAAAATTTCACAATTTTAGGCCATTTTGGTAAAACGCAGAAATATTTGGAAGGCCGTACTCTGCTTTATTTATTCATAAGAAATGCTTGTATGTGGTCAGGCAGTAATTGCAAATGGCATGGCAGTATTACCAAGAGTGCAAAAAACGCCAGAAAATAAACGGGCATTTTCGAATGCCTGGGTAACCCGGCGAGCACGTCGTGGACGAGGCGTTCGATACAAATGCTTGCACCTCTTTAGCGCGACGCGTGCTTAAGGTGAATGGAGCGTGTGAGTGTATTTTTGTGTGTGTGTATGTGTGAGTGGGAGAAAGGAGAATGGCAGTCATTTATTGAACCAGGCTTCACTTGGCGAAATTTTAATATACAAATATTGTGAATGCAACTCTGGATTATTTTCCGCAGTGAAATACGTTTCCCACGGTGGATTTCAATGCTCTCTGTGAACATAATAATTTTGCTAATGCAGCAATATAATATGTATATACATCAGAAATATGTTTTGAACTCTTGGATATTGCAAAGATCTTTATTTTCGCAGTGGACTTCCATGCCCGACTGGCTGACACGATCCCACCATAGAAGAAGAGGAGAATTCACTTGCGTGTGGTTTCCTCTTGCTCTGTCTTGAAGTTCTAGAGGAAGTGAGTCCTCTCGTGTGGACACGTTTCCCAAAAATCGGAAAGCAAGGAAATACTATTTCAAGTGTCCAATATTTGGTCTGCCTGAGCATATCTCTTCCTGGCAGATTCCCACCATTGAGGACGTCATTAGACTACAACAGCGTCAGTTAAGCACGTCAAAAAAGCTGAAATGAACGTTATATACATCTACATACAACCCTGCGAGCCGCTGCATTTGGAATGAGGCAGAGGGTGTTACGACACCAACGTGTAAATATGTAAGAGGTTATGTTTTTGGATGTGAAACGGTGACGTGTATTATGAGAGTGTATTTAGTGGAGCTCAGTTTTTATTGTGCGTGGAAAGAATGAGTTTTGTGCATATCTGTAAGAATGAGTTTTGTGCGTAGCAGTCAGCTTTTGGAAAAAGAAAAATTGGCCATTTAGGGCATACAGAATTAAAAATACAGAAATTATTCACGCCGAGTCTGTTAAGTACTTAGGAGTCACAATTAGTCACGACCTATCTTGGGGAAAACATATTAGGGAAATATGCGGTCAAGCATATAGGAAGCTAGGCTTTATCAAGAGAGTACTCGGAAAATGTGATGAGAAAGTGAAAGAACGTTGTTATTTTTCAATCGTTAGGCCTCATCTGGAATATGCTGTTAGTGTATGGGATCCATACGAAACGGGGTTGGTATCAGAGTTAGATCGCGTCCAGCGAAGAGGAGCTAGGTTTGTGAAACGATGCTACGATAAGTTGGCTAGTGTGTCTGGACTGTTAGAAGAATTAGGATGGGAATCGCTATCACAGCGTAGATTAAATTATAGGCTTAACCTCCTAAATAAATTTCAGGAAAATCATTTTACTGACGACGTAAAAAACATACTATTAACCCCTTCGTACTACGGCAGATTAGATCGCGCCAATAAAATTAGAGAGCTAGATTGTAGAACCGATAGGTATAAAATGTCATTTTTTCCGCGTACCATTCGGGACCATAACAGCTGTGATCGTCGTCATGAATAGTTCGAGTATTGACAATAGGCAGGCAGTTAATGTTTCTCATTATATTCTCCTCTTTCTTATTTATGCATGATGTAAATAATGATGTTCTTATTTATGCATGATATTTTGAATCTGTAGTAGTAGTCTTTGTATCCCTTGCATGTTAGAACGATTGGAGATACAATGTTTCTTGGGTATTAGATTTGTAATTGGCGCTTTGCATGTGTGGTACGCGGGTTTTTAATGTAATGTCGGTGTTCTACCATATCATTCATGCATGCCTGGTGCGAAAGCACCCCCTGCCACACACCCTTTGGGTGGCTTGCAGGGTATGACGTAGATGTAGATGTATCTGTTTGGCAATGTATCTCTCTTATTTTATCGCTTCTATCAGACCGAGAGATGTAGTGGGGCGTCATAATAATATCCTGTGTCGCTGTGAAACACATCAGTTTTGAATTTCTCAAGCGACCTAAGCCTAGCGTGCAGCCTACGAGTCTCCAGGGGCTCCCACCTTAATCCCTCTTACAGTTGTGAAACAGTAAATTTTTGCTCGTAGCAGTTTTTAACGAAGCGTGCAGATTTTCTTATGTTCCCCACGATATAACAGATGGAGGTAATTGTAATTCCAAGTTATTCAACTGTATCTGAAGATTTTATGTTTACTCCTCCTACAGAGTAGGTATGACATTTGTGTGATGAATTTCGCTACAAGTGTACTGAGGTGTATTTACTAAGATTTGATTCTATCCCCCAACACCACGAATGAGCGTTGCTAAGGTCCGATGGTAGAACTTCTAAGTCCGCGTCTTCGCATATTTCACGGGAGATTACTGTATCGTCAGCAAATAACCTTAATTTACTGCTTACTCGAGAACTAAGGTCATTAATGTAAATCTTAATAATATATAAAAATCTAGTGGTGTCTGTCTGTCTGTTACTCAATCACTCATGAACCACTGATTCGATTGAAACAAAATTTGGCAGGAAGATACTTGATATATCTGGTTCACGCAAAGGCTATAGAACAAGGGACTTGGGGCCCTAGAAGACCCTCAAGTGGGCCCTTCCATCACCAAAAATTGACCTTGGAAGATAATTCTTGCCTGTATTAGAAACACGTAAAATATACCTATAATGAACGTACAACAATCATGGGGTCGTAAGTCACGCTGGGGCCCCATAGGACCCAAGGTTCCAAAAGAATGCTTTCTCAAAAGCCTCATAAGTATTGAACGAGTGAACCCATTTAAGTGAAATTTTCACACATGGGATCAGTATAGCTTTTTAAGAAAATTGGGACTTAGGAGCATAATGGATTAATTCAGGAAATACTTCAATTTGATGTCAACACTGGTGGCAGAGTAAACATCTTTCAAGGTTTCATACGAGAGGCAAGGTGTAAATTTCTTGATTGCATCAGCACTATAAAATCCCTTTGAGATGACTTCCTTTCACTTTTAAGGGGAGACTTTGCCTTTGATTTACCTTTCTCCGATTTTTTTAATTACCGTATTTTTTATGTCCTTCGGAATGCCAAATGATGCTTGGAATGCGTCGTGTTTTGGTTGAATGAGCCCTAGTTTTGCTGTAATTAATTATTTTCCATTCGCTATTTTTAACATGCCTAGTATAAATTCAAGAGAACAATCCTTCTCTTTGAGAACAAGTTGGCGAAGTGGTTAGAAACGGTGGCCCTTATGCTGAAGGTCGGAGGTTCAATTTCCCAGATACTCCCCAAATTGCTATTTTTTCGTCTTGATTCCGATTAATTTCGTTAATTTTCAAGTTATTTACATTCGCAGTTCTCGCGGAACGATGAAAGATTTTTTACAGTCATTTTCGACAGATTCGATTAAGCCGTATTCCAAACGCGGTACCACGACAGCTACAGTAGATACGCAAGGGTGCACTCACTATTAAATGTCCACTGCTAATTCTGACCAACTTCCTAATCGCCATAAAATACAAAACTTTTATATGGGTACATTCGCACATTAATGCTTGCAGACTATAAAGAACTGAACAACAGAATGGGTAATTGAAATGAAGAAAAACGTGAAACGAATAAAAATGACTTCCTCTTTTTAAGTGCTCTTGAAACTTAAGTCATGAAAAATAAATATGGCTTCTAGGTTTAGTAAATAATAATAGGAAGCTGTGGGAAAGATTGTATCTATATTCTACGAAGTATTACAATTATTATCATGAAATAAAAGTAGATTCTTGTAAGAGTATGACAGGTGTTTTCACCAAATGTATCTTTTGTTGGCCCTGAATCGTCCTTAGGCCTCACTTCGTGAAGAGGACCGGACTGGACCTGATGAATTAGAAAGGAGGAGTTCATTTATCCGAATCGAATTTCACGGGGACGCAAGAGGGGGGAGTAGGGGCGGGAAAGGGAAGGAGGGTGCAGTGAGCGGCATTTGGCCAGCAGAGGAGAGGAAGGAGAATGGGAGAGCCATGGATTAGGCGGGGTTTTTTAAAAACAGCCAGCGGTAAGCCTAAATTCTTAAAATGTCCCGTGGTGGAAAGGGTGTTCCCACTTCATCTACATCTACATCTACGTAATACCCTGCGAGCCACCACGAGGGTGTGTGGCAGGGGGTGAAGATCACCAAACATGCACTATTGCCAAGTAAGTAGGATATATAATGTAGACATGCTAGAAAATAGGGTCATAGTTTATTAGTTACTACAGTAGATTATTAGTTATTGCAAGTAATTGCAGTAGTTATTACAATAGAATATTAGTTACTACGGTATAGTACAGGTTAAAATATACATAATAAGGAAGGGATTATTGGTAGTTATTACATGCATCATGCACTACAGACTATTCTAACTATGTTTCACCTACCTATCCCTTTTGCTACTTGCCTATTGTTCTCTCTTATGGTACGCGGGAAAAATGACATTTTAAATCTATCGGTACGACAATCTATCTCTCTAATCTTGTTCATATGGTCAAACCTAGCATAATACGCAGGGGTTCTTAATATATATCTAACGTCATCTGTGAACAAATCGGTTTCGAATTTACTTAAAAGGTTTAACCTAAATTTTAACCTGCGTTCTGACCATCCTAGTTCTTCTATTAAACTCGTAACACTAATACAATTATCATAACGACATTTAACAAACCTAGCAGATCTCCTTTGCACGCGCTCTAATTCTTTTATCATACCTTCCTCGTAGGGATCCCATATACTAGCGGCATATTCTAAATGAGGCCTGACAAGTGTAAAATAGCTTCTTTCTCGGACTCTCTCATCGCATTTGCCTAGAACCCTTTTTACGAATCCTAATCTACGGTTTGCTACACTAGTTATTTCCCTGATGTGTTTCCCCCATGACATGTCTTCACTGATGGTGACGCCTAAGTATTTAATTGATTCTACGTTACATATTTTGTTTTCTTTGATGCTATAATTATTCCGGGGAAGGCCATTCTTTTTCCAAAAATTCATAATCGCGCATTTCTTAAAATTTAATTCTAGTTGCCATCTATCACACCAATCATCAATCGCATCTAAATCCTTAGCTAAACACTGTCTGTCCTCTTCATTTCTAATTTCTTTATACACTACTGCATCATCGGCAAAAAGACGGAGCTTGCTATTTTTTACTACACTATTTAAGTCGTTTACGTACAGAAGAAATAAAATTGGGCCTATCACGCTTCCCTGGGGAACACCCGATGTAACTTTTACTTCGCCTGAGCTGACACCATCTAATACCACCCTTTGAACGCGTTCATGTAAGAAATCTCCTATCCAGCCTACTATATTACTGTCTATTCCGTATGATGCTAACTTCGCGAGTAACTTACAGCGGGGAACCTTGTCAAAAGCTTTTCTAAAGTCAAGAAACGCTGCATCTACCTGTACGTTACCTTCTCCGGAAACTAAAATATCGTGCACAAAAAGACCTAATTGAGTTTCGCAAGACCGTCCTTTTCTGAACCCATGCTGGTTTGTTATTAATAAATCCTGGCTGTCGAGGTGTCCCATTATTGATGTAACTATTATATGCTCTATAATTTTACATGATAGTGACGTTAATGATATTGGTCTATAATTACATGTCTGTTCCCTATCTCCGCTTTTATAAATTGGGGTCACGTTTGCTATCTTCCAGTCTTTGGGAACCGCGTGTTCTTCGAGGGATTTGTTAAATATTACTTTAAGATACGGAGCCATTTCGAGAGCTAATTCTTTATAAATACGAGCTGGAATTTCATCAGGACCTGAGGACTTGTTCGGGCTAATGTTACTTAGTAAGGATACGATTCCGCTACAAGATATATCGATTGGGGGCATTGGTTGTTGAAATCGGTCTGGTATGGTTTCGCGGAAACTATGCATAGGTTGATTAAAAACACTCTGAAAAAAGTAATTCAAACAATTTGCCTTATCTAAACTGGAAGTTACTATTTCGCCTCTATCGTTTTTCAAGGAATTAACCGTTGACTTTTTAGTTCCCTGTACTTCCCTAACATATGACCAAAATGCTTTCGGATTTCCCTCTAGTTGTTCTCCAAGTACTTTTCTCTTGAATTCGCTAAACGCTTTTCTAAGGGCTGTTTTTGCGGCTGATTTACAAATTTTATAATGCTCGATGGTATTTTTTAGGTCGCTATTAGCTACATTTTTCTTCATTTTTCTTAGTTTCGCATGGCTAACTCGTTGGCGTTTTAAACATTTTCTAACCTCCGCGTTGTACCACCTTGGTTCCCTATTCTCGCTCTTATACTTATGAGGTATATATCTGTTGACAAGTGACCGTGTAATTTGGAGGAACTCTTTCCATGTATTGTCTGTATTGCTATTTTTGCTAATGTTCTCGAATTTTTCAAAAGATGTCTTTAAGTCAAGCCTAAATCCGTTAAAATCTGCTTTACTAAAAAGGTAAATCTTTCTTTTTAATTTAAAATTTTTTTCAGTGTTGAGGGAAAATTTTACGTATACTACCTTGTGGTCACTTATTCCATCAATATTTTCAACTTTAATTACTTTTTCAGGGATGTTTGTGGCAAGTAAATCGAGAACATTTTCCCCTCTATTAGGCAAATTTACTATTTGATGTAGTGCGTGTGATGCGAACAGGTTAAGCAATGACTCGCAGATTTCTTTGTCCCTACCTCCAGACTTATGACTGCATGTTTTCCAATCTATCGATGGTGTATTGAAATCTCCACCTACAATTATCTGTCGTTCGTTACTATGGGAATTAATGGACCTGATCTGTTTCTCGAGTTCTAATACTGAGTGTACATCGGAATGGGGTGGTCTATAGTAGGCACAAACATATATTACTTTCGAATTAGCACATTGAATGGAACACCATACACTTTC
Source organism: Ceriagrion tenellum (assembly GCA_963169105.1). NCBI lineage: Eukaryota > Metazoa > Arthropoda > Insecta > Odonata > Coenagrionidae > Ceriagrion > Ceriagrion tenellum. Next base: position 175,316,694 of record OY720633.1, read on the forward strand.
TATTATATTATGGGGAATCACTTCTATTTTGCTGACTATTGTGTTCTTAACTGCGATAAATACTCCCCCTCCCAGTCGACTCTCTCTATCTCTCCTGTATACCCTAAAATTTACTGGAAAAACTTCACTACCAGCAATATCGCTTGTTAACCAACTTTCAGTTCCTATAATTATGTCAGAATTAGTACTCTCTATAAGGTGATGAAATTCAGGTATCTTGCTTCTTAAACTACGACAATTAACTACTACTACTGAAAATTCCTCTATTTTAATATGTCTGCCTATTGTATTTGTGGGGTTCGTGTTTTCTAAATTATTGGGAAAGTTACAGTTTGGAAATTCATGGGTGTTGTTTTGATTTGTACGTTTTTCCTTTTTCTGTGCTTTCTTCCGTCCCGATAAACCTATACTGTGTTGTCTGGTCAACTTGTTATTCTTTGCTATCCTGGTGAGTGGCATGTTATTTAATGGTCCACTATTTGACCTACTCTCTTCCCTAAATAATTCTAATTTATTGTTATCTATTAAGATTTTCCTAGGCACTAAGCTTTGTGTACTCTTTATTATCTGACTTTCCGGAAAAGCACTGATTTCGCCCCCACTAACTGACCTACTCTCTTGCCTACCATCTATGCACTTCTGAGCGTGGGATTGATTGCCACTGCTGCATGTGAGGTAACCCGTGGTGTAGGTAACCTGTCGTCGCCGAGGAAGCAAAGGGTTAAAGGTCCCCTGGTGGGAGTGGGGGGAAACCCCTTCACTGACGTTGGTCACATTACTGCTGCTCTTCTTTTCGATACGTTCAAATGCCACACATTATACCAAAGGCGCTCTTATGAGTTTATATTAGGCATTCTAGGAATAACGAATGAAAAATTATTCATTACAGCAAAACTAGAGCTCATTCAACCAAACCATGACGTACTCCCAGCATCATTTGGCATTCCAAATAACATAAAACATATAGCATTCCAAAAGACGGAGCAAGGTACGTAGTCTCCCCTTGTTAGTATAATCTACGATAAATATAATTTATCAGGTCATTAGAAGGTACACTATTGACCAGCATGTTTATTTTAACATCTCCAAGCACAAGGACATTATCAGCATTCATAGAATATATGAATTACACATCGTCACAAAATTTATCGAAGAAAATGGACCACACGAAGAAGGGGTTCTATACACTGCAAACAGAGCAGTTCGCTTATAGTTAACCTTGAGAATAATAACACAGCACTCTAAATAAATTTCAGTGGAATCCTTTTATTCCACAACTGACACATTAATGCTTGGTTTGGAAAATATAGAAACACCACCTCCTCTAAACTTCGATCTGCAGAAAAATGACACAAGTTTTAAACCGTTGATAGCACGTACACACGTTTCGTTGTCAGTTAGCCGATGTTCACTTAACAGATGAATATCGGAGTCCTATTCCTGTGCAAGAACCTCCAAATTAGTGAATTTGCTACGCAAGGATGTATGTTCATATAGGAGATCATAATTTGATGACAGTTTTTTCATCCAGGCCAAGTCACTTCTCTTTACCTTTTTGTCGGGTGTTGTAAGGGACGTTTTCCTCAGTATTACTGTTACCACTGGCAACAATGACACATTCAGACTCATTTCCTAATTTTCCCGGTATTCTTTCGTCAGACTAACATAATCTGATTCAGACTTCCTCGGAGGATTCCCGATGCACACGTGACGGGGCCAAATTACACCATTCAGAAGTTCATCGCGTAATAGTAAATATGATGGAAAGAGAAGGATTTGTTAAGGGACACCAAATTTATATGAACTGAATTTGTCACCTGACCGTATTACTTCGCAGGAAAAGTCTACTTTTGTAAATAAATCGGACAAGTGATTGATTATGTTCTCGGACGTTGTTATCCTTTCCACAAGACCCACATAGAGTAAAAACGCCGAGGAACACAGGAAAATTTGCCTTTTGTGTTCGACTGCGAGCTACAACCAAACATCACGTCGCGTTTCCGTTTTTTCTTTTTTGACAGAACTTTTTGGTAGCCTCCCGTATCAGTAACATAACGACCAGCAATAACAGCATCTGCAGGATGATTGGCCGACATATTTGTGGGAAGCTTTGGTCCCCCCAGAAGCTCACTTTACACCGTTGTTGGCATCAAAACGTTGTCAGAGTTGTTGTCCCGCATTTCTGTCTTTTATATGAGATTAAGAATCCTTGTCAGTAGACGGCAAGCAGAACCAGTTTATCACTTTTAAGAAACTTAATTCGGATTTTAGAAACTGGATATCGGCGGCCATGTTGGCTTGAAAATACTTCTTTACACGGCAGTAAAAACATTTCCAAAAATTTCCTTACTTTCAACGAGTGCCTTCAAGGATATATCTCTTAAGGCAGTGCACTAATGGTGATACGCACACCAACAAATATCACAAAATATTTCTTTATCCTGTGATTTCAGAGAAGTTTTACAGGAGCAGCAAACGAGACCTACGAGGTAATGTGCCGCCATTTTGAAAAAAGGGCTTTTTTTTTAGGGTAATAAAAATGGCTAAATGTGACTCTAGATTTGGGTTCAGGTCTCGATTGGGAAAAAACGCGCCTCTACTCTCGCAAAATAGCGAAATTAAGAGTATCGTCCAGCAGTGTGTGGATTTGGGGCCGAGAGTCGGTTTCCTCAGGTGGAGGTGCGGGGCGATTCCTTGCGATATGCCGAGGGTGGTGATGGAATGGGGCAAGGCCTTCTTCAGTTGGGTCGCTGAGTAGGTGGGAGGGCAGGGAAAAGAGAGATGAGACACAAACGAGGTCTTCTCGGGGCGCGATTGAATCTTTCTCTCGCTGGCCAGCCGGCTCCGTCAAGGGTGCGAGGAAGGGTGGGCGGATGGATTCTTCACCCGATGAGGAAAATGTTAAGGTTCTCTTGTTCCATTGTGGTCGGGAGAAAAGAAAGGGATTTCCCGTGAACGCGGCGACAAAAGGACTCGCATGCTTTTGTCCTTTTGTGCCGGTCAGTCGAGTGAGTGAATCCTCGTGGTGTCCCTTCGAAACGTGCGAGTTGTCGAGGTGGTAGGGGCGGAGAGTGAAATAGGAAAGGAAGAAGCGTTCGCCCGATGGGGTCGAAGGACAGAGAGTCAGGGGCGGCAGGGACAACGGCCGGCTGTGTATTTGCTCTCTGCTGTTATTCGCTCTCTCCTCCCGCTCCATCCTCCACTACCCCCCACCCCTCACACACCATCCTCCCCCCACCCCCTCATGGCGGTGACCTTTTCCCCTCGAGGGAGGGAGGGTGCTTGTCAGAAGATCGACTCCACCGAAAGCCAAATCCATTCCCTTATCCATGCCCCCTTCCTCCTCTCACGAAAATACTCGCAGGGTAATGGAATGTGAATAAGATCTTCGAGGTGAGGCCTTTCCTCCTCCCACTCCTTCACCCTCTCTACCTTCCCTTCCCCTCTCTGCCGACCTCTGTCATACCTCGACGTTCATCGCGACAATTCGCCGTTTTTTCTCTCGATGGAGATAATCCCGGCAGATGGAGGCTGGACATCACGTGAGAGACCCTTGAACGACTTATTAGTGACTCGTGGAATGATGGTGTGCGAGGAATAGGACGTACGACTGAAGACTTGGAAATGAATAAGGGAAATCGAATGGAAGTTGGACGGCGCGCGGTAAAATATGGTGGAGTTGACTATGCCTGTGTTTTCCTGCGCAAATTTGTCTGACTTTGCGAAAATGAAAAGCTTTTTTCCATGCAGTCAAATATTATTTGTACGTTTCTACGCCCTACCCCTTGTTCTCATATACACACTCATGTGTTGCGGTCCTATCATTGTGAGTCTGCGCATTGCCTGTTCACTGGATAAGTCAATTTTCATTTACACGTAGGAGAGAGATACCGCACTTCTACATATTTCTCGCTTATTGATGAACTCATGGCGATCACTTGCCTACTCTTAGCACTGATGGCCAGTGGACGAGTATCCATTGCGGAGTAGACGAGAGCGGAATCCCGATCGTTTGTTGTTCGTATTGCCCTTAAGTTCTGAGGTTTATTTAAAAGCGTTGATGTGGAAGCGCATCACTGCAACTCGCCCAAAGGCGCCTCTTTATCTCTTTCTTTCTTCCATTCTGAAACGCTAGAAAGCGAAGAACTCCTTGAAAAGCACTTTGCTCCGAAACTTCATTACCTGTTCCGCCCCATCGCTTTCCTACGAATGACGTCCTAATTTTGTAGCCAAGTGCGCTTCATGACCGAATGACGCATTACAGACACGAGGGCCATTCCGGGCTTCACTCGGTTATCTGTGAAGCAATAATTTCTCATCCTTTTGTGGCCATGAGAATACAGGATTTCGTGCATTCAGTGCCGCACAATGGGGAAACCCACTCGTGAACTCGGAGGGAAGCATCAAGAGTCAGGAGGCTGGAAACAAGCGTTCAATTGGCCGCTCTCCTCATTCACATTCCACATTGCCTCGCCCTCCAGCAGGTCGTGGGTTCCATTGCCTCGGGAAAGACACAATCACGGACAGAAGCCGATGGGAAACACGTCGCGGTAAATGACGCCATCACACGAAAGCTCATGTCGACGCCGGGCCAAGTAATTGATGAAGTTTGGTTCGCTCGCAGGTGAATGCCTAGTTCCGTGCACAAAAGGGCCTTTTAGTCCGGTCAAAGCGTGTCCCGTGACATTCATTATACCTGTCCCTCCGGGTGAACGGAACGCTCGCCTCGGACACAAAGGCGAGAAGGACTGTTAAACAGCCACCGGACCGAGCGGGGGAGGGCAGCGGGGGTTGGGGGGGGGGAGGGATGATCTCCACCTGCATTGGGTTGCGAGGGGATACGACGGAAGGAGGGAGGGAGGGGGGGTCCCCCCCCCGTCCCCAGCCGCAGCACTCACTCCATCAAACGCTCGTTGTTCCAATGGGGGGACCCCCTGCGGGGAGGGAGCCAATGGTGCAGGGCCGGCGGCGGGAACGTGGAACGACGTCTTCCCCCCCCTCCCCCCTTGTTCGCCGTCCGTGAGCCCCTGCCCAATCGATATGGAGGGGAATTGCTGTCGCAAACGTGGTTCTGATTCATCTCACAAGATGGCGAGATGGTTGAGCGAACGAGAGGTTGACTCGTCCTTGATAACAGCGTAGATGAAATAATAATATGCTTATTACCTGAAGAAGAAATTAAAAGTAAACACGTTTTTCACACTTGTATGATTTGAACAAGGTTCGCTACCATGGATTATTTGGTCACGTGATTCCCTTCCACAGACGACACAGGAAGTGTTTGATGTCGGCCGCATTTAATCAGTGTTGCCGCGAGACGAGGTGAGACGAGACTTGAGCCGCAGTCTCTTTTTCTGAACTCGGGTATCGTCTCGAGTCTCGTCTCGTGAACCCCGGTCTCGTCTCGGTCTCGAGTTTTGGACGAGACTCTAGTCTCGTCTCGTTTCTCCTAAAATAAAGTACCATAAAGAGCAGTTTCCTTACGTACGTAATCGTGGAATTGGTACACTCGAATTAGTAACGACATTTATTTTTTTAAATATGTATATAAAATTGGACACTAAATTCATCAAACTGCATGTGTCATCAATGATTTTATTGATACTCTATGAATAAACTAAAAATATGAAACTTTAAATTGGTGAAAAATGGCTATGTAGTCACAACGTTAATACCAAGAAATCTACAGAAGGTTTAAAAGAATATAAATTTAAAAATAATGCAATTGGTTAAAAGAATAACGAAAATTTTTGCTTCAAAAGTAGTTTAAATAATTTTCAGGTTTAAAACAGTTAAATCAAGATGAGTTTTTTTATTTGACAGGCCAAATTGCTCGTCACCTACGAGTTCACATGGATTAACTTTCGGCAGGTTCGTGGCCCAAGTGGTTTCTATGCTTTCTCATTGTCAGTGCTGCCCGTGAGAACTATCTTTCCGGTGGAACAGATGAAGCGGGAATGCTTAGGAAGTCTCTCGCCATTTTTGCCAGCACTGGAGACGTTGGCTTGTTTGCCCTCCACCAAATCAATATGTTTGCATTACTAGGGGATCTCCGTAGGGGAAGATAGTCGTCAAGTTCTTTCCTCCATTCTTCATGCCGTGATGACTGACTAGGTGTAAATTTAGTAAAACCATTAACTGATAACGAAAAGGGGCGAAAACTATTGAAAAGTTTAGAAATTTTAACTGAAAGTTTAGAAAATTTTTTCTGATCTGTATGGCCTAAATAGTTAAGCTAAGTGAACTTAATCGACATGGGATAAATGAAGAGAAAAGTTTCGTCGAAAGAACATATCTCTCAGTTCAGAGTTGTGCCTATTCATACAGAGAATATACATCTAGCAGTTCTCCCTCGTCACATTCCAAAAGCAGACCTCTCGAGATTCTTCTGATCCATTGACTTTGCTGGCCTGCTTTCGAGTGGAATACTTAACGTGTTAGACTTTGAACATTTCTTCAAATTTAAAAAGGGACTTATATCCTGCAACTCATTTCCCTAGGTCCCGCATGGAGAAAGTTTCACATTTATGACGAGGATCTAATATTAATACCGCGATATAAATCCAGCTCGTAAGGGGGTAGCGCTTTTACACCTTGTCCCGAGCAGCTTGATAGGCAAGCAACAGTTTTTCATCATCCGTATTTCTTCCAGGCTTGTTGTCCAGTATTCCCACTATTTTTTTAAACTTATCCGACAAGTGAAATTTAACGGTAATGAGTGGAAGGGCAACGTCATATTCTCCTTCCAATTTATTCATTACAACTTTAAAGTTTTTTAAAGACTTTTTAGACATTTTGAAGCAGTTTCCATCCCGACCCACTGATTTGAAGGCGTTTTAGGCCACTAATACTATAGCATAGGATTGAAACACCTATCTTCACGTTAAGCGCTGTTCCAATTATACCGTCCGTTGAATTACACCTGCAAGTTGGGACATCTATTACAGGGTTCAGTGATGGTTCCCCTGCAGCTTCGCAACCGCTATGGAATTTATTTTGTAACTGCTTACTTCTTTAATTTTTAAAAATAAAGATATTATTTTGGCAAAATAAGTTATATTTCCTTCTCCAAATACGAAATATTCATCATCACTGTCAATTGATATTAGATGGTCTGCTGAAACCCCGTCCTACAAAGACAACATTCTTAAATAATCTTGTACTACAAGGTGAAGTATATGGGCCATGTATCTAAAATGCAGATCGGTGCTATAAAAACTTGGTGGCATCTTGCCGAGGTCCTCCATGAATTCAGTTTACCGTTGATGCGTTATCAACGGTAACTCATTGCAGTTGTGCTCAAGTTCAAAGGAGTTTAGGGTATTCGTAAAAACTTCAGCGATATCACTTCCTGTGTGGTTTGGATGCATACACTGGATGGATACATTGAATGGAACGAAGTCAATAACAAGAAAATGATACTCCCACTTCTCATGTTTGATATGAATGTCCAGCCGTCGATGGTGAAAGACAAGTAGAATTTATTTTTTTTCGGCAACTGCAACACCGCCATCTGCATCCTATTTTAAAGGTCAAGTACCATCTGCCGAAACTTTGTCCTTATAGGGAATGTAACGGCGGGATTCAACATCTTGGAAAAGTTTTGAATATCGTAATCAATAAAAAAATCGGAGGTATTTCTATGATGTCCAGTCAAGTATCGATTTTCCGAAGTGATTATTTCATTATCATTCTAAACTTACAAGGAAAATTTCTTACATTTCAATTTTTTCGATAATAAGATAACTTTCCCCTTTAATTTTGCCTTGTGGTGAGAGATATTTCGTAAAGAGAGGCTTGGGAGATATGGAAATTAATTGAAATCTACAGGATGGTTGAAAATGGTTGATTTAGGCATAATAAACGTGATAATTGCTTCAATTAGGTGGAAATCACACATAAAAGATGAAACATGCGACAATGCGGCATATTTGCAGTGATTCGTGAAAACCTTTGTTTTTTTTAGTCTGCCACCAATTCATCTAAGCAGTGTCAAAGTCGAGAGTCTGCTAACAGATTTTTTTCGCGGGATACCGAACCCCTTCATGAATGGACTGAATGCAGCTGAAATGGAAAGCCTACCAGTTGTCTGTGGTAAAAGTAGGATGAACTGAGTTAGAATGAGTGGATGATGAATAAATGTCGGTCTAATGCTTCAGTAGTGGACTCTTTGATTGAGTGGAATCATGGTTAGCAAAAGAAAAGCAAATGAAAACGTTTAAAGACAAACGAAAGCCCATTATTGTAATACTTTTTTTCGTATAATCCTCGAGACAATTAAACGACATTATGCTAAACATTCTCACTATTTAGGTATATCATGCAGGAATAGGTACATAGTGATTTCAATAGTCAATCAACCTTTCGCCGAGGTGATGTAAAAACAATCTATGTGTGCGCATATTATAGACCATCCGATACCCATGTAAGCTCAATATTAGGACTCGAAAGTCAACTCAGTAAGTTAACCACTCAAAAAAACGACTGTCATATTATAATCGGTGGGGATTTCAATCTTCCGTCCATAGACTGGGACACTTACAGTTTTATAACTGGGGGGAAAGACAAAGACCTTTGTGAGTCACTCCTGTATACATTCACATCTCACTCACTACATCAATTAGTCACTGCTCCAACTAGAGGGAAAAATACACTTGTTCTTTTAGCGACAAATATTCCACACATGGTTGTAAGCATAGGTACGGATAAGGGAATAAGCGACCACAAGATAGTTAAACCAAATTTTTCCGTGAGCATAATCTAGAAACATAATCCACAAAGAAAAATCTACTTGTTTGATAAGGTTGACTACGAAGGTATGAAACGAGAGTTGCAAAAGTCATTTACTAATTTTCAAAAAAAAAGTATCAACAGTAATACTGAGGTTTTGTGGAATACTTTCCTCAACGTTACACGATCAGTAGTTAGCAAATACATACCAAGTAAATGGAAAAGAGCCAATGCAGAGCCTAGGTGGTATAACGCGGAGGTTAGAAAAACATTAAAGCACCAGAGAACATGTCATGATAGGTTAAAATGGGCAAAAATAAACTAATCCTCCGAAGAACTATACTCTCGGGTGAAAATAATGTTCAAGTTGACGCGATATTCCTCGATTTTAAGAAAGCTTTTGATAAGGTACCTCACGTTAAGTTGCTCTCAAAACTAGAAGCATATGGGATAGATAAAAACATTATTAGTTGGATTAATCAATTCTTACATGGGCGGGAACAAAGGGTTGTCATAGTATCATGTCAAACACAGCGTTACATCGGGTGTTCCTCAGGGAAGTGTCATTGGTCCACTTTTATTTCTCTTGTACATAAATGATATTAGCAACGTCGTTAAAAGTAAGCTTAGACTCTTCGCAGACGACGCGGTTGTGTATAGGGATATTAACAATGCCGAAGATAGCGACTCGTTAACAATCGACCTACTTGCTAGTCATGCCTTGTGCGAAAAGTGGCAGATGGAACTAAACATAAAAAAGTGCGTAGCTGTCAGTTTTTGGAAAAAGAAAAATAGGCCAGGTAGGGCTTACAGAATTAAAAATACGGAAATTATTCACGCCGAGTCTGTTAAGTACTTAGGGGTCACAATTACTCACGACATATCTTGGGGAAAACATATTAGGGAAATATGCGGTCAAGCATACAGGAAGCTAGGCTTTATCATGAGAGTACTCGGAAAATGTGATGAGAAAGTGAAAGAACGTTGTTATTTTTTGATCGTTAGGCCTCATCTGAAATATGCTGTTAGTGTAAGGGATCCATACGAAGCGGGGTTGATATCAGAGTTAGATCGCGTGCAGCGAAGAGGAGCTAGGTTTGTGAAACGATGCTACGATAAGTTTGCTAGTGTGTCTGGACTGTTAGAAGAACTAGGATGGGAATCGCTATTATAGCGTAGATTAAACTGTAGGCTTATCCTCCTAACTAAATTTCAAGATAATCATTTCTCTGACGACGTAAAAAACATACTATTAACCCCCTCGTACTACGGCAGATTAGATCGCGCCAATAACATTAGAGAGCTAGATTGTAGAACCGATAGGTATAAAATGTCATTTTTTTCCGCGTACCATTCGGGACCATAACAGCTGTGATCGTCGTCATGAATAGTTCGAGTATTGACAATAGGCAGACAGTAAATCTTTCTCATTTTATTTTTTATATTTATATGTTTTTAAACGTCCCTTCAGCTACTGAGGGTTAACACCTACGTCTAAACATTAGTGAATTAGTCTGACAGACTTCATCGGAATGACATCAATTATGCTTTCATTTAAATAAGGGAATAAGAAACTACCGGGCAACGATATGTCATTCCGGTACTAATACTAAAATGATGAGTATACCAGAAATTAGATTTATCTAAACTGAAAAACTGAACTATCCATAAGCACTAGTTTTGACATCTTACGTTTAAATTTTTAAGTAAACACAATCTGAAATACATTGAAATTTCCTCAAGACAAAATCGGTCTGGGCCTGGAATGGAACCAAGGACCTTTGATATCCAAACCTATGCGAAGCCCACTACGCTATTCAAAAGTCAACGTATGAAAAAAGATTAGTTAGTGAATAGTTTCATAAAATATAAAGATTTCAATTCATCTACGTTACATTTTGTAGTAATTACCAAACTTTGTGTCTTCCTCAGATTTATTACTCTGAGCACAATCGGTTTCGACAGTTACGTCATCATCAGGTACACTCTCACACCATCATCGAGTACATCAGGTGTACCTGATAATGGCGTAATTGCCGAAACCGGTTGACCTCATAATAGTAAATCTGTGGAAAACACCAAGTTTGGTTTACTGCAATGTCGACCTTCCACTAAGTGAAGCCTTCAATTTTTGAATCTACATTACATTTGTTTCGTCAAATTAAATAACGGATGAACATCACAAAATAACAATCATTTGCCTAGAACAGGTTGATTTTTTCCATTGATGATTATTGGGAAAATTTTTAATACTCAAACAATTGTTCAGCAGATCTTAAAGATTTGATCATTCGGAGAATGGGATTTATTTTCCAAGTCGCTACAGCAACAGCACTTACTTGAACCAATTCCATAGATGACCACTCCATAGATTGAACCACTCCATAGATGAACTAGTAATTTATTATTTGGAAAATGAGGCTCAGGCAGGTTTCATTCCAGGTGCAGTTGCTTGATGAATGTGGTCTCAGTCGCAAGCAATTAAGCCCGACATATATGATTAATAGTCGTCAGATTTGAGCATCTCCTAAGTTTTTTCAATCAGGCGAGCTTCATCAAGATCCCCTTGTTTCAGAATGAGCTCAAATGTTTTCATAATCTTATCTCACTGTTATCAAGCAAAAATCACAATAGTCACGTAGTACATTACAATACTTATGCGCGCTAAGTATTTTTAATCCTCATCGGACTCAATGCCATCCCCGGAGGGAACTTAAATTTCTCAATGGACTCAGTTTCCCGATGAGCAGATTCCCATGCTTGACTGATAGTCTTTCATTGTTCTTGATTTGACCCATGTTCACCGCTTACGTTGACGCTCAACTGTTCTCACCCAAAAGACGACTGTGACTCTCTTTAGTTGCAGTGGGCCCTTAGAGAGTGAGCTGACACCAGATGAACGCTTAATTTCTGTTTATTTAGAAGGTTTACGCTAATGATCTCATTTAGTCACATAATTTTGATCGCAGCATACTTTCCTAAACTGTACATTTTACTTTATTTTGAGTCAAGTGCAGTCAATAGCTGTAGTGCATGCTGCAACATTAACAAAAGATTATGGTTTAACACTCTATATTTAGGTGCTAATATTTTGTTTTTTGTCGCTTGACTTTTAGTTTTTATGCTAGTTAACTCATTCATTTTCCTTTCTGACTGCGGAAAGTTCTATAAATGTATGTTTTCTCTAAAAAAATTTTATACCATTCCGAACCTGAAGATGTTCATGTTTTCTCCATAGGTAATCCGTCGGGATGTGTCCGTGATTCGAGTGTTTGTAGAGAATGAAATACTGGATGAAACAGAAGTGATCCAGTGGTGGGAGACGCACAATTTGCTTGTAAAATTACACTGATTCATTAGGCTGTGGTGTTTCTGTTGAATCACTGATTGTGGGTGGTTATTGAACGAGGTTTGTTGTGAGTGACTGAGAGTTGTAACTCTTGGTGAATTATGCATTTCATAAAGAGAAAATTTCAAGTACAATATGGAGAGATAGTCTGGAAAAGTTGAACCTGGAGAGCATGATTACGGTTTATGGTTAGTGGTCCTCATATGTTAATGGGGTTTTTGCATGTCAGGTATTACTTATTTCAATGCGACAAGCGAACGACAGTTTTACATTTAATACGAATAAAAATTTCACATTGAGAAGGGAGATTTTGTCTGGAAAAATCAAACCTAGAGAGTATGATAATGGTTGGTAGCACTTATGTGCCTTTATGCTAGTCAGATGTTACTCATTTTAATCGAGGGCCAAGAATTGTCTTGTAAAATTATGTATATCTGTTGATGACTATGAGAAAAATGGGTTTAATTGATTTGCCAGCTCTATGTGCGAGTACTTTTTTCTGTTTAAAAATTATCTAAACTTAATGAATAATGTTGGCAGTGGTTCTTGGATATTAAATAGTGATAAAACTATTAATTTGTACATAATTTTATGTAAACGTTATGTAAACAACAAACCAGAGAAACAAATGTTGGACTCTGTGTGTATTCGACGCATCTGAATACAGAGTACTAATGGATTTCATTCCTATATTTCTTTTTGTGAGTTAATGTGGCAGTGCACAAGGAATGATGCACAGCTGTGACTTCCGCCACGTCGCCCTTGTTTCAAAGGCAGTTCAAAATTAACCCTCTTGAGTTGACTCTACTCACAATTTTCTGTATATTGAAAAATTCGTGTTAAATAATACCATTGGTGAGTTAGACTGACATGAGGGAGTATTTCATGTTAAGTTCAAAACAATAATGCTAATCCGAAGTTGCTGTCTATCTCTCTCGTTTTGAATAACCTTTGCCAGATATTTTTTCACTGAATGTAAAATTCAAAGCCTTATCTGTACCAGTTGTCGTTCCTGCGATTGCTGTTGATGAATTATTATCTTTGTAAATAAGACAATTAATTTAACCAAATTTTAGTGAATCATATTAGTGATGTCGTGCGTGATTTAGATTAAATCGTTTTTAAATATTCTGGACTTGCGCCTCGAAGAGTCGTGCTTGTTACGCCCGCAAATCACATTTTTAGGTTAGTGCTTGCGAATGTTATCCCCCGTGGGCCTTGTATGTACATACCTACGTATGATCCTCATCCATGAGGTGATTTAGTTGAGTAGATCATTTGTGACTACTCGCTGCGTAAACGTTCGCTTGCATAGTTATTAACATGAATGCCTACGGAGACGCCGCGAATTTCATAGCTATCTCTCCTAATGACATAATGCTATGTGAGTTTACGTTGATAGTATATGTCCGGTACAGTTCATAGTCACAGAGTTTCCAGTTATTGTTGAGACCCTTGGCAATGTACGTAATTTTACTATTGTAAAATTTTCGCAGCACATTCTCAACGATAGACATGTTAAACAGCACCCTGGCTCCAATCTTTCATACTTACCCTACCCATCAAAACGAACGACATTTCATATGCCTCCCTATTTAGTCGGGATATTTCAAAGTGGCAGTGCCACCTCATGAACTCCAGATGACGCGGATGATGCGCACTCTTTCTCATTTTCATCGATCAACAATTCAAGGCATGACAACTATGAAGCTTATAGGGTGATGATGGAACGCTAAGGAAAAGTTCTCTTCATAGGAAAGTCATAAGATTCGTATACAAATCACCAGCGGCACACAATGGCTTGTTCATATGCATTGTTTTCTCCATCGTTACTCTTAGGAAGAGTATGGCCTCCCTGGTGCCTGTTCTTCCAAAATCCAAACTGGTTTTCCGATAGGTTGCCTTCAAATTTCTTTACCACTCTTCGGCTTATTAATTGTGTAAGTACTTGTAACTTGTGTGGCACTAGACTCAAGGTTCGGTGCTCCTCATATCTCTCAGTCTTTGTCGTATTCAGTTTCACTGTCATTGCATTCCTTTGTAAGTCCTCTGGAATTCTTCAGCTTTGTTAACTATTTTTTATTATTTCGTTAAGGTTGTTCTTGGCTTAACTTCCGAGCGCTTTGATGATTTCTCCGTTGATGTTGATTGGTCCAGGTGCTTTGTTTTTCCAGAGGTCTTTCACTATTCTATCGAATTCACTCCTCAGTGGGTATTGGCCCCGGTTTTCTTCGTCAATCTCACTCTCGTCATTCATTGGGTCTTCTACCAGAGGGGTCGGCCCTTGGTAGAGTTTTTTGACTTCGATTTCATTCATATTGTACTCGCACGGGGCTGACGTCTCGACTCAGACCATCGGTTGTAAATTAAACGGGCCGGGACAGACCTTACGTGAAGGTACAATAATGACAATAAAATAAAGAAGGGAACAGGAAATCAAAGTGGGTGGTGCAGGTGGGAATAGGGCAAAAGAAAATAATATAAAAAGGGAAGACTTACTCCCGCTGCCACACACCAACGGACGCACCATTTTCTCGGCACACCGATTGACGTCAGCTGACGCACCGCCGACGAGACTAGCTTCCCGAAAAGTCCGGTGTATTTCGACTGATTCGACTGAGTCCTCCTCTCCCGCGAAGCACACACTGGTACCCAAAACAACTGGCGCCCTCTTTCGCTTTACACAAACAAACAAATGAAGTACAAAAGGCAAGCCGGGAGTAAAAAGGGAGGGAGATTCAAAGGTAAAGAAACTTAAAGAGGACAAAGTTAAAATGAGGCCTGTCCCGGCCCGAACACATATATAAACTGAAAGAATTGAGAATGTGTTAACAAATGACAAATATAAAAATCACAGAGGAAAAATTTTTGAATTCAACGGATAAAATTATAGAAAGACAGTCGTACCAAAAATTTGACAAATGAAGGAGTTGTCCAAGCAGTTGAGATTAAGTGAGAAAGTTTATGAAAGAAATTATATAAGTGCATCTCCTGGGGTCTTATTTTGTGACTTGTATCTCTGAACGTACTCAACTCTCATTATGTGAGCAATAATATCAGATATAATTGTTTTCATGCTTCGTGTCATGATATTTCAAAGCATGAACTCATTCATTGCGCATGGGAGAGGGACATGGATACCAATGTTACATGTTAAATGCTCCCTTCTAAATAGCTTGCCAGTGAATTATTTTCATTCACGGCAGAATGTTATAAGTGAATAGTCGAAATGTAATTATTTTGTTTCATGTAGGCATAATTATCTAGTCTCTTGAGTCATACCTTCATATTTTCTTATTTTTTCTTGCTCATTTACACCAGATAATAGATCTGAAATCATGAGAGGGAAGTAAATAAAGAAATAAATTATAATTATACCTGACACATCATGTGGTAATATTTGAGCTAATATTCCCGGATATGTTCTGAGGAATGCTATTTTCTTTCGGATTCTCGATGATAATTTACGGATGATCTATATTTATTTTATTGCAGCACTAATTAACTACAAAGTCCCCTTTGAATGTTCCTTTAGATTCCCACGCAAGTCAAGATTTCAGTTTTGTATAAAGAAGTAATCATCCAAAAGGTAATATTGATTCACAATCGACTCAATTGCTGATTAATCTTGCCTTCACTGCTATAGAGTTCATTAGAGACTGTATAAGCACAACATACATTTCATCAAAAAGCATTACTTGCCCTTTCACGGCTAAGTCAATGGTATTTTAACCCGATATGGGATATGGTAATAATAATTTAATAATAATAATAAAAAGAATATAACAATTTATTTCGATGGCTACATATTGCCGTGTACTTTCACGCAATATAACTTCATGAATGAAATTTCCTCAGGAGGAAAGAAAGAAATGTTCTCTTTTTTTCATTTCCTGTCCTTTCAGCTGCCCAACGATGTACTCTTTGAGCTGCTGTCGTCTGCTTCAGTGCGACGTCGTCTTCTTCTCATCGAGGGCCCTTCGCCCTACTAGTGCCTCCTCTTAATTGGAGGTTGGTCGTCTTCGCGGTCCGTGGCAGCTCTGGGGCGTTTGAACTTCTCCCAAGGGAGAGGTCTGTTGTTGTCCAAAGCTTGGACTTCTGGTTGACTGTTCCTTTGTAGATTGTGAATGAATTTCCTTGCCAGCTGAATCAGATGGTCTTTAATGGGGTCTACTCCTGTGACGGCGTAAGTAATTTCTTCTCCAGTAATCTCCATCCGAGGGCCAGGATTCATCTGAGCGTTGATTTCTCGGCCACTGCTAAGGTTCTATAAGTGATGTTTTTGATGCTCTTCCAATCCAAGCAGGGGATGCATACGTCAAAATGGGCCGAATGCCCATCTTGTAAATCAGCAGCTTTGTCTCTGTGCTGAGGTATTTGGATAGAAGTAGGGGTGTGAGGCTCAGGATTGTTCCTTTCGTCTTTTGAGTTGTTTCCTTTGAACGGTGACTGAAGTTAAGATGACGTTCCAGCGTCACTCCCAGATACCGGACTGTTTCCTCCCACGGTGCCTCTGTGTAGTCCACTAGGATTCCATCCGGTTCTCGACATTCTTGTGGTTTGCCGGCAGAGAAGAGTATCGTCTTAGTACTTCCTGGGTTGATGGAGATGCGCCATCCCGTGTACCACTGGAGGAGGCGGTCGATGGCTCTCTGCAGGTATTGGGCCGCTAGTTTAGTGTTTCTTGATTTGGTTACCACAGTAGCATCTTCGGAAAACAGGGAGATAATTGGTATGAGGGTTTCCGCGGTGTTTCATCATTATAAGATTAGCTTTAATTAACTCACACCAAAAGCTTTGGAAACCAGTTCGCTTAGATCGACCCGACAGGTATATAAGGATGGACCATGAGATGCATCGCCACTTCGACCTGAATACGCCAGCAGGATGGCTGGAGAAACGGTCGTCACCAAAAGACAACACGCGGAAGGAAACCCGACAGCTAATCTCCAAAAGGTTGTGTTTCAACCAAATCCAGATGCTTGTGTTGCAACCAAAGTCCCTCGGAATGTCAACCGTAAAGATGTTAAATAGGCCAGGGTTGAAATTCGCTATGAAAAAATCATTTGACTTTCCCGGTCAAGTCAAATGATTTTTTCATAGCGAATTTCAACCCTGGTGTATATGCACCCGTGCGAGTGACTTCGTACCACATCATTTGTTAAATGCAATGTTTGGAAATTTATGTTAAATAGGATTGGTCCGAGGACCAATCCCTGCGGGACGCCGGCCCTGATGATTTTCGATGCTGAGATCGCTCTGCCCCAGGTGACTCTGAACCTTCTGCCAGTCAGATATGACTCGATCAGGCGTCTCATCTAGAATGGATATTGGTATCTCTTCATCTTCAGTAGCAGGCCTTGGGGCTAGAGTTTATCAAATGCTTTCTGGACGTCAAAGAAATCTCCAGCTGCTCTTTATTTGGTGTTGAATCCAGCTGTCACGAAGTCCAGCATCCGCACCAATTCATACACTGTGGAGTGCTTCCATCGAAATCTAAATGGTTTATTTGGGAAAGCATTTCTCTCGCTGGTCTCACGATGTACTCTGGACACGAGAACTCTCTCCAGCAGCTTACCCAGGGTTGAGAGGAGCGCGATTGTGCGATAATTAGATATCTCCCTTCTTGTTTTCCCTGATTTAGGAAGAATGATGACTTTTGCCGACTTCCCGATGGTAGGAAAGTGGCCCAGATGGAAGTACGCCGTGAAGAGGGCAAGGACATCAGAGGCAAGGGATGCATCCATTTGCCTAAGTGCCTCGTGTGTAATTTTGTCTTCCCCTGGAGACGTCTTCTTTGGTAACCGCTTTAGGGAAGTCTGAAGTTCGTCTTCGGTCTTGTCCGGTGTGTCTTTTTCCAGCCAGTCAACTTTCCAGTCTAGTGTTGAAGTCACAGGTCCATCGGGGGCTAGTTGATGCGGTGGAGAGGTGGAGATTTCTTCTTGTCTTTTGTCGTTATATTTTTCTTGCCCCAGAAAAATGTAGTGATCGGCACTCTATGAATAACTGATAAAAATATGCTGAAATCCACAACAATCATTTCAACACCTTCCTTTCAATCTTCCGGCGAAATAAATGAAATTAAAAAATGTACCTTTTAATTCAAAGACATTTAATTTTCTCAGACTGTGGGTCACTTCGTCATCGCTCCAAAGAGACGAAACGTAGGAGGAAGCCTCTATGTTTTCCGATTCTTTCTAGTGCACGATTCTATTTCCGTGACTTAGTTTTTCCATGTAATTTCCGTAAGTAATAGTCATTCCACTATAAATTATTAATTACTAGCAAAAGGTGCCCGTTGAAACTCAACGGGTATGAAAAACACTGAATTTATTATATACGAAAGCCACAAAACATGAAGAATACTGAGCGGTCTTCTTTGAGTTGTCTTCTGCGTGAATGAACTTAATCGCCTCCCTTGTGTACAATACATATATTTGCATTCAATTACTTATTTCTATTGCGATATTAATTTTTTTATATAGGCGTTGAGTATCTTGAAACAGGATTGGAGAGTAGGGGCACACAATCCAGCGGTTGAAAATGTCAAACGGATCATTTGCAGCAGCAGCAGCCATGTTTATTTGACCAATTAATCCTCCGTTACCTGGACTGCGTCTTAGGCGTAAAGGGTAGCCATAATCATTGGTTTCGGTTTTTAAATCAAAAATATATGTTGATTCTTAGGGCAATTGTCGATTTTCATGCATGGATGGCGTTCATCGAGCAGAATACCCCGTTCTTCTTTCGGGTAAGATGAATGTAGTGACGTTATTATAGTTTCCACCATATTAAAACATTGAAGTTCCGAGAGAAACGGGTCAATATTTGAACCAGATTTATAGCTGGGTACCCTTCTGTGGTTGGGTTAGGATGAGATTTTTGTTACTTGGTGTAACCCGAGAAACACCACGGGAATGTGACCGACTTAGTCTCCCATTTTTCTTGATGTAGGTATCCTTTTTTGGTATTTATGTGTTGGATTTTTTATTTTTTTTTTCGTTTAATGCTTATAAAAACTATTCATAATTAAAGCATCGGTATCAGCTCATTATAAAATAAACTTAAACATTATATTTACGGCTTTCAGCATTGTAAGCATGCATGAGATAAGCATGTAAATATGCATTAAATTTATCGATTGCCCACCTAATCAATCCATCATGGAGCCCTTGGGACCCTGGGCCCTTCTTATATAGATTTACTTTCAACATGATATCATTGGTCTGAAGGAAAACATGTTATTTATATGCTACTAGCGTAAATATCTTTTGAAGATCACGTCTTTGGTTGCCAAGGAAATATGATATTGTTGATTTCAGAGAAAATATGAGATTTTTCAGCTAAAAACATGACTTTCACACGAATACGAAACGTAATAGAAAATCAATTGAAAGAATTAGAATTTTCATTTATTCAGCCAACCGATAAAAAAAGTCCAGCCCTCTATCTTGAGTAAAAGTACTTTTAAAAAGCAAAAAACAAAACCACTGCACCGAACCCAATGATTAGCATGGACCACCAGAGGGGCCTTTTGGGGACCTTAGGGGGCTATGAGGGCTTTTTAGTATAGCCTATATTACCCACAGATATATATTCTACCTGCACGCCAAATTTCAGCTCAATCGGTCCAGTAGTTTTTTCGTGAATGAGTAACAAACATCCAAACATACAAACTTTCACATTTATAATATTAGTAGGATTAGTAGGATGAAGTAGATATGGAATTCTTGTATTGATGCTGTAGCAATTTTATAGTTTTCCTATGTTTTTCATCTGGCTTTTCCCAATGTATCATATCAATACGCCTCCTCTAATATCCAATCCAATCATATCAATATTTGAATTTATACAATAGATACGGCAAATGTAATAATATAATGTCAAGAAAGATAAAAGTAGGTAAATTTTACTTTGGATTGACATTTTAAGCACGTTAACGCAGTTTCTGATTTTTGGCCAGCTTTCCCCGATTTGAGCGCACTATGCGTGCGGCGTCTCTATCGTATGTGAATTCTGTCTAAGATAGATATACGCGGAGGGAGAGTGGACGGAGTCCTCGCGTGGCTTGCGTTTCAGACTCTCTCTCTCTCCAATGCCTTCGTGTTGGAGAGGCGCACTTGCGTCTCACAGGTCGAACAAACCGCTATTACGGCAGGGTGAATAGAAGCGCTCAAGAACAACATCCCAGGGAGGGAGGGGGGGGGCAGGCGGGGGTGGAGTTGTTGAGCGTGTTAACAGGGGCGGGTGTGTGGTGATGGATTGGGGGGGGGAGGGGCAAGGGGAGAAGGAAACTGTTGGATGGGACGACGAATGGAAAGAGTTAGGTCTCGAAATGGTTCAAAAGGGGGTGACCCGTCCGTGGCATCAGTCAACGTCGGAAAGGGAGCGAATTTCCGCTTTTTCTGCGACTGGGATCGTCTATCCTCGCACATTCCCCCGTCGATGTTTATATTTCGAGTACTCCACGCTGTGACGCTGTCAGCGAGGAAATGCAATAATCGTCCCTTCCCCATGTCAGTTTTCCTCCAAACACGAGCGCCGACGTCTCGTCCCTTGTCCTCCGTTCTTGCATCTCCGATTGCAGCAGCATCCAGTCCACGCTCGGCTTCCATTCGCTGCGGCTACGAATTAATGATAATAATTGTAAATAAGGTTTCATTACTCTCAAAGCGTGTTAAAAGCGTGTAGAAAGTGACATGAGTTGAGGTCGTTCCTTTTCTCGTCTGCAAGGCATACGTGGAAGAAGGCGAACGGATCAGAAAAGAAAGCGTAACCTCGATGGAAAAACCTGTGGTGAGGGTAGTATCAATTAGATTACTCATGCATCGGTACATACATAAGGAATAAAACATGCCTAAATTTGATCAAATATGCTTCAGGAAATATTGCTACGGTTAAATACCCAATAATTCACCCTTTTACAGATGAAATACACGCTTTTGCCTTTTTATAATCAGTGGGTAGGACATCCACGCTTTAAGCCTCGTGTACGTGCAAAAAAGTTCTAAACACAGTAAAGTTAGGCTTGGGCAAGTGTACCGGTTCCATCGTAGGCTGACCGAGTAAAGATTGATCGCTAAGGAGATTTTGCAAGAAATTCTCAAATTGGAAATCTTCAGCACTTAATAGACGTACATACAAATGGCTCAATAGGGGTGACTTTAGGTTTGTAAATCAGGAAAGAATTGTTCAAAATGATTTTCATTTCCAATTACTCTCATTACCCTTCCTACAAAACTTCCTACAAAATAAAACAAAATCCAGGTTCATAGAGCGAATGGTTTTCATTTTCCGGTATAAAACAGCCATTCAATGCTGATTGATGTCAACTCAAAGGACGAAGTGACACCTGTGAATAAAAGTGGTGTATATAAGCTTAAATGTACTACTCCCGATTGTGCTTCGATATACATTGGACAAAGTGGTCGAGCCATCTCAGTAAGGGCTCGAGAACATAGAGAGTGTTGGGTAAAAGGAGATATCTCATCAGCCTTTGCTAAACATTTAATCGAAGAGGACCATTTAAGTGACTTTTTGCCGGAAGTGCTTCATGTTGAGAAGAAAGGAGCCAAATTGGACTACTTAGAACATTTCGAAATTCTGAGTGCTGCCAAAAACATAAGTGAGAATCTCCTAAATGAATGTCTTTTTCCCTCCCATGTCTCCCCTATTATCCATACCTTTCCTCCCACCACCACCTCCCACTGACCGTGACGCACGTCTCTGACGTCAACCAACCACTTCTTCCCCCACTCCTCCCCCTCCTCAGAACTATATATTAACTCGCATACCATGTATAATGTACCTTTGAAAATGATTCAATGTATTCGATGAGCATTTTGCTTTAGTTCCTAACTTTTCAGTTCCTTACTCCACCCACACGGCAATGGCTAATCCAATGTCTTTTTTTTATGAGGCCCAGTAATGATAGGGAATTAAAGTCTGTCATATCCAAATTCAGCCAAAGCAGTTCAAGTTCAGGTCTAGATGGAATTCCAGCAAAGGTAATATTCTTTAGCTATGACATGATTAAGATTCCACTTCTGCACTTAGTGAATGAGTCTCTGAGAATGGGCATCTTTCCGGCTTCTCTGAAGACGTCTAAAATTGTTCCTCTTTATAATAACAAAGGGAGTATAGACGATTTGAACAACTACTGACCTATTGCTCTGAAAAATTTCTTTCCAAAAATTTTTGATAGAATTGTATATACTCGTTTAGTATCTTATCTGGTTAAGTACAATCTTCTCTCTGGTGATCAGCACGGGTTCAAACGTGGAAAATCTACCATTTCTGCCATATACCAGGCGGTAGATAGAATATTGCTCTCTATAGATAACAAAAAAGAAACACTTGTTTTATTTTTTGATTTTGCTAAGGCTTTTGATCTGGTAAATCATGATCATCTTTTATTTAAACTTGAAAGATTGAGCATCAGAGGCATTCCACTTCAGTGGATGAAATCATATCTCAACAACAGATCTCAGGTAGTAACATTAACCATTGATTTTGTCAGACATGCATCTTTTCCTCGTAAGTCTAATGTGGGTGTACCTCAGGAATCTACACAGGGTCCGCTTCTATTCCTGTTATATATATATGATTTACCAGTGGCCTTATCTGGGATTGATAAGAATACCCCTATTTTATATGCTGATGACACTACAGTTATAGTATCATCCACTTCCCGTAAATCTTTACCTGACAAAGCTCAGTTGGTCACCAATAAAATTAGCAAATGGGCTCAAGATAATTTTCTAATTGTTAATCCTAATAAAAGTAATTTTATACACTTTTTAACCAGCATTCAGCCATCTGAAAGCATGCTAATAAAAATGGAACAAAAATCAATTGAACAAGTTAACACCTGCAAGTTCTTAGGATTATTTCTTAATTATAAAATGTCTTGGGCAGAGCATATCAATTTCCTTAGTAGCAAGCTAAGTTCGAGCTGCTACATTCTTAGACAGCTTAGTCAAACAGTAACACGAGAAACTTTACCAAGTTTAAATTTTGGTGATTTTTACTCACGTGTTTTATACAGTATTACCTTCTGGGGATCTACCCACTTGTCTTTAAAAATATTCAGACTTCAGAAACAAGCTGTCAGAATCATTGCCCAGAAGTGTAATAGATCCCCCAGTAAACCAATTTTTAAGGACTTGACACTTCTTCCTGTGCCATATATATATTTATTTCTAACTATCATGTATGTGAAGAATAACATTGTTAATTTTGATGTGAACAGTGTATTCTACCAAAACCGCACAAGGGCAAAAAATGACATCCATTACAATTATGTACGTACAAGAGAAAATGGGACCCAAAGAAATGGGCATAAAATTGTTCAATAAATTATCATTGTGTGTAAAAGAAATAAAAAGCACCAATGCTTTTAAATCAGAACTAAAAAGGTACTTACAAAATAATTTGTTCTATTCCATTGAGGAATATCTTAATGACACTGCCTGTTAAAACATTTAATTGTGTATAATATATGTATGTATGAATATGACGTGCCCTATATCTTTTTCATAACAATGTATCAGATATTAGGGCAAATAAAGATATTATTATGAAAGATTGCAAGGCAGTCGAAACCTGGGTCGGGAATTAAAGTTTTAAGTGTGGAAAATACTAAGAGTTCTCTCTTTTTAGTCATGTCAAAGTTATTACGTGATCATTTTTTATCAAATTTTCAATAATTTAAATTAAACTCAGTCCTTCTTTCAAAAAAAGAAAAATGTGTACGTCTTATTTCCTTCCCTTTTAAATGTTCCTCTTTTTCATAATGTTGTTCCTGGCTTCACAGGCCTCTGGTATGACGCGGCTTAAAGCTTGTTTCGAAAATTGTAGTATTGTCAAGGTCTTGTAACGCCTACCAGTCGCTGAAAACCTTAACGCTGCGGTGAGTCTCTAATGGCGGATTGATGGCTGTCCTCATATCAGTCTCTTGATGCTCTTTTTCTGGGGTTACAAGCGATAACAATTTGCAGTACGTGTCCATGTCCATACGAAAGTAATCGCGCCAATCTTCTGGTTCTTGCTGTAGGTCACGAATAAAATTCACGTGGGAGAATGTCCCTCTCTCCAGTAACCATTTCCATGACCTCCGTGAACGACTCACAGACTCCTATTTTCTTCAATTTGTGGGCACATAGTTCAATTATCATCACTAGCAAATCTTCCTCCATGATGAAGTCGGAAATACTGAGAGAATGAGTGAGTGAAAGTTTGAGTGATGTATGTAGCAGCACGATTTGTGTCGGACTACTCGGGAAGTATTTCCAGATCCTGCAGGACTGACGATTCATCTACATCTACGTCATACCCTGCAAGCCACCCAAAGGGTGTGTGGCAGGGGGTGCTTTCGCACCAGGCATGCATGAATGATATGGTAGAACACCGACATTACATTAAAAACCCGCGTACCACACATGCAAAGCGCCAATTACAAATCTAATACCCAAGAAACATTCTATCTTCAACCGTTCCAACATGCAAGGGATACAAAGACTACTACTACAGATTCAAAATATCATGCATAAATAAGAACATCAATATTTACATCATGCATAAATAAGAGAGTAGAGAACATAATGAGAAAGATTTACTGCCTGCCTATTGTCAATACTCGAACTATTCATGACGACGATCACAGCTGTTATGGTCCCGAATGGTACGCGGAAAAAATGACATTTTATACCTATCGGTTCTACAATCTAGCTCTCTAATTTTATTGGCGCGATCTAATCTGCCGTAGTACGAAGGGGTTAATAGTATGTTTTTTACGTCGTCAGTAAAATGATTTTCCTAAAATTTATTTAGGAGGTTAATGGCCGGTTGCAAGAAAATTTAGTTATGGAATCAATAGTTATGAGATCCATAAAGTTATAGAACTCATAAATATATTCGGGTTGCATGAACACATCTATTAGTTACTTAACTTATTTACCAATAGTGAATAGCCTCGAATATTTGATCTAATCTTCCACCGCCGGATAAAAGTTATGAAAGTTTAGCCTAATAATAATTGATAATGCACATTATAATTAGTCAGTAAGAGTAAAAAAACTGGTCACTTGTCTCAAAAGAACCCTTTAATCAAGTAATTAAGACTCCAAGCGGTTCATTGCGCATCCGCCATCTTGGCTACTTATGGAACTCATAACTCGATGCCATAAGTTATGAGACCAATGAATTTATTGAATGTTTGTGGAACACTTATTGAATGGTTGCCATGACTTATGGGTCCCATAACTTTATGGAATACATATGTTACGTTCCTGCAACTGGCCATAAGCCTATAATTTAATCTACGCTGTGATAGCGATTACCATCCTAATTCTTCTAACAGTCCAGACACACTAGCCAACTTATCGTAGCATCGTTTCACAAACCTAGCTCCTCTTCGCTGGACGCGATCTAACTCTGATATCAACCCCGTTTCGTATGGATCCCATACACTAACAGCATATTCCAGATGAGGCCTAACGATTGAAAAATAACAACGTTCTTTCACTTTCTCATCACATTTTCCGAGTACTCTCTTGATAAAGCCTAGCTTCCTATATGCTTGACCGCATATTTCCCTAATATGTTTTCCCCAAGATAGGTCGTGACTAATTGTGACTCCTAAGTACTTAACAGACTCGGCGTGAATAATTTCTGTATTTTTCATTCTGTAAGCCCTAACTGGCCAATTTTTCTTTTTCCAAAAGCTGACTGCTACGCACTTTTTTATGTTTAGTTCTATCTGCCACTTTTCGCACCAAGCATGAATAGCAAGTAGGTCGATTGTTAACGAATCGCTATCTTCGGAATTGTTAATATCCCTATACACAACCGCGTCGTCTGCGAAGAGTCTAAGCTTACTTTTAACGACGTTACTAATATCATTAATGTACAAGAGAAATAAAAGTGGACCAATTACACTTCCCTGAGGAACACCCGATGTAACGCTAACTGTGTTTGACATGATACCGTCTATGACAACCCTTTGTTCCCGCCCATGTAAGAATTGATTAATCCAACTAATAATGTTTTTATCTATTCCATATGCTTCTAGTTTTGAGAGCAACTTAACGTGAGGTACCTTATCAAATGCTTTCTTAAAATCGAGGAATATCGCGTCAACTTGGACATTATTTTCACCCCAGAGCAAGATGTCATGAACGAAGAGGGCCAATTGGGTTTCGCAAGATCTACCCTTTCGAAATCCGTGTTGGTTATTTAATAACAATTCCTCCCTATCTAAATGACTCATAATGGAGCTTACGATTATGTGTTCAAAGACCTTACAGGAAATGGATGTGAGAGAAATAAGCTTATAGTTACTAGGGTCTTCCCTGTCGCCGCTTTTGAATATAGGTGTGACTATTGCTACTCTCCAGTCCTTAGGCACTACGTGATCTACTAAAGATTTGGTAAATATTAATTCTAAGTAAGGCGCTTTGTCTGATGCCAATGTTTTATATACGCGAGCAGGAATTAAATCTGGACCTGGGGATTTGTTGGGGTTGATATTTTTTAGCTGATGTTCTATGCCGCGACAATTTATAATAATTTCAGGCATACATGTTTGGGAACGAACTGACTGCGGATCGAAAAGAGGTGGTGTATAAGTACTGAAAATGCTTTTGAAGAATGATTTTAACGAATTGGCTTTTTGTAGACTGTTGGTTATCTTTTCCCCTTTGATATTCTTAAGCGTGTGTACTGTTGATTTATTTCCTTGAGTGTCCCTAACATACGACCAAAATGCCTTGGGATTATTGTTCAATTGTTCTCCCAGTAATTTACTTTTGAAATCAGCTAACGCCCTTCGGCACGCTTTTTTTTGCTAAGAGTTTAGATATTTTGTAATTTTCGGTGACTGTGTATAGTTCTTCGGAGGATTTGTTAATTTTTGCCCTTTTTAACCTAGCATGACATGTTCTTTGGTGCTTTAATGTTTTTCTAACCTCCGCGTTATACCACCTAGGCTCTGCATTGGCTCTTTTCCATTTACTTGGTATGTATTTGCTAACTACTGATCGTGTAACGTTGAGGAAAGTATTCCACAAAACCTCAGTATTACTGTTGATACTTATTTTTTGAAAATTAGTAAATGACTTTTGGAACTCTCGTTTCATACCTTCGTAGTCAGCCTTATTATATAAGTAGATTTTTCTTTGTGGATTATGTTTCTCGATCATGCTCACGGAAAAATTAGCTTTAACTATCTTGTGGTCGCTTATTCCCTTATCCGTACCTATGTTTACAACCATGTGTGGAATATTTGTCGCTAAAAGATCGAGTGTATTTTTCCCTCTAGTTGGAGCAGTGACTAATTGATGTAGTGAGTGAGATGTGAATGTATACAGAAGTGACTCACAAAGGTCTTTGTCTTTCCCCCAGTGATAAAACTGTACGTGTCCCAGTCTATGGACGGAAGATTGAAATCCCCACCGATTATAATATGACAGTCGTTTTTTTGAGTGGTTAATTTACTGAGTTGACTTTCTAGTCCTAATATTGAGGTTATATGGGTATCTGGTGGTCTGTAATATGCGCACTCATAGATTGTTTTTGCTTTAGGATTTTGAATGGAGCACCATACGCTTTCTACCTGGTCGTCGGAAAATGACTCCCTCCTACAAATATAACAATCCTTCACTGCAATAAAAACTCCTCCCCCGGTCCTTTCCACTCTATCTTTTCTATAAACTGTGAAATTTTTTGGGAATACTTCATTATCTGCGATTTCGTTACACAATCAACTTTCCGTCCCTATAATTAAGTCTGCGTCAGTAGTTTCAATTAGATGGTAGAAGTCAGCTACTTTATTCCTTAAGCTACAGCAATTTACTACCACGACAGAAAAGGATTTATCAGTGAGCGTTTTCCCGGAATGTGTATTCTCATTACAACTCGCTTTCTTAGGTATATTCAAAGTTAAATTACTGCTATTTTTTGAAACTGGCCTCTTACTGTTCTCTTTAGACTTAACACTTTCTTGGATATTTTTTCTATTAAATATTGTTCGCGATGGTACCTGATTCGACCCATTAGCTGACCTACTCTCTGCCCTACCCTCTATCCTAAAAAAGGTCTACAGTGATCGAGTATGCTACTCGCTACACAGCTAGCTGCCTCGGCCGTGTAATGGACACCAGAACGGTTCAGAGGGGTCCGACACGATCGGATTGCCGGCCGAAGGTCGACGAAGGAGGCTCCAATGTCCGTGCAGAAGCGACGCAACCTCTGGTTTATGCCCTCCACTCGGCTCCAAACCAGGGGTCCACGATCGATCTTCGGGACAAGAGTAGAAATTCCAAGCGTCATGTCAACCCCTTCGTCGCGACTTACCCGCTTCACTTCGGAGTCCAGTTCCCTGAAGGAACGCAGGATCTCCTCGGATCCACGGTCCATGGCGTCGCTAACGCCGACATGGGCCACAATCTGCAGACTTGAGCACTTCGTGCCCCGGACCGCCGCACCAACCGCCTGCGTCACCTGCGGAATACCGCCACTTGGAATGCACCATGACGTTACACGGTGGCTTATACCCTCATGGCCTGCCCTTTCCCGCAAAGGGACCATAATACGGCGGACGTTACTACTACCTATCACTACAATCCCCCCCTTCCCACTCTGACGACTCTTCCTAGGTGCCGGTCTCGGAGTAGGAGTAGGCACGTCAGGCACCTCGGAATTTCCATCCGAAAGCAACTGGTACCTGTTCGAAACGGGAATGGGAGGTGCCAAGGCATCTCCTGAACCACGCTTCAGAGTGACCTTACCTCCACTCCTCCGAGACACGACCCTCCAGACCTCCTGTTTACGGAGTTGTACTGCCCCTTCATCGGAAGACGGACCTTCAGGCAAACTCTCGATCGTCCAGCCACTGTTAGCAATCGAGCGAACTCGTGCAGCCCGTAGGGCGCGGCGAACTTTCGAAGAGCGACCCAAATTTCCATCCACCTTCAGGACGCATACCACTCTTTCAACCTTAGACTGGAGTTCCCGCAGGATTCTCTCCAACTCGGCGATGCGGGCTCGGAGAGCCGCACACTCGCCGGCGTTTTTGATCATCCCAACAGGTGACCTATTCGAAGACATCCTAGCACTACTCACAATGAACTCCCAAGGAAAAAAGCTTAACTACAAAAATATGGCTATACTCAATAGAACTGAGCGATCCTAAGCTCGGTCACAATGGACAAAGTAACAACAATACTTCTACGAAATAACTTTAACACAGACCTCACACCTGGCAAAGAGCTAACTAAAATACGAGATGAATAAGAACACAAACTCTCTAGCACAAAAGGTAACTGACTTTCACTTTTAGGACGCTAAAGATAGGGGAGGAAGGACAGGTGATGTGACGCAAGTGAGCTATGAGGGGTTGAAGCACTGACGAAGCACGCGAGAAAGATCTGTGTTTTTGGATTCAACCTAACTAAATGATATTATATTAAATAAGTGCAAAAGTAGTAATTAAAGAGGCTTTAACTGGCTATATGTATAAATTAGAATATCAGTCGATGGTTTTACAAACGGTCTTAGGTAAAGGTTTTTTAATAATGTTATATATACTATATAAAAAAGGGAGATGGAGAGTAAACTATTTAACGACTACAAAAAAAAACTATCAATCAACAAGAAAAGAAATGTAGTTAACTATTCAGTATCAGTAGACTAGACGTAAAACTAAAAGTTCTAAACAAAAGTTCTAAACTACTAAAGTTAAAACAACTTTACAACTAAAATAAACAAAGAGTTTTCAATAACGATGATAAAAAGAATATTACAGACTCAGTAATAAAATATATGTACTTAAGTAAGAGTTAGGTTATAATAAGTTCTATTCTAATAAGATTCTTTTACTACCCGAACACCAGAATCATAAACTAACGATATGCAATAACAATTTACGTACAATAGTATGAAAATATACGTGAGGATAAACAACAGAGATAACAAACTACAAAATGAAGATATGATAATAATTTGGCTTCTACTTATAAACTTATATGATAATCATTTGGCTTCTACTTATTAAAACATTACGTGTAGACCTGGTTTACGTCCGAAATTTTCCCCCGAGTTTTAGGCGATGATTTAAGTAATGAATTCACTTCCGACAAATGAATCGTGTAAAACAGGTCTAAGAGTAGCACCTCAGTATCCAATCCACATTTCGATTTCTTGCAACCGTCCCCATGCCACGTGTGGGAATGAATTTTATAATGCTTCAGCCACACATTCGAGAAACGTAATCGTTTTCCCGAGAACTCACTCGCCAAGTACTCATCATCATAATTCACTTGATGGTCACCTAATGGCCTCAATAAATTTCCCAAAGGCTTCCCTGCTTACGACGACCAGGAAAATCACATCATCTAACAGTCTGATTCTCTGACTAGGGTCGCATTCATTTTAAAACTCTCCTAGTTTCCCCCAAAATCTATCTTCCACACTTTCATTCTTTTCAACTCACGGTGCAATACAATCACGATTCTTCAATAAACCCAAAAACACACTTCACACAAACTTCATAAAACCCAAGTTTATCCAAGGGAGACCATATCGTGTATCCTTATCATCTACTTAGTTTTCTCATTGACGATCAAGCCTAAACCTTGGTTTCCGCCCTCAATATCGTCAACTCCCAAGTCGATTCGGCAAAAAAAAACTTATTTTGATGGCAAATGGGCGTTTTTCCATGATGAAGTCGGAAATACTGAGAGACTGAGTGAGTGAAAGTTTGAGTGATGTATGTAGCAGCACGTTTTGGGGCGTTTAAGCATCACTGAACTATGGGATTTCGGCTCCAATCAGCCAGTGAGCAATGTCGTGAATGCATCTCCTGATTTTTTAGGCTACGTGGAGAGGAAGTTTACTGTCAGGAAGTTCTAAGGTCTAGCGGATGGTGCACCCATTGCGGCAGAGCTCAAAGGCTTTGAATATAACGATGACTAGATTATCCGAGAGTGAGGCTGTAAGCGGAATAAATTGAATCTGACTGTAGTCGCCATTATAGTGACAAAAATAAAGCGACCAGTCGAACGTGATGTATCATTAGAACGTGCCTTGACGTGAATAGAAAGTTAAGATCTTGTGGTTGATTGTCTTGAAGTCGTTTTTAAATGACTGAAATGTAGAATTCTTTAAATAGAGGGAGAATAATGATTAAAAGCTGTGCAGATCATAAGTGCATCAATTAAGTCTGTATCATTCCTCAACCAATAAAATGTAAATCGTGTGGCAATGGTTTGTCCAAATGATATGCAATATATCATGGTTACCATTTATAGAGCTTATTTCTATGAATATTTAGAAATGTTTAGACGTATTCGAATAAAGTAATTGCAGGTGTAACTGGTAGTCAGCGTGTTTAAAGCTTAGGGCTGGGGAACCTTAAGTAATGACTTAACGAACCTACGCGGTTCGAAAATATTTGGTTAGCACTGCTCTAGTGTTTGAAGCTTGCAGCTCATCACGTTAGCAATGTATTTATTGGAGCTTAGCGATGGAAATATTTCTTTCGGGGTGAGATTAATATTATTGTGTGTGCATGCGCGCTACTTACGGGGAAGTTTTCCGGCATCCTAGGCTGGGGGACGGTGGTCATAATAATATTTTTTGTGAATGACAGAAGCATGACTTAATTAGCAGAATTCATAAAATTCTATTATTAACCATGAGGTATAAATTTGTATGGTTGCACTGGCCATAAATGATTATATTTTTAAATTTAGAGTAAGAACTTTAAAGCACATGTGATTTTTTGCAAAAGGAATTTCTTTGGTGGGAGAGGTTATCAGATAGGTATAGCATTAAAAATTAGTGTTTCAACGACACTGTCCCACTCGAATTGTCCTCAACACGTTGATGGACATAATGTTAAATATGTTTTGAATGGATTTTATAGCACATATGTTCCCTTCTCCGTTGGTGATTTCTCTCTCAGTCTCAATCAAAACCTCTAATTTTAAAATACCAGAACCGTTTCGTAAGATGGTTGTTTAGTTGCATTTCGGATTTGAATCCGAGGTTGAGCCGCGCCAACACTCGGCGGTGCCACTTAACCACATTCATTTGTTATTTGTTTTCGTGTATGAGTGAGTGTGTGTGTTTTGAGAATAAATGAGTGTACCCTTGAACGCGACGCAGAGAGGATCGACGACCCTGGTCATCGGGCTGCACCGCATGGGAAGGTGAGCTGGTGAGTAGCTAGCGCCCCAAGCGTTGTTTGTGGTTAATCGTAGCTCAACCAATGATTGTTATCAATTAATGCAGCGTCAAGGCTGCACTACCATATTTTTCGAATGTATTGGCGCTAGGAGGCTGAACTAAAAACTGTGGGGGTGGGCGCCTTTGGTGCGAATCAGGAACTGTTTGAAGGCCTCTGGGGGCTGGGGACCGAGACGAGGGGGCCTCGAGCTCCACGGTGCCTTATCCAATGTTCCCTCTTAGGTCTAATAATTAGCGCTGCGGACTCGTAATCTAATGATGGCTGAATTTCGCCGCGGGGCATCCCTTTTTCATTCTTCTCCCAACTCTCGGAGCGAGCGGACGTGCCTGCCAAACCTCTCCCTAGTTAATCGGTTAATCCCCTCAGCGAGGCAGACCTGCGCTGTGTATCTGCTTCCTCGTGGCCATAATTCTGTCGAGTGATTGGTTGACTTATCTGTTTTGTTGTGCTAGTTAGTTTTTCGTGTAGTTTATTTAGCGCTTTGCTGGGTGTTTGGCCTGTGTTTTAGTTGTTTAAGCTATTCTGTAGCAGTTGTGACTCCTTATCTTATTCGAATTTTCGTTGTAGGAACTAGATCACACTTGTAAGTGGTAGTCTGTTAAATGTATTAGACACATATTGCAGGCATCCTATCTCAAGTATAAACACAGTTTTGCTATGATAAAGACCGATGAAGCAATTCATAAATCAAAATAACGTATGTAGCAATATTATCGTTTGTGATTTCAACGTTCCCTCGGTAGAGTGGAAGACATATTTTCAAAAATGGCGGAAAAGATAAGGAGTTGTGCGAAAATCATCTCTATACTTTTACATCAAACGCTTTGTATCAATTAGTAACAACGCCCTTGAGAGGAAAGAACGCTTTAGATATTTTGGCGAAAAAAAAACCTGAAAGCGTCCTTAATTATGTAACAGTGAACGAAGTAAGTGATCACAAAACAGTAAGTGCTATATTTCATAAAAATACCGACGAAAAGGTAGCCACAAAAAGAAAATTGTACTCATACCACAAGGCGGATTTCGATTGCTTAAAGCAGGATTAAACGACTTCTTATATAATGTAAGTGATGCAAGCCAAAACCATACTTCTAATGACACATGACATACTTCTCGTAGCATCACGCGACTATCCATAAACAACGTAATACCAAGTAAACTGAAAGAAATTAAAACGGAAACTATGTGGTATAATTCAGACATCCGGATAATTCTTGAGCGATAACGAAACTTGCACACAAAAATGAAGAAAGCCCATCAGGATCCACCCGACGAAGAATTTAAGAAAATTCATGATGAATATAAGAGAGCTTAAATATCAGCAAATTCGGACTTAAGAAAAGCACTGATGGAGTTCAAGAGTAAAATATTAGGTACATTTTTGGAAGATAACCCTAAGACATTTAACACATTTTTTTCAAAGTGTCTACACTTAATGCCCTCATAATAACGCCGCTACATTGCCTTGCTTATACAGCAATCCAATGCAGTTTATAAATATTTCATGTCAAGGCAAAGAAGGTCCCTGAAATATATTACCTCTAAGAATACGTCTGGTGCCGATGAAATGCCCACCAGAGTTTATGAAGTATTAGGATCAGAAATAGCACTGGGCTTGAAAATAATATTTGAAAAATCTTTCGCTGAACATCGTATATTTTACGATTGGAAAATTCTTCCGCGTACATTTTATATAAAATATTTGATAATATAATCATCACTTCAATTTTCGGGTATTTAGATAGCCAAAACTTGTTAATTCAAAACCAGCAAGGATTCCGAAAAGGCAGATCCTGCCAAACCCAGGCAGCCATCTTTCTTTACGATAATATTTCCTCTGGAGAAAGGATCAACCAGATAGACGTGATATTTTTAGATTTCAAAAAGAGCTTTCGATAAAGTTCCGAATTAAAAATTACTAATTAAGTTAAAAGTCTATGGAATACATCACGATGTAATATGCTGGATTGAAGATTTCTTTGGCAAACGCTAACAGAGGGTAGTTCTGGATGGCGTTAGCTCAAATACAGCTATAGTCACATCCGGTGTACCCCAGGAAAGTGTCATTGGTCACTTTTATTCCTTGTGTATGTTAATGATATCTCCACCGTCGTTACGAGCAAACCTGGTCTTTTTGCGGATGTCGCATTATTGTAGAGGGATTTTAACACAGAGTCTGACTGAATTGCGCGGAAGAAAGAACTAGATGCTGCCAAACGAATGGTGAAACGCTTGGGCGTTAGAATAAAATTTTAATAAGTGCGTTGTTATGAATTTTTGGTGAAGAATAGCTTAAGCAACGAGACGTACACAATTTATCAAGCCAAACTTTTAAATATAGAGTCAGTTAAGTTTAGTACTTAGGTGCGACACTTACTCAGGACTGGGGAAAGCACATACGTGAAATTTGCGGACATGCAATTCGTAAATTTGGATTTATTAAAAGAATACTAGGAAAATGGGACGAGAAAGTACAAGAGAGAGGTTATTTTTCTCTCGCGTGACTCACTTGGAATACGCCGCTAGTATATGGGACCCTTATAATGTAGGACATGTATCAGATAGAGATAGAATAGAGCGGAGGGCTGCTAGGTTTGTTAAAAATTGTAACGATGAATTCAGCAGTGTTACTGAATTGTTGAAGAAATTAGGGTGGGAACATCCATCCAGTCGAAGGGGAAAATAAAGATTAAATCTTTTCGAAATTATGAAGTAAACTATTTTTTCTTGACGTTCACCATATTTTGCTAGAGCCTAACTATTATGGTAGGAACGGTCACGGGCATAAAATTAAAGAAATAGACTGCAGAACTAATAGAATTAAAATGTAATTTTTTCCGCGTACAATAAGGAACCATAATAGTTGCGATATATTAGTTCTATCATACTGTGACTCCGACTAGGTAACATGGGATTGGATTGGATATTTGGGGAGGCGACCGACGGCTAAGGTCATTTGCGCCATAGCGGATAGATAAGGGAGGAAGGATGGATAGAAACTCGGCGTCGGCATTAACCTACTCTAAACGAAAGGCGCCGAGGGGACCACAGTTTAACGTTTCATCCGACAGATGGAGTATTGCACTTAAGCGTCCTCCACAAGACACTCAAGTAGGGATCGGGTTTCCTCTGAAGAATATCCTCCACTGCAGGGATGGTAACATTATACTTGTGCTATGCATCTTAACATAATAATTATTTAATTACTTTGCATGTAGTTTCCGGCATGATATACTCATGCATGTTTTTGTACCTTGTAGTGCTATTTGTCTGTCGCATTAATAATACTAACCAGTGGTAAAATCTTGAGTCAAGTAATGCATGGTCGCATGTTCTTCTACGTATCACTCTCCTAGTTTGTGGTCTGACTGCGTACCGTTGTCCTGACTGCTTTTGGCCTGCGCCTGGCATTCCAGGGGAACGTTCGCGGTTCTGATTTGAACTGGGATGAGTGCTGCATGCCTGGTGCGGAATCACACCGTGCCACACTCCCCAGTGGTGTTTCGTAGATGTAGAAGTCTCAGCAGGAAACACCGCGTGGCCCACAATTACAGAGGTCTTGTGGCGATGAGGTTTGGCAACACATGAAGCAGAATCAGAAAGTTCACACGAAATTGGTCGATGAAAGACTGAATTTTCGATGCTCTACGCCTTCTATTCCCTGATTGGTTCTTGTGGAGTCACGTGACGATCAACTCCCTCTTCGCTCACCATCACAAAATCATGTCCAGCCTTCTAGTGCCCAAGATATTTGAAAAAAATAATTTTGTATTACAAATAATATATACAAATAGTGTAGTTTAAAGGAGTCGTATGAATCCATGCTATCTCACTGAAACGCTGCCCTTTTAAGTCTCAATAATCACTAAGGATATCATGCTACTCTGCGCACAAAACCTAATGCAGAAGTCCATTTGAAGACTATTTGCAAGAGATGTTTCTCTATAAAGCCCCTTCTAATAGTCCCTTCCGTATTCGTTGCAATGAAAAATATTTCTTTTAGCAAAATTTCTTTCCCTATACTCCTTAGAACTGAAAATTCAAATTGTGCTGAATAATATGTAAAGAGGGGTTCCATACTACTCTCTTTTGCTAAGAGTTCATTTTGATTTAATTCAAGGATTGGGGTGATTTAAAAGAGACTATCCTAAAAAATATCAAAGCGACCTTTCAATAGATTTTTATTTTACGGAATCGATACACGGCGTGAGGATCTATTGTGATACACAGTGTGTAATAGATTTTTATATGCACAGAGATTCCACATACGTAGGTTATCCCCTGCTGAAACGTCAACATAAAATACGGAGATACAGTTCGAACAATAGTAACTGAGAAAATAGATATGGTTGGACGTTTGCGGTGCTAACTCCAGTCAGATATCCCTTCTAGTTTGAATACACAGCCTCTCGGTCTTCGGCCTTCTCTCTCCCGGGATCATTATTCCAACTTGTTCCCGCTTCAATTTAACATCTCATCTTCGATCTTCTGACACTTCTTCTTCCTAAGAGCGTGTACTCCAAAGCCTGCTTTAGGTGTCTTTCCTTAGGCATTCACTGTCATCCTTCTACCTATCATATGTTTACTCTCCCAGCCTAACTGCTATAGGCTGATCACCTAGTTCATCAAATTTTTTCAAACCTTGTACTCCCCTTCACAGCTCGGAGAACCCTCATATCTTATGACACTCTTTGCCTTATACCATTTTGTTTTAATGTCCTACATTATGAGCCATGAGTGGGAACTGCTCTTATTTGATCAATTTTGTCTGGGTGTCTTTTCTGGTTTTCCCTTTTAAAATTATTCGCATCGTCCCTCAAATCCTTTAGAAAATTTAGGTTTTATTTGCGATATATTTGTCCTCCTTGTATGTTATACCATATCTCAAATACGAGAAACCACACCTCCGAGGCTACCAATCGCCTCTACTCCATAGCTCTCCCATTCCACCTTCCAACTTGCCGAAAAAACCCCCTCCTCTCCTACGGCGCACCTGACTCCTCACTCTCTTTTCCTGGGGATCGCCGTTGTGTTTACATGGCCGAGCTGTTTGTCAAGCACTTTGTTAAAATTGGTCAACGATTGTTGAGTTTTAGACGCCAGAACACAGGTTGGCTGACCCTTGCAATATTTTGGTTGTAATTCTTAAGCTGGTGAAATATACTTTTTTATTTGTGGTTTATTCAATATACTTGCTTGTTTTCCGAGTACCTCCTGTTTCTCACTCGTATTTTTGGAGAGAATTTGTTTTAAGGGCATTTTCGGAGAGAGATCTCTACCCCTTTCCCCTCGATGCTACACAATTGGTAGCAGAGCATGGTTTCTTCGCTGTCTTTCCAACATAGTCAGTGAATGTTTCCTGAGGATCTTGGATTTTTTGTTATTTCTCATAATTTTTCTGTCTATTTCTACGAACGCTAACCCTAAGTTGTGAAGTAATGGGTTTTTGTGGAATTTATTTGTTTTCGTGTTTGGGCAAAATTTTCTCTCGTGAAGTCGGAACGAGAACAAAATGACGAATACAATTGACAAGTTAAGCAGAAGTCACTGTTTGTAGGTTGTCAAAGTGGTTTTTCTGGTCTTGTCTGTTGAATTTTCGGGGTAGAGTTAGTCGGCAACATGCCCGGCAGTTCGGACAACTTGGGGAATCAGTCTTGTTGGATGTACGTGACCACGGCCGAGGACAGGCGAGCTAGGTCAAATGGGCAAACGGTCGAGTTGGAAAATTTGGTGGTTTCTGAGAAAACCACACCCGTGGTTCGATTACAGTTGGATGATGGCCCCAATCCTACCCTTGTGGCAACCAAATATCCCGCTGTCCGATGGTTTGATCCTTGTCAAGGAGCTGATTGCAGATTTGCCTCCTTTTGAGGTTTCAAATACCGAAAATGATTACAATTTTATGGTTAAGGTCACTGAAATCGTGTCCCTTTCCCTCGTTCCGTAATCTACTCCTTTGTACTTGGTTATTACATAGCTGCCTTCCAGTTTGCGTCAATTTTGGCTACGCTTGTTTAATAAGAATCCATCATGGCACCAATTTACCCAAAGAATTTGGCATAGAATTCTGAGTAAGCCTGAAATTGACCGTTTCATTACTATGAAGGTCAAGAGGTTTCATTTTCCCAGTGAAACTCCTCATGACTTCGTATGTTCCATTCGCAACGTGACTCAGGTGTTAGTTTTAGAGTATTCGGAGTATCAAACTGTTGAGATAACAATTGAAGAGCTAAATCCTCTCACTAGATCAGCCACAATTTTTTCAAATGAATCTAATAAACTAAACGAACCCGAAATTGAATACAGTTGTAAAAAATAGCAAGCTCCGTCTTTTTGCCGATGATGCAGTAGTGTATAAGGAAGTTAGAAATGAAGAGGACATCCAGTCTTTAGGTAAGGATTTAGATGCGATTGATGATTGGTGTGATAGTTGGCAGCTAGAATTAAATTTGAAGAAATGCGTGATAAAGAACTTTTGGAAAAAGAATGGCTTTCCCCGGAATAATTATAGCACCAAAGAAAAGAAAATATCTAACGTAGAATTTATTAAATGCTTAGGCGTTACCATCACTGAAGACATGTCAAGGGGGAAACACATCAGGGAAATAACTAGTGTATCAAACCGTAGATTAGGATTCGTAAAAAGGGTTCTAGGCAAATGCGATGAGAGAGTACGAGAAAGAAGTTATTTTGCATTTGTCAGGCTTCATTTAGAATATGCCGCTAGTATATGGGATCCGTACGAGGAAGGTATGATAAAAGAATTAGAGCGCGTGCAAATGAGATCCGCTAGGTTTGTTAAAGGCCGTTATGATAATTGTATAAGTGTTAAGAGTTTAATAGAAGAACTCGGATGGGAATTACTATCAGAATGCAGGTTAAAATTTATGTTAAACCTTTTAAGTAAATTCGAAACCGATTTGTTCACAGATGACGTTAGATATATATTGAGAACCCCTGCGTTGCTAGGTTTGATCATATTAACAAGATTAGAGAGATAGATTGTCGTACCGATAGATTTAAATGTCATTTTTCCCGCGTACCATTAGAGCAGAGTAGCGAAGGAGTATTAGAGTATTAGAGAGAACAATAGGCAGCGTAGCGAAGAGATAGGTAGGTGAAATATGGTTAGAGTAGTATGTAGTGCATGATACATGTAATAACAACCAATAATCCCTTTCTCATTATGTAGATACTAACCATCTAGTCATGTGACCCTATTTTCTAGCATGTCTCCATTAAATATCCTAGTCGCATGTTTGATGATCTTCACTCCCTGCCACACACCCTCGTGGTGGCTCGCAGGGTATTACATAGACGTAGACGTACTACTTTTGTTGAGTTAGACTTTATTTCTCGGGCGTCATAGCAATTAATGAATTTTGCTGAATTCTCGAAAACGTTTCATGGAGTTCCGCATAATGCTCATACCGCGGGTTCGAGGCAAATAATCTGCTCCTATAGTCAGAAAATTGACTACCATGTAAGTGAGTGCCGGAAGAAAAACCGTCAAACACGCCAACCAGCTGTCAGTATGAGTTTTTGCCTTCATCATAAACATAATTTGCCTCTTCTTCCGATAAATATTCAGTCTGTTTCATGTCATGCCCTCATTGATACCGGTTTTTCTGTTTCAATTTATGTCAAGAAGTCCTTTAAGAGTCTCAAACTTCGAGGCCGTAATAAGTAAGCCGATTCTATAGAACTGCTGACTGTTTCTGATGGACCTTTCCGCATTAAATTGCCTGCTCAGCTGAAACTTTAAATCGGAAATTTCTCCTGGCAACATAAATGTCATACTGCTAAAGTTCCATTTCCTGTACTTTAAGGTATTGAATTTATTTGAAAATCTCAAATGATCGTACTTCCCAACGTAGTAATCCGAAACGCGGTTTTCGGAGGGCTACTGCCTTGGGTTTAGTTTATTACCTTTAGTTTTCGGGAAACGAGGGAATAAATGTCGAAAACGAAAAAAGGCAATTTGGCGAGAGAATCAGTTCAATTTCCAGCGGTAGAGAAGGCTGGTGGATTGACAGATTATGCCAGTTCTTTGGTGTCAGAAAAATCAGTTCAACCCACTGAAAATTTGTTAAGTGAGTTAAAACACTTGTAGTCGCAATATCCTGATGTTCTCACCTATGAAATGGGAGTGACATCCCTTATTATTTACGAAGTTAAGTTAATTAATATTACGTTCATTTATAGTCATCCGTAATCTCTCTCGCCTCTATTCGATGTCAATATTGGACTCTTAAACCAAGAGTGCATTTTCCACGTCGAACTAAAAGTTTTACTTAATTGGCGTTACGTGTCCACAGGAATTCTTCAGAATATAACAGCGTCGCATGTTTATTTCCTTTTAAAACGTAACCCATGCAACCTATTAGCGAAGAGTGGATGTGCAATTGCCGTTTGGAATATCATCGAGTCAACATGCCCAAGCAAGGTTTTTAGAACGCTTTTTAATCCTGCTGTTAATAATAATAATAATAATAATAATTTGTCTTTTATTTCGAGCGAATTTAGGCCAGTACAGTCCTCTCTTACAATTAACTCATATATGACGAACACTCACAATCATGCCCAGGGAGGTGTAAATATCCTACCCCGGCGGGACTCGAACCCGCGACCTTCGGTTTGGCAGGCGAGGATTTTTATCCGAGGACTTTACCCCGCCGCCACCGAGGCCGACTGTTCAACTAATCTTTACGACAAGTTCTGTCGATTAACTCTTTTGAACGTGATTTTCATCCGACTCTTTCAGAGCAGTACCGTTGCTGAATTCTTTTGGGCACACTGTTCAGAACTTTTTTGGGCACTCTCTGACCAGCGCCGTAGCTTATTACTCCTTACGCTGTTCGTACTTCGTATCGCTGAGGGCAGACGTCTTAAAGCTCGAAGTCAAAAAGGCTGAGCGGAAGACCTTGCTCAAGACACATACCGATAAGCCCATGCATGGATGTTTCTTCCGAAACATGGAAAAACATGGGCTATCGAAGGAGCTGACGTTTGCCTTCCTTCGTTCCGCGGGTCTCAGGTCCGAAACAGAGGGTTTCGTTCTCGCGTGCCAGGATGGTGTCATCAACACACTCATGTACCGCCGAATGATAT
Source organism: Ceriagrion tenellum (assembly GCA_963169105.1). Lineage (NCBI taxonomy): Eukaryota > Metazoa > Arthropoda > Insecta > Odonata > Coenagrionidae > Ceriagrion > Ceriagrion tenellum. The sequence goes on from OY720633.1 coordinate 175,358,132, forward strand.
TTAAGGCGGAGGTGGCGGACACGAGATGCAGAGGCTGTCGAGCCAAGCCGGAGACTTTGAGTCACCTTCTCTCCGGCTGCAGTTATTACGCGCAGTCAGCGTATTTAGCTCGGCACAACGCAGCTCTGCGGGTTTTGTATTTCCACCTCCGACATCATTACGGCATCGACGAAGTACATGTGCTGCCCTATGCCCCTGGAGATATTGAGTCCGTCGTGGAGAACGACAAAATAAAAATCTGGTGGAATTACTCATTCCCCACCACCAGGCAGTTGGAGGCGAACAAGCCTGATATCGTTCTCCTCGACCGTCTATCGCGTTCTATGTTCGTAATTGAGTTTTCGGCTCCGGCAGACACGAACTTGGACTCGAAAGAGGCGGAGAAACGGACGAAATATCAAGACCTGCTGTTCGAACTTCGGCAGATGTACCCGGGACACTCTGTAAAACTAGTAGTCCAAGTCATAGGTGTGCTCGGTGGAATCAAGGGCTCGCTGATACAGAGCATCAAGTGTATTCCTGCTTGCGTGGCACAGGCGGAATCACTTGCAGCCCGCATGCAGAAGGCCGTCCTGTTGGGGTCGCTCCGTCTGCTTCGTGCGCACGACCCGAACGCAGCGTAGCCACTGATCCGATGGGCTAATCGGAAGTGGTTACGAACTCTGCACCGCCCCTCTCGAGTTCTCTGGAAAGTTACAGAAGTAAATAATCAATAATAAGAATAATAATAAGAGTTTTCGGTTCCGGCCGATACGAACTTGGACGCGAAAGAGGCGGAAAAACGGACGAAATATCAAGACCTGCTGTTCGAACTTCGGCAGATGTACCCGGGACACTCTGTAAAACTAGTAGTCTACTAGTTGTTCAGGTAATTGGTCGTTGGTGAAGCAAGCCCATTCCCGATCCTCCTCCGTTGAATTTTCGCGACGCCATCGCGTAAACTATCTTTCGTCAGGCAGCTTTGGCGTATTACGCACGGGTGACACTAACAAAAGCAATATTATTTGCCCCTGCCAATCGAGCTCTAAGGAACATCGGAAAGCGCAAACCCTTCCTCCGCGACAAGTGCCAAGATGCGCATGTAATATGTATTGCCAAAAAGCGGCTACGATGCAAATCTCATAAATGCTAAGGGGGCCAGTGTGTGTACACTTACCCCAGGGGCCGAAAACGCTTCCTCAGACGTTCTCGCACTTTAATTACGGATCTCAGCTTTGCTACTTAGAGCAAAGCTGTTTTGGTGAGCCTCTGCAATAAGTGATTATTTTTAATACAAGTGTTGTAACTTTTTGCTTGTTACTATCTAAATTCTTATTTCGACCGCGGATGCAACGCAAATACGCCTCTCATCTCAAGTGATCGCCATGAAGAGTACGAGGCATATTTTTTAGAAAATCTGTGCGTTTATTGTAAATGGAAATCCTTCAACTCTACCTATGATCATAATATTATTATATTATCAAAACTTTCGTGGGCCATGTACCGCAAGCACAATTGTTTTTTTTTTAGCTACCCGCGTCAGGAATCTGTCGAGCCAACGTTTCTTCTCCTATGCCGGAGACCTCGTCAGGGCTAAATGACCTTTGTTCCTTTATTGTGGATCAATTGAAAATCCTATGAGAGGTTAAAAGGTGGGGAGAGGGGCTGGGATGGGTGCAGAGTCTTCTGGAAATTACTGGGAGCCACGACTCATTTGTTCTTTGCCAGTGTCCACATTGAAATTGCTTTCATTTCTTTTTGATTTCCAAGGCCTCCTTGAGGGTTCTCGTCTTGAAGTGTTTTTTAGGGTTGGTGCCACCCATGTCGTGGCCTTAAGCGGCATGTTCCGCAATCGCTGATTTGTCGTAATGGGCCCAATGTAATCTAAGCAGAGCTTATGCTCTCCTATCTTCGTCCTTATTTTCCAGTCTCTTTCGTCCACATACTCTCATGTCTTACATGTTAATCGGTGTACCTACTATCTCCGTCTCCGTCCCATCTTTTTCTTTCTCACTACCGATTGTGTCCCTAATTTGCCTCCGATGTTTGAATGTTGCTCTTATTCCATGCCTTCATAATATTCTAAATATTTTTTCGGCGACTCCTTTGATTTAATGTAAGTGGCTTTTTTTCCGTTCATCAAGTTTTTCTTCTTTACGTGGCCTTGGGAGTAATATTAATTTACGGGAGGTGGTCTTTTGTATTTCTCTTCTTCCATATCCATTATTCACGAAAATTTCTGTTAATTCAATTAACTCTTGGTAACTGTAGTCTTCATCGCGGAGGATAATGGATCCGTGGATCATTGCCGCCTTTGCTCCTTTAATTTGTGCTAGATGGTGGCGGGATCCGGCAAGGAGATACCTATTGGTGTTCGTTGACTTTCCATACACTGAGTACCCCATGGTTCCGTCTTTTCTTCTAGTTATCAGGACATCGAGAAAGGGTAACTTCCCGCCGCTTTCCTCTTCATTCGAGAATCGGATGTTCTCTTCAATGCTATTTAGATGGATGTGGGACTTTTCCAGCTTCTCTCGGCCGTGTCTCCATTCCAAAAATGTGCCATTAACATACCGCAACCACATCGACAGTTTGTAGGTGGCGTTCTCCAGAGCTGTCGTCTCAAAATCCTCCATTTAGGGGAAGGTTGCCTAATTTGGACTATTTTTTTATTTTCTTAAATATTTCCATAACTACTCATTCAACAAAAAACATCTATGCTGTATAATATTCTTCATAGTATCCTATTTTTTATCATATCTATCATAATTTTTTTTATACTTGCAACACATTATACCTGAGATAAATTAAGTGGGAAAAACCAAAGTGATGCAAATGGTCCAAATTGGGAAACCGGTTGCCTCATTAAGGACTCGTGGTAGCCTAGGTTGGACCAGAGGATGAAAAATACGTAAAATATTAAATTATCGCAAAATAAATAAAAATATAAACAAATAAGTTTAGTAGTGGTTGTTTATATACACAGTGTTTGCTGTGATAGCGTTCTCATCGACATTTTTTTCAGATAGGTCGAAAAACTTGTTGACGTTCTCCCGATTGTACCCCTTAGCTCGAGCCATTGAAGTCTCTTCTGGCTGACGGAGGGAAAGTTGTGGATTTTGTTTCATAAACGCATAAAACCATTTTTTCCGGCATTTTTTTCTCCCTATTAAAGCTGTGGGGTAATCCATGTTTTTCTGCGATGTCGAAGACTAGCTTATGGATGTCTTCAATTGAATACCCAAAGAACCTCTCCTCAAACAGGAGAATGTGTTCGACGAGAACATTTTCCATATCTGCAGTATAGGTTACTAGCCTTTCGAAGGATTTAACTACATTAGAAAACGTATTTCTACTGTCAGCGTGTCTCTTTACTGTAGCTATAGGTACTCCATACGCACGGGTGCATTGGTTCAGTGCATAGTCACCGTCCTGGTATGCTGCCATAGCCGTCTGCCAATGTTTTTCGTCCTATTTCCCGTATATACCCCTTTTTCCATCGAGGAAACCTATACAGATGTTAACCAAAATATATTAGATAGTTATTGTAGAAGTAAAATTATCTCTATCAAAAAGCTATTAATTTTTCTTTTACATCATTCAATAGTGTCCTAAAATGGACCGGTCCAACTTAAGGAACACGTGGTGTTCCAACTTCGACAAACGGATCCCGACTAATATATAAATGCCGCTGGACGAACACGTAAAGTTGAACACTAGTTGTGCAATATATCATTAGTAGCTTCGCCGACCTTCGGCCGGCAATCCGATTATGTAGGAACCCTCTAAAATGTTCTGGTGTCCATTACACGGCCGAGGCAGCTGGCTGTGTAGCGAGTAGCATATTTGATCACTGTTTACCTTTTTTAGGATAGAGGGTAGGACAGAGAGTAGGTCAGCTAGTGGGTCGAATCGAGTACCATCGCGAACAAAATTTAATAGAAAAAATATCAAAGAAAGTACTAAGTCTAACGAGAAAATGAAGACGCCAGTTTAAAAAAAAAGCAGTAATTTAACTTGGAATATACCTAAGAAGGCTAGTTGTAATGAGAACACACTTTCCGCGAATACGCTCACTGATAAATCCTTTTCTGTCTTGGTAGTAAACTGCCGTAGTTTAAGAAATAAAGTAGCTGACTTCTACCATCTAATTGAAACTACTGACACAGACTTAATTATAGGGACGGAAAGTTGATTGTGTAACGAAATCGCAGATAATGAAGTATTCCCAAAAAATTTCACAGTTTATAGAAAAGATAGAGTGGAAAGGACCGGGGGAGGAGTTTTTATGGCAGAGAAGGATTGTTATATTTGTAGGAGGGAGTCATTTTCCGACGACCAGGTAGAAAGCGTATGGTGCTCCATTCAAAATCCTAAAGCAAAAACAATCTATGAGTGCGCATATTACAGACCACCAGATACCCATATAACCTCAATATTAGGACTAGAAAGTCAACTCAGTAAATTAACCACTCAAAAAAACGACTGTCATATTATAATCGGTGGGGATTTCAATCTTCCGTCCATAGACTGGGACACGTACAGTTTTATCACTGGGGGAAAGACAAAGACCTTTGTGAGTCACTTCTGTATACATTCACATCTCACTCACTACATCAATTAGTCACTGCTCCAACTAGAGGGAAAAATACACTCGATCTTTTAGCGACAAATATTCCACACATGGTTGTAAACATAGGTACGGATAAGGGAATAAGCGACCACAAGATAGTTAAAGCTAATTTTTCCGTGAGCATGATCGAGAAACATAATCCACAAAGAAAAATCTACTTATATAATAAGGCTGACTACGAAGGTATGAAACGAGAGTTGCAAAAGTCATTTACTAATTTTCAAAAAATATGTATCAACAGTAATAATGAGGTTTTGTGGAATACTTTCCTCAACGTTACACGATCAGTAGTTAGCAAATACATACCAAGTAAATGGAAAAGAGCCAATGCAAGGCCTAGGTGGTATAACGCGGAGATTAGAAAATCATTAAAGCACCAGAGAACATGTCAGGCTAGGTTAAAAAGGGCAAAAAATAACAAATCCTCCGAAGAACTATACACAATCTCTGAAAATTACAAAATATCTAAACTCTTAGCAAAAAAGCGTGCCGTAGGGCGTTAGCTGATTCCAAAAGTAAATTACTGGGAGAACAATTGAACGATAATCCCAAGGCATTTTGGTCGTATGTTAGGGACACTCAAGGAAATAAAGCAATAGTGCACACGCTTAAGAGCATCAAAGGGGAAAAGCTAACCAACAGTCTACAAAAAGCCAATTCGTTAAAATCATTCTTCAAAAGCATTTTCAGTACTTATACACCACCTCTTTTCGATCCGCAGTCAGTTCGTTCCCAAACATGTATGCCTGAAATTATTATAAATTGTCGCGGCATTGAACATCAGCTAAAAAATATCAACCCCAACAAATCCCCAGGTCCAGATTTAATTCCTGTTCGCGTATATAAAACATTGGCATCAGACAAAGCGCCTTACTTAGAATTAATATTTACCAAATCTTTAGTAGATCACGTAGTGCCTAAGGACTGGAGAGTAGCAATAGTCACACCTATATTCAAAAGCGGCGACAGGGAAGACCCTAGTAACTATAAGCTTATTTCTCTCACATCCATTTCCTGTAAGGTCTTTGAACACATAATCGTAAGCTCCATTATGAGTCATTTAGATAGGGAGGAATTGTTATTAAATAACCAACACGGATTTCGAAAGGGTAGATCTTGCGAAACCCAATTGGCCCTCTTCGTTCATGACATCTTGCTCTCGGGTGAAAATAATGTCCAAGTTGACGCGATATTCCTCGATTTTAAGAAAGCTTTCGATAAGGTACCTCACGTTAAGTTGCTCTCAAAACTAGAAGCATATGGAATAGATAAAAACATTATTAGTTGGATTAATCAATTCTTACATGGGCGGGAACAAAGGGTTGTCATAGACGGTATCATGTCAAACACAGTTAGCGTTACATCGGGTGTTCCTCAGGGAAGTGTCATTGGTCCACTTTTATTTCTCTTGCACATAAATGATATTAGCAACGTCGTGAAAAGTAAGCTTAGACTCTTCGCAGACGACGCGGTTGTGTACAGGGATATTACCAATTCCGAAGATAGCGACTCGTTAACAATCGACCTACTTGCTATTCATGCTTGGTGCGAAAAGTGGCAGGTAGAACTGAACATAAAAAAGTGCGTAGCAGTCAGCTTTTGGAAAAAGAAAAATAGGACTTACAGAATTAATAATACGGAAACTATTGACGCCGAGTCTGTTAAGTACTTAGGGGCCACAATTACTCACGACATATCTTGGGGAAAACATATTAGGGAAATATGAGGTCAAGCATACAGGAAGCTAGGCTTTATCAAGAGAGTACTCGGAAAATGTGATGAGAAAGTGAAAGAACGTTGTTATTTTTAATCGTTAGGCCTCATCTGGAATATGCTGTTAGTGTATGGGATCCATATGAAGCAGGTTTAATATCGGAATTAGATCGCGTGGAGCGAAGAGGAGCTAGGTTTGTGAAACGTTGCTACGATAAGTTGGTTAGTGTGTCTGGATTGTTAGAAGAATTAGGATGGGAATCGCTACTCTTCGTTCATGACATCTTACTCTCGGGTGAAAATAATGTTCAAGTTGACGAGATATTCCTCGATTTTAAGAAAGCTTTCGATAAAGTACTTCACGTTAAGTTACTTTCAAAACTAGAAGCATATGGAATAGATAAAAACATTATTAGTTGGATTAATCAATTCTTACATGGGCGGGAACAAAGGGTTGTCATAGTATCATGTCAAACACAGCGTTACATCGGGTGTTCCTCAGGGAAGTGTCATTGGTCCACTTTTATTTCTCTTGTACATAAATGATATTAGCAACGTCGTTAAAAGTAAGCTTAGACTCTTCGCAGAGACGCGGTTGTGCATAGGGATATTAACAATGCCGAAGATAGCGACTCGTTAACAATCGACCTACTTGCTATTCATGCCTTGTGCGAAAAGTGGCAGATGGAACTAAACATAAAAAAGTGCGTAGCTGTCAGCTTTTGGAAAAAGAAAAATAGGCCAGGTAGGGCTTACAGAATTAATAATACGGAAATTATTCACGCCGAGTCTGTTAAGTACTTAGGGGTCACAATTACTCACGACATATCTTGGGGAAAACATATTAGGGAAATATGCGGTCAAGCATACAGGAAGCTAGGCTTTATCATGAGAATACTCGGAAAATGTGATGAGAAAGTGAAAGAACGTTATTTTTCAATTGTAAGGCCTCATCTGAAAAATGCTGTATGGGATCCATATGAAGCAGGGTTAATATCGGAATTAGATCGCGTGGAGCGAAGAGGAGCTAGGTTGGTGAAACGATGCTACGATAAGTTTGCTAGTGTGTCTGGATTGTTAGAAGAATTAGGATGGGAATCGCTATCACAGCGTAGATTAAATTATAGGCTTAACCTCCTAACTACATTTCAGGAAAATCATTTTACTGACGACGTAAAAAACATACTATTAACCCCTTCGTACTACGGCAGGTTAGATCGCGCCAATAAAATTAGAGAGCTAGATTGTAGAACCGATAGGTATAAAATGTCATATTTTCCGCGTACTATTCGGGACCATAAAAGCTGTGATCGTCGTCATGAATAGTGTAAATAGTAACATTAGATAGATTGTAGATCTCTTTCTCTAAAAATTTTACGGTCTTATTTATGTATGATGTAAATATTGATGCTCTTATTTATGCATGAGATTTAGAATCTGTAGTAGTACTCTTTGTATCCCTTGCATGTTGGAACGATAGACGATAGAATGTTTCTTGGTTGGTAGATTTTAATGGGCGCGTTACATGTGTGGTACGCTGGTTCCAATGTAGTTTCGGTGTTCTGCCGTATTATTGATGCATGCCTGGTGTGGAAGCACCTACTGCCACACACCCTTTGGGTGGCTTGCAGGGTATGACGTAGATGTATATTTTGCTAACGAAATTCATGTTAAAAGTGTTCCATAGGAAGAGTGATTACTTACTTTTACTTGAGACAGTAGCTAACGTACTGAGGGCAAATAATTAAAACACAAACAATGAAATCACACTAATCCACCCTGGAAAATTGGATCTAACTCACTGACCACCGAGTCACATATCTTTGATGGTGTCACCACCTTATTCAGTCAACTCAAATGCATGAAATATCTGTAGGTAGGGAGATAAAAACGCGGTCCAATTGAGGAAACGATCCAATTTCGGCAACCTTCCTCTATATACTGGCAACCGCGAAAGAGATGGGGGATTTGCTGCTCCTTCTGTCTGTGCATAAAATTTCCCTTTCCATTTAAAATAAGTTGTTTCTAAACATGTCTCCGCCAGGTATTCTGTGTTGTCGCAAAACATCATCCGGACGACACCGATGGCTTTTTCCGTCGGTATCTTGGTGATCGTGATAAGGTGTCCCTGTAACTGCTTATATCAAAAGCCGGGTCGAACCTTTATTATTCCACCTCCTGCCGCAAGTTCTCCCGAAGGGACCAGAGAAAGGGATTAATGACGCCGGAACGACTATAGTGAGCGGTTGTGACACCGTGACGCGCTCCGAGCGCTCGACAGCGGAACGCTCCCAACCACAGAGTCAATGGACGTATGAAAGAATGAAGGGACCTGTCGACCTGACGGCGACACGAGCGGAATGTTGGACCATCGGTATTCGAGGAAGGTAGCAGAGAATGGGTGCAAAGGATCAGGCGCGTAGGCAGGCTTTAATTTCGGGGGGGTTTCCGACAAGTGGATGTTATGTCAGTTGCCTACCCATCATGGGACTGTTAGAATTCGCCTGATTACATTGAAAAGATGAATGATAAGAACTTCCCACAAAATAGAAGCAAGAAATAAAAATAATAGGTGGCAATGAACGAGATCCTAAAAGGTGCGGTTAGTTATAAATGAGAGCAAGATTTTTAATATTTCCATTTGAAGACGGAGGCGCCTTGTATTTGTGGCAAACACTTCAAGGACCATGCCAGGTGTTCAGGGGATGTCCGAGTGAATGTACAGATGAGTGAGACTATTAAGTCTGTTCTGCGCACTGTAAGTTTTATATATTACTTCAAATATCTGTGAGTTGAAAAAGACCGTTCTGTTGTTACAGTTATTATTGGCAGGACACGCAAAATCTCCAGTATCCGTTTAACCGCTGGAAGATGTCTTTAGGACAAACCTAACCTCTAAATTACCTCGCATGAGATTCACTTTAGCGAATAATAGCAGAAGGTACCTGTTAACATTCAACGGGTATGGAAAACATTGAATTTTTTAACAAGAAAACCACAAAGAGTGAAGATTATTGTCAGCGTGACCATTTGAGGAGTTACTTGCCAGAATTCATTTATCTTTGATTATCATTCATTTTTCTGGATAGTATAATCGTTGGGAGGGGACTCCTACCCCCACTTCCCAGCAGTGTGTTTCACGTGACACTATCACCGGACTACCTTCCGTCTGGCTCCTACCCTTCGATCTATCTGGCATGGTTGGCCCAACCGAGAGTAATTTAAATTGCTCCCGCCAGTCCATCACTCGTGGCCATTGGAACGCGCAAGCCCTTACACCACGTGAAGGTTGTAGTCCACGGGAAAGGGGTTTTGTCTTATCATTGTTATATGTACTATTAATTTGAGGAGACATTTTAATATGAAGTTCTCCTCCTAGTCCGCCGCGCTCTATTTTGAATCATGAAGGCTTTCGTCCACCGACTGTGAGGTCACTTGGGCACTCGCGGAAATGTATACACGTTATACCCCAAAGGAAAGAGGTTCTCTCCATTTTCAACACTTTATTCCGCGAGATAAGATGTCACAGCCTGGCTTTGCGCCGTGTCCTCTCTTAAATATCCCCGGCTTCTCCTTCCACGGCTCGCGGCCCCCACCTCCTGCCGTCAGGTGGCACCATCCGCATCTCCATTGAGCACCAGCACCATTCAGATAGTCAAAGTATTGCTCACCTCGGGCATGCATGCTTAGTAATCGTTGATATTTCCCTAATTGGTCCATTTTTCGAAGCATGTTGCCATTCTTACGAACGGCTGTCTTGCTTTCCTTAACAATTATCACACCGCTCTTAAGTTCTGTCCTCAAACTGATCTTTTGACCGCACAGGTAATCAGCGCCGTGACTGGCGACTCGGGGGAACCTATTAAAATGCGCGGACTTAGGCAGCACTTTCTGCGGCCGACTCGTGAATCCTCTATGTAGAATTTATGGTTCATACATACTTGCGTGGTCGCTTATCGGCCACAGTGTAGTGGCCATTCGTTCGATCCCTCATCACTGCATTTCGAAGAGTTGATTGATTGGTTGCTTCCGTCCAAAGGCCAAACGCAAATTCTTGACTCGAAGAGATGACACTCATCTTCTCTGTTCTCTTCAGCCAAATCAAGTCAAAGGTGCGCTCAGCCATAGTTGCGATAACTAGAAGAGGAGGAAAAAACTACGGTATGTTGTTTTCCTGCGCTTCCTTCTGCGCTGCTATACCTTTCACAACCAAATAAACTGAAATTATAGCAAATGCGACTCCAATTACGAGCATCTATTTTTTTAGGGCTTGTGAATATATATTTGTAAATATGCAGCACTGGGAAAGCTCACGTCTTACTGCATTTTTAATATTTCTATGCAATAAAAAAACAATAAAGGATGTGTCAACTACTACGCCACTTAACTGCGTGAACGTAGTCCTAATTAAAGAGAAGGACGAATGGGCTTCTACTCTAGTTGGGTTTCTACTCGATCGTTGGACGACCGTCAATTCACTTTTGAACACTCTGAGGAATAATTCCATGGTTTCATTTTGTCTCAATAGTTTGTATAATAATTGCAGCTCATCTTCAATGTAACTATTGCTCATGGATTTGCTTGCACTCCTGAATGATCTGGTTACTCGCATTCATTATTTGGAGTCTGGTACCCCTTGGAGCACTTGTTTGCTCGCCGGTTGCTAAATTAGTTGTAAAATCCATACGAAAACAACAAACAGTTTGGTTGGTGTTTGGTACAAACGCAGGAGTGTCGAACGTGACAAGAGTCACTTGAACACGATACAATTTTATTAATTTCTGGCGAAGACACCGCTGCATTTGACGAACCCGTCTCCAGACTGCCACGTAGAATAGAATGTATCGTGTACGGACGACCACCCGCGGAGATTCCTGTTACATCGACTCCCTCGTATTATAGTTTCGATTTGGAATATTCGCTCTTCAACACAAATATCAAGTGTTCGGTCGCAACGAATCGGAGGATAGTCATGTCACTTCTTAAATACGATCCCACAAAGTGTTTTCTTTCTCGTTCCCATTTTCCAAGCGCATTTTTATGACTCCGGGGTACGAGGGCGAACGACGGGGCAGCCGGGAACCCTCGCTCGCCCGCTTAAGACGACCCTCCCCCTCGGGGAGCGATCCGAGGACATATACATACATACATATGTATATGTATATGCATATGTATATATATATATATATATATATATATATATATATATTACATTTATTTATTTATTTATTTATTTATTTATTTATTTATATGCGCCCCCTCCACCACCCCTCCCCCCACGCCACTCGATTTCGCGCAGGCCGATATCGTCATTTCACAAAGGCCACTCCTCCCCCTTCCCTTCCTCCTCCTCCCCCACCGCCCCCGCTTCCGGATGGCCACCGCTGGGAGGGGGGATGTGTGAAATGGGTCGCATCGTGCGAGGGGGGGACGGCGGGGAGGGGGGGGGGGCGCAGGGGACGGGTATTGGTTTACAGCTTCCAACGAGTGGAGAGTATTGAATTGGCGCGGAGGGCGTTAAACTTCTTCCGCAACAATCATACCCTCGCCCCATCCACCTTATCCCTATTCGTTCCCCCAACCCCCCCTCCTCCCCCAAAGGCTTTCGATTCCCTGTCCTCGGCGTCGGGAGAGGAATAAAATGCCGAGCGGCAGCGAATCGAAGAAAAAGAGCGTCTTTTCTCAATTTGTCTCCCTCAAGAGGACAGAGTCAAATGTGCGAGGGGGGAGATCCATTCCCCCTGCCCATCACCCTTTCGCCTCTTCTGCGAATGAGATGGCCATGTGTGAAGGGATGAAGGGGGGGGATGTGGAGACGGTCGTCTCCTTTCGTCGCCGTTCGAATGGATTTTTTTTCCGCCCCCCCGACGGGAGCCACCCTTCTTCTGTTTTTTTTTCTTCTTCTTCGTCCCTCTCTCCTCCGCCGAGAGCCTCGAAACGGGAAGAGTTTTCGGGAATCCAATATACGAGTGAGTGAGTGAGAGAGGGCAGATGTGCTCTTTATTTCTCACGCCCCGTGCTGCGCTCTCCGTCTCTCTCCCTCTCTCCGCGCGCGGATAACAGAGGGAGGCACCGCCGCGCGCGCAGTTTATGTTGTCCCCTCTCTCTCCGTTCCCTTTTTCCATTTATTTCCATTCCATTTGTCTCGGAGACGATAAAACTTTAAAACTGGTCCCCGGCTGCTCGTTTCCGCCTTTCCACCCATCCTCCCCCCCTCTCCTCATCCCCTCCCCTCCCTTCCCTCCCCTTTCCCCCCTCCCTGCCACTCCCCCCGCGCACTCCCCCTATCCTTCCTCGCAACGCACCCGAGATGCGTTTCATCCATCGTCAAACACTCTCGGGAGCTATTTCCTTCTCGACGAGAGATCTCTCTCGACCTCCACATCGATATTACCGAATACCGCAGCGATGGCGAGAGTCGATCCGACGAGAGGATCCTCGCTGGACCCCCTGCCATCTACTGGCGCTCTCGCGTTGCCATCGGCGTCGTCATGGGACGTGGCGGGACCGTGCGACGCCCTCTGCTCCGTTGTCCCACCGCCGTGGCATTGATGTCCATGTTCCAATTCCGGGATGCCCGTCCACCCCCCCTCGTCCCCCCGCCCCCCCGGAGCGCCTTTCAACATGAGCCTCTGGATGTCACTTGCGAAGTCGAGCGGACGACTAGCGCTCGAAATGAGATGCGGTCGAAAAAATAGTCAAAAAGAAAATGAATGACGGGGTTTTTCACCGAGGCACAAGCTGAGGAAACACCGAGAAATTTAAATCGACAGTCAAATTAATGCTAATCGGGTCACGCAGACACAGGGATGAGTTTTTGGGAGGTGAAATGGTGACGTGTACCATGGGAGTGTATTTGGAGGAGCTCAGTTTTTATTGTATTCGCTCATTGGGCGCAGAAAGAACGAGTTTATGTACCTATCTGTTCGGCAGAGTATCTCTCTCATTTTATTGCATCTGTCAGACATAGAGATGTAGTGAGACGTCATGATAATATCCTCTGTGTCGCTCTGAAACACACCAGTTCTGAATATCTCAAGCAGCCTATGCCTAGCGTGCAGCCTCCGAGTCTCTAGGGGCTCCCACTTTAATCCCTCTAACAGTTGTGTAACACTATATGTTCGATCGTAGCAGTTTTTAACGAAGCGCGCTGCTTTTCTTGATATTTTGTTAATTTTTTTAGTTAAATCTTTATGACCAGGGTCCCAAATAATCGCGGCATATTCGAGGTGTGGCATAACCAGAGCGAAGTATAGCATCTCTCTTTTATTTTCCCATCCGAGGATCTTCCTAATATACGCTTAAGAAAACCAAGTTTCTTCAATGCTGTGCCGCATATGTTTTGCATGTGTGTTTCCACGATACATGAGAAGTTAAGGTAATTCCAAGATATTTTATTGTACCTGAAGATTTTATGTTTACTCCACCCACAGTATAGGTATGTCAATTGTGTGATAACTTGCCCAGGAAGTGAACTGAGGTACATTTACTGATATTTAATACCAACCCCCACTCCTGGCACCACGAATGAACGTAGTTAAGGTCCTTGACAGAATGACAGAACTTCTAAGTCCACGTCGCTTATTTCACGGTAGATGACTGTATCGCCTGCAAATTATCTTAATTTACTGCTGACTCTGTTGAAATGTAATGAATGTAAGCAGCGTAAGCAAGTTCACATACCCCAGTTACTCTGAGAGGTTCAACAGAACATTACTGGAAAAGGCAAGATGTATGCTTTTGAGTTCTGGACTACCCAAGAATCTATGGCCTGAAGCTGGCCTGTATATGTTGTATGCCTGTGGCAGCTGTATATGTTTTGAATAGATGTCCCACCTCTGCCTTGAAGGATCAAGTACCAGCTGAAATGTGGACAGGCAAGAAACCTAACCTTGGAAAAATTCGTGTATTTGGTTTTATTTCCTATTTGAAAATCCCGAAGGAATTGCTGACTAGTAAAATGGAATCTAGGACACAAAAGTATTACATGGTGGGCTACTGTCCTAATGGCTATTGGCTGTAGTCCCCAAATGAAGGCAAGATAACCTCTGGTAGAGATGTAATATTTGATGAAACTAAAACCTTCAAGACTGATGGAAAACAAGAGAAGTATTGGAACTTGGAACAAGATGCAGAGGAATCGGAAGGAAAAAATTCTGAAGAAACTGAAGAGGAAGAAAATTGCAAGGAAGGGGAAGGTCTCAGTGAAGCAGAAGAAGATGCAAAGGAAGGTCTCAGAAGATCGGTACGTGTTAGAAAGAAACCAAGGTATTTGGAAGACTTTGTAGCTCTATCGAGTTACGTAGAAGGTGTTCCTTCCGCTATAGAGGAAATTGAAAATCGGAGGGACAAAAAGGAGTGGAAGAGGGCCATTCAAGAAGAATTAAAGGCATTAGAAGAGAATGAAACCTGGAAGTAAACGGAACTGCCTGAAGGATAGAAAGCACTTGACAGCAAGTGGGATTTCAGAATCAAAACCGATGAAAAAGGAGAAGTGGAAAGCTACAAAGCCAGACTAGTGATCAAAGGTTTCCAACAGACCAAAGGACTTATACCAGAAAGATGAAATTTCAGTACTATACGTTCCAAGTGAATTTCAGAAGGCTGATATTCTGACAAAAGCTTTGACTTATGTTCGTTTTAAACATCTTCGATCTATGTTAGGCCTGATTGAATGTTGAAGCCTATCACTTTAATCTTTTGAAATTGAATCTTGTTTTATTTGTTCCGGAGATGTTTGTGTTTGCCCTGAGTTGTTAGATGCTGCCACTTGTGTAATTGTTTGTACTTTGTTTTTAACAGAAATAATTTTATGTATGTTAACTTGAGGGGGAGTGTTGAAATGTAATCAATGTAAGCAGCGTAAGCAAGTTCACATACCCCATTTACGCTAACGGCAATATCATCGTTCCTTTGTTTTTGGCGCGATCTTTTAAACCTTTTTTTTGGTAGCTAATTACCAAAAAGGAAAATGTTCGTTGTATTGTTACCAAAAAGGAATAAAGACTGTCCAGTTTTTCTTGCACGTAAAGGAAGTTTTTTAATAGACTCAGGAACTCAGGTCATTAATATGGATGAATAACAGAGGGTCGATCACGCTTCCTTCAGGAACACCTTTTTGTTTTCGATCACTGAGAAAGTCCCTCATCCAATTCACTATTCTTTCACAAACTCAACTTGAATGATGTTTATATATGAGTTTTTTGTGAGGAACCTTGTCAAATGCTTTTTGAAATCACGGAAAAATGCGTCGACTTGCTTATTCGATTCACCAGACTTTCGGATGTACTGACGGAAGAGTGCAAGCTGTGTTTCGAAGGACCTGACATTATGGAAGCCATACTGACTGCTATGTAAGAAGTTACGATTATCCAGGAATGTCATTATATTGCTAACGACAATGTGTTCGAGGATCTTGCATAAAAGTGATGTTAATGGTATAGGCCGGTAATATCCTGGGTCCATTTTATTTCCTTTTTTGAATATTGGAGTCACGTTGGCTATTTTCCTGCCTCAGGGCACCTTGCCTTCGGATAATGATTTGCTAAATATTATTTCTAAGAATGGTGCAATCTGTGGAGTGAACTCCTTGAGCACGAGTGAAACTATTCCTTCTGGACCTGGGGACTTGTTACTTTCAATCGAACGCAGTTGTTTAATCATTCCATTTAGTCCAGTCAATGTCCAAATTCCCGTATAATTTTGCCGATGAGAGTGATATTTGAGGGAAGTGAGTCTTAATATTTTCCAAAATTATCAAATGTCCATGTCCATGGGTGTCTAATGATGCGCCGCTAAGCAAGGCCACAAGGTTGAGATATGCCACACCCTTGGTCTAGACAGCAGATTGAGAAACTCCAGCGATGGATTTTTACTACACGGTGGCGTGAAACATTCAGAATTTGAGCGCACCGTTCAGCTACGAAACTAGATTGCGCTGGTGAATCTAAGACTCCTCTTACAATGCAAGTTGCTCCTTGTGAATTGGTTAGAGAGACGAGAGTCGTTGCTAGCAGCACCGCAGTTTTGGTTTCATTGGATGATAAGGCAGCTAAAGTCGAGGAGTATGGTTGAGCCGTTGGTAGAGATTTACTTGAAATTCCGACGAATTCTGGAGCACCAGGATAGGGTTGATGCTTTCTTAGCGTAGGTGAATCGAGGGGCAAGAGGGTATGGTGCTTGCGATTACATATTCTGCAGGATTGCATGGATTTGCATGACTGCATCTGATGAGACGTCCCTAAACAATTAACACATCATTGCTTTGAACGTAGAGTGGAATTCTGTTCTTGCTGTGATTTCCCTTTAAATTCCGGGCACTGATAGATAGAATGAGTTCCCTTGTAACAAATTGGGCATGCATTAGCGTCCATGGCGACTAAAGCAGATTTCAAGTTACCACCCGAGAGATTCTTTGAAGTTGAGAGAAGGGCAGGAAATTTAACACGAACACCAACAGACGCATCTTCTAAATGAGCAAATTCTTATTCCAAGAAAATAATTAAATCAAATGCTTACGGAAAGTCGTGGGTTACGTCGCATGTAACTTGAAAGCGTTTCTGCATTCCAAACTCCAGATTATTAATTAAAATGGTCACTAGTAGGTGTTTTCTGTCGTAATGTCGTGTCCCAGCGCAGGAAATGCTCGAGCATTTGAATGATAATTGAAAATAAATGATTGACGGAGATTAATTTCACGAAAGCACGGGCATATTCACAACTTAATATGTGTGGACGGAGACCAATTTTTATAGGTTATAATATATTTTCCTCAATAACTCCCGAGTAATGAGATAATTGAACTCCGAGAGGGGCAGGACACGAATCAAGTCTAATACCTCGCCTTGAAGAAAGCTGTTGAGGTATTGGAATTTCTCAATGGGAGGAATGAGGCACACTAGTGAATAACCATGTCAAACGAATTATATCCATTTTGCGGTGTCTCCCGCGGAGGGTGGTAATTCCGGCACCCGAACAGCTGACGCTGGTTGTGCGTTAGTTCTAGCGATATCTTCCTCGGAGTTTTGAGGGTTACCTTCCACTCGAGGAAGTAAAGACAAAATTATCCCCCGGGTTTTAATGAATAGTTTTGCCATCTCATCGTAGTGCTTTAAGTGTAATTA
Source organism: Ceriagrion tenellum (assembly GCA_963169105.1). Taxonomy (NCBI): domain Eukaryota; kingdom Metazoa; phylum Arthropoda; class Insecta; order Odonata; family Coenagrionidae; genus Ceriagrion; species Ceriagrion tenellum. The sequence continues at coordinate 175,375,580 of OY720633.1, forward strand.
TGTGACTTCAAAGAGGGATTCCTCCCGCCATCACCACTACAAATTTGTCGATTAGCTCTTCAAAATTCATGCTGCTGATCACCTCCCGTTCCGCACTCAGCAAAGCTAACAATATTTTTTGTCCAATGAATGAACTGATGTCGAAAAATATTAATTTTAAGTAACTTAATAGGCCTTTCACTACTCGCTGTCGTGATACAATGGTCATTCGGACCTGAACACCACATATCAGTTATGGAAACACATCATCCCAAAACTGAAGGATGAAGCGAAGCATTTGTTGATAGCCTTTGTTGAAGTCGTTGTCTCGAGTAGAATTCGGCGACTTATTATTACCCTCAGCAGGCCATTCAAGTGTGCATCGCAGAAGCTTTCCATAAAATTGCATCTATCTATCATTGCTATTTTCATTAGTTGATCACATCGGTTCCTTTTTGTTTAGAAGAAATCCATAACCAGAGTTCAGTCGAGCTGATTAATTTGTATATACTCTATTCTTCTCTGGCACTCTTACAAATTTCTGATTCTGACTTTTCTGATGCACCTAGAGCAGTTCCCATTGTATTCCACCGAGGAGTTGAACGATAATTATAAACATTGATACCTTGCACTGTTCAGAAAAACGTCTCACCTGCAACCTCGTGGCTAACAACATGAGTCCCGACGTAATTAATTGTGTGGTCATCACAGTTAACAAATGTAGCTTTGGATTAAGTGCAGCAAGTCTTCGATGAAAAATTCATTCTTCCTCTGAAAATTCAAATCGGTGCTTAAATGACGATCTGGTTCTCGAAGCAAGTTTGCCGCGGGAATTGAAGGAGATATCAAAATAACAATTTAAGGACTGCTTTATGAAGTGGAAAGGCCACTCGGACAAGTTTGTAAATATGGGAAGGGTGTACTTCGAAGGAAATAAGAACCAATGAGCTTTTAGTTGAGATGGCGGGTTGAAAATATCACGTAAGATTTTTTTAGAACAAAACTCGCATACTGAGGCGGACGGCGAGTGCGTCGACTTCTGGATTCGTTGCGACGCAGATTGCAAACAGATCAGAACAGCGATGCTCTTCTCCCGAAGGACACTTTGACGGCGAGCCGGCCATACCCTTTCCCTCCCACCCTCCCCCTCATCTCCACCACCCCCCTCCCCCCTTCTGCCTTCCGTTTGAGCCAAATCGACTGCTAATCGCACGCTCGTCGTTCCACCCCTTCCCTCCCACCCACCCCCGCAGCATCGAGTTTTTTTACCGGGATAAAAGGGGGACTGGCAGAGGGGAGGAGAATGGCGGAATGGCGGCTCTGCCGACCCGTGACTGCGGAGTCTGCATTCCCGCCTAATGGCCCCCAATTTGTACTCTTTCCCTCTTTCGGAACGTGATTTGTCTCCGTCCCCCCCGCCGTCGCCCCCGCCGTCGCCACCGCACTTCTTTTAAAAACCCTTCCCCCGACTACAAAACCCCTCCCTCCTCCCCTCCCCTCTCTGCATGCTCCTTTTGCCTCGATTCCCACCCATCCATTCTTTCCGATGACGTCCTCCTACCACCGAGTGAGTGTGTCGCCATCTCATCTCGGGAGTCGTCGCGGTAAGGCGGTCCACAGCGAAGGAGAAAAATACTCCCGTGTCACGATTATCATCGCGAGTCATTCAATCATTGGATTGGCTGAGAACTGCAGAGCTCTACTATTTCCAGTCGCAAGATTATCCCATCACGTCCTGACGGCTCGTCTGTTTTCATCCCGTTCAGAGAGCTAGCTATTCATCGGCCCAATCGGATCCTCCCTCCTTGCTCTCGCGCTTCTCGTTAAGTTCACTCGCAGTTCACTTCATGTTACTTCAATTCATCTGGATCGAGTGTTTAGTGTGCGACATCTCTCTCTCCTCTTATATTCCTCGACTGGTCACCTCATTCATTCGCTCATTTTACATTCGGCATATGCCTACAGCACCAGAGTCGAAACCATTCGTTCGTTTTCGAACTGCGCTTTCATTGAACGTCTATGAACCGCTAAACTCAACACTCCTTACGAACGCATTTCGTCATTTCTACCTTGCTGGTGGCCATACCTGCGGCGAACTCGAGTACTTATTTTTTTAGCCCCTTTTCAGTGTAAGATACATTAAACCATAGGTTCTAAAAGGCGGATATCGGGCTCGTACCGGTTTGGCTACGGTGTACCGGATATAGAGAGATATATTTCAGCAGATAGCTACGACTTGTGAAGGATAAGGTATCGGCGGCGTCGCTACTCAAGAGAAGTGGAAAGGAATCCTCCCTTATTCTTTCAACTCGAAGGCTTTCACACTATTATTGTGCTCCTTGGCCCATTCAGTAACGAGACATTAAGACTAACTACCCACCTAGATGACTTGGGCTAATCCGACCGCTATGTCGTGGCTCAATATATCGCCTCACAACGGATGTATATCGGTTGATACGCCCATATGTGGTAAGTTAAGACGCAACTCATAGTCGGTCTTGGTTCTCAAGCGATACCGGTGTATCGGCGGCGAAAACCGACGCTTAAAAGCTTTGAGTTCTCCTAAAATCCGTTGAGCCTCTTAAATCCCCATCATGCGGGCTCGTAAGTGAGGGCTTCTCATGTGTCGGCGCCTAAATTTGTGGAATAATACCCGTCCTGCATCTTCCCTCTTCCACTTGCAAGGGTTTTTGTTTTCTCTCAACTGATTTTGTATCTCAAGTTGTACCCTTTAGGATCTCAGTCCATGTTCTCAGTGTTTAAGAATTCTTGAAGGACTCTTGAGTCTTGCAGTTCTCCCTTTACTGCGTTGTCTCTTTTGGAACGTGGTACCTTAATTTCTTTTCCATCGTTATAATTCCTTTTATTCCTAGGTACTTCTTGAGCTTCTTTGAGTACCTCCTTCAGTTGTTAAGAGAGGCTTCACTCTTTCCTGAGTTCGTACTTGAATATTTTGTGACCTATTCTACTACAACTTTAATAAAATGCTGTTTTTTTAGTAACTCTTTCTATGTTGGCAAAACTCTTCAAGACCAAGAATGCCATATGAAGTGTTTCTTTACGATACTCACTTTGTCGATGAGTTACCCCTGGCTGGGTATGGCCTTCCAAGTTATACATGAGTGTCAATTCGTCATCCGAAAGGTTTGCTTTAACCTTTCCTTCAATCACTTGGCCAATAATTGTGTGTGTAAGTTCGTACCAGCGCTTATTTGGTGATCGCAAAGTTATGTGCTCATCATAGCTGTGATTCCATATGTTACTCATCACTGCAGCCATTGCACTCGTCTCAGTGAATAGTGTCCCTGGTCCCTTCCCCACTGAAAACGCGCATTTTTCTTCTTCAAAACATTTAGTGCAGTCGATAGTTCGGAGAATGACGGGATGAATTTGTAGTAATAGCTGCACATACCAAGGAATCTCCTAACACCCTTAATGTATTTGGGAGGGGAGAATTATCTGACTACCCGTGCTCTTTCCGGATCAACTTTTATTCCCCCTTCCGATAGAACGTGCCCCTGGAATTTTATTTCCGGGAGGGAAATAGAGAGATTTTGGGGGTTGACCGTTTAGTTAGCATTCCGGAAACGCCGTAATACTTCCTCAATATTTTTAATATGCTCCTCAAAGGTATCGCTGTAGACTAACATGTCATCTAAGAAATTGAAAACTAAACGAACATTAACATCGCCTAAAATCTTGTCTAATAGACGAGATAAAATTTGACCACCCGTGCTCAAACCAAATGGCAAAATTTCATATTCGTACAATCCGAACGGCGTTACGAACGCCGTGGATCTCGAACTTTCTGCCGCTAAAGGAATTTGGAGATATGCCGAATTAAGGTCAAATACAGTGAATAACTTGGCCTTTTTGAAATGGAAGAAAGCCGTTCCTACGGTAGGTAAGGGAAACGCGTCAAATCTTATTTTCTTGTTGAGTTTCCGATAATCAACCACTAACCTCGACGCTCCTCCTTTTTTGGGAACGAGAAACGCCAGACTGTCGTAATCGGACCGGGATTCCCGAACAATCCCTTTGTTTAACAACTCCTTAACGTGGAAAGCCATCACAAAGATGGGATGAGCTTCTTACGGCTAGACAATGAAATAAAAGAGAGAAAATCTCCCAAAGCCGTAAACAATTGGCACCCTTCGTCAACAAACACCAAACTTACTGTGTCGGTATGCTGGGAAAACCACAGCAGAGACCAATCCCAGCCTCTCAACCAAGAATATCCCCCTGTGATGGTTTACGGGAATGTTACTTCCTCGCTAGGGACCAAACACAGACGCACACACACAACCCAAATAGGATCCTTTCCAAGGGCTAATGGGACCCCGCTAAGGACGTTTGGGTTATAACCTGGGATCCTTCATATCTGGTTGGTCTCTGCTGTGGTTTTCCCAGCATATCAACACAGTAAATTTGGTGTTTGTTGACGAAGGGTGCCAATTGTTTACGGCTTTTGAAGATTTTCTCTCTTTTATTTCAACTCCTTAACGTGTTCTCGCATTTTCTCTAATGTGGGTGGAGCGCACTGGAAGGGCGGGGAGCGCAACGGTTCATGGTCGATTAGGGGCAATTTGTGCCTCCATTATACGTGTCTCGCCTAATTTGGTCGTGAAGACATCGTCAAAATCCTCGAGTAGCTTGATGATACGTTCTCTCCCCTCAGGGCTCAGGTGACTTAATTTTATGTCTTCCCGACCTCGATGTCTGTTCACTTTCCTCCTCTTTCATGAATCCAATGACGCTCGTCTGAAAACGAAACGAGAAGGAATCTTTACGAAAATCCAATATCAAACCCGTTTTGTGCATGAAATCAACCCCCAAAATGACAGCAGTCAAACTGGAATCCACTATCAGGAACTCGTGGTCCCAGGAAAAATGTTCGATTTTTATATGTAATCTCGCTGCTCTCGGGATTAACACGCGGCTGGAGTTGAATCTGCTACATTCAATACATCTACATCTACATACTACCCTGCGAGCCACCGTACGGGCGTGTGGCAGGGGGTGTTAGGACACCAGCAGTGTAAAGATGTAAGAGATAAGGTTATCAGAGGTGAAATGGTGATGTGCATGATTAGAATGTGAGCTCAGTTTTTATTTTGGTCGCTTATAGTGCACAGAAAGAATGAGTTTTTGTACCTACTTGTTCAGTAATTTATCCCTCTCGATTTATCACTTCTGTCAGACCAATAGATGTAGTGAGGCATCATGATAATATTGTGTGTCGCTCTGAAATACAACAGTTCTGAATTTCTCACGCAAGCTAAGCCTCCGAGTCTCTGGGAGCTCTCACCTTAATCCCTCTCTAAGCTGTGAAACAATGTATGTTCACTCGTAGCAGTTTTTCATGAAGCGAGCAGCTTTTCTTTGTATTTATACAAAGAAAAGCTGAAAGCTTCAGCCCTTTATACAAATGAACTTTGTTAAGGTCTGATGACAGAACTTTCGAAAGTCATGTCTTCCCTTATTTCACGGTGGATAACTGTATTGTCTTAATTGTGTATCTTAATTCACTGCAAATTCGAGAGCTTAATATAAATAATGAGGTCTGACCATGCTTCCTAGAGGAGCACCGGATGTGACTCTAACCATATCAGAGCTAATACCATCAATAACTACTTTTTGTTTTCAATCACTATTAAAAGTCCTTATCCAATTCACAATTTTTATTAACTCTGTAGGAATGCAATTTATATAAGACTTTTTTGCAAGGAACCTTGTCAAATGCAATGCATTTTTTTACCAGATCATAGAGCATGTCTGTTAGAACAAAATGTAAAAAATATCTGATTACCCTTTCCCCTTTTGAAGATATTTCACTGAGGGTGTAACTCAGTCTTTTATTAGAAAACTTTTCTAAATAGATCTTCTGGATTTTTCCCGTTCCCCTACCATAAGTAAGTACTTGCTGTCATAAATTATGTTTTTTCTTTATTCCTTGCATGTTTAAGTTGGAATGACTTCCGTAACAGTACTTATAAATTTGACAGGAGGTAACTTCACTACCTGAAAGTTTGACAGTTTCATGGTGATTGAAAACGTATACTATTCAAAAAAGTGATTTTAATCAAACAAAATGGAACAAAACTAGCAATGACAAATTAGCTAGCTCGTAAATACATTGAGCTGCAGAGCTTAGAACTTCATTGAAGATGGTTTTTATATAGCTACCTCACTGAGTCACGCAATGTAGAAATATTTATCAGGAGCTAAGAACAAACACTTGGTGCACAAATGGAGGTTATTGAGACAGTTCTCACAAGAAATCATAGTGCTTTAATGTGCTTAAATGACTGAGGTCTTTTGCACATTCTACCAGCCATTGGTATGGAGGCAAGTTCATTCTAACAAATGAGGTGATCACCCCTCTGAAACCCTCCCCAACCATGGTTAACTTCACCAACTGAATGGGAACTAGTGTTTCCAAGTGGCAGGCCATTGCTCATTATATACGGAGTGGTAATGTTGCAATCTAGAAATTTTAAGTGCGACTCATTAGCCTTCTCCTCAAAGGTGTGATGTGAAGTTTTCAAGTTGGGCTGTTACAATGATTGGGAAATGGAAACACTAAATATTTTGAGTGGTACAAAAACAGTTCAACTGGGGTTCTTGTGGACTATGGGAGTTACTTGAGAAATCTTTCGTTAAAACTGACATACGATGCCAATTATTAAACTAAAAAACATCAGCGACTTAATTAAAAACCTACCTTAATTAAATCGTTGCAATATTTAAAATTTAAGAGAAAATTACCAGTCGACTCCTCAGAGGTGTGACGCCAACTAACCAATAGTCGCCTATAAATAACATTAAAAACAGCACAACCACTCAGCAAATAATACAATATTATTTCCAAGTTAGTGACTTCCAGCTGATCTAATTCCACCGACTGGTAGCCCAACATATAGATTTGGTATTTCGGTTCTAATTTCGGGATAAGACGAAGTGATGAGATGTAAATTGGAACTACTACTCAGAATCTAACAGCACTGCAGTGCGATAATGGCCGATTAATCCCCATAGCATCAGCCGAAAACACATTACATATATTATAAATAAATATTATACTTATTATACTTACAGTTTTGGCATAAAAAATTCACAGGTGAACATCCACCATACTTCTAGGCATTTCAAAAGTATCGAGGAAGATGGTAAAGCAATACATTATTACAGTTATATTGACTTTTAACAACCTTCTGTCCAAAGCCATCAGCTTCCAAGAGTTGAACTGGCTCACTTTATATTATCAACATTAGCAAACACTTTTTTGAAGATAATAATTGGCAACAATGGTCAAAAGAATAGAGAGAGATGCATACCACAGTTAAGGGCATATAAGATAAGCTATTTTCCAAAATAATCACTCAAAAACCACTCTCAGATCTTACGTGCGAATCCAAATCCTTCTACCATATGATATCATCCCAGGCACACACTACATTAGGCAAAATCTACAAAAGTTGGTCAGTACTGCACAGACCTACTACAAAATATTATTATTCACTTAACATTTTGTTACCATATTTATCACATCCAATATTATTATAACTGTGATAGGATGGTTGGATTTACCTCCCGGATCCTATTATTGGGCACTATTAGCTTAAGGAAAAAGGACGCTCAAATACACGAGTGGAAAGCCTCATGAGTCTAAAAGAGCAAATCGGCCGATTCTCCTTGCACTAATACTCTCGCAGTCGGCGTAGCGTGCCATGGGCTTCATTTTGGGCTGTTTTTAAAAAACAAGAATTTTCCCACGACGACGACTTACCCTCATCGCCTCGCGGGCGTCCCGTTTCCGTGACTATCCGCCTCGAAGACTCGGGGCAGCGAGAGGCGAAGTGTCCTAAACACCCGAAATGCCCACATCTAGCCGAAGTCGGCGCATTAACTGGGCGATTCGGTGGCGGTTGCCGAGATGACTCCCTGGTGAGCCATTCACCGTTGGTGGGGTTCCGACTTCGTGACGGAAATTTGTATCCACCATCTCTCCCCTCGGTACCTCGTATAGTTCAGCGAGCTCTCGCCTACATTCATAGGACCTCCCCCAGCCAACTAATTCCGCTAAATTCCTGGAGGTTCCCCTAAAATGTAGTAAGGAGTCAGGGTGAAGATTTGCCTACACCACGTCACTTAGATCCTCTTTTCCTAACCCAGCACTGAGTCTCCCATTCATCCTTATCATTAGGGACACGTACTCCCCGATATCTTCCTTAGATGACGCTTCAAGCGGACGTCACAACTAGGCGCACCGTAGGTTTGTCGAAAGGCTCGCTCAAAATTACTAAAACATGTAAAATAATTTCCCCATAACCATTACTTCGCTTTCCCCTGTAAAACTTCGGGTAGTATGTTGAGACTCATGTCTTCGTCTTGCCTCGCGTGGCTTCTGAACCGGTTCAATAATTCGAGGAACCCAATAGGGCTTTCATACCTATCGCCTAGATGCAGCAGCTACCACAAGCTCTATTTCCCTCAGTGTGCCTCTCGTAATACCCATCGGCGAAATTCCTACCTCAGGGGGATCTCCTCTTCCTCTCTCTGCAGCCCTAGGACATAATCCCTGAGCCGAGCTCGGATTTCATGGAGCGTCCCTTCCCCGCTCGGTCCAAACCTCGCGCATGTGTCTACCGCAGTCTTTTTAGATAAATCATTTATCCAAGAAGTACCTCGCGGTAAATCCGACGGTTCCATACTCACCCACACAGCAACTACACTCTGCTACCAGTTGAAGCGTTGCCCCGCGGATCCGTTGACGAATAACAAAAAGGCCAGAGTCCACAAAAAAGAAAAACTTAAAGGGGGGTAGGTCCGAGAATTAAAGTCCATATCATTGTCTTCGGATTCGCAGGAATTTGTATATGCAGGCCTTTTTTCCTTCATGTTGTTTAAAATATTGAGTACGTCAGTTGTCGTTATTGGCATTAGTGGGAATGTATAGGGACTAGTACTACTGCTACAATCACTGAGGAGGTGGTGTGAGCAGTTTGGCAGTATATTTTTTATATTGTTGGTGAACTTTGAAGCAAAAACTTCACAAACAATGCTTATATTCCACTCTTTCCTAAAGTTACATTTTATTAGTGAATCAACATTTGTTTTGTTCGGAACTCCTCTGAGATTGCTTATTAGTTGTCAGGTTTTTCTTATGTTACTTTTATGTTTTATGAATTTTGAGTTGTAGAAGTCATTTTTGCACTTTCTTAGTAGGGCAGTGACTTTAATTCTCTGTATTTTGTAATTCTGTCGATGCAAATCGTTTGATGGATTAGCTTTCCACTTTCTAAATAAGGCATATCTTCTCTGTATTTCCAAATAAATGATATCATTGATCCAAGGTTGCTTATATGTTTTTACTCTATTATTGTTGGTTTTTTAGCTTTTTTTGTCTAGCCTTTACGTATATGTGACTCAATTGATCGTGCAGTTGCTGATATTTGCAGTCTGGATCTTTTAATGTTAGTAGTTTCAACCAGTTTATGTTATTCATTATCTCCCTTACTATCTGGCTGCAAAGGTAGAAAGATGAGCGGTAGGAGTTGGTGTCAGGTATACTCTCATTAGTGTGGATGAAGATGCCAACTGGAAAATGATCAGAGAGTATTGCTTTTATAATGAAGCTCATGAGATTATTACGAAAACCTCAAACGCTAATATGGTCAATGCAGGATCTTATCCCTTTGTTGTTTTTTATTTCTAATTTGGCGGTTTTATTTATTTGGTCAGAAAACTACTGTTAGCAAGGATATTTTTATATGCTGGCACAGTGATATCCCTATTAGATTTTAATTCAATTTTCAATTAGTTCAAGTTGAATTCTCCAAGTAATATTATTTGTTTTTCTTTTCTGTTCTTAATGAAAACCTCTAGACTGGTTAGAAAATCCCTTTTGTTTCTGTGTGGTGGTATACAGATGTTTTTTATTATAACCACAGTTTCAGAGCCCAGGTTAGTTAACAATATAAGAGATTCATACTCTTTTATTTCTGTATCAATTACCTGACCAAGTTTTTTTTCCTTAAGGTTGAACGAAATTCCCCCCTCCTCGTTGATTTTGCCTTCACTTATGGTAGGAGGTGAATCCAAGTAAATAAAAGGGATGTATTTCTGACGATTTGACATTAACCTCAGTAAGGGCAAAGCCAAGGGCATGGTAAAAGTTGTTGAGCTCATTGTGCAGCACATTAAGTTCATCCCAATGTTTCTTTAAAGACCTTACATTCAGTGAGTAAATGAGGTCGCCCTTTGAAGATGCTATTTTGTTACAAAAGTTAGATATGTTATCATGAGATCAGCACTTCGGGGTGATGGAAACTATAGATAATGGATCCATTTTGCAAACTTATTTCTTTCCGATTTAGAGTTGACTCTAATTCTGTAGATCTTTTTCATAACCAGCCTTGATCACTTTACTATTTTTTGCTTTCCAAAGTGATTGCTCAACTTTCATTTTTCGTAGTTTAATGTTGAATTTAGGGAGGACATACAGCCCACAGATGCTATTCTTATCAACAGAACACCAATTTTATTAACCAGGTCAATAACTTTTTGGTCAGCACTTTACAGTCATCACCAGCAGTAAAGATTCCTGTTACTTCTAATTGTTTTTATAATTGTTTTTGTTGCAGCATGATGACTTTTTTGCAGATCATAAATTACAGAGTCCTTCAACTGAAGCTGACTTCTAAGGTCAATGACTATATTCGCTAGATTATTAACGGTGTCTGTCACCTCCTTAATACTACCAGCAAAAAAATCATGCTTATCAAACAAGGCATTTCCGCTGCTCTTAATCTGATTAATGTCCTCTCTGGAGATAACTGCATCGGTAACTTCCTCCGGTAGGGCATCAGATGTGGAGGAGTTCTCTCTTGCGTCCGGGCCGTTCTTCTCACTGTACCGGCAGGTTGCACATCTGCAGGCCTCTTTCTTCTTCGTTGACATAGACAGGTAGGATGATCCCCTTAGTCCCAAACAGTTGTAGTGCATAGGTATGTGAAGTGCATCCGAAACATTTAACATATTCTTCTTGAAGAATACTTTCCTCTCACTGATTACACTTCACGTGGGAAAACTTCTGCTACCGCTACTATTCGGAGTGGGCGACTTCAATATATTACGATGTCCGCGAGGCGCAAAAAAAGTGCACGAGTAATGCCCCGATTACCAAGAAAAAACACAATTTTCCAGCAATTTAAGTGTTTTAACTTTATTGCACGATATTCCACAACTTAATCTGAAATTCGTTAGTAAATACTGAGGTCTAATATTCCAACCACACTGTTAGGAATAATTAAAGTTGTAGAGTAACAGAAACACGTTACTTCACCACAACGTCTGACTGATGAATGATTTTAGGATCTTATTTACTAGACGAGGACAATGGGAGCCATGTATTACAATATTGATACCGGTAGGTCAAATTCGCTCCTAATTACACGAGGATCACGGTGGTCTTTGTCCACCTTCCCTTCATCCTCAAGTGATTATCCTCCAGCGCCTCTCTGGCCATTCAAACAGCAAATTTTGCTTCCACTTGAATCACCTGTCTTCTTGCCCTCTTGGCGTCTTCCAATTTGTTTATCAAATCCTTTTACACTTGTCTTTTCTTCCCATGAAATGCCGCTTCAAGGAGATCTGTGCTATTACTGTCATCGCCCTTCTTAACGTTGTCGTCATATATTTCTGCGTCGCTGCCTTCAATTTAATTATGTTCTTGTCAGATTCCCGGAGTAGCGTATCATAGTTAGCTACCTCATATTTCTTTCACAAAATCTTGTTTTTTTTCTTCGGTGCCATCGCTGATCTATCAGTGACCGTCTTCAGTAGGATGTACTGTATTGGTCTTGTATTTTATCCAACATCTCCACAGTCGCCGAGTGAAATTTTTCGGTTTTTTTCAGGCAAATCATTTCCATAGATGTTGACAGTTTCTTTTCTCTTCATACCCTTTGCCATTATATACAGCCTTTAACTACCTCTGGATCGTGATCACTGTGAATATGCGCGCTAGATAAACAAGGCGTCACTTCACTTGATTCGTGCATCCCGAAGTCTAACAAGGATGCAGTTGGTTTTGAATATCCTCACTTCTCAAAACACTCCTCCTATTTGTCTCTTGAAGTGAAGTTGCTGCTAGTGAAGCGAGTTTCACGTTTTCTTCATTAAAGGATTTTTCTAATTCTTCTCCTTTGTTTCTACGTTTTGAGCCCAAACTGCCCTCTACAATTCTTCCCTATCTGCGCTTTCTCCCTTCACATCCCTCCTCAGAAATCTCTCTCTCATTCTCTCTCACTCTTTCTCCCTTCTCCCCTCTCTGCCGAGGACCTGATCGCAACAGCGTTCCACATTTTTACGTAATATTTTCACATAATGAAAAGTAAAGAAAACTTTGTAATTCCACCTAAATATTTAATGTGCGACCTAGGTATCGACGTGGCACGTCATCATCTGGTACAATTTGCATAGAAGGTGGAGAATATATAGTCACACACAAAATGATTTCAAAACCAAAATTCCCAATAACACAACGGTCTGAGGTGTGGGTTAAGGGGTGGAATTCCCAGGGGCGGAGTTTGGCCAAGGAGGTGGGGAATGGGTTTAAGAGCATAGAGTCAAGGAGGAAGGAGAGGATTAGGAATTTCTGTCACAAAAAAAGGAAAGGGGGGGGAAGGAAGCGGCGGTGACGCGTGGAAGGGAAGAGGGGGAATTCCAGTGCGTCCGTGAAAACATAGTAATCTGAGGTAGTAGGGGAGGTAAGGTAGGAAAAGGGTTGGCTTCCTTTAGGTGTGGAAGGAAGGAAGGTATAGAAGGGGGGAGTGGGAAGGATACAAAATTTCATTTACCATATTTTCCTTATTTTTGACACTTCTTAAAATCTCAAATTGCTCTAATGCGTCAAGTCTTAGTCCCTTCTTCTCTGTGTGTAGGATCTCTGGCACAAAGTCACTAAGATGATTCTCATCCAGCAGATGTTTGGAGAAGAGAGACGCCGGGTCCTTATTTTTGATGCACGATTGGTGTTCTTTAATCCTCTCTTTAAATTTGCGTCCAGTCTGGCCGATGTATGCTGCTCCACATTGACAATTCAATTTATACACGCCACTTTTATCACTCTCAAGTATTCTGTCCTTGGTATGTGAAATCAAATTCCTCAGGCACTGTTTATTATAGAAAGCTAATTTTATTCGGTCTTTGGGGATTTTACTGCATACCCTAAGGGATAATGAGCCTAAAAAGAGAAACCTTCTCCACTGAGCACTCACTTTTTCACTAGACTGAGACCCATAGATACCGCTTCTGGCTATTTTGGACACTTTCTTCTGGTAGAGTTTGTCTATCAATTTTTCAGAGTAGCCATTATTCACTGCTATTGTTTTAATAGTATTTAGTTCCTTTAAAATTTTTGAACTAGTCATTGGAATAGATGATAGTCTATGGATCATAGAATGAAATGCAGAAAGTTTTTGTGAAAAACAATGTCTGGAAGTGGAATGGATAACATGGTCCGTGTATGTGTCTTTCCGAAATATAGAAAATTGAAAGTGCTCTTGGGACCTTGAAATGCAGATATCTAGAAAATTCAGGGAACCCTTTTCTTCTTTTTCCATTGAGAATTGAATATTAGGTTTTAATGAATTTAAATGAGAGAGGAACTTGTCTAATTGTCTATCAGTCCCTGACCAGACACAGAATACATCGTCCACATATCTGTGCCAGCTAACTACGTTCTTGGTGAGGGGGTGGGCAGAGGAGAATAAGTCCTTCTCGTATGAGTCCATGAAAATATCTGCCAAGAGAGGGGACAGGGGAGAACCCAAAGCTAAACCATTGGACTGTTTGTAGAACGATCCGTTGAAAACGAAATAGTTCTGGGAGACGCACATTGAGAGAAGATGACACAGTTCGCTGACAATCGGTGACGGTATGGACTTTCGAAGGAGGATGTCTTCAGCCAGGTTCACGGCTTCTTTCGGGTTCACGTTGGTGAAAAGATCTTTAACGTCAAAAGACACTAAAGTGCACTTTTTGTATGTTGTCTTTTCTGAGAGCTTGTTCACAAAGTCCACTGAGGTTCACAAAGTCCTCCTTGGCCAAACTCCGCCCCTGGGAATTCCACCCCTTAACCCACACCTCATACCGTTGTGTTATTGGGAATTTTGGTTTTGAAATCATTTGTGTGTGACTATATATTCTCCACCTTCTATGCAAATTGTACCAGATGATGACGTGCCACGTCAAAACCTAGGTCGTACAATAAATATTTATGTGGAATTACAAATTTTTCTTTACTTTTCATTATGTTAAGTCGATTCCATGAAGTCAATTCCCGAGACAACGAATAATATTTTCACCTTGAGTGAACTCAGCTCCAAGTTTCAGACTTCCGCCATCATCACCAACAGCAGGGAATCCAGAGGTGAGTTTTGTGCGGCTCTTCACTCAATCCTTACTTTTCATACATGATCATTCCTTCGTCGTTCAATGATCATTCAATCATAAGCTTGGCTGACTGCAGCCCTCATTATTCCACATCTATTTCATAACTTATTCTTTCTCCACTTACTCGTGCACTCCTATGAAACCCATCGTGCCTCAGAGTGTGTCCAACCCATCACTTTCTTCCTTCCCGTATCGTTTTCCTTATTATCATTTCCTCTTTCTTTCTCCCGTTAACTTACTGATTTCTTCTGAAATACTCGCTATTATTTCCCTCACGATTCCTCATTTCGACATCTTTCAAAGTTGACTTCGTGTATTACACAAAGTCGAAACATTAGGCTCAAGACATTCGTCAATATTTCCCCTTTGTCTTTTGTGCCTCCCTACGTATCTTGTAGGCAGCCGTTGTGCATCAGCATATGTCCAATAATACTCTCTCTCGCTTTTTTCATCACGAGCATATTTCTTCTTCAACTCTTCATAGTTATTTCATTTGTTATTTTCTCTGTCATACCGATTGTCGTCATTCATCGATGGACCACATTATCACTGATTCCCACCCTCTCCATTATTTTTCCGTTTCGGTCAAAACTTCTCTTGCACTCAAAGGAATTCCGCTGTTCAAACATTGTCTTTACCGCCACCACACCCTCATTGCAGAACTATAAAAGGCTTCCTCCTCTGCTGTTTCACTTTTCTATCTTCACCTTCCCTCATATTCTCTTTCCTTCCTTTTACCAACTCATGCGGTCAGTCATACATTACTGTGGTTTATCTTCTCCGCGTCTAAGTTTACTTCTGATTGATCGGATGCTCCGTCAACTTTTTTTCCCATGTAGTTGGATGATGGCTCATACAGGTATCTGCGACAGTTCCATGTAAGCGTCAAACTGGAACGGATACAATTTTTCATCTTTGACTTTGAGTCGTGTATTTGGAAGTTCCCTATGTGCGAAATCATGTAGTGTAGCACTTCTGCCAAGGAAGGCTCTTTTAGGGACAGAATTATTATAAATATTTATTCTGAGTTTTCACATTACTTTTGTATACATGAATACTGTTATAACCGACTAAATAGAAAAGGATGTAAACCAGTTCCTCTCTCTCTCTCTCTCTCTCCCTCTCTTGCCTCTCAGTCGTGCGAGCGTGTTTCCTCCGTCCTTTGATCCTTGGTCTCATGCCCGGAGTGCAATGAGCCGGTGTCGTGAAGCGACACCAAAGTTCAGTGCGTGGAGTGTTGCGGCCTATTCCATGGCGAATGTGCAAGGATGGGCGACAAAGAGAGAGAAATCGTGACAAAAAACAGGAGCATCTGGCGGTGTGACACCTGTGTATCTGCCAGACGTACATACATCATTCCGACCGCCAGACCAGCAGCCTGGGGCAGAGATCTCCGCATCGGACCCCGCGTCCTCTAACACCACCTTCGCTGATCCTCAACTGGCGAACATCACGCTGCGGGAAGTACTGGATCGCATAAGCTCTGTGCAGGCCAAACAAGATGAAATCATCAACGTGGTAAGTGCTAACAGTGCTTCATTAAGTGTGGCGATGAGTCGATTCCACTTTTTTTTCGATCCCGATTCCGATTCTTTCAAATCGATTCCCGATTCTCGATTCCGATTCCATAGATTCTTATTCCTAATAACAGGTGAGATATTGATTTACCAGTAGCGTAAAACTATAATTTAAATTCAAGAATTGGCGGAAACAAAATAAAAAAGACAATTGAGTAGCTCAAAAATTATACTAATTAGCAAATAGCAGCAATATATCCTCAGCTTATTGAGGTAGAACATAAAAAGTACAAATTGATAGCCTACACCCAAAATTACTGAGACAAATATTATGCGATAAATGAAATTTGATTAGAATATTTATGTACCTGGAATCGATGGAATCGGAATCGAATTAGGCGATCGATTCTCGATATCGATTCTAAGCCTGAGAATCGGTGGAATCGAGAATCGACATTTGGATTCGACTCATCCTTGAAGTGAGCATGTCGAAGCATTTGGAGACCCTCAAGAGTGAATGGGCTACGGTGTGCAATAAACTGGAAACAGTGGAAGCCGAGAATAGGGATCTTAAAAAGAGAATAAGTGATCCGGAAGTGAAAATCAATAAGAACGAACAAGACAGCGAAAGAAATGTCCTGGAAGTACGTGGTGTGCCATTGAACACCGGTGACAGTTTAAGCGGGACAATTCTGAAGCTTGGGACGGCATTTGGTGTGGAAGTAAAATTGGAGGATATTGATCAAGCTTATAGGCCACGCTCCTCGCATAATTCGGAGAATTCCATCATAGTACCTCCCTTCATAGTCAGTTTCACAAGACAATGTGTTAGGGATGAATTCCTGAACAAAAGACGAGCTCGAAAGGACCTCAATACCCGCGACGTTGGTATGAATTCCTCTTATCCAATATACATTGATAGTCATACTCGCCAACGAGCGTCGACCAGAGCGCCAAAGAAAGCGGGAAAGATCAAGTTCGTCTGGGTCAGAGGGGGAAAAATTCTGGAGAGAAAAGAAGCAGGATCCCCCGTCAAAATTATAACCAATGAAAAGGACCTAGATTATTTTTTATAGGTAAGCTTGCGAGGGAAACAGCACCACCAGCCACGCCTTTCCCTTCGCACGAGGAAATAAAAATATCTCTCGTTAATGCTCAGTCACTTCCAGCTCACATTGAAGATTTCAGGACCTATTACTGCATTAACAGTCTTTATGTAATCGGTGAGAGCGAGACGTGGCTTCAGCAGTCAAAAAAACTCGAACTCTGATTCCTGACTCGGATACGTACTATGCCGGAAAGGTCGAGAGGTCAAACGAGGAGGAGGGGTTGGAATTTATGTTCCCACTTCATTGAGAGTTAAATGTGCTGGTCGATCGTCTAATACGTATGAAAACAAGCCGAAGTATACCTCTCTCGAAGTCAGGTACCCACACTCAAAACTGTTCGTGTCAGTTGTATACAGACCAACAAAATCAAGTGGCCTGCTTCAATTCGAAAACTTTCTTGTCAGTACCGTCCCTAGGCATGAAAACATCGTAATTATAGGTGACCTCAACATCAACCTTCTAAAAGAAACGGCAGAAAGAGATTCTCTCCTTAACTTAGTACAAGGATGCAATTTGAATATCGTTCCGACGGAGCCAACCTGCCACACGAAGAACACCAGCACTTTTATTAGATCTTATCTGTGTTGACGACCTCAGTAAAATTACACCCTCAGATCAAAAATCGGATCTCCCTCTTTCCTATTATGATCAAATATATCTATCCTATAGGATGATGGTTCCATCCTTCCTGCCAAAAAATATTACTTTTAGGAACTTCAAAATATTTGACGAAGAAAAATTCATTACTGGTCTCTACAAGATTAACTGGTCCTCCGTCAATGAGGAGATTGCAGTCAATGAGCAGATTTCGATTGAGAACAAAGTCACAACCTTAAATTCCTTGCTCCTAAACACAATGGACTCGCACGCTCCAATCCGAAGGAAACGTGTCACCCACCCACCGACACCGTGGCTCACGCTAGAGCGAAGTTAAAAATAAAAAAGAAACATTACTAGGGCTATGCTTCGGCGTTACAAAGATCCGGCTCTCTTCACCACGTACAAAACGCTGCGCAACCAAGTGAAGAATATGATACATACGTAAACCAAAATCTGTATATTTCAAACGGACATTAAGTAAAAATTCTGATTCCACTACTATGTGGAAAACCATTCGCATTCTTGGTATTATTCCTCCGAAAACCAATAAGAGTATTCTAAATATTCATCTTGATGTATTAAATAACCACTTCGTCGATAGCGAACCGAAAACATCTCTTAAACCCCACATTCCCCCACCATTAAATAAAAAACTTTTTTTCTTCTCTCACGTTATACCTTCCTCAGTTACTAGCGCATGAAAAAAAATCACATCAAATGCCAAAAGCCATGATATGATCCTCATCTCATGTATCAAAAAGGCTCTCCAGGACATACATCCCTCATTATTGAACATATATGATGCCTCCCTTCAAACTGCACAGTACCCTGTGTCCTGGAAGCATTCACTTATTCGTTCAATTCCTATTGCTCTGAGCCAAACAAACCGGCTGATTTCAGAACAATTGGCATACTATGCGCTTTTACCAAGATATTCAAACGAATAGTATTTCAGCAACCAAATAGCTATATTTCCGCAAATAACCTATCAAACACCCTGCAGTCTGGTTTTCGTGGTAGACATAGCACCCAAACGGCACTTTTGAAAATCACATAAGAGGCGCAATGGACAAGCGTCAAGGGACGATTTTGGTTCTATTTGATTTCTCCAAGGCTTTCGACTCTGTTTATCATGAATTGCTCCTCCGCTGAGCTGAGTGACTTCAATTTTGCTAAGAGCGCCGTCGCCTGGTTCCGATCATACCTCAACGGTCGCACACAAGCTGTGATGTGTGCAAATGATACGCAATCAAAGGGGATTTGGTCGGAGACGGAGCAATCAAAACGGAGCCCTGGGGCCTTATCCAGTACGGAATCGACGCGGTCGAACCTCGGTAAATCCGTGGATGTGACGTCGAATTCCCCGAAAACTCTGAACTTTTGAATGCTCCCCTTTGAATTTTACGTGGCTCTGACGTCAAAATTTCGTCACTGTCGAGACTCAGAAATTCCGAGGATATACAGAATAGACTCCCTGGACGGGTGTTGTCCAGGGCTCCGTTCTCAGCCCGCTCCTTTTCTCGTTATTTATAAACGATCTGCCCGATGTCATTAAGCATAGCAACTATCACTTGTATGCCCACGACTTTCAAATATATCGCCACTCTTCAGTATCAGATATGATCTCTTCCATTTCACTCATTGATGAGGATATCGAGAGAATCATTCGCTGGGCGCTGAATAAATATTTATTGCTAAATGAAAGTAAAACAAAAGCAAAATTAATCGGGAACAACCACTTCCTATCCCAAATAGACCTCGAATTTCTTCCCTAAATTCACATTGGAAGTTGTACAATTCCATCTGAAGAAACAGTTAAAAACCTCGGTGTTACGTTTGATCGTACCCTTTGTTAGAAGCGACAAACCCATCATGTAAATGTCTAGGATCTCTACACCAACTAATTAGAGCGAAGGAGATATTATCCCCTGATATACGCTCTATTCTGGTGAAAACATTAGTCCTTCCACATTTTGACTATTGCGCTCCTTTGCTCTCAAACCTTGATGACGACAATGATAACAAACTACAGGTCACTATGAATGCAGCTGTAAGATTCATCTGTGATCTAAAAAAATGGGACCATGCAAGCGACTCTTATACTCGCTTAAACTGACTCAAATATAAGGAGCGTCGTATCTATTTCTTAATAACTTTGGCTTTCAACATCCTAATCACTGTTAATCCACCTTACCTATATGACAGGTTTGTAAGGAAATCAGAGCTGCACAACATATACACCAGAAATCATGTCATTGACCTCCATATTCCTCAGCACCGCACCTCCCACTTGAATAAATCCTTTGTAGTAACCGCCTCTCGAGTTTGGAATTCGCTACCTGTTCAAATAAGACACGCCAAAATTCTTAATCAATTTAAAAACAGCGTATATAAGCTATTGCAAAAGGGTGATCTTACATGTAATAACTATTGAGAAAAACTTACTGCTCAAGATTTTACAATGTCCTTAAATATTTATGTATCATTGAACTTCCTATTCTTTGTATTGTGTAATGCTCTGTATATATTTTTCTGGTTGACTAATGAACTGTAACGCTTTACTATATGAAATTAAATGCATAACCTTATTTAGTTACAACTGTTGACCGTCCGCACACAATGTTCTTGCTTCAAAAGTGCTTTTTTTTCTTTCTGTTTAAATGTGATTATATTGTGCAATTGCTTTTCTCAAATTGTGTTAATTTGAGATTGTAATTTGTAATTGCCTCAATGGCTCACGGTAATATACGATATAATAATATATTAAATACGAGCTGATGTGCTGAGCAGTTCCAAAAAAGGTGACGATCACCTTATGTTCGCAGAGCCTATTACTACTCTCACCTTTCGTCTCAAAGACGTCGACGGGAGAATCGTTTCTGTGGACAAAGAACGGACTGTTGCGAGTCGGTCACCTGGAATTAGTACAGATTGTACGCGGAAAATGCGAACTTCTTTGGCTGTCAGTCAGTGGGTGCTGTTTATGATTATGGCGATGTCCGTTTTGATTCCCATAGCATGGGGCAGGGTATTTGTGCTCCGCGAGAATAAATGGAATATGAAGTGACACGTGACGTATATATATATCCGGAATTAATTAAAATTGGTGCGATTGAAGGCCGGGAGGAGGAAGAGGAGGGGGGGAGGGGATGAGGCAGGGGGAATGATGTGTGTGGAGGGGGGTGGGGAGGGTTGGCGGATCGGAATGCCAGAGGGAGGGGCGGGAAATCGCGGCGGAGAGGGAAAAATGGCCAAGAGGAAAGGGGATGTGGGAATCGCGTCGGAAGAATTCGTTTAAACCGTCAAGGTAGGGGATGGACGGAGGGTTGGTGGAAGTAGGGGTTGCGCAGCTGTTGCGATTGAGGGAGGGGGACACGAATTGGAGACGAATGGTGGAGGAGAACCGGCAGAGACAAAAAGGATACTTACGGATTCACACGAGCGAAATTGAGAACGAGGAATGTCCTCCATCTTGCGAGACTGTCTTTTCACCTCCGCTCCGCGGCTGATTACGAGAAACGTGATCGACGATAAAAACGTAAAGATTTCGGAAATCTTGCTCTCCGACCTTGGAAACTTAAAAATGGACATGACGCGGACTGAATAGTGGATGAGGAGAGGAGAACTGGAATTAAGGTGGAGAGGGAATGTACAGACTCGAAGGAAATGAGATTCACATTCCTCCTCTAAGATCGCTATGTATGTATGTACCTACTTACCACATTTCTGCAATTGTTATTTCCACGAAGTGAAATTATTGAGAACCCATATACAAATTTAGCAGAAAAAAGTTTTGGCAGATATATAAATGAAAAATTACACAGTGGTATTACTGCAACCCAGTCAATAAAAACTATCAATGACTCGACAGGTTGTTTAGAGTGCGTGTTCCGTTTCCGTGATGCGGCATTTGACTGTCCAGTCACCTGGAAGGAACCAGGGCATTAAAAAGAATACTAACGTACTTATCCCGAAATCTGCATTTTCCATTTTTTCATAACTCCTTTTGCTTTGGGAAGGTGCGAAAACAAATCAAGAAATGAACAAATTCGCAGCTGTCAGTATAAATCTGCCCGGGGCACAGGTGAATGTAAAGCCCACATTTTCGCATTCGATATATGCTTTGAAAACATTATGGTTAACCTTAGTGTCAACATTATGCTAATCGTGAATTTAATGTCATAATAATTGTCAGATGAAACTATGTGTAAGGAGTCAGTCATTAAATTGTATAATTTTGATGATTTAAACTACTTGATTCAATTTTGACCGTTCCATTTTCCACAAAAAGTTCATAAGAGTGAATATTTGCACAAGTGTAAAAATGTTAAAAAGCTCAAGAACATAACAGGAATGAAAAAGGCGTGTGTCAATACATTAACAAAACCTTATGAAGGTTCCGCTGTATAGCAATAACCCGTTAAAAAAATTTATTGGTCGCTATCTACGGCATTACTATACAGAGCATTGTTTCTAGTTGCTACGCGCAACCATTGCTATGGATAGATAGGTAGGACCTATTGTTGAGACGCAGTAGATGTTTGCTATAAAGACATCCGAGAGTCCCATTGTTGCAATGCTATGAAGCTTTCTCTATAGGTTCGCCATTAAAATGCATATTGTTGACGATGTTGCTATGCTACGAACCTTGAGGATACACGAGTGAGATCCTTCAAGAAGTCAAGCGAATGTGAGTCTTTCTCGGAGTGTGAGCGAAGATCCACCCCGAGCAAGGGCGTGGGTGGGTGAGGGGTGAGGGGGGGGGGCGAGGGGAGGGGAGGTGGGGGGATTATTTGGTCTGGGACATTTATTTTCCAGAGTTCCAGGTCTTCGAGTGTTTTCTCGGTCAACGTGTGACAATGGCCAATGGCGTGATACTCGCTCGCGTCATCCATTTGGATACTCGTATTCAGTCGTATTCACGCAAGTATTAGAGTCTTCATCGCGGCACACAGGTACTCGCTCATGCACTTTGACCAGGCATTCATGTACTCCGATGAGTACTCTATTGAATGAATACCTGGTACTCAAATTGGTACTTGGGTACTCAACTGAATGCCTGGGGCCCGATTCCCTAATTCCACGTTTTTGTTACCGTGGTTTCGACGACGGAACTGCCGAGACAGTGACTACGGCACGGAGCCTCCCGTAAGCGACTCGGTAAACACTTCGGAGTTGTTACCGTGGTCTCGCCTCGGTGTCGGGGGTTGATGCGAAGATACCCGTAGTTTCACTGAAGTACGTCATGAGGTAACCCCGCCAACCCAATGACTGATTATCCCCAATCAATTGCTTTTTTTAAAGAGCGAAAATGGAACGGGACGGTTGAGAATACTTTGTAACTGTTACTAAGTAATGCCATTGTGCAAGTTTCTTACCTTCATTATATGTATTATAATAGCATTGCATTTTTGTTATTATCGATTAATAGGAGTTTTAAATCATATATAGCATACATTTGATTTAATTAATCGTAAGCATAAGTTATTTTTCTTGTATAACTCCATTGTTCAAGTGCCGCGGAAACGAATAGTATACCAACGGGTCTCATAAAGTTCAAAGACTTAGTAGATTGT
Source organism: Ceriagrion tenellum (assembly GCA_963169105.1). NCBI lineage: Eukaryota > Metazoa > Arthropoda > Insecta > Odonata > Coenagrionidae > Ceriagrion > Ceriagrion tenellum. Next base: position 175,398,821 of record OY720633.1, read on the forward strand.
TAGTTACGAGTAAAGGGTAAGTTATGAGTACTTAAACTCTAATTCATGGAATAAATGTATCGGAATAATTTACGATAGTGTAATAAATATATTCTGAATGCTATTGTTGATGGGCGCCTGTATGTATGTTTGCATACATATATTATTAACTTTTTGCACACGTCACAATTTATTCCCTTAAATCCAAAATCACAAACCCACACACAACTTGTATAGTTGCGGAAAAAATTAACGCAAACCTCATTGGCGTCGGAATGCGGCGTACGCTTTTCCTTCGACAACTTGACAACACTGAGACAGCCAATGGATACGGGGAACATTCAAACTTTGAATGTATGGATATCGATTTTACGCGTCACATAAAAAGGAATACAAGTCCATGTTCGCGAGATCATGTTGGAGTTGTAGCCGTGATGAGTTTGCTTCGCCCCGCAGCAGCCAGTCGAGGTTCCGAAGTCGCAGTCAATTATGTAGACATACTTACCGTACTTGTTTTTGAGCTTTGGACCCTTTAAAGAAAAAAAAACATTTTTCTCGATTTAAACTAACGAAAAGTCACGATTATAGAATTCATAGTTAGGAGACAAAATTCTTTTATTCTCCAGATCTAATCAACTTTCAATAATAACTTTTTCACGTTATTCGCTGTGGATGAACGTCGTTGTAATAGTTCTCAAGCGACTTCCGAGAATTATCATGCATTACAATTAACATTTTGGCGTATTTTCCAGTGAATTTCAAGCTAAAATATGGTAAAACTGGTGTAATAGAGTGATTTCCAAGAGGAGAAAATTATTCTTTTCAAATATTTCCGATACCTTAATACCCTCTGTATAATTCCACCCCAGTGCATTCAGATCGTCTAAAAAAAACTTAAATATCATAATTCCTCCTAACGTAATATTATTTACTTTCTGAAAACTACTTTCAAAAGTCCAGGACATTTTATTTGGTCCAGTTTTTAAAGCAAACATTTGAATTCCATTCTTTTGATGCATAGTAAGAACCACTGGAAACGGGCTTATCTTGGTCGACGCAATAGCCTAGAGGGAGAGCGTTCGCCTGCGACCAAGAAAGTCTGGGGTTCAAATCTTGGTGAGGCCTCTTCTAGTGCTCTCGTAATTTATGTGCTGTGACTTTATTGTTTCCAAAACTTCGCAGGAATCCGCGGAAGGCCCAGAAAATGGATATTGATCTCAACCTTGAGTGTGTGGGTATTACACATATTCGGGCTTTGTAAAGAACTCGGAGTAGTCTCCTTGATCGTCACGTGAGATGTTTACTTCCCATTTTCAGGTACTCGACCCACTTGATTTCTACGTCATGCCTGTCGTCTGATGATCATATCCACTCCCTCGCCAATTTATCACTCAATGAAAATCCATTCATGGACGAGGGAATAGACCGGGCGTCTGATTGTATCAATTACTCAATTTAATGAACATATCTGGGGGTAATTTCACTTTGGCGACCGAGTGTTTCCCGGAATAAGGAAACCCCCTCTATCAAGTGCCAACGGTCTCGCAAGAGAGCGGATGAGCGGATAGAGATTAGGGCACTCTTTTGTCCTAGGAGTGAGAAATTGCTCCTGAAGGCGGAAGAACCGTATAGTCAACGGCATAAGAATGGAGAAGGCAACGGGAAACCACTCCATTAAAAATCAACTGTGATATCCCAAGAATCAATAGCACACCATGTCAGCATCTTTTGTAAAACATTCCGGAGTAATAGTCCCCCAATCGGATCTCCGGGTGGGGACTGCAAAAGATCAGGCAAGGTCAAAGAAGCAACTTAAAGTAGCAACATGGGATGTAAGAACACTCTTACGATGTGGAAAACTAGAAAACCTCAAATTAGAAATGGACAGATTGGAAATTGACGCTCTTGGAATATCGGAAATGCGATGGCCAGAACCAGGAGATTTCTGGTCAGGAGAGTACCGGATCATTTATACGGGTACTAATCAGGGTACTCCTGGAATTGGAGGTGTCGGAATAATTTTAAACAAGAAACTTGGAAATCTTGTAAAAGGGTATGTGCAATATAACTCTAGGATCGTACTAGTCAAACTTGAAACCAAACCAAAGGATACTGTAATAGTACAAGTCTACATGCCAACATCCGCAGAAGATGATGAAGCGATAGAAATTATATATGAAGATATAAATAATGTAATAAGGTATGTAAAAGGTGACGAGAACTTAATAATAATAGGAGACTGGCATGCAAGCGTAGGAGAAGAACAATTTGATGGAATTGTAGGAAAGTTTGGACTAGGATGTAAGAATGAAAGAGGCCGCAGGCTAATTGAATTTTGTGCGAAACACAATTTAGTCGTGGCAAATACATTATTCAGCCATCATAAAAGAAGAAGATACACTTGGAGAGCTCCAGGAGACATCAGGAGACAACAGTTGACTACATTCTAGTTAAGTCACGATTTAGGAACCAAATCATGGACTGCCGAAGCTACCCATCAGCAGATCTTGACAGTGATCACAATTTAGTCATGATGAAGTGTCTACTTAGGTTCAAACGATTAAAGAAAAAACTTAATAAGACATGGAATAGAGACAATCTAAAAACTGACGAAACAATGATAGCTTATGCACGGAGAACCGATGAAATAGCATCAAATATTATTCATGGAGGCGCAAATGAAGAATGGATTCAGATTAAAAATGGCATACATAAAGCAGCTGAAGAATCTGTCGGTAAAGTTATACCTGCAAACAGAAAAGAATGGATAACGCCTGAAATAGTTTTTCTCATCGAGGAGAGAAGAATTTACAAGAATGCCACTGACGAGCAGAGTAGAACCAAATACAGAAAACTCAGGAATCAAATCAACAGAGAATCTAGGAAGGCCAAAGAAAATTACCTCACTGACATATGTAAAGAAGTAGAAGAAAATATGAACAAAGGGAAAACCGACATAGCCTATAAAACAGCAAAACAGATTTTCAACAAACAAAACAAAAAATCTTTCGATACGATAGAAAACAGAGAGGGCAAAATGCTTTTTGGTAACGATGCACTTAAGAGATGGAAAGAATATATTGAAGAGCTTTACCAAGGAGGACCACTATTAGATAATGTAATGAAATCAAGTGAAGAAATAGAAGAGGAAGAACTAGGAGAAGATATTTTACAGGAAGAATTTGAAAAAGCATTGCAAGATTTGCCAGATAGGAAAGCAGTAGGCTGTGATGACATTCCCTCTGAGCTGATTAAAAAAGCTGGTGACAAATTGAAAGCTTCTTTACTACAACTTATAAGAAAAATATACAAGACGGGTGAAGTTCCTGAAGACTTTCAAAAATGTGTTATGATACCTATACCAAAGAAATCATCTGCTACGAAATGTGAGCAATATCGCACACTCAGTTTATTATCACACGCCTCAAAAATACTTATAAGGATAATCCTTAAACGAGTTGAACGAAAGCTGGAAAACACTTTAAGTGAGGGCCAATTTGGGTTTAGAAGAGGAGTGGGGACTAGAGAGGCAATACTCTCTTTAAGACTTCTCATTGAAAAACAAATATCTAAAAATAAACAAACTTATGTTGCATTCGTTGATCTTGAGAAAGCATTTGATAATGTTGTATGGCCAAAATTGTTTAGGATTTTGGAAAAAGTTGGACTTAAATACAACGATAGAAGAATAATATTTAAAACATATCAAAATGAAACAGCCTTAATTAGAAATAAGAATAAAGAAGATACAGCTATAATAAGGAAAGGAGTTAGACAAGGCTGTCCTCTATCACCAATAATTTTCAATGCATACATTCAAGAAGCAATCGATAAAGTAAGGGAAAATGTTGATGTAGGAATCAAAGTAAATGGGAAGAAAATAGATATGTTACGATATGCTGATGATATTTCCATAGTTACAGAAAAGAAAGAAGATTTAAAAATTATACTTAACGAGATGGAAAGAATTCTTAGAGACCAATATGGAATGAGGATAAACAAGCAAAAGACTAAAGTGATGGTATGCGGTGCTCAAGACTGCTGTGAACCTGTAAGGATAAGAATAAATGATGAAGAACTAGGACAAGTTACAGAATACAGCTACTAGGGAAGCAAGATAACAGAAGATGGAAGGAGTAAACGAGAAATTGTGAATAGAATACAACTAGCAAAAATAGCTTTCAATGATAAAAAGACTCTACTGACTTGTAAAAATGTTAGTTTGGAAGTAAGAAAGAGGGTTATGAAAGCTTATGTTTGGAGTGTGGCCCTTTACGGGTGTGAAAGCTGGACTATAGGGAAACATGAAAAGAGCAGATTAGAGGCCCTAGAAATGTGGTGCTATCGAAGGATGCAGAAAATCAGCTGGCGAGACAGAATCACCAATGAGGAAGTGCTGAGAAGAGTAAAAGAAAATAGAAGTCTCTGGAGACAGATACAGACAAGGAGACTTAAACTAATAGGTCACATTCTACGATGCAATGATTTTATAAAATTAATAGCTGAAGGTTGTATTGAGGGGACAAATCGTAGAGGACGTCCTAGATTAAGCTATATGAAGCAGATCATCAATTACTCTGGATGCGTCTCATACGGTGAAATGAAGAGGAAAGCTGAGCAAAGAGTGGAATGGCGTGCTATTGCCAACCAACCCATGGGTTGATAACCGAAGAAGAAGAATTTCACTTTTAAATTAGTTTGAAATGATTTAGTAAAGAAGACAATTATTTTTATTAGGAATTAGAGTTAGGTTCCTTCTGCCGAATTTGTAAGTACCGATTACTTGTCTGAGTAGGAGGCCGATTATGTGTGGAATTTACTTGAAAATATCCTTAAAACGGTTTTTGAAGAATTCACAACATTATTTTTAGAATTGATATGAACAATAACTTAACCGTGTTGTTCAACAGTTCAAAATTGTCAGAGGATGGTGGATAATACTTAGAGGATTAGGTTAATTTTTGAATCATTTAAATACCTTTTGACATATTTCGCATTGAAAAATTGTTCGCTAAATTACGCAGTTCAATTTTATGAGGAGCATTCTTACACTCACACAAAGTAATACTCCGACAGCTATTCATCGCGTATATTCCCCTGTGAACGTGATAAAACACTAAAAATTATCTTTTAGATTTACTGAACTAAGCAGTAATTAGTTATCTTCCGTATGCTCATTCGTATACTCCTCATAAATCCGCTGAGCAGTCAATGGAGTATAAATTGGGAATGTGCGCCGTCAAAGATTATACGATTGCTATGTCCCTAATGAACCTATTCCTCTTCAAATATGGTGTGATATTATTACATTTACGGAGGTTAAAGTTGTGCGTGGACAATTGAAGCGCTCTCGTCTCTAGCCGTCGTCATCTGCTTGACTGTCTTCACCTTCTGACGTTGAGTGTCTCCACTGTGAAGGGAGAGAAATAATGAAAAGGACAAAGAGAAATAATAGACTCCCTCGGCTGATAACAGACCGTTAATTCAGCAGACGAAATCGCGAAAAAAAACTGAATTAATTGTGTGTCACCACAAAGGACACACTTTTCCTCGCGGCGTGAATATCCGAATGGTTGGCTGAGAGGTGAGAGAGATATATTCTTCGGACGCCTTAATCTCATGTAAGACAGCGACCCGAGTTTAGCCTCCGACGACGCCAGGTGGCAGGGTGGAGGCCTTTTTGCGTGTGCCTGTGATAATTATGGCGCCTAACTTGACTCAACCCTCCCTGGCGAGACGAGGGCATCTCGAGTGATCGGCAGAGATAGAGGTCTTCTTGTCTCGTGAATGGCGAGGACACATGGGAGGGAGGTGGAACGGTATGGAAGGACGGTTTACGCCATCATGGCCGGCCCAAACGCAACGTGACTGGAGCGCGCTAATCGTGAGCCGTTCATTGTTTGCACATGTCAACACATTTCCAATTGAGCCAAAAAACAATTCTTGGGCCTTACTTCACTCAAGTGCTAATGTCACTTCATTGGAAATAACCTTGTATGCTGCAATATGAATGATCACGAAATATATTTTCATAATCTCGTGGTTTAATGACGCGGAATCCGAAATCTAAGCACAAATTGCATTTTAATTCAGCATTTTACCTTGATATTTATTAGGAAGCATTGTGATCCATGTGAGTACACGTATACTTTTTCCTATTAAAGGGGAAAATCTGTTCATGTGACATCGAATCATTTCGATTGTATACTTCAAGCGCACCTACATTGCATTTAAGTGCAAATATATCCAATGAATAACATGAAGTATTTTTTAAATCTTTTATCCAAGCATATTACTAATAATAATTACATGCATGCAAGTTTCACACAAGTCTATGCGTAAGTGGAAATCATCACCTTAGCACCTTAAGTGGTAGAAAGTTGTCTTGATACGAATTTTGGGCCATTAAATTAAAACTTCATTGCATCTTACGAATAACTGCAGAGTACAAATTTGTATGCTAAGGAGAGCATGACAGTGAAAAGTAATCAAATATTTATAATGAAATTAACAATTCGATTACACCAAGAATTTTGAGCAAATTAAAAAATACCCAACAATTAACGAAAAGGCAGTGCAAATTAATGGCAAGAAATATGGAAATAGCATTTTGACTATGCGATATTACTTAAAATTTCATAACACAATTCTTTACGTCTTCTGTATCTGTAAGATTGCATCTGAAACCCTCCTTCTGACTCCAAGGGGAGAGAGCGTAAAAAATTTACATAAATTGGGGTATTCGGATGTTGTATAGACAAGACCATTATTAAGAGAACACAGCCATTTCATAAATCGCATCTGTATTTTTTCAACTGTCCTCTCTAACGTGACATGATGTGGATTCCAGATCAAACTACCGTATTCTAGAACAGGTCGGACGATCGTACCGTATGCCCTCACAACGGTTTTAGTAGAAAAATTGGGAATACAATTTCGTTTAAAAAAATTAATTTAGATGGTACAACGCGGAGGTTAGAAAATGTTTAAAACGCCAACGAGTTAGCCACGCGAAACTAAGAAAAATGAAGAAAAATGTAGCTAATAGCGACCTAAAAAATACTATCGAGCATCATAAAATTTGTAAAGCAGCCGCAAAAACAGCCCTTAGAAAAGCGTTTAGCGAATTCAAGAAAAGTACTTGGAGAACAACTAGAGGGAAATCCGAAATCATTTTGGTCATATGTTAGGGAAGTACGTGAAACTAAAAAAATCAACGGTTAATTCCTTGAAAAACGATAGAGGCGACATAGTAACTTCCAGTTTAGATAAGGCTAATTTGTTGAATAATTTTTTTCAGAGCGTTTTTAATCAATCTATGCATAGTTTCCGCGAAACCATACCAGACCGATTTCAACAACCAATGCCCCCGATCGATATATCTTGTAGCGGAATCGTATCCTTACTAAGTTACATTAGCCCAAACAAGTCCTCAGGTCCTGATGAAATTCCAGCTCGTGTTTATAAAGAATTAGCTCTCGAAATGGCTCCGTATCTTAAAGTAATATTTAACAAATCCCTCGAAGAACACGCGGTTCACAAAGACTGGAAGATAGCAAACGTTACCCCAATTTATAAAAGTGGAGATAGGGAACAGCCATGTAAATATATACCAATATCATTAACGTCACTATCATGTAAAATTCTAGAGCATATAATAGTTACATCAATAATGGGACTCCTCGACAGCCAGAATTTATTGATAACAAACCAGCATGAGTTCAGAAAAGGACGGTCTTGCGAAACTCAATTAGGTCTTTTTGTTCACGATATTTTAGTTTCCGGAGAAGGTAACGTACAGGTAGACGCAGCGTTTCTTGACTTTAGAAAAGCTTTTGACAAGGTTCCCCACTGTAGGTTACTCGCGAAGTGAGCATCATACGGGATGGACAGTAATATAGTAGGCTGGATAGGAGACTTCTTACATGAACGCGTTCAAAGGGTGGTATTAGATGGTGTCAGCTCCGGCGAAGTAAAAGTTACATCGGGTGTTCCCCAGGGAAGCGTGATAGGCCCAATTTTATTTCTTCTCTACATAAAGGACTTGAATACAGTAGTAAAAAATAGCAAGCTCCGTCTTTTTCCGATGATGCAGTAGTGTATAAGGAAATTAGAAATGAAGAGGACAGACAGTGTTTAGCTAAGGATTTAGATGCGATAGATGATTGGTGTGATAGATGGCAGCTAAAATTAAATTTGAAGAAATGCGCGATAATGAACTTTTGGAAAAAGAATGGCTTTCCCCGGAATAATTATAGCATCAAAGAAAACAAAATATCTAACGTAGAATTTATTAAATACTTAGGCGTCACCATCACTGAAGACATGCCATGGGGGAAACACATCAGGGAAATAACTTGTGTAGCAAACCGTAGATTAGGATTCGTAAAAAGGGTTCTAGGCAAATGCTATGAGAGATTACGAGAAAGAAGGTATTTTACACTTGTCAGGCCTCATTTAGAATATGCCGCTAGTATATGGGATCCGTACGAGGAAGGTATGATAAAAGAATTAGAGCGCGTGCAAAGGAGATCTGCTAGGTTTGTTAAAAGCCGTTATGATAATTGTATTAGTTCTACGAGGTTAATAGAAGAACTAGATTGGGAATTACTATCAGAACGCAGGTTAAAATTTATGTCAAACCTTTTAAGTAAATTCGAAACAGAGTTGTTCACAGATGACGTTAGATATATATTGAGAACCCCTGCGTATTATGCTAGGTTTGATCATATTAAGGAGATTAGAGAGATAGATTGTCGTACCGATAGATTTAAAATGTCATTTGTCCCTCGTACTATAAGAGAGAACAATAAGAAGCGTAGCAAAGGGATAGGTAGGTGAAATATAGTTAGAGTAGTCTGTAGTGCATGATGCATGTAATAACAACCAATAATCCCTTTCTTATTATTTAGATACTAACCATCTAGCTGCATGTGACCCTGTTCTCTAGCATATTTCCATTAAATATCCTAGTCGCATGTCAATAGTGCATGTTTGATGATCTTCAACCCCAGCCACTCACCCTCGTGGTGGCTCGCAGGGTATCACGTAGATGTAGGTCCTATAAGGCGATAAGCTTTCGAGCATATTGACTGAACATGCGGTTTAAAGGAAAGTTTGCCGACAACCTCTTTTCCTACGTAAGTAACGCGAAAGAAGCTTAGGTTCTTCCGTTAAGGACTCATAGATATCATTGAGATAAGACTTAAATTTGGAACCTTGCAGTCTCTTAAAGGTAGCTCGAAAATGTGAGAACTCAGCATAGTCACCTGCATTTTTGAGCGTTTCCAACGGCGAAAATCCCTGCTCTTAGATTTAAGGGCAGCAATTAACTCACCGTGAAACCACACGGGGTATTTTAATGGATTTACTTGAATTATGGGAACGGAATCATAAACGCAGCTATCAATCAAAGAGTATAACATTTCTCAACATTCGTCCACCGAGGATGCGCTGTCGAGGATAATCCATGGGCAACGATCTTGGGTTGATGTGAAGTTTAACGTGTCCACGCGCATCCAATTCACTTGTGGCCTTTTGGAATTCTTCTGACAACGGATCAGCAGATATTTGTCATTTAAAAGTATAGGGTAATGATCCGACGGAAGATCTGAACAAAGGTTAAGTTTAAACACTTTTGCGTCACGCACACCCAACCTGCCTTTTGCTTGAAAGGCAAGATCTAGAAATCTTTGACCACAAGTAGGGAAATCAATTAATTGTTTGAACTTAAACTCATTAACCCAGCCATTAATGGTTTCTATGTGGTCGCCATTCAAATTTCCATATCGAGGCAAAGAACGGACAATGTTAATGACAGGATCCTTCGCCCAAGGCACTTCATATAAGTGAAAATCCCCCAAAATCAAGAGGGAGTAATTTTCAGAAAGATCACTCTGCAGCAACAATGCAGAGCATTCCTCCCTGGTGGAGGCAGGTAAACACATGCAATGAGAACTCTTAGGAGTGGCGTGATCCTCAAAGATAGTTCAACCACGACAATTTCACAGAGACTCTCAAGGTCTTCTCGAAGTCGAGCAAGGATGGTACCAGCAACTGCAATGAGGACCCTTCCACCTTTTTTGTGTTCACGACTAAGAACATTATTTCTGTCCCGAGGAAAAACGTTATAGTTGTCACTTTCACTGGAAATTTCACTATCCAGAATGTGTGGTCGTTGCCATGTTTCCGAAATGCAAATAACTTCAATGACATTCGATGCTGGGCCAGAAAATGCCATATTAAAGTCACTGAGTTTCTTACCACCAACTGTTCGCGCATTTTGGTAGTAATTACTGAGATTTTACGTAACAGGATTTAGTTCAATGGCGCTAGAAGTGCTCAAACGAAGTAATATGAGAAAAAATACACTCGCAGGGACTCAGATTACCCGCGACGAGATCGAGGGACCGACGGCCGAGGGACGTAACGGACTGACGTCACTGCACACCAGCATAAAGGCTGATAGATTCATCATCACGAAATAGTGGTAATAGTCGCGAAGAATATCACACAATGTTCCCGTAAGCTCAGATACTTCAACTTACACTCTCAGCGTGTCCACGTAACCGGGGCCGTGGACGATCGCGCAGGATTCCCTCCGCGCCGACAAGCTCGGACTCGTCGGTGTCACACACAACCTCACCGTATGGACGCAAATAGGCCAACTGATAAGTAACGCAGATGCCAGCCGAAATAAATAAATGAGCGAAGGACATCATATTGATCATACTCAGTAATGCAGGACGGAAGTAGGTACACCCTTTAAATGTGCACAGGACGGTAGCATGCGCAATCGTTCTTCTTTTCAGTGACCTATCGACGTCAAAATCGTAAATATCTTCTTCCGGAACTGATTCCGCCATTGCAATTAACACAGTACCAAACGCTCCGTGCTATACCTCACAAAACCAGGAAATCATTGAAATAAATAACTTATGCGCGTGCGCAAGAACCAGTCGGAACGGCCGCTCGTTGACATGTATGAAATGTCCTGGAGTCCATTACACGGCCGAGGCAACTGGCTGTGTAGCGAGTAGCATATTTGATAAATGTTGACCTTTATTAGGATAGAGGGTAGGACAGAGAGTAGGTCAGCTAGTGGGTCGAATCGAGTACCATCGCGAGCAAAATTTAATAGAAAAAATATCCAAGAAAGTATTAAGTATAACAAGAACAGGAAGACGCCAGTTTTAAAAAAATAGCAGTAATTTAACTTGGAATATACCTAAGAAGGCTAGTTGTAATGAGAACACAATTTCCGCGAATACGCTCACTGATAAATCCTTTTCTGTCGTGGTAGTAAACTGCCGTAGTTTAAGAAATAAAGTAGCTGACTTCTACCATCTAATTGAAACTACTGACGCAGACTTAATTATAGGGACGGATAGTTGGTTGTGTAACGAAATGGCAGATAATGAAGGATTCCCGAAAAATTTCAGTTTATAGAAAAGAACTGGGGTTGAAAGAACCGGGGGAGGAGTTTTTATTGCAGTGAGGGGTTGTTATATTAGTAGGAGGGAGTCATTTTCCGACGACCAGGTAGAAAGCGTATGGTGCTCCATTCAAAATCCTAAAGCAAAAACAATCTATGTGTGCGCGTATTACAGACCACCAGATACCCATGCAAGCTCAATATTAGGACTCGAAAGTCAACTCAGTAAATTAAGCACTCAAAAAAATGACTGTCATATTATAATCGGTGGAGATTTCAATCTTCCGTCCATAGACTGGGACACGTACAGTTTTATCACTGGGGGGTAAGACAAAGACCTTTGTGAGTCACTTCTGTATACATTCACATCTCACTCACTGCATCAATTAGTCACTGCTCCAACTAGAGGGAAAAATACACTCGATCTTTTAGCGACAAATATTCCACACATGGTTGTAAGCGACCACAAGATAGTTAAAGCTAATTTTTCCGTGAGCATGATCAAGAAACATAATCCACAAAGAAAAATCTACTTGTTTGATAAGGTTGACTACGAAGGTATGAAACGAGAGTTGCAAAAGTCATTTACTAATTTAAAAAAAATAAGTATCAACAGTAATACTGAGGTTTTGTGGAATACTTTCCTTAACGTTACACGATCAGTAGTCAGCAAATACATACCTAGTAAATGGAAAAGAGCCTATGCAGAGCATAGGTGGTATAACGCGGAGGTTAGGAAAACAGTAAAGCACCAGAGAATATGTCATGCTAGGTTAAAAAGGGAAAAAATAAACTAATCCTCCGAAGAACTATACACAGTCACCGAAAATTACAAAATATCTAAACTCTTAGCAAAAAAAAGCATGCCGAAGGGCGTTAGCTGATTTCAAAAGTAAATTACTGGGAGAACACTTGAACGATAATCCCAAGGCATTTTGGTCGTATGCTAGGGACACTCAAGGAAATAAATCAACAGTGCACACGCTTAAGAGCATCAAAGGGGAAAAGCTAACCAACAGTCTACAAAAAGCCAATTCGTTAAACTTATTCTTCAAAAGCATTTTGAATACTTGTACACCACATCTTTTCGATCCGCAGCCAGTTCGTTCCCAAACATTTATCCTTGAAATTATTATAAATTGTTGCGACATAAAACATCAGCTAAAAAATATCAACCCCAACAAATCCCCTGGTCCAGATCAAATTCCAGCTCGCGTATGTAAAACATTGGCATCAGACATAGCGCCTTACTTAGAATTAATATTTACCAAACCACTAGTAGATCACATAGTGCCTAAGGACCGGGGAGTAGCAAATGTCACACTCATATTCAAAAGCGGCGGCAGGGAAGACCCTAGTAACTATAGGCCTATTTCACTCACATCCATTTCCTGTAAGGTATTTGAACACATAATCGTAAGCTCCATTATGAGTTATTTAGATAGGGAGGAATTATTAATAAATAAACAACACGGATTTCGAAAGGGTAGATCTTGCGAAACTGTTCGTTCATGACATCTTACTCTCGGGTGAAAATAATGTTCTAGATGACGAGATATTCCACGATTTTAAGAAAGCTTTCGATTAAGTACTTCACGTTAAGTTACTTTCAAAACTAGAAGCATATGGAATAGATAAAAATATTATTAGTTGGATTAATGAATTCTTACATTGGCGGGAACAAGGGTTGTCATAGACGGTATCATGTCAAACACAGTTAGCGTTACATCGGGTGTTCCTCAGGGAAGTGTAATTGGTCCACTTTTATTTCTCTTATACATAAATGATATTATCAACATCATTAAAAGTAAGCTTATACTCTTCGTAGACGACGCGGTTGTGTATAGGGATATTACCCATTCCGAAGATAGCGACTCGTTAACAATTGACCTACTTGCTATTCATGCTTGGTGCGAAAAGTGGCAGATGGAACTAAACATAAACAAAGTGCGTAGCAGTCAGCTTTTGGAAAAAGAAAAATAGGACTTACAGAATTAATAATACGGAAACTATTGACGCCGAGTCTGTTAAGTACTTAGGGGTCACAATTGCTCACGACATATCTTGGGGAAAACATATTCGGGAAATATGCGGTCAAGCATACAGGAAGCTAGGCTTTTTCAAGAGAATGCTCGGAAAATGTGATGAGAAAGTGAAAGAACGTTGTTATTTTTCAATCGTTAGGCCTCTTATGAAATATGCTGTTAGTATATGGGATCCATATGAAGCAGGGTTAATATCGGAATTAGATCGCGTGGAGCGAAGAGGAGCTAGGTTTGTGAAACGATGCTACGATAAGTTGGCTAGTGTGTCTGGATTGTTAGAAGAATTGGGATGGGAATCGCTATCACAGCGTAGATTAAATTATAGGCTTAACCTCCTATCTAAATTTCAGGAAAAACATTTCTCTGATGACGTAAAAAACATACTATTAACCCCCTCGTACTACGGCACGTTAGATCGCGTCAATAAAATTAGAGAGCTAGATTGTAGAACCGATAGGTATAAAATGTCATTTTTTCCGCGTACCATTCGGGACCATAAAAGCTGTGATCGTCGTCATGAATAGTGTAAATAGTGACATTAGCTAGATTGTAGATCTCTTTCTCTAAAAATTTTACGGTCTTATTTATGTATGATGTAAATATTGATGCTCTTATTTATGCATGAGATTTATAATCTGTAGTAGTAGTCTTTGTATCCCTTGCATGTTGGAACGATAGACGATAGAATGTTTCTTGGTTGGTAGATTTTAATGGGCGCGTTGCATGTGTGGTACGCTGGTTCCAATGTAGTTTCGGTGTTCTGCCGTATTATTGATGCTAGCCTGGTGTGGAAGGACCCACTGCCACACACCCTTTGGGTGACTTGCAGGGTATGACGTAGATGTAGATGAACGCGCCGATAATCGACCATAGAGATCAAAGGGTCGTGTACGTCGTGTCGTGGCTTGAAGAGGGTCGTGAGGTCCATGGACGCCGCGGACGACGGGGCGCCGTGGTCGACACATGTGTACGTATTCATTTCCTCTAATACAATTAAACAAACATGACGTAAAGTCGTATCGTGTGAACGATGCTTAAGTTCGAAAAAACCAACCAGAATGCAGAAGGGCGGAGCCTTATTCTCTTGGAAATTCAGTCGCTCTTAGACCGTCGTGTACGCATTGCGAGTAAGGCAGCTGTGTTGCCAAATCTCCATTGCATTCGTTCGCTTGGTGTTCCGTGGTGATCCCCATTCGGTATTCCTCTTTTCCGCTATTTTCTATTAACCTTTCCTTCTCTTCTCCGTCATCCACAATCTTTCCTTCACAGACTCTTAAGTGAAATTTTTTGGCAACTATTTTCTCTTTAGTAATCATCGGACATATTTTTTATAGTTTACATCTATGATAGTAGTTCGTGATTGATTTAAAACCATATGTCATAGAGTTCCGTCATATTTTACCAAATGAGCATGACAAAAACTTATTAGAAGCTCTCCGTGCAATCACAATAAGTGAGAAATCAATGAAATTACTTTCTGTTTGGATTCGTTTTAATGGGCTTGATTCACCGAAATGAGTTTAAAAATTTGTCTTTAAGAGTTATTTTACAAATAATTGTTATGACTTTTGTTTTCAAAAGTCCACTTCTGAGTCACTGGCCGAGCATTCACGCATGATCCTTTCTTCAATCCTTGTAAGGAGTCCGCGTTGGAAAAGAAAGGGATGTGAAGGGGGTTGATCCCTTCGACCGCGGAGCCAACCGATCCTCCTGGCCTTCCCAATGGACCACGTGATTGCTTGTAGAATGTTTCAAACAAGCGGTCTTTCGTTTCCATTCGCACACAAATTCTGAAGATTAAATATGGCGGAAATCGGGTTGGTGTGGTGGCTAGAGTACTCGTCTGCCACACGGGCGGCCAGGGTTCAAATCCCTGCAGAGGCGGATGTTTTTCAGAGGGAACACGATCCCTACTAGAGTATCTTGTGGAGGGCACTTCAAGAAGAGTACTCCGTCTGTCGGATGAGGCGTTAAGCCGTGGTCTCCTTGGCCCTTTCGTTAAGAGCAGGTTTTCTATCCACCCTTACTCCCTTACCTGTCCCCTATGGCGCAAATGACTTTAGCCGTCGGTCGCCTCCCCAAATATACAAATATCCAATCCAATAAAACATGGCAATATCCCCCTCTCTCTCTCTCTCCTCACCCCTCCTCTCCCTTCTGGTGTCGAAGGCCCCACCTCCCACTGTGATGCCGTTCGAAACGTCGCCAGTCGCAAAGATATTTGAAAAGGACAATAGTTAGTTTAACTCCGAGGTATTTTAGAGATTCTACGGATTACCTCGATAGACTAAAAGATACATAGTTTCAAAAATGGCGTAAAAGATAAGGTGTTGTGCGAAACTCTTCTCTATACTTTTACATCAAACTCTTTGCATCAATTAGTAACAACATCCGCGAGAGAAAAGAACGTTATAGATCTTTTGGTGACAAACAAACTTGAAAGCGTTCTTAATGTTAAAACAGTGAACGGAATTTGTGACCAAAAAGCAGCAAGTGTTAACTCTAGGACGCCCGGACTTTTCAACAGCATTCAACGCCCAAAGCGGGTCATTTTGACCCACCGTGATTAATGAAACTATTCCTCACTTTGCACTATTAAGTTTACATTTTTACAGTTTTTACTACAAACTGTCACTCTTTCTCTTCACATTCATCGATTATTTCACTTTATAACTTTCATAACTTTGACAATATCGATGATTTATTGATATATAAACTTACGACATTCGTGTCAATTTATCGTTGTTTCAATTTTATTTCATTTTTCGTGCTTATTGTGTCATAGCTCAATATACTACGAAGACTTTTCACATTATTTAATACATATTTATTATTTTTCAAAGTTTGGTTGCAATAAATTAGTTCAAAATATAATTTTTGGTCGAAGGAAGAATTTTCCCGAAAATCAATGGCAACTAACTTTGGGATTCTTATTATTGAGGTGATGCACATGTATAAATCTGATGTATTTGGAATAAAAATACAATTCATTGTTTATAATAATAATAACAATTTTACTGTTTATTGTTAACGCATTTGGCACATGTGTATACAATTTTTATGGCACTGGCCTCAGTGTTGCAGAATTGACCTTTTATTTTCTATATAATTCTATATAGTTTGACACCTCAGCATGTTTGCATTTATAATGTCAAAAGGTTGCTCCAGACCCTATCTCTTATTCGTGTAGCCATTGTGTAGTTTCTCTACAAGTTGTTGGATGAAATTTATTCGTGAAATTTTCCTACCAGCGACGGCCTTGTATATCACAACGGAATTGATTGCTGCCAGGTATAGAATGTTACGGAAACTATGAATAGGCCATCTTATTGATAACGCTTTGACTATGTACTGCGTTGCAATTTTTTCCACTATGTCCACCCCATATTCTTTGCATTATAATGCGACACAGGGTGAGGAATATTTCCTCAGAATTAGTTACACTAACACTGGAGTGAAGAGAACTCATTACTAGGACATGTTCCCCACAATTTCCTTGCTAAATCGTTAATGTAACATGGTAATATTTCAGTACTCTTATGGAATAGTTTTCCATGCATTTTTTTGAGAGATCGTTACTTCTCTTCTAGAGCGATTCACAGTTCCAACTAAAATAGTGGATTTTTCCTCGAGAAATTGAGCCAAATTTTAGAGATGCTAAGAAGTTGTCTGTGTTCATATTTCTGCATTGGCGAAGAAACGGCAGCATGAGACGCATACTACACAGCCTGAAATTCGTTGACTATTCATACGGTTATCTTTGACCATGTCATCCTCCTCCTCTACATATAAGATGGAGGACTGTTTTATGACAAAGTTTTTGTCCTACCAAAATTAAACATTCCTATCACAACAAAGTTGTGAAAACTATGAATATACTAATCAAAATAATACAACTTTTTTTGCCAAATATTTAGCTCATCTTTAGATGCACACTTTCTCGTTTCTTGACCGCATTCATCGTCATTTTCTGAAGAATCGGATGATTCTTTGCAAGTTTCAAATTTCTGTTCATCATTGGAGCTGTGAAATAAAAACTCTCCACCATCCGACTCATCCCCCTCAATCATTTGCAGCTCCGCACGAATTTCAACAGATGGTAATGAGCGACTCAGAGACATGCTTGAATACAGAGAACTTCAAAACCACTATCACCATAAAACTCAACATTTTAGCTACAAACTTCACTCTGTGGAACAAAGATGAAGACTGAATTTGTATTATCCACTTGTCATTCGGAGAGAAAAAGTAGGGCTGGTGGCAACAAAGTGAGCATAGTCCATACGTCAGTAAGGAGCAATATTGTATTCTCTGCACTCTAAAATAGTGATAAGGTTCACTGTGCATTGCCAACAAATTAATTACTAAATATGCCATGAATCGACCGGACGAAAAGTGAGAAGGGTGGGGATACGAAGTGGAAGGAAGGAATATGAGAATATTTTTGAAAGGTGATCCAAGCATGAAATAACCGAATAAATGAAGTAACCGAATGAGGAAGATAAGACACAGTGGGACGGACAACATCGGCAGCAGAATAACTAATAAACACTAATAAAAAAAGAAGTTTTGGTGATGATACAAAGTGCAAATACATATCTGGGTCAAAATGACCCGTATGGGCGTTCTAGGTAAATTCTAAAAAAACTAATGTACGGATTACTCCAGGAAGGTGAAAATTCTTGGACATGTTAAAATGCATAAAAGTCACGGGAGGAAATCCTGCTCTCATTGAAAATGAAATAAAAAAATTAACTTAAAATCACGTTTGGGTCAAAATGACCCGCCTGGGCGTTCTAGTGTTAAATTTCATGAAAAAACTGACAAAAGGGTAGCGTACAGAATAGTGTACTTACACCACAGGGCGGATTTCGATTGCTTAAAACAGGAACCGTTGACCTCTTCTAATTAGTTTAGTGATCTAAGCCAAAACCATACTGCAAATGACGCATGGAATACTTTTCGTGACATCACGCGACTAGCCATTAATAACGTAATTCCAAGTAAACTGAAAAAGTCACGCGGAACCTAGGTGGTATAATGCAGACGTCCGGAAATCTCTCAAGCGACAACGAAACTTGCACGTGAAAATGAAGAACGCCCATCAGCATCTACCCGACGAGGAACTTAGGAAAATTTATGATAAATATAAGAGAGCTAAAAAATCAGGAAAATCGGCCTTAAGAAAAGCACTCTTGGAATTCAAGAGTAAAATATTAGGTGAATTTATGGAAGATTACTTTACTGGAAGAAAGGAATAAATCTAAAGTAACGTCACTGAGATACGGTCAAGGAGAAAGAGTTAGCGATAGATTAGAAATCAGAAATAATCTTAACAAATTTTTTCAAAGTCACTACACTTCATGCCCTCAGAATGACGCCGCTCTATTGCCTTGCATATACAAAAATCCAATGCAATCTATAAATATTTCTTGTCACGGCAGAGAAAGTCACCTAAAATTCATTAACCCCAAGAAATCATCTGGTCCCGATGAAATTCCCGCCCGAGTTTATAAAGAATTAACGTAAGAAATAGCACCGAAATTGAAAATAATATGTGAAAAATCTCTATCAGAACATCGTGTCCTGCACGATTGGAGAATCTCGAACGAAACTCCTATCTTTAAGAGCGGCAATAAGGAAGATCCTAGTAACTTCAGACCTATCTCCCTCACGTCCAACTCGCACAAAATATTAGAACATATAATCGTCAGCAC
This sequence comes from Ceriagrion tenellum, assembly GCA_963169105.1. Classification (NCBI taxonomy): domain Eukaryota; kingdom Metazoa; phylum Arthropoda; class Insecta; order Odonata; family Coenagrionidae; genus Ceriagrion; species Ceriagrion tenellum. Next base: position 175,417,996 of record OY720633.1, read on the forward strand.
AACTATGAGGTATTTAAATAGTCAGAACTTGTTAATTCTAAACCAGATTTGATTCCGAAAAGGCAGGTCCTATGAAACCGAGTTAGCCCTTTTTCTGCACGACGTTCTTTCCTCAGGAGAAAGGCTCACCCAGATAGACGCGATGTTTTTATATTTCAAAAAAATTTTCGATAAAGTTCTGCAATCAAAATTACTTTTTCACCTAAAAGCCTCTGGAATGCATCACAATGTAATATGCTAGATTGATAATGCCTTAAGTAACCGCTAACAAAGGGCAGTTCTGTATGGTGTTAGTTCAGATACAGTTTAAGTCACATCTGGTGTACCCCAGGGAAGTGTCATTGGTCCCTTCTAATTCCTTTTGTATATTAATGATATCACAACCGTCGTTACCTGTAAAATTCGTCTTTTTGCGGACGACGCAGTATTGTATAGCCGTATTAACACAGTGTCTGTTAGAATTGCGTCGAGAAAAGACCTAGATGCTATAAACGAATGGTGACACACTTGGCAATTATAATACAATTTTAAAAAGTGCGTTGTTATGAATTTTTGGTGGAGGATAGCTTAAGCCACGAGACGTACACAATTAATCAAGCCGAACTAGTGAATGTAGAGTCATTTAAGTACTCTGTTTTGACCCTCACTCAGGTCTTGTCCAAAGGGAAGTATATACAAGAAATTTTCGGACAGGCAAATCGAAAATTAGGATTTATTAAAAGGATATTAGGAAAGTGTGGCGAGAAAGTAAAGGAGCGATGTTATTTTTCTCTAGTGAGACCTCACTTTGAGTACGCCGCTAGTATATGTGTCCCTTACGTAGTAGGACAAGTTTCAGATGTAGGTCGAATACAACAGAGGGCAGATAGATTTGTTACAAATTGTTATGATAAACGTAGTAGTGTTACGAAATTGTTGAGGACATTAGAGTGGGAACCTCTATGCAATCGAAGGCAGAAATATACTTTCAATCTTTTGCGAAAGTTTGATGTAGAATATTTTTGTCCGGACGTTCAACATATTTTGCTGGAGCCAAACTATTATGGTATAGGCATAAACGTATATTACTTTCGAATTAGCACATTGAATGGAACACCATACACTTTTTATTATATAATCGGGAATCACTTCTATTTTGCTGACCAATGTGTTCTTAACTGCAATAAATACTCCGCCTCCCGGTCGACCCTCTCGAACTCTCCTGTATACCCTAAAATTTACTGGAAAAATTTCACTATCAGCAATATCGCTTGTTAACCAACTTTCCGTTCCTATAATTATGTCAGAATCAGTACTCTCTATAAGGTGATGGAATTCAGGTATCTTGCTTCTTAAACTACGACAATTAACTACCACTACTGAAAATTCCTCTATTTTAATATGTCTGCCTATTGTATTTGTGGGGTTTGTATTTTCTTAATTATTGGGAAAGTTGCAGTTTGGAAATGTTCCATGCAGTTCATGGGTGTTGTTTTGATTTATATGTTTTTCCTTTTTTGTGCTTCCTTCCGTCCCGCAAAACCTATACTGTGTTGTCTGATCAACTCGTTATTCTTTGCTATCCTGGTGAATGGTAAGTTTTTTAATGGCCCACTATTTTACCTACTCACTACCCTACTTTTTGTTCTAAAAAATGCCCATGAGTATGCTCCAATATCCTGCTCGCTGCCTCCTGCGATGCCTCATACGTATAGTGGACACCTGAACGATTTAGTGGCACCCGACACGAATTCAGCACCGGCCTGAGATCTAAGAACTCCGCTCCCTCGCTCCCACAGACTTCACGGAGTCTCTGGTTTATGCCTTCCACTCGGCTCCAAACCATCGAACCCCGATCCGTCCTAGGTACTTGTACATACGTATTTGAACGTAAAAGGGGCCGTAAACATTTAACTTAATTTTCAACGTGTCCTATTGGTTTACACTTGATAGTAGCATAAAACGGTGGGAAAGGAATAAAGTGCAGCAACTGCACGGAATTCCGAACAAAATCAGGTGGGTGGATGAAAATTTTTGAGTATAACAACTTTGTCGCACTTCTTTAAGAAATAATAGTTATCAATGGGGAATTATGACGAGACGGGCGAGAGTAATACCCTAGATTACATCGTATAAAAACAAAGGCAAATGTAACTGCTTAATTTTCTATTGAGAATCCAAAGAATCAATAACATTTTACCTGTTTTGATAACGCGCCCACGACCGACTTTAATTAGCGACTTCCTTCGAATAAATGCACTCCAAGCGTCACATTGAAAGTGGCATTTATCCAGGGAGATGAAATTGGCATACGTCATATTCACTATAATTTACTACTTCAAGACTTGTAGAATTTAAAATTCAACAAAAAACAATTTAAATACTTCACAAAGCACTTCCCCGGGAATAGCATTCGATGGAAATTTAGTCGATTCTTACTCTGTTAAAATAGATATTCTGTGAAAGGCGATAAATTGTCAAACATTGTGCTGAATCCCGTCCAGCCCGGGATTATCAAAATGACTAATAACAAGAGTTCTGACGGCTTCCTTGTCCACTTTTTGATCGGACTTGACAACTATTATGGTGGAAAGAGACACATTTTATCTTTTGCCATAGAGTGAAGTCTTTTTTTTTTACCTTTCCGAATCGCTTGGTATTCACCGTTCGAACTGAAGGGATCGAACTGAAAGTGTCCGCAATCATCCATTCAGGCGAATTCGGCCATTTCGACGAGACCTCCGCATTCCTCCCATCCCGCTGCTCACTTCTTCACTATCACCCCTCTACGCACCCATTATTCTATCACTTCATTGGTTTACCTCCTCCTCCCTCCCTCCCCTACAGTCGGGGGGAATACTCTAGTCATTCCACTGCGGAAAAGTTGTAATCAAAGGCGTTACTCTTGTATAGAAACGAATTTTCCCGCACTCCTTTGTGGGTGCTAACTTAACTCGCGTCAATAATTATGGCTCGGATGAACTGGTGTCCGGATCATGTGTGATCCTGTCGCGACTTCCTCGCAAGATGGCGAAGACTTCCCTTCGCGGAATGACGAGAAGCGAGGTAACGAGGCCGTGGTCGCCTCGCCGCATGAAAGGAGAAGGCGTTGAGAGAGAGAGAGTTGACCGCTGGACCGCTAGGACACAGAACGGTCGGAAGAGAGAGAGAGAGAGAGGGAGAGAGAGAGAGAGAGAGGGGGGAGGGAGAGAAGGCTGGCCCAGAGAGTAAAGTGTATCGTGCTCCTTATCCGAATGACCGCGTCTTAAGCTTGTTATGTCGTTTGAATCGTTCAGTGGCTAATCAGATCGCGTTAAACCGTTGCTTAAGCAAGTTTTCGGGTCGTTTGTCGTGAGTGGTGAGGGCGTGAGGGGAGGGAGAAGGAGGAGAAGGAGGGTGAAGGAGGCGGGGCGGGTGGGTGTAAAATATATCTCGGGTAGACAAGGCAGAAATTTGTTTGGGCAAAGGAGGCATTAAGTAAAGGGAAGCCTAATTTCGAAGGCGCTCGTTCAGGATAGGGGGAGGGGGTAGATCATCGGAGGGAGGATGGGAAGAGAGCCCTTTTGGAGAAACAACCCGTCTGTTTCGAGTCGGGGGCGAGGGCCGGCATGGCGAGGGGGGGGGGGTCGGCGGGGCTAGGGGGGTTGGGGAGGGTGGGGGAGGAGTGGTGGCAGTCTGGCATTTGGGCGCGCTCGGAATGGGAATGAGGAGGGTTATTGGAGGTGGGGGGGGGGGGAGGGCGGAGAGAGGGAAGGGGAGGTTCTTAGGGGTTGGAGAGAGGAAAGTGTCTTGAGCTCTCGGGTGTGTGTTAGTGTGTGCGTGAGTGTGTGGGGTGCGGTGCGGTCTCGGCTCTCGGAGAATTTACGGCCGGGTTGCTTTGCATTTATATTGACCACGGTGTTTTGTAGTGAAGAGGGCGGCGTTGAGGGTGGGGAGCCGTGAATTGGGCCCTTCTCTCTCGTGGGATCTGATCTCCCGCCCCTCCGAAGGTGGGAGCGCCCATTGTGACGGGAGAAAGAGGTTTGCTTAGTGGTTTGTGAGAGGGCGTGCGATGATGGACGCAAAGGATTACGCGTCGAGGTGCGGAAACGGGGGGCCGAGGGATGGGGTGGGTGGACGTTGGGAGGGGCGAAATTAGGACCCTACTCCCCGTCGGAAAAGTCGTCGAGAGTCTGACCCTTCGGAGATGGTGAGCGCGTGGGATGGGCGGAATAAGGACCTCTTTCCTTTCTCGTCCTTTTTCGCCTGCTCGCTCGGTTCTCCGGGCGCTGTAATCGGACGCTCCTCACGCAAGCGGCCCCTCGTAACTGACTTCGTGTCACGTGACTTTCTCCCTCGCCCCGTCGTCAAAAATGGATGATTGCCGGCGGTGCTTCGGACGTGTCAACGTGAACATCCGACGTCCCTCAGGGAAGCGTGATTGCCACGATGGTTGGCCACGAGCGCCTTGGCAACCGCAAAGGGAGGAGGGATGTCCCGGATTCGAAATTTCGTCGTTGGGACGCTGCATCCCGGAGCAGTGCGGTGACCACTGCGGACATCGAGAATCGCTATTTCGAAGAATGATCAATCGGGTGGACCGAGGGAAGCCGACACTTGCTCGTGAACCACCGGTGTCGAGCCATCCGCAGGTCGACGAAGACTAAAGGTCCAGAGGGTGTCGGGGCGTTGGGCTCTCGGAATGCTTCAAGAGTCGTGCTTCGATGAAGACACGCTCCCTAGTGTGAGGTCCACCACATTATCCCAACACATCGATTAAAAGTGACAATTCCCCAGGTCCAGAGGGGAAACCTGCACGCGTGCTCAAGGAGTCAGCGCCACCGTTTGCACCATACTTACAAATTATACTCAGAAAATCATTATCCGAAGGCAAGGTGCCCCAAGACTGGAAAATAGCCAACGTCACACCGATAGTTAAAAAGGAAATAGAAGTGACCCTGGAAATCACCGGTCCATATCGTTAACATCACTTTTTGCAAGATCCTCGAACACATTGTCCTTATCAATATTATGACATTCCTGGATAATCGTTACTTCTTACACATCAGTCAGCACGGCTTCCGAAAGGGCAGGACCTGAATAACACAGATCTAACACCCCCTGCCACACGCCCATGAGGCGGCTCGCAGGGTAGTATGTAGATGTAGAACACGTTCCGCCCGACATCGTTGAACATACTCAAGAAGTGAGGTTGGCCTATTATCGGTGAAATAGCATTCATCGTTCAACATCGTAACGAGTGAGAGCTGTTTGGTGCGCCGTTATGGGTGGAAATTGGGGGACTTCAGGTGATAAGTTGGACTTAAAGTGATAGTCAAGCATTAGGGATTGTTGATTGCAAGAAATAATGAAATAATGAAATAAGAAATAAGATCTAGGAATGCAGCGGGCCCGAATTCATCTGTCCGAGCTCTGTTGAAGGCGATCAAATCACACAACCTCAGTGGGAACTAGAAAACACAGTCCTATCGAACTGTGATTAAACCTGCGGTCATGTATGGTACAGAATCATGGGCTTAAGCACCCGCCCGGAAATCGAGGGATCAGGGTTCGAGTCTAGGTCAGTGCGAATGATTTTTCTTTTGCGGAATTTGGCACAGTTGGAGGAGCACTTCAAAAATCCTAACATAGAGTCAGAAATTGAGAATAATAGGTTTAGAAGGTCAGGGCATGTGGAGAGAATGTCTGAAGGTGGTGGGGTCAAAGAGAGACCCCTTAAGACACGGCGGATGACTGAGGTGAAGGCCTAGGAGAAGATGATTGGATGATGTAGAGGAGGATTTCAGGAAGATGAGAATAAGAGGATGGAGAGTGTGGGTTCATCTACATCTACGTAATACCCTGCGAGCCACCACGAGGGTGTGTGGCAGGGGATGAAGATCACCAAACATGCACTATTGACATGCAACTAGGATATTTAAGGGAAACATGCTAGAAAATAGATCGTGGTGCCTGGGCTAACATTGTCCGAGAGGCTAAGGCCCACGATAAAGTGCTGTTCGCACCGAGGAGTCAGTAAGTAAGGTGAACTTAGTAGTTAATAAAAAGGTCATCTCAACTAATAGTGTGCCTTGAGCATTGTGAATGCATTTCTCGTAAAATCGTATGGTGGTCAGTGTATTTTGAAGCAGATGCAGCTGAGAGTTTGATCAAATAAAACAAGATCACTTATCACTTGGTGGTATGTCATAATTATCAATGAAAAATCTATAACTTTTACAATACCACAAATATAAAGAAAACTGGCACGACCCGGGTTTCAGTGCTTGAGCAATGAAACCCGGGTGGTGCCAGTTTTCTATACACTTGTGGTATTGTAAAAGTTATTATTTTTCATTGATAAATGAGAGTTTGATGCAATAAAGATTTTATTACTGGGTCATATGTGGTTATAGGCATTGTTGTGTATTTATATAGCATGGTATATTTATTCTGGCCATATCATAAATCACCGCGGAACATACTCAACGGATAATTGAGTAAATTTTCTGAATACTAGCCTTAGGTTATTCAAATTATCAAAAGCTCATTATGGAATTTTCCATGGAGTTAGGAGATAGCTCGCCACAAATTATACTCTGATGGCCACAATCAATATTATTACTTAGCAATCAAATTTTATTTCTCAAATGGCAAATGTTCATGTTACAAATCCAAATGTAAGTTATAACAAGTGAAACATCTGCTGAATTACTTTTAACCCATTCATACAGGAAATCTTCTGGGAGTAATTTAAAATCTAGCGTCTATACGTTGAAATGCGATCGAGAGACAAAAATGGGTTCGTTTGTCATTTTCTTATAGTTAGTGCGACTTCTGTCACAAAAGATAAATAATAACATTAAAAAATCCTACGGTGGCCAAGTGGCATTTAAGGCAAAATAGCCCTCATATGTCTCCTTTTATTTTTATTCGAACGTGTCCTCGTTTTCGTTACAGAGGAGTTGGCACTGTTAGGAGAGGAGGACTGTTAGGCGACTCGCGAGAGACTCACTGCTTTGGAGATGTCGACTTAATGGAAATATTCGACTTAATGGAAATGAAAATGAGTCGCATAGCGTTTGCGGAGAGTCGCTTTATCTTGAATCTGCTGGCATTGGCACTGAGGAGCGGATTCCTAGCATCTTGCCGGAGAATGTGATTCAATTTACGAAACGGTACTGACACGGATAACTTTCGCCTCTGCGTCAGGCAAGTATTAAAATCGTTCACAGAGGCGTCATTTCCACTGACTCAGAAAAATGCGCAATTTAATTGCACGAATATTATGTAGAACACCCCAATAACATTCGGCCAATATTGAACTTTTCTCGTCGTTATTAATGCAAAAAATCTGAAAAACTACTACATCATAAATTAGCAGAAGTTGAATGTCGAAAGTGAATGGAGAAGCTGAGAGCAAATTCATGGCCCTGTGAAAAGTGTCTTTATTTGTCGCATTTCAGTTTTCATGTGTTTTGTCGTGTCATATTACAAATATGGACCACAGAAAAAAAAACCCTAGGAATGGCTCACAAGTGTAATCTGCCCAGTCCATAAAAAAGGGGATAAGCTCGAATGTACAAACTACAGAGGAATTTCCCTACTATGCACAGCTTACAAAATGTTGACAATGATTGTCAGGGATAAACTGGAAGTATATGCTGAAACTATCGTAGGGGAATACCAGGTTGGAATTCAGACCTGGTTGAGCAACTGTACACGGTAAGACAAATATCAAAATAACAAATACAATAAGTAATAAATCTGGGGGCATAGCTTGGATCCATACCAAATCATTGTGGACTTTAAACAAGCGTATGATAGTATTGACAGGAATAAGCTACTCACCATCATGCTCGACCTCCACATACCCCCACAACTATTAAGATCGGTAAAATGTGTTCGATTGTTAAAATGGTTGATGACGACCACTCAATGTTAAGTGAAAGTAGCTAGAAGCCTAACTTGCAATTTTGAAGTAACCCAAGGATTAAAGCAAGGAGACGGACTAGAACCCATGCATTTCAATCTGGCTCTAGAATATGTTATAAGAAACACTGGAATTGACAATAACGCAACCCTCACAAATTAATCAAAACAAATTGTAGGATACACATACGACCTGAATATTTTGGGAAGATCTGTACCATCAATAAAGGAAACCTTTGGGAGCCTAGAAACAGCTGCTGAAGATCCAGGCTTTACAGTAAACGGACATAAAACTAAGTTCATATTACAAAGTAGAAAGCATAGATCTAGTAATGGGCGAAACATCACCATTGGGAACTACAACTTTGAAGGTATAAACAACTTGACCTATTTGGGTACCAATGTGTCCTCGGACAACGATGAGACCAAGGAAATAAGGAAGCGAATAGATGCAGCAAACCGTACCTTCTACTACCTACTTCCTGTCTCTAAGTCTAGAAATGTGTACAAAGGTCAAACTTTATGAAACTCTTATACGCACAGTTCTGTCATACGGAAGTGAAACATGGACAATGACGGCCAAATCTGCTGAACTTACTGGATAGCCTAGAAAGAAAAAAGCTCAGGAGAATCTATTGGCCAATTAACCGTGAAGGGATATGGAGAATTCGTTGGAACCATGAAATATATATGAACTGCACAAAGAACCCATAATTTCCACACTTATTAAGCTATTCTATAAGCTATTAAGCGGATTCCAGAGTGGAGGGTGTCAAAAAAGTGTTATTTGAGAGTATGGGAGGAAAGAGACCAGTGGACAAACCAAGAGCTAGGTGGGAAGATAACACAGGCAATGATACAAGAGACCTACTAAGGATCAGGAACTGGAGAGAGCAGTCAAGAGGCCGAGATGAATGGAGACGGAAAATTGACGAGGCCAAGGCTCAACAATAGGGCTGTAGCGCCATTGGAGAGAGAGAGAGAGAGAGAGAGAGAGAGTATTTTGTCATGCTTTTGTGTATACATTACTTAGAGCCGTGATTATGCTGAATATTTTCTCTAACTAATGACCGAATTAATCTTTGTGACATATTTCACACACTAGAAAGAAATTGTCTGGCGTTAATGGAATAGGACTTTTTATCGAAAAGCGCCTCTCGAACGGCCAACCAGGAAAAACCTCCAAAGGCGACGGGAAACAGCGGAGCGAGAAGTGAATCTCTGATTAAGAGTTTCAGTGGCATTTGAGAGGCTCTGTCAAAGATTGACTTAACTGTATATCGAGGAGAGAAAGAAAAGAAACATGCCCGCTGCCATAGAAGCCATGGATATAAATATTTTATTCGGCCGACAAACCCATTCCTAACAACACCTCAGGTTCAGGACGTGATTGTGATTCATCACGGAAGTCAATGAGTAGGTGCGATATGTTACGCGGGTTATCTCAATGGGACTTCGCAAAATATCGGCAAGACCGCAGTGCCATCCGTAGTGGATGGCAGACGCCTCGGACGGGAAGACCATCGAGAGGAGGAAAGCCATTGAGATGTCGGCACCGAATGCACGTTGTGTAAGCCCTCGACGCTCAGAAGTGATCGAGGGACATCCGTGTCTCCCCCCTAGATGTCTCCCCCTTCGTCGTACGACGGCCAAGTGAGGATTAGTTAAGGGGCGAGGTGTGGGCGAGCGCGCGCTCCCAGTCGCCCCCTGGAGGGATTACATTCGGCTGCAAGGGGCGGTTAGGGTTGGGGGGCGGATGACACGGGGATTGGGGGAGATATGCGGATGTATGGGTGAGTTGGGTGTCTGGGAGGAGAGCCTTTTTGATTGATGTCCTTATAGGGCGTGCTCAGACTCTCACTCTCTCTATGCGAGCCCTCCCGCTAATCGTGACCACCCCTTCCTCCTCCTATCGCTCACTCCATTGTGACGCGCACGCTTTGCACGGGAAAGTCTTTCAATGGCTTCTTCAACTTCCTCGCCGTTTATTCTATCTCGAAGTTCAGCGGTCACCATCATCGCTACCTCTCGGGCGTTGCTTAAGCGGTGACAAAATATTGAAATTAATATTTACAGTTCCACGTTAATCCTATGTTAAAGATGCCTCTCATGTTTTCGACGCGTCCACGTGCTCGTAATCTAATTTTCGCTCGTTGACTCACACGTGACCAAACCAGGGAGGACACACAAGCAAGTGCGGATTATTTTTATGATTTGGAGTAATTTTTTGAAAAATTTCCGCCGACTAAAACTAAGTCTTAAGCTTTCAATAGATTATAGATTTTTTTACCAATCGCAACAAATAAAAGATAAATCACGCTGCATAATAGCATTAGGCTATGCTAGTGATGTGGTTATCTAGCGAGAACACCGGGTAGGAGGCCTTTTTGATCTTAAGTAACGTTTAGTTAATTAGTTGCTGAACGAGAGGGATATTTTGCTTACTCAAAAGTTAACTCAGTCGTCACTTCCGGCGTTACGTTGGGTCAACCTCAAATAACAGCCCTCGATAAGAAGCCGTGAATTTATTTCAGCAGAGTGAGTAGGTGCAGAGCCAGGACTTTTGACGTTTCTTTAGCACAAAGTGACTGATACGCTGAGTATATATATCATGCCGTAGACATACAGCGACATGCTATTCACTATAGTATTTACAACAGTCACCTAAAAAAATTCTTTTCCCGGCTTCCAAGAGTTTTATCTAGACTCGGGTGGTACTTGGAAAGCCCATTTTCAGGTCGCGCATTCGTGAGTCGGATAATATAGAAAAAAAGGAGAGCACCGAACCAAAAGATGGTAATGGCTACGACGGAAGTGGGACAAATGTTTGGATGAGAGAGCGTGAATCACTCCAAAATGAAAAATAAACTTCGTACGGGTTATAACGCCGTCCATCACGATTTTATAACTAAAAAACATGAATCTAGCAGCAAAGGAGTTAAGATTCGGGCACTTATAATTCAACGAAGCGTATATTACGATCTATTATAGGAAAGTGCAAGTCTAAAAAAACCTGTCACTAAATTATGTTTGCTTAGAATAACTTATTTGAGAGGACTTATTTTTATAATATTTGATTAGTAAATGATATCTGTGCAATTCTAGATTTAAGAAGTTTATATGGAAAAAATAAAACAAGTTGCCCGTCAGTTGTAAATAACATCGTTCGGCGTTTATTAGAGAAAATTTCTGGATAGACGAATTCTGATCATATTCTAGACAATTGGTAATGTAGTTCATATGTCTGGGAGCAGAGAACTATGCTTAAGTTCAATCTATTTTAGTTCCGTGGTGCGAATCCACAATCGACAAGTTGTTACGCTCTCCATAGTCAAAAGAACTCGTTCTTAGGAGCATTAGCTGCTCATGAAGTACATTTGACTGAAAATTCTCCTAGTCTAGCGTACATGTTTTATCAATGGCCCTTCTGTAAAAAATCAGAATTCTGAGACCCTGTCCTTTTTCTCATTATAACAAGTAAACATTGATTTCTCTATGGGTATTACTAACCGTATTATTCAATTTGAATGCGTGATCTAGCAGTAAACATATATTGTACCTTTTATCTACTTTAGGAAACACTGTTATTACATATTAGAGGCATTAAGAACTTTGTTATCTTCAGTTTGCACTGGAGAGCGATTCACTCGCAAAGCAGTGGTTTGAGAGCTTTCAACGCTGTGATCGGCAGTTATTGAAGTCTTCTCATAATAGCAACTCTGGCGTAGCTCAATGGGAAATTCTCCTTTTTCCCCAAGTTCTACATTAGTGTATCAGCCATGACTCCGTCTGAAGTCGACTACTGTTTGCCCAAGTTTTTATTGAAATGAAACATTTTAATTAGTAGTTCTAATGTCCTCTCAAAGTAAACGCCTCCGTGTAAACATTAAACTCTGGTTGACTCAGAGAAGCCCAGGGCAAGCTTGTCAACTTATAACTCCGCGGTTTTCAAGGGGCGCAGGTGGCCGTTGAGGGGTCCACGGCGTGGTATTGCGAGTCGATGGCTATAATGAGCGACCTCATGCAAATGGACTACGTTAATTTGTAATTTGTCTGCCGACTCAATCTTCTCGCAGTGGATTTTTTGAATAAACCCATTAGTGAGGCCTCGCTTGGCTCGTCGTGTATTTTCTCGTGTTAATGCTATAATTTAAGAGAATGAAACCGCAATTTGAATAATTTTACTGTTTTAATAAACACCTTTCAGGAAAATTAACTGCCGAAGGAAACCGGCCCGAGTCGTAAAAAACTTTTAGCTCATTTTTCCCTCACCACGCTCGCCTCGTAATTTGAGTGAGGAATTAAGGGCCCTTTTAACGAGGGGGAAGGGAATCTGGACGCCCGATCGCTGTGTGTTTGTGTGTGGAGGCCCGAGGAGCACCACCGGGTCGTCGAAACTGGTTAACGGAGAGCATGGTGTTGTGTCTGTGTGTGTGAGAAAGGAGCATCATTCCACCGGGGATGGGGGGGGGAAGGGGAGGGAGGGAAGATGAGGAGGAAGGGAGGGGGTGGGAGGAAGGTAGAACAGGAATGAGAGTGGAGGAGACCCTTTTCAACCAGTTACTCGTTTGATTCACGCGTTAAGGTCTCCGGGGTGACAGTTGGGCTGTTGTCTAGCGTAGCAGCGGGGGGAGAGGGGAGAAGGAAAATGATAGGTGTTTGGAGCGGAGGGGCGGGAGGTGGGGGGGGGGGGGGGTAGGGTCGGGAATACGATGTGGGGGGAGGGTTGGGGAGATGTTCGGAGGAGATAACGCGCGAGATGAGGGAGCCCCCTCGACTCTTTAGATGATTGGCCATAGCAGCGCATTTAAGGAGGCACTATTTAATAATGACATCCGAGTCTGTGGCATGCCGGTCGAAAGGCTGCTGCACATAAATTGACTGCCACGGAGATCATTTTAATCCACTTGCCACTAGCAGCTCGGGGTGAGTGCCGGCGGTGAGAACCGGTAACCCAGAACCGGTCAACCCGCAATCCACACATATCCACGGACACACTGACTATGACCATTCGAGCTCGGAACACACTGGCGGCCCCTTCCGTCCGACTCCTTTCTTTCTCTTGCGTCACTGTTTTCGGGAACGGCCGTCGTGTGACTCGCGTTCCGAGTGCATGCATAGGTACATACATATACGCGTACATAACGTTGGGTTGCACGGAAGGAACTAGTGCGAACACAGTCGGCTCCGCTCGGAGGGTGCCGCCCTGTCGGATCGGAAACATCATTGCGTCTTTGATTCGCGCCTTTGAGCTCCATTCGCATTTGAGCACCAAATTAAGATTTTGTGCGAATGTGTGACGGTAAGCGGAGCTCTACCAACCCAGGCTCGAGGAAATGTGTCAAGACTAATGTGGCAAGGTTCAGTTGCGAACGAGAAGGAAGAAGAAATGAGACATCAGAATGTACAGAAGCCTGCTTTCGGATATTCGGACGCGTGCTTTAACAAGACCCTTCGAGGCACATTACTCGCTCGACGAATGATTTTCCCTGCAAATTTAGATCTTTGTACATTCAATTAATTCTTTATTTTCTAATTAATTCTTTATTTTCTAATGATACAATCTTTTTAACGCAACTTCTTTTGGATCAATCGCCTTTACACCTCCGACTCTCTCTCTCAATCCTCAATAATCAACAATCCCTTAACTCCATCACTGAAATTTAACATTAAACCATCAATTAAAAGTGTATGAAATTGTAAATTAACGAGTAATAGAGAAAACCCCACTGAATCATAATATCATTAAATAAAATAAGAAAGTATTTAACGAAATATGCTTGACGAAGGGAAAAATACCAAACTTTAGTCTCCCTCCACTCATTGGAGAACTTTGTCCGGGGATGCTTCAATAACAACATCACCGGACAAAATCTTTTTTGAGATACCGTTGGAGAATTCCGTTACCCCATACGAAATGGCGCAACGCCCGAACACGGCCACTGAATTCATGACCACCTGATGTTGTGTAATTGCCCTGCTTAGCGCATTCGCGTTCTTATGAGTTGACCCTGGTCGGTGTACGATCTCAAAATCATATTGACGGAGAGTCGATGACCATCTCATAAGCCCTTATCTTACCACCGTAAGGGATCACTGTGATCAGACTACTTTAAACGGTCTAGGGCCATCTAGATAGACGTGAAGCCTTTTCACTCCCACACTATTGCAGCACATTCCTTCTCGGTTGTGCTAAACTTTCGTTCAGCTTCATTGAACTTCTTCCTCTGGTATGTGACATGTGCTTGACTGAGAATCATGCCAATTTCCAGATCCGACGCATCCGTTTGCAGCACAAACTCTCTTGAAAAGTCTGGTGCACTAAGCACTGGTTCCGCCACAAGCATTTCATTCAACCTAATAAACGCTCAATTGCATTCCTCAGTCCACTCGATATTTCTTTTATTGGAATTTACTTTTATTGTATCTGTTTAGAGTACTGCTATTCGGAAAAAATCAGTGACATCATCTTTGATGATATCCGGCCAATCCCTGGAAACTTCTTTTCGCTGTATTGGACTTCGGTGTCGGGTAGTGTTTCACTGTCAAAATCTTTGTGTCAGCCAGTTTATCCTTACCCCACTACGTGATCAAAATACTTCACATAATGCAGAGCGAGTCTAAATTTCCCAGGTTTGATTGTGAAATTTGAAGCTTTGAATATATTCAAACATGCCTAAGCACGGCATAAGTGCTGGTGAAGGATACTGTCTCTTGGTTGTGACATCTTTGAAGCCCTCTTCCCCCTTGCGTTGCCATCTTTGATGGACCGCAAGTGCCTAAGATCTAGTTGCCTTGTTTCCACCAAAATTGCCATGGGAATTAGGAAGCCTGGATAGCGTAATGGTCTGCGCATTGGTCCGGCAAACCAAGGGTCCGTGGTTCGATTACCGAAGGCCGAATTTTCTCATGGCAATTTCTAAAACAATTTGAAGATTTGATCCTACTCATTACTTTCCAAATGTTTAAAGGGCTCCTCCCAAGTTTCTGAATATATATTGCTTCATCATAGATGAACGGTCCCGCAGATTTCACTAAACCCCTGAGCACTTCAGTCAATTGACGGCCAAAATCGTACAGAGCATTTTTAAATCCAATGGTCATTCATAATAGTGTACAAGTTCCAAAGTTGATCATAAATGCAGCGTGATTACTCGCTCGTTCAGTCATAGGAATCCGACAGTATCCCTGAGTTATGTCTAACAGAGTGATGCGCTTGGCTCGATCTATTCTCTCTATACATTAATCCACATTAGGTACTGGATAATATTGTGTGCTTTGATTAAATACTGCAATTTGTTAAATGTTCCAGACATGTTCTCGGGTCTTGCTCTGGCACCTCTACCAATGTCATTGGCGATGTATATTCTGCTACACTATCCCCATATCCACCATCTTTTTCACTTCTTTCTCTAAAATTTCTCTTTTTCGTGGTGACAAGCGATATGGCTTAATTTTCTCGTTCTCTGAGTCCACTAACTCGATGTCATGTTGTATTAACATCCCTTACACCGGGTTAATTAGTGACCATGACCGCATCCATTTGCAACAATTCCCTAATAATTTGTTAATGTTTGGATTGGCATTAAAACGTTTAGTAAATGTACTTGTTTCAATCCATTATAGATCTCTGGGGTCGCTGTCCTGCGCACAGTGGATTTGGCTGGAGGTAGTTTCTCTAATGAATATGAGCGATGCATATTCTGGGAACCTCAAATTGTTTATGAATTATCATCACGGGGGCATTAACAGCGATAATTATAAATGAATGAGATATGGATGTGTTGGAGTTTCACGCCGTTGATGTATCTTTTTCATTGAGTAGTAAATACTTTCAACATTATGAATTATTTGCAAATTATGTGTTTACTAATTCACACGATCTAAGAGCTACATACAGGAGGAAAAATAAGAGCTATTACATATTTTCATTACTTAGTTATGCACTGGGTATTATTGAAAATAAATGAACATTGAAATAGTAATATGAATGATATGAAAATATTGAAAACTTAACATACTTTACACAGGTACTGGCTAATTGGCGAATGTCCTTGGCAAGCAATGATCCTTGGATCCATCAGGATACGGCGGTGGCTGTGAAGAGGAGAGGTATGAAATCCAGGCCAAAATAGTAGGATGGATGAATCACTCTGTCTAAGCACTTGATATCGTTTATAGGAGGAACCCCAACTCATTCCAGCAAAACAAAAATCCACTTTGTCTTCCAAACAAATATTATTCATCTGCCCTCGCAGTAACATTAGTAAACGCGTTAATGCTGGCGTTCGAAGCTTGGAGCCGCAGACTTTTAAGTGACGCTTTCAAGGAACATGATTGCATATAGGTACGCGCGGCAAAGAGCGAATGAGAATGAATTGGCGCCCAAACGCAACTAAAAAATCAGTAAATGTCGTGTGTTCAGCCGCGCCAAGAGCAAGAGTATTGTACGATTACTTTTCAAAAGGTCAGAGGAGGTCGATTGAAGCACAGCGATTGGCATACGTCAGGCACCAGATATCCGTTACTCTCGAGACATTTAGGAGCGGCTAATTTGGCACGGGGGTTTCATACTTTTTGATGAACTCAGGCCGGCAAAATATGGGATGATAAAAATTGTTTTTAAATTTTCACTGATTCTTATTTCAATGATAAAGTTTCCTGGTTTCAAATCTAACCATATTTTTGCTCTAGCACGGAAAAATTATCCACAAATCACAGATATATATAAATAAGTGACGAATTACTGAGAAAATGCTTTTTGTATTGTATTGATTAGCATAATTATCAAAGAGAGAATTAGTCATACTTATACAATATATCAAGGCATAACATAAGTCTTTTTAATCATGCACTCGAAATTGAAGTCCTTACTGTGTCCAAGAAATTTATGTACGGCTATTTTGAAAGCTACAATTCTCTCTTCATCAAATATTTCCATGCTCTTAATGCATAGTTCATCTATAAATAGTTTCCGTGTGTCTGGACCAACAGAAACACCTTTCAGTTTTGGCTCTGACAATGTGGAAAAATTTTCACCAATATTTTAAACATTCGCTATCTTTGGACTAAGCCTTCACAAATCTTTTCATTGATCCTTGCTTTATATGAAGTGAAGGTAGGAGAACTTTGTTCGGGTCGACTAAATTATCATTAATTATATTTTCGCAGCCCTGGTGTAAGTTCATTCTGGAAGGTCAATTCTTTCCAGTGCTGGCCTCCATCACAGCTGTCCCGTTCAAATAAAAAACGGATTCTTCGTGTATCCTCCCTACACTGAAAAAAAAGTGCATACGCTCTACTGCTAAAACGGATTGGTGCTTTAGTTTTGCTGAATCAGCAGATTTTATAGCTGTGGAGGTATGTAAGATACTGTACAGTCAGTTGCATTAAGCTGGGTACCTGTAGATTTATAGCAGACGGTGTTTAGATGCACAGCGAAATGATTTGGTTGGTAAGCTCATCCGGTGAGCTGTACAGACTCGCTTCCAACTTGAGTCACGTGACTCGGCTCCGTCGCTTCTTAGCGGACCTATGGTTGTCTCATTCCGCCATTGTTTCTTTCTAGTGCAGAGTGAACCACGAGGTCAACATCGGGAGGTTCACCTCGGGTGATAACTTGAAGCCATAACAGAGATTTCAGGCGAAAATACCAAAGATACCGGTGGAATTGCTTTTCTCAAGTCTGGCGGATGCGACGTGTAGTACTGTTGCTGGATCAAACTGAGCTTTTTAATTATTTGCTCTTAGTCTATCAGTGTGCAGTGGTACTCCGTAGTGCTTCATGAGTGTTTTATTCAACGAAAAAGGAAGAGCTAGTGAGATGATTAGTGTGGTTTTGAGCGTCGTAAAGTGGTTATCACCTCTTCTTCATCTCGTTTTATCAGTGCTATGCCTCACAGCATTATAAAGTGCATAAATAGTTGTGTGTGTATGGACTGTTTTTGAGGGTAACGATTGCATTTTTAAAAATCATTGGACGTTAGTGCTCTTTATTTGTGTTTTTAGATGATTACTCTACGAGATAAGAGCCCATTTTAAATAATGTGTCTAGTAGGTAGCCTCGTAAACAATTTACAAGTGCATATTGGTTTTCGTGACTACTGCATCAAGTGACGTGCTTCAGAGTAATAAACTCGAGTATATTACTGTTTGTTGTCGTAGAAATATGTCTTACATTGATATAAAGACGTCCCATTGTTATCGTATTGAATTGTAATGATTTCGCTCAGGTAATGATTGTAATTGCAAATATGTTTACATCAAAGCGCTGATATGTTTACATTCTGCCGTAATTCTATTTCGTTTCGTTTTTGTTATGGTTGCAGAACGTTGTTATGGTTCACGCAGAAAAATGTTTTCTTCCAG
Source organism: Ceriagrion tenellum (assembly GCA_963169105.1). NCBI lineage: Eukaryota > Metazoa > Arthropoda > Insecta > Odonata > Coenagrionidae > Ceriagrion > Ceriagrion tenellum. The sequence goes on from OY720633.1 coordinate 175,436,254, forward strand.
TGCTTCAACAGTGTATCGCATCATATTTTATGTTTTATCTTGTAAGTGGATAAGTTAAATCAGTTTCGTTTTATTTTATGCTCAGAAAGGATTCATGAAGGGACAAATAGGTATCCAGATTAAATAGTGACAATGTTCGCTGTACCGTGTGCATGTTCGTTTTTCGTTTACAGAATGATGGTTAGTTTGTGAATGTGAGTATTTTTACATTTTCTGTGTAAATGGCAGATATTATCCATTAACTAGAGGCAAACATTTTCCATTTTGAGTGTTTTTATATTGACGGAACGGTGAAAACCTCAAGAAAGTACTGTGATTGTTTGAATATAACTGATACCATAATTTTGTGCGAGTGGATGGAGTACGTTAAACTTTGATGTGGTGAAGCTGCAGTGTGTCCAATTGATTTTATGAACGATCTGTGCAAGTTTGTGGTGTATTACTACGTGTGGCAAAAATAAAGTTTATAACAAGCACGTATTCCCGATTTTTCTATACATTCAGCTTCATTGTTTCTATGGCAGTCGCTACCTACAATTATGTACTCCGATACGATAGTGGCGATAATAGCATACTAGGTTAGTAGCTCAGTGGAAAGGCTCTAAGAATACTATTTTATCGTATGCGAGTAAGATCTCTTAGTAGCTGACTAAGTTAGTCACCTACTAGCACCTCTTTGCTGAAATCTATGGATACGGCCGTACGGGTCTATGTTTGACGGTAAGTATCAACTGCGAAATGTTTTTTATTATTTCCTACTAGAACTCTTCAACGGAACAAATTTTTAAGCAAAACGTATTAAATAAGTTAGTAGCATGCGTTAGGTAAAATATTTTTCATTCCAGTATTGAGATATTTTTCATTTCATGTGATTAAACTTGTTCAAAATTATCCAGTATGCAGCCAAGTGTAATGCTTTCAGATTTATTCGACATCGCATATACTACTTCCATTTTTGTGATGCACAGGAAAGTTATTTTTTCTGAAGAAGTATTTTATGTATAAATACATACACATTCGTAATATACCGTAGACCAGCTAGAAATTTAACAGATTATCGGCAATATAGAGCCAGTGGCTAATCTGCCTAGCTGGTGTTATATGCGAAGCAATCGGTTAGCTACTCCATATGGCTGGAGAGCTATACCGTATTGCCGTCTTCCTAGAAATATCTATTTAGACGGATTAGATGGCTCTGCTAGAAATTTCTCACTGTATAGCTACACGTCTAGCTGTCCCATATACTGCTAGATATTCTGGCTATACAGCTAGAATTATAGCTGTACAACCAGAGTTTTTTCTCAGTGTAATAACCAAGAAATATGGAAATATCCTTCAAATCACCACATATGATCCATAAATGATCACAGCAATTTACTTTTATGAGAGCGTATAATAATCTCAAAAGCTAAGTTCTCAAACCCTTCCTTCAGATGTATGGAATGCCCAACAGGTAATGACGCATGCTTGTTTGTCATCATGGAGAAGTTCTGCGGTGAGGCTTCTTTTGACTATTCAATGAAGAGTATCCTCCTCGTTCCCATTGCATTGTCTGTTAAATTTCTCTGACAAACCAGGAAGTAAACTAGGTTGCCTCCTGTGGGAAAAAAGTGTTCATCGACTAATTTCTAATTCTCCTGTGAATTAACAAAAATTCTCCCTAACACAAAAACAAGGTTTCAAGAGCCAACATTTTATTTTCCTTCAAACAAGAGGATAACAGTTCAGAAAAATCCTTTGGAAGACCCATATCACCGACTAAATCATTCACTTCAGCCTGCGAAAATGTTCCGGGTTCATCGTTACCTGCAACATCTTGAAAGTCTTCATCAGATTTAGAGCCATCGTCATCTTTAATTTGAGAGAAGAATCTAGTGTTTCTGGGGGTGAGAGTGCAGGGACACCTGGTCCATGAGGTACAGTGTGTAGAGCTGATTAAAAAATTGGAAGCAAAATTGTCCTTTTATTTTTAAGATGAAGACATTAATATCAAACGAGTAAAATTTCAGCCATCTTTGTGATATTGAGGTTGTCAGAAAGTCATCGACATCCCAGAAGAGAAAGATGGTTTCTCACGCTGACCCCTGGCGAAGGTCTTTCCATAAAAATAGAACATGCTTATTGTGAGGCCCAGGAACGATTCTGGACCACAAGTTTTATGCCAAAGAGTGCATTATACGCTGTCTTCACAAAGTCTGTAATGATTCATCACTGTTTATTTCCTAAGAAATAATTGCAGATGTAACAAAAGTTGTCAGGTGAATTATAGCAACCCCTTGGAGCCTGACCCGCGCACACAAATAAATTGAAGCCATATAAAACTTCATTTAAATAAATATGAAAATGTGAAGAGTATACTTCAGTAGGAATCACAATCTAGAACTCGTTAATTTATATGACCAGCTCACGCAAAGATGTGCCCAGAACTGGTTCCAAATCGGTAAAATAGTGAATCAATTTATGCAATAAGGCGGAAATGCATCACGTGGAGTCAACTACTCATTCTTTCATTCTCACAATTTCTTAAAGATGAAGTAGAAATGCTACATTTTAGAACTTCATTGCGTTATACCTTTTCTCTGTACACACTAAACGAACATATCATTTTGAGATCAATTGTTACGCGATGAAAATTTTCTGCCAGTTGCACTCAGATCGGCGTCCAAAACTGTACTATAATCACCGAATACTTCAAGAACAATTTTCTATTGCAGGCCTGTGTAATTGTAGTATATCAAGTTTGAGCACTGGCCGTTCATGCTTTCACTTTTATTCAAATATATTTCAAATCAATGTTATTCACATAGTGTTATTTTGTCACTTTTATTTATTACTCACCAAATCTGTCTATAATTCGTCATATAGTTCTTTGCTCTCAGGTGATGAGTTGATAGAATGAAAGGAACTGTTGCTGAGGGACGCATGTTAGATAAGGGTGACTATGAGCACCTAATTCTAGGTCGGAGAGAAAGATGAAGAAATGCTGACTAATTATCAGGACATGAATGTGTTGATATTGTTAAAACCCAGGGATGCGTAGGAAATGCGATCGTCCGGTATAGCGGGTTCAGAGGATGTGGTATCAAATATCGAGTTTAGGTGAATGTTTCGTGCGCCTGACGATCGCCTATGTGCGCACCTCGGCCCTGCGCATCATGCATGCATGCATGGCTCGGAGATTCTGCGAGAGACACAAATCTCCTCTGCTTTCTGCTTTGTAAAGTTTAATTCTTTGGAAAAGTCGTATGAAGATAGCGAAACTTTCTAAAGCCGGTGGATGAAGGAATAGGAGGGGGATTCCCAAAGACTGGAAGATAGCAAACGTGACCCCAATTTATAAAAGCGGAGATAGGGAACAGCCATGTAATTATAGACCAATATCATTAACGTCACTATCATGTAAAATTATAGAGCATATAATACTTACATCAATAACGGGACACCTCGACAGCCAGGATTTATTAATAACAAACCAGCATGGGTTCAGAAAAGGACGGTCTTGCGAAACTCAATTAGGTCTTTTTGTTCACGATATTTTAGTTTCCGGAGAAGGTAACGTACAGGTAGATGCAGCGTTTCTTGAATTTAGAAAAGCTTTTGACAAGGTTCCCCACTGTAAGTTACTCGCGAAGTTAGCATCATACGGAATAGACAGCAATATAGTAGGCTGGATAGGAGACTTCTTACCTGAACGCGTTCAAAGGGTGGTATTAGATGGTGTCAGCTCAGGAGAAGTAAAAGTTACATCGGGTGTTCCCCACGGAAGCGTGATAGGCCCAATTTTATTTCTTCTTTACGTAAATGAATTAAATACAGTAGTAAAAAATAGCAAGCTCCATCTTTTTGCCGATGATGCAGTAGTGTATAAGGAAGTTAGAAATGAAGAGGACATCCAGTCTTTAGCTAAGGATTTAGATGCGATAGATGATTGGTGTGATAGATGGCAACTAGAATTAAATTTGAAGAAATGCGCGATTATGAATTTTTGGAAAAAGAATGGCTTTCCCCGGAATAATTATAGCATCAAAGAAAAGAAAATATGTAACGTAGAATCAATTAAATGCTTAGGCGTCACCATCAGTGAAGACATGTCATGGGGGAAACACATCAGGGAAATAACTAGTGTAGCAAACCGTAGATTAGGATTCGTAAAAAGGGTTCTAGGCAAATGCGATGAGAGAGTACGAGAATGAAGCTATTTTACACTTGTCAGGCCTCATTTAGAATATGCCGCTAGTATATGGGATCTGTACGAGGAAGGTATGATAAAAGAATTAGAGCGCGTGCAAATGAGATCCGCAAGGTTTGTTAAATGCCGTTATGATAATTGTATAAGTGCTACGAGTTTAATAGAAGAACTAGGATGGGAATTACTATCAGAACGCAGGTTAAAATTTATGTTAAACCTTTTAAGTAAATTCGAAACTGATTTGTTCACAGATGACGTTAGATATATATTAAGAACCCCTGCGTATTACGCTAGGTTTGACCATATTAACAAGATTAGAGAGATAGATTGTCGTACCGACAGATTTAAATTGTCATTTTTCCCGCGTACCATAAGAGAGAACATTAGGCAACGTAGCAAAAGGGATAGGTAGGTGAAATATAGTTAGAATAGTCTATAGAGCATGATGCATGTAATAACTACCAATAATCCCTTCCTTATTATGTAGATTTTAACCTGTCCTATACTGTAGTAACTAATATTCTATTGTAATTACTACTGCAATTACTTGCAATAACTAATAATCTACTGTAGTATTTAATAAACTGTGACCCTATTTTCTAGCATGTCTACCTTATATATCCTACTTACATGGAAATAGTGCATGTTTGGTGATCTTCACCCCCTGCCATACACCCTCGTGGTGGCTCGCAGGGTATTACGTAGATGTAAATGTAGATGAATACCAAACGTTCGTTTTTGCAGTGACTCACCAACCGATGATGTTACTCATGCCTTGAATCGACTTCTGTGTCAAGAACTCAGACACTTTTTCATATCCATTAAGAAATTTTCAGAATTGGTTTCTCACCTTATTTTCCACGTTGCGCCTCGTCCACGTTTCAAGGAGATTTGCGCGCTCTCCACGAGTCAGCCACGTCCCTCACTGGATTAGTATTTCCATTCGTTTTAACCATTTTGTGCACCGTAATCGGAAACGCTAATTATGTGTGATACATATACTGTCGATGTCAACTGTTAACTTTGCTGATATTTTTCTCACATATCATTTAAAACGGTACCTTTTTCCTCAACTATCGTCCCCACTAAAATATGAATTGGGAATATACCCAATTGTATAGAGCGTTTTTCGCCATGCGTTCCGGCGCTCGTGTTCTTCATTTCAAGGAATCGGTATAAACGCAGCATTGTATAATGTCAAAGGTCATCTTGAGACATGGGATTAGACACATATCGACGATTTAAATAGTCAGTAGTTACGGCTTCCGTACTCACAGGGAGATACTCACGGCCAAATGTAGAGACCAGAGACAACTGCTCTCGTTGGACAACGCGTTGGATGGATAGTGAGGGGGAGGAGGTGGTAGGGGGAGTGCTGGCGGTGGGGTGGGGGACGGGGGAGGGAGGCAGGAGAGACACCTTCAGGAATTGTTTATGTGCCGACGAGGGCTCTCGTCATTTCCGGCGCCGGGGCCCTCTCTATTTGCCTGCGAGCACAGTGGCGCTTCGCAGCTTCCAACTCTACGCAAAAGGGGGGGGGAAGAGGAGGGGGATTATGCGGATGGGGGTGGGAGAGAGGGATTAGGGTGAGGGAGAATGGAAAAAGATTTCTCCCCCGATGGATGAGGATGGCGACAGCCCCTCGGGTGCGCGGGGACTGGATCGCCTCAGGATGGGATTAAGCTCCACCCCCCCGGGGCAATCGGACTCTAGGGAGGGGGACGGGAGGGTGTCGCTGCGGTGACGGGTGGGTGTGGAGAAGAGCGGCAAACAGCACGCCAGTGGGACACGGCGATTAATTTCTCGGGGAGTGGGGGGGGGGTGCTTTTCAAACCCCTGCCGTCGTCCCCCTCTTTGCTCTCTCCCTCCTCCCTGGGGAATGGGGGGGGGGCTGTGGGGGGCAAAGGGGCGAGGGGCGAGGCGAAGGGGGCGAGGGAAGGGCCGGCGCTGATCCGCAGATCGTGCTCAGTAAAGGGTTTCGCGCGCCCCGTCCCCTCGGAGCTTCTTCCACATTGCAATTGCGGGATGGGCGATAGGCGGATGTTTCCCTCACTCCCGCAAATCAAACAAAAGACTACGCTCGTGCGAAGGAAGTCCCTCATGATGCGTCCTGGTGAGCAAGTCTTTCGTCACGGCGTATAGGACCGCGCTTTCTCGTTCATAATTGAAAGCGTCGATTGATAAGATATTAAATACCGTTCTGTAACACTTCTGCAAGGAATCTCGCAAATCGTCTTCGTGCATCAGAACGGTGCATCCATTGGACGCTTTTGCGAAATACGTGACGGTGATGGCCAATGTTTAAATCATTTTTCAAGTGTTGCCGCGAGACGATGAGCCACTTGGAATATGTCTCATCTCAGTCTCGTCGCCCGATTATGGAAATAGTTTGAAGCCTTGTCACCTGTCCCACCGTCTCGTCTCGGTCTCAAGCCTCGCACGTCATAAACTACCAAGCTTCATCTCGTTGAAAAATAAAGGAATGCTTTTTAGATAGATTAATATGTTTAATACTGTCTAGAGTGACTTAATAACGAAAATAAATCAATTCGCAATCTGAATATTACTAGTGCATTCAAGTAAAATAAAGGATACCATATGCGTTTGATTCTACGATATTTTTACTTAAGATGCGTGTAATTATTGCATTTAAACATGAAATTTTTTAAAAATGTTTCGTAGCATTAATGTATTGACACCGTTAATAGTGATGTGGAAAATATGTCTTGCTACAGAAACTTCAAAAATTAAAGAGTACGTTTAAAAATAAAGTTTAACTTGGATGAGGTATTTTTTCTAGGTGTCTTCAGTTGATTGGAAAGCTAATCGTGACTACAATTGACTCAGTTGTCTCCGTTAATAAGATGGAAATAAATGAACCTCACTTAATTTACTCTGTTAATGAGATGGAAATAGCCACACGCATTGTAAGGTGAATGACGCAAGAATTACTGCGGTGAGTATGTGGCGGCTGATGCAGGAATTATGTTGTGACAATTTCGACTCATTTAAAGAAACTTAACACTTAGATTTGACGCACAGAATACGAAACATAAGCCAAAACTGAATTTAAACGCCTGGTTTTTTATCCGGCTTTATTGCTTGATACTTATTAGAAACCAACGTAATAAGGTATGAGAAAGCTATGTTTTCGCGTTCAGGAGAAAATCTGTGCATATGCTACCGCATTATTTTCAAGTACCTACGTGTCAAGTTCCATAAGCCTACGAATTGATATTACATAACATGGCCAAAAAGCCAAATCGGTAACATGTAATATTTTTCGCTTTCATCCATATGCGAATTCGTTCACAAGTGCACGCGTGCAAAATGGCACACAGATCTATTTTTTGAAGGAAAGTGTTTCCATCAACCTGATTGGCCGCTTTACACGGTGAATGATTGTGCGAATGACTTTCAAGAATAAATTTGCGAATGCATTTCAATTAAGGAGCTACAAAAGAGCCTATTATACGCTGCGAAATCAAGTAAGTGAATTGTCTGCGCCGAAATGGATGCGCAGTAGAACGCCTAACGGTAGTTCCTATCGATCATCGATTTTCATCGATTCGATGTCATAGTTCATTGGAATCGACCATACGTATCGGGGGTGTAGAATGGTGTGAGCTGTTTGTTTACATCAGGTTACTCCGCACAGCGGTCCCAAATGGAAAAAATCTGGCCAAAAGTCATTTTTCCAACTCTCTTCGAGGAAGTTCGGAAAGTATTATTCGTATTACAAAGTATATGGTCTACAATATAGACTACTACAACAGCCATTGCGCTGCTCATTGTAGACAGTGGAGCCCATCAAACATGGGTCATTCGGAGTAAAAACGCCTATCGCCAAAACTCCGTCAATTTTTGAGAAGCTTACCTTTCAGAAAATAAAGTGTTCAGACTACGTGTGTTCTTTGAGAAAAATACTGAACGTAAATTGGAATCTTTATACATCATCATAAATGATTTGGTTTATTTCCAGATTTTTTAAATGTTAAGGAAAATGTTTTAACGTTACTCTATTTTTCGATGTATTTTGAAATAAAATAGCAATATCATTTTGATCTCTGCCGTGCTCCCCAAACATTTTGACATGGACAGAAAGAATATAGAATATAAAGCAAAAGAAAAATTTTGCATTCGTCTGCGAATTCGACCTCAAGATTGATTTGAGTAGAGCAGTGCAGTGCGCTGCCGCGACTGTGCGGCGGCCGAGCCAGCGCTGGTGCTATGTACCGAGGGAAGGCTAGGTTCCCAAGATGTTGTTGGCGTTGCTTCGTTTTTCCATATTGGAATCTTTTTTATGGTAGATTATTCTCTCGTTTCGCGAATTCGAGATTCTCCAATCATCCCAGCGTATCTCAATCTGGCTCGATCAAAATACTCGTCGTAAGGTTCGATATCCGTTAGACATAATCTTTAGAACGGCAACGGTGACGAATATAGTGCAACATTTATGTTACGCAAATATAGATTTCAAGCATTCTTGGATAATTAAGTCACATAAATATCCAGGTTACCCTTTTGTTGGCACCTTTTAAGAAAGCGAACTCCTCAAAGGCCTCTCATAGCACACTAGTTCACCAATACCCTTGTAACCGCGGCGCGGCGCGAAAGGAAAATTGCTGCCGAAAAGGGTATTTTAGTGTTATTGCCCCGACGAGGAAAGCCCAATCACGTCTCTGTTCCAATGTAAAAGGAATGATTCGCACTCCGACCACCGAGAGTGAATTTTGTCTCTGTACGAGTGCAACATTTCTTGAAAAAAAAGTAAGGGAGATTAAGGCCCTGCTCGACTCAAACTTTGTCACAGTTAGGTTCTTTTAGGTATCGTTTGTGTGAAATCTGCTCGCCAGAATTCAGTTTTGCTTAGTTCCTTACATGGGAAACTCGTGTGTGGGAGTTGCTTAGTGTGCTGAGAGTTGCTTTGAGTTCTAGCTCAGAGGAAGTGTGTATAATTTACATTATGTACAGCGAATAACATACGGCAGGATGCAATTGTCATCCTCGGTGTACATTAGTGCTGTGTGTGACCTATTTTAAGTGCTGTTCCGTGAGTTCTGCAACCTTAGCTGATAATATGTATTTATTAGTTTGATTTGCGAATCAGGCGTCAGCCGGAAAGAGATCGTGTCAAGTGATCGATGGAAATGGGAAACCTTAAGCATCTTGAGCTGCATGAACATAGAGGAGAAGGTATATTCTTCAAGAAAAAACATGTGCTGGATTGCTTGGTTAAAATTTTAGATTAAAACGGTAACATGAATGCTAAAAATACTTTCGCACCCTTCACGAGGAAATGTTTTTCCCCAAATATTCTATTACAAAGTTCACAAAGTGAGAGTGTTTTCAGAACTAAGTTCACAAGTTGGCTGCAGCTCAAATTTAAATTTCCCTCGAGTGTGTATAAATATCTTACCAGCACGTCCGATGAGTAATTTTGACGTAAATTATGATCGTATGGAATATTTCGCATAATTTTATAGCATAATAATTCACTGTAGGTTCGGCAGATTTAGTTTAAATTGGTCGACCCAAAAAACAATTTGAAGGGTCAAGTGAAAGGGCAAAGAGGGGAAAAACGGACACACATTGAGCTAGTAAATCGCCAGTGGAGTTAGCCATCGGTACATCAATGAGCTACCGCAGCAACGGTGATGAGTCGGCTGCTAAACTTATAAAAGAGGCAATAACAACTGCACCTACTAGAGCGCAACGAGTTTTACCCAAGCGGAGGGCTAAGGAGATCAAAAAAAGCGAATTATCGCCTTCAGAAGCACTTTGCATGATTGTGTGTAGACATTTTACGAAATTCCAGTATTTTTTAATCAGGAAGACTTCAGAAATCCATGGTGTTTCAATTTATCCCAGCTACAAGTCAGTGCTAGAAGCTAAAAATGCAGTATATACTGATAATATAATCGTCTCCGATGAGAAGTGTGAAGTGAGTCTACAATATCTCCTGGAAAACACGGCAAAAAGAATTATATCTAGCATGTCATTACTCAAGGAGAGAGGTGACGAGCTTCATGCTCCCTTATCTGTAAGTATGGTTTCGATAACAGTTCCGGACACTCCCGATATAAGCAGAAATGGGAGGAAGCAGAATGGAACCGTTTAAATGGACCGTTGGAAATATATTCTAGAGTTTCTTGGTACCCCTGAGATTAACAGAAACTTTTATTGTATTATTTCATTGTTTAAACAATTGAGACAGCCACCCTTGACCAAGAAGACCCCCTCAATCGCTGCCGTCAGCATCCCTTACCACCAGTTCCAAGCACCCTCTGTACCTTCTCCTCATCTCCTCTAGAAATTTCTTCCCCTGACCCACCAAACCAAACACTTTCTCATTTGTCTCGATTTCCATCCACTGCATGTTCTCCTTTCTGCACCGCACTCAAATCTCAAACGTCTGCGGTATGTTTTCGTTCACTTTTCTAATGGCTCACGTTTGTGCGCACCGCATATTTCCGCACAGAATTTACTCGTCACCGATCTCTCCATTTATATATCCTACTTACATGGCAATAGTGCATGTTTGGTGATCTTCACCCCCTGCCACACACCCTCGTGGTGGCTCGCAGGGTATTACGTAGATGTAGATGTAGATTAAATAATTACTCAATGTCTCCGTCGGTAACTTCTACCTGTCGTTAAAATCATTTTTCCCTCTTTTTCTTCAATTGTTTTCACTACTAACAAAGTATGACTGCGTGCCTTGACCATCCAATGTGGATTTGGAATTTCTTGTCATGCATGAGGTCAATTTCAATGCTAATTAGTCTGGTAAGAGAGTTTTCCACCAATGCGGAAGCGAGGAAGTGTAATTTCTCTAATTTCTTGAGTTTGGCCCCTCTTACTATTAACATAAGACTCACTGCCGTTCCTCTTAAATGTTTTAAAGCGAGGAGTATAACGGGTCACCTTTCCTGACCCTAAGATCAATAGCTGTCGGCCATGATTCTCTTCTCAACCACCTCTCTGTGTTCCCTCTTGACTAAATTTATCAGAATCGGATGAGTGTCTAATGTTGCCAATCTAATCCTATTTTAGTATCTTCATTAGTTTTTTTCAATTTACTATGCCAAATATTTTCGCAATCCACAAGGGGAGTTAAAACGTTGTGACAATAGTTTAAGTTCCTTTCAATTAGTGTTTTCATCGCCATTTTCGCATCTATTAGTAACTGCCCAATTCCAAACTCACACTGGTCATCACCAGAATATCAATTAACTGAGCTCTTCAACTTTATATTAAAAATTCTGAAAAAACATTTGCAGATTGAGGTGTTGAACTAATTGTCCTGTGCTCCTTTCATTGTCATGCCTAATTCTTTTCTCGGATAGGTATCAGAACTGTTTTCATCAAACCCTTACGCCATATTACTTCGTCGTATATCCCTCGAATAAGTTAGAAAGAAGGTCATAGCGCCGATGGTATGTTACCTTCCCACAGATCTTATCTTCCTGTTAGATCAGTTTACCCTTTTTTGTCCTCAATATTTGGTACCGTTTACCTTCTCATATCGGCCGTTGACATAGTTAGTTAAGTAATTAGCGTATCCAATTTTTCCTCTTTTGGTAGCGTTTTCATTTCCTTTTATTACGATATCCACCAGTTTTCCTCAACTTAGTTGAAACATTGTGACAATAGTTCTGTATATGTCTACCTGAATAAATCAATGTTGACTTTTTTGTCTTCTTCCTGTCTTCTATTTTCCTACTAAAGTTTTCTCTGACTCATAATTTGATCATATTTCTCGGTTTTATTCCGACTTTTGTTTTTCTGCCACTTTCACTATTCCCGTCTTTACATTCCTCCATTATTACTCGGTTGTTCCCGTTTCCACTTTGGTTACCCTGCTCCTGGCATTCCCTCCTTTTCGCCCCATTGAAAGCTTCCACGTTTCAATTCCCCTCACCTGCTAATACTTAGGATTTGAATTAAACGACTCATTTATGAGACTAAATTATGATCTATGTGATCATCCGTCGCTGAATAGGGGTGCGTATTTTCAAGGTGTTCCTAACCTCTACCTCACCAATATATATTACCTTTCTATTATCTCACACTTTCCACCGGAATTTTTCATTCGTCTTTACAAAAAGAGCCGTTTGATATTTTCTAGCTTGGCTGCCCTCATCATCATCGTCCTTGAGTCTCACCTTTTCATTCGGACCGCATTGCATTGCATTTTTCTCATTTTTATTCTCCATTATTCTTCTCTCTCTTTCCCGTTGTCCTTGCATTAGTTGTTGAAGATGTTGCGGAAGAATTTCGCGAGATGATGACCTCGAGTTCCTTTGTCCGGTATAGCAACCGTATAGGTGGGTGGAGTGCCGTAGTTTTCAGGATTCAATTCTCAGTCATTGACTTCCATTTTCTTAGAAATACACTGACGGGGCACCAGCACCTCCCAATGATTATAATTAAGATGACACCAGCATGTGAGCTACCTTTCGCTTGGCTGCACCCTTCAAGGCGTTTGGCATCGGTGGCCCCCGTTGGAGCAAATCAGTATTGCCCCTGCCAGTCAAACTCTAAAGGGAATTTGAATGCACAAGCACATTAATTTTATGGTTCAAAAGAGGGGAAGAAAAAGAAATGAGTTATAAATAGAATAATGATGAGTAGGTTGACTTTCCTTGTACGAGTCCTTTATAATATTCTGAGTGAATTAAGGGTAAATAACAATGAAAAGTTTAAGTTTACATGCTATTAACTATTTTAATAATTATATAAAATAATTGAAATGGCAAAATAACGATTTAAGCCAATTATGGCTACTCCGAATATTTCCATGGCACGCACCATTCCTCATACATTCCTGGCATTAATAACATGTTCTATGAAAATTGAGAGACTCATGCTCGGAATTTAAGGAAATGAAGTAGCCTTTGATTAGAAGTTTAAAATAGACCCATACGCTGGGTGGTATCGAAGATATTCGTCAGCACTGATCTTCACCTCGATTCCTAACCTAAACCATGGCCCTCGCCTATGTCCACATTTTTCATTTTCGGATTTTTGACTGATATTAAGTTTTTTGTGTAAGTTAGAAGCCTACAATATAAATATTCAATTACCCTCTGGGTATTGTAGATGGTTTTGAAAAAAATCGATAATTAATGCCACGTGTTCGTTCATTGTCAATTAAACCTCACCCTCTCCAATTGCAGTTATTCACATGCATCTAATATCCATCGTAAAGAACTCCCCTTAAGAAATTCAGTCACATCACTAGTCAATAATCAACGTTTGCTATGATAATAATTACACAGGAGAATTTAATTGATATAAGATAATCGGTGATAGATAGATTATTAGCGTACAGCTACCGTAAACAACTAACACGCCAACTGAAGCAATTCCACGAATACTCACGCGGCGGCACGTCGACCGAGTCATCCGAGAGCGCTTCCCTTCCCAGCGTTTCATTCGATTCGTCCCCATGCGCACTCCTACTTACGCTATACACCACCCCGCGGCGGCTATGAGGAGGCTAACGCTACCCATGGCACTGTGCTTCCCCCTCCATGCCAACTAATCCCATACCCTATACCCATACCTATTGAACATTATAAAATATGTAAAGCATCCGCAAAAACAGCCCTTAGAAAAGCGTTTAGTGATTTCAAGAGAAAAGTACTTGGAGAACAATTAGAGGGAAATCCGAAAGCATTCTGGTCATATGTTAGGGAAGTACAGAGAACTAAAAATTCAACGGTTAATTCATTGTAAAACGATAGAGGAGGCGAAATAGTAACTTCCTGTTTAGATAAGGCTAATTTTTTGAATAATTTTTTTCAGAGTGTTTTTGATCAATCTATGCATAGTTTGCACGAAACAATACCAGACCGATTTCAACAACCAATGCCTCCAATCGATATATCTTGTAGCGGAATTGTATCTTTACTAAGTAACATTAGCCCGAACAAGTCCTCAGGTCATGATGAAATTCCAGATCGTGTTTATAAAGAATTAGCTCTCGATTTTTTAGTTTCTCATGATATTTTAGTTTCCGGAGAAGGTAACGTACAGGTAGATGCAGCGTTTCTTGAATTTAGAAAAGCTTTTGACAAGGTTCCCCACTGTAAGTTACTCGCGAAGTTAGCATCATACGGAATAGACAGCAATATAGTAGGCTGGATAGGAGACTTCTTACCTGAACGCGTTCAAAGGGTGGTATTAGATGGTGTCAGCTCAGGAGAAGTAAAAGTTACATCGGGTGTTCCCCACGGAAGCGTGATAGGCCCAATTTTATTTCTTCTTTACGTAAATGAATTAAATACAGTAGTAAAAAATAGCAAGCTCCATCTTTTTGCCGATGATGCAGTAGTGTATAAGGAAATTAGAAATGAAGAGGACATCCAGTCTTTAGCTAAGGATTTAGATGCGATAGATGATTGGTGTGATAGATGGCAACTAGAATTAAATTTGAAGAAATGCGCGATTATGAATTTTTGGAAAAAGAATGGCTTTCCCCGGAATAATTATAGCATCAAAGAAAAGAAAATATGTAACGTAGAATCAATTAAATGCTTAGGCGTCACCATCAGTGAAGACATGTCATGGGGGAAACACATCAGGGAAATAACTAGTGTAGCAAACCGTAGATTAGGATTCGTAAAAAGGGTTCTAGGCAAATGCGATGAGAGAGTACGAGAATGAAGCTATTTTACACTTGTCAGGCCTCATTTAGAATATGCCGCTAGTATATGGGATCTGTACGAGGAAGGTATGATAAAAGAATTAGAGCGCGTGCAAATGAGATCCGCAAGGTTTGTTAAATGCCGTTATGATAATTGTATAAGTGCTACGAGTTTAATAGAAGAACTAGGATGGGAATTACTATCAGAACGCAGGTTAAAATTTATGTTAAACCTTTTAAGTAAATTCGAAACTGATTTGTTCACAGATGACGTTAGATATATATTAAGAACCCCTGCGTATTACGCTAGGTTTGACCATATTAACAAGATTAGAGAGATAGATTGTCGTACCGACAGATTTAAATTGTCATTTTTCCCGCGTACCATAAGAGAGAACATTAGGCAACGTAGCAAAAGGGATAGGTAGGTGAAATATAGTTAGAATAGTCTATAGAGCATGATGCATGTAATAACAACCAATAATCCCTTTCATATTATGTAGATACTAACCATCTAGCTCCATGTGACCCTATTTTCTAGCATGTCTCATTTTAATATCCTAGTTGCATGTCAATTGAGCATGTTTTAAGTGATCTTCACCCCCTGCCATACACCCTCGTGGTGGCTCGCAGGGTATCACGTAGATGTAGATGTAGATTCCCCTCTCAGCGTTTCACTCTTTTCGTTCCCTATGGCGCGCGTAGTAATCGACTTACCGTACCGGGCCTAAAAAAGTTTCACCTCCAAATGTTACACACAGATAATAAACACTCGTATCATCTGAGCCATTTTCTTTCTAATACTTCAACAGCGACTAGGTACGCCATCTCATGGCCTTTCCAAAATGGAATTGAACAATACTCAATTTTTAGGCTATTTCTAGTTATTTTCTACGTCCATGAGTAGTCTGTCCACTTTAGTGAAACAGTTAGGTTCTTTATTACCAAGTATATCTACGAAACGAGTCATTACGCATTCTGATTTAAGAGCTGAAATTCATGAGTGGAAAACTGAATCGTCCGACCGCCTTCCTATGCTTTGCTTTGCCATCGCGGCTGATTATAGAAATGCGAAACATCACGTTCGTTGTCATTGTCTGAGTGAATATACAATTGATAAATGTAGCGCGTAGCCTTCATTACTTACCTCAGCACACCACGGCACGGATATAATGTGAGTAAAATCATTCCTTCAGAGATTCCACTTGATTCTTGGCACCTTCTACCTTACTACTTTTTGCATTGAAATTTAGCTGCGTCCTGTGATTGCTTATCTTCAAGCAAACCCCTTTCCTCAGTGCCACTTTCCAGTTTCCTCACATTCTCTCAGAGCCAATATAAATACTATGAAACGCACGTTTTAGAAAGTACTGAGTCGATAAGTCGCCAAGTAACTGTGACCGCGATATCCTGGGATATACACCAGCTCGCTGGATGGAATTATCAAAATGGTGATATGAAATAGGCGCGCTGCGCCGACATGGCCGGCATAGGAGAACAGCATCCGTGTGCTCCAGTACTTCTGCGTGACTCCGATTTCAAAATTGAGAGCGAACGGAAAAATTGGCCAGCGGCGACAAATTTCTATTTTATGTTCTTTTTATAATATTGAACAAATAGCTCACAATGGTGCGGTACACTTCACTTTTACTAACGTTCGACCACCGACGTTCCCGTTCGTTATGGGTTCACGCCTCATAAGCATATTTATGTAGCATCATCTCATCTCTCCAACCTCGGCACTTTCACATTAATATTTGCGAAATCTAACTTTCTAAGGCATTTGACTCAATGTATCACAAACTACTATTCCGTCAACTCACTCAGTGGTGCAATATTGTCTTAGCCCCGCTAAGTATGTACCTGTTATCATGAACTTCCTCCGCTCCCGCTCTCAGCTCATGGTAAGCAATGGCTCATCCGATCAGTAATCTACTTTCACTGGGCGCCCCCCTCTAATGACGAGGAATCCGTTGGTTCTGTCCCTCCTTATGGACGAAATACTTAGATGTTTCCTGACCATTGACAAATTTTTATCCGGGGTGATGGAGCATCATGGTACAATGACGTACGAGTCGTTCTGACTGGAATCTGATTTTGGTGTAATTAATATCGGCTGCGTGTGGGCTCATCCACGTAGGCTCTGTTGTTTATTTCAAACTGAACCCCTAATCCTTCACACCACATGTATTATTTAAAGCCCCATCCGCTCTGTCAAATCACACTCCAAAAGATGACTTTTGACAGTTAATAAACTTTTCACGACTACAAAAGTATATTTCCCACGACTTTTCACGACTTTTCACACTACAAAATTTCACGACTACAAAAGTATATATAAAGTATAAAAGTATATTAAGGCAATGACTGCTCCTGGCCTGCTGTGACCTATCTGCCTATCTTTGACCCTCATGGCCTCCGAACGATTCTCTTCGGACGTATCCTTTTGCATTTTTGAACATTTTACCCGGCTGGTCTTCCACCCGCTCGGTCACATCGAAAATTCTCCATCGTCCCTTTCATGTCTTTCTCGCATTTGTCAGTCATTTCAACGCCCCTTTGAGAAACTGATCGTGCCTCCCATTTCTATCAACTATGGAAATAAGAACTTGCATGAAAACCGAAAAATGTCTGGCTTAAAATAGCTTCATCGCATTTTGAGTGTGGCCTTACGAACATTTTTCTTTCTTGGCTTGCCTTCTCCTCCTCCTTTCCGTAACATCAATTCAGTTCCCCTATTCACGCTGTCCGAATCACAAGGTTTCACTGAATCATCTCCATCGGCCATTCCCTTGTCGCGCAATCTATTCCACATGATCTCCATCCTACGACCTCCTTCCACTCGTTCTTAAATCTTGTGCTTTTTTGGAACGTGAGTTTTTTTTAATAATATGAACTCTACTAGTTTCGTATTCGCGCCGCTAATTTGTTGTGGTGTTGACCACCAGAGTACAATTCACGGCTTTCCTTTTACGCGACATCTATCGGAAGTTTTCTTTTGTTTGTGCCAGTTCTCTTTTGGTTTGTGAGCGGTATGTCAGTCGCTCTGGTGATATGGGAGAGAGAGCGTCTCGCCGACTAAGAAGCCAAGTACTGCCAGTCATCGAAGACAACGTGGGTAAGTCATGAATTGCACAATGCCATTAAAATTACTTTAATACAGTCCACTTTTTTGTGTTCCGGTTTTCATTTCTTTCTCTCGTGTTTCTCCCAATTGCGGACGGAAAGAGAGAACACTACTTGTCTTTCATCATTCAATGATTTACATTTAATACGACTGTGGCAGTTGAAAAGGTCTTCGCTCTGTTTGGCGACTGGTAAAAATAGGTTTTCAATGAGTCCTTCGATGATAGTGGTAGACGTTTACGAAGAGTTCGGATGCTCTCCACGAGCGACGCTCTCATCTTCTGCGATCCCTTTCGCTTCCTCCGGTCTCCACTTCGCTCCCTCGTTCGCCGCGTCACAGTCGACATATAAAACGGTCCGATATCCGTTCCTCCGTCCACTACAATCGCCTTTCTGCCGTCGCGACTTCCGGGAACGCTGCTGCACTCGCGTCATGTCCCCAACGCTCTTCGATTCCATCGCCGCACTTCGACTTCGAGTGCGATCGTCGACGCTTCGAACCGAAGAAGATCGAATTCACTCCTTTATTCGAGACATCGCATGCCTCGCGACCCTTTCAATCTCCCTCTGTCTCCCCTGCCCATCACCATCTCCACACCCTCCCTCCACTGCCTTCCGACGCCGACCCCTCTCTTCATCCTGCCCAACTGCACACGCTCGCATCGTATGCAAATAATAATCAACGCTTACGCACACATGCACGCCAATAATACGTATGGGTACCATACAGAGTGTGTAATAGAGTCGTTTGTCCCTTTTTTGTCTTCTCACGGTCCTCGGGAGGCCCCGCCCCTGTGTAGAGGCATTGGGGGGGGGGGGGTGAAGGGGCAGTAACATTCCATCCCCCCCCCCCCGTCGGCCCCGTCCCTCCTTCTCGCTCTCACACACACTCGTACATTTCCTCCCTTATCTTGCCGCCCCATCCACATTCTCTCCCTTTCCCCATCATCCACTGTTTCCACTCCCCCCCCCACTACCCCCCACCCCTATTCGGACGAGCAAACACACACACACACACACACACTCTCTGTCTCTCTCGCACAGAAACAGAAACTCGTCGAGCACTCTTGTTTGCCTCATTCCCAATCTCCCTCCCCCCCGCCTGACTCTCGCCTCTTCACCCCTTCACGCCGCCTTCACCCTCTGCCACCCACCCCCCTTTGTAATCCCACTGTGCGACGCCTCTCGCTCGATCCGTGGCGCTGGACTCGCGCGTCGAAAACTGTTCCCTAGTCGAACACCTTCGGGTCACTCGAAATGATCGTTATTGATTTTATTTATTTATTTTCAACGAAATACTCCACATACTGCAATACTGCAGTTTCAATGTGCCCTTGTGACTAAAATAAAGGAGACCGACACACATAATAAACAAAATCGCAAAAATTCAGCCAAACTAGGATGAAATGTCTGTCTGAATAGGTATGCCGATAATTTTTTATCACTGTCTGCATTCGCGGTTCATTTCCGGCAAAATGCTTTGTAGCCGAACTTTGTGAAGTATTTTGACGATAGAACAAAAGGTGAAGATGGCAGTGAATTCATTGGAAGGGGAGAGGAGGCGACAAAACAACCGAATGTTCGAATAGTGATCCGCTGGACGCGGACGAGTGGAGTAAATGAAATAGCAAGCGCGGGCAGGTTACGTGCGAAGGTTACACGCCGATAATTGACAACACGTTTTGCTGATGTGCGAGACCCTTCCATTTTCCAGCCATTTCCTCGCATTCACTCCATCCACCCAACCCACCCACCCACTCTCTCATTGTCGCTTTCATCCCAGACGTCACGAAGATCACGTGGAGTGGATCAGTGGAATTGGAGGAGATCATCAGAGTGGATACGTCACGAAGATTCTTTCCTCTCTCGCTTTTTGGTCCTCTTATCTCGCCCTTTTTTGACGATGCCAATTCATCTTCCACTCACCGCAGTGCTTCCCGGAATATTTTCGAATAAATGACAGCCAATTCTCATGAGAAATAGTTCGCGTACCTAAGTACTCCGGGGAGACTTCAGTTAACATAGTGGGTGAAGTCTAGACACGCCTAGATCTGGTCAGAAATTCGACAGTGCAATGCGTCACATGTTTTCTCTTCAATTCTCTTAAAATAAGTCAATTCTCACCGAGGAAGTTTTTACAGAATCGCAAAAAAATCCTTCCGACGTTCCGGCCTTTTCTCTGCTCAGCGTGAAAAATGAGACAATTTTAGACTTGCACGCAGCGTTAGTTAATCACTGCGAATTTTAGTCACGCAGAAAAATATTTTCGGGCCATTTGTATAAAGATCTTTACTTCGTGCTTCTCAAGGCGGTTGAAATAAAAAATAAAATTCGAATATGATTCATTTTATGACATGAGAGAAAAGTCTCGTTCCAGAATCCTTTGAAATACAGGATTTGGAATTGAAGACACCGCAAATACTTTGCCCGTCGTGAACTGAAGCGATTTGGATTAATTTTTTTTTTAAGGTTATGCCGATAATTCTATTTTTCACTTTGAGCTTTGAATGAAAATATAAAGCTGGAAAATATTGTCACTGAAGCTATTCACGCGTCCTCAAATCTTCGTATGTGAACGGAAATTAATCGACGATTGTGGCATCCGACGCTCCTGAGGTGTTGAGACAAACATTCCTCATTCGGAATAGTCATCGGAAGCTGTGTCATGAACAACGGCCCATGGAGGGGATTGCATTTTCAACACCCGATTATGTGCACCTATGTAATGTTTAGAAATTATGAAAAATATATAATAAATACGAAGGACACCGATTTACTGAATCGGGGCATAGAGAAACTGACACGCACTGCTGCCAATGTGCAACAGAGCAGGGAAAGCTGTAATGAACAGCCTAATTGTAGTTTTCTAAGAAAGTGTGCAATTGACTTTTCAGTTACTGTATCACTTGAACGTTTAATCGTACTGTCCCTGCGTTTAATAATTTGTGTGGCGGCTAACTCATCAAATTCAGAGAGGGACATGAATTATAAACATGATAACTTGAATGAATAAAAGGTTCTGGATGACCTAATCCGTTTCTGTATGAGCCTTCACGATTCGCAAACGACAGCCGTGCTCGAAGTGACCACAATCGCTGCGGCAAAAGAGGCCGATCTCCCGTAATACGCACCCGAGAATAATTAATTGTATCTGAGTGTCTTTTGGATGGTGCCACCGTGGTGCTCTCTGAATGTGCGGCCGTGACCATCACACTGAGTCACAGAGACGCAAGTGGCACGAGGGTGCGACAAGGTGCGCAAAAGGTTTCAAAGACCTCGCTCACTTCCGTTGAAAAATTGACATCGATGGGTGCAAAGATACGGATTCTACCACTCGATTCGAACGCAAATTATAAATCGATAGCAGGTAATTTATGTTCACTAAAAAAATAATAATTTTATTTTTATCATATCGTGGTTATCCGTAAAACCGCTACGATGAGGAAAGCTTACCGTTTGCTATGCATTCATGAGACATTCGGTGTGAAGGTTAGGGACTCTTAATGCCTGAATGGGGACATTCAGCCTCGAATTCTTCGCTGAAATCCGATTAAATGGAATGTGGGGTAATAGGATAAACATATCACGCTCATAGTTGTGCTCGACGAAGCCCTTCCACTCCCCTCGACGTTTTCCTTTGAATGTGTTCCGCGGGTTTCAATCGGAGCGATGCAAAAACCGCCCCACGCCTCCCGTCCCTCCCAACACAACTGCCTCCGACCTCTCCACCCCCCCACCCACTCCACCCCCCTGGCCGTGCCACATCGCCACAGGTGCTCACTTTGGAATAGTGTGCGAGTGAGGGGGTGGGAGGGGGGATGAGAGGGAAGGGGAGGGACGGGGGGACTGGGGGTCGCAGGCGTGTGATCGAACGCGCTTTTGGGGGCTTTGGGGTTGGGGGAGGGGGGTGAGGGGTAGGTGTGGGGTGGGAGCGGTAGGAGAAGAGGGACGGCAGAATCGAGTCGGCGCTCCAAAAGGGGCGGTCGTGGAATGCGGGGCACTCTGCATCCCCCCGCACCGCCCCCCCACGCCACCCTCGAGAGACATTTCCTCCGACCGCCTCCTCTTCCTTCGCGCCACGAGGGGCGAATTCTACTCCTTTGCCGGTGACGAAGGAGTGGCGATCCTTCCTTGCTTACCGCCGCAGTCGCAGTTCTCTCGCCCTATCTCGCCATGCCAATCTCTCTGCAGGCCGAGGGAGGCGAAGGGGGGGTAAGGGGGGCAAAGGGAGCCAAGGGGGAGGACTGCCACCCCCGATGTCGCCGCGAGACCACGCATCGCCGACAGTTCCGCCTCCGCACCTCTTCCCCCGAAACCGTTCCGACGAATCCGAGTGGAGAGTTGGACGCCAAGGGAAATAGTTCGTAGGCACCAAAAAAGTTATCCAAATAAATTCACGAAGACTATTTTGAGCGTCATCATGTGACCCTAAATCTTATCTTCGTGACAAATAATCAATTAAATATTTATTTTTGTCATTCAATGATTTTCCCTTCATGTATGTTACTTTTGTATGTAGCTCAAGACGCATGATCTGGTGTGAAGGCATATCACCACACGTCTGAGGAAAAACCTATGTAACGGTCCAATAATTTAAGAAAATATAATAAACGAAGGATAAAAGAAAAAAAAAGATGATACTTTGAAATTAAAGTTATCAGGAAGTACGCGTAGCAAAAGAAAAACCTAGAGAATTTAACAAAATATATTTGAACAGAGATGAGAAAAGTACGGCGTATAATGTGGGTAAGAAACTTCGTTGGTGGGAAGGAAAAATTTAACATAAATTCCTAACCTTAAAAAAGAGGTATACTGTTAAGAAAATAAACAATACCGCTGTCACCACAGGGAATTGGAGCAGGAAATATGTCAGTATTTCACGAGCTAAATAACCAGATAATATGGGTTTTCAAAATTCACGAGACCACAGGCACAACACTGCTTCACCAAAACCTAACTACAACTGCCTGTCAGTATGCATTTCTTAAAGAAAGGGCGCCACTGGAAATACCAGCTTAATACTGTCAACGGCAGCCTGGTGTCATAAAACGTTCCTTTTCGCGCCACCCTCCTCGGGGAGTAAAGGCGGAAGGTGTAGTTCGGGGTGCGGAAGGAGAGGGCGAAGGAAAAGAAGGGAATCCAAAATGTTGCCTTTTCGAGGAAAACATGCATGGTACCCCGAGAACCCGCATTCTTTCTCAAGAGTTGTTAGACGTTCATAATTTGCAGCATGATTCCGAAAATTATCCAAAGAAAAACAAATTTACCGCAGTCACGCGTGCACTGATCCATTCTCTCGATCCAATACCCTCGCAAAATATTCAGCATAGAATCTTTATAAATCAGTGGCAACATGCATAGCCTGAAAAAGTTGAATTCGAGGGGTTAATGCCCACACAACTTGAACAATCCAACGGAGTCACAGTATTTCCACGTCCCGCTGCGAGCTGCAGCCTGGCCGCGACGCGAGATCGAAAAATCAAGTTTATTCTCGGCGTCGCAAACTTTAAAAACATATTTTTACGGAATAATCTAGAAACATTTTCAATTTATCCTCTGATGAAGTATCCCAGAGACCATTTTCCGAATAAGGATTATATTGTCTACTTTATGTAAAATGTTGTCTAAAAAAAGGGTCCGCCATTTTGTGACGTAATAGCACTCAAATATGCGCAAAAATGTCTGAACCTTAACCATAGTATAGGAAAAGTATTCTGTTTACAAATGGTGGTGTTTTTTATTTCATAAAAATCCTTCCATTACTCCCATATCTGCTCAACTTTTAAGATTTTCGAAGAAAAATGCGAGCGGGCGCTTTTTTGGAAATTCGGTCGTGTTTGAGCCTCTGTATCTAAGTAACGGATGAGACCTATGAAAAATGACTTACCATTCCATAATCACCAATCATTTGTGTGTATATGTGCCAAGTTTCAAGATGTTATCTCGAAAAAAGCAATTTTGGACTTTTGTCCGGCGATTTTCGGTTTGGGCCAACTGTGCGCTGGCGCCGAGACGAGGACGCCGTGTTTCCCTCCAACGGCGCCCTAGACTCCCATTCCACCAATCGATTCATGCGTTAGGCGATCGAACAGTCGGCGGTTGTCAATGGGTTTCAATGTTGATACAGTGTATTCAGGCATCGTTCACCTGAAAATAAATTATCATCATTGAAACTTGGGTCGGATGTTAATTTAATTTCTGAGGAAAATTTCATGATTTAGTATTTCATCAATAAAAGTCGAATATACGAAGAATTGTTCTTTTGATTTATTTATTTTTAAATTCCTTAAGTAGAATCAAGCAACTCTCCTCAATCGAGGCTCTACATCTTTCAACGAGGAGACGAGAGTACACACTGAGTCACTTCACTTGTTTAAGAGTGTGAGTTTGTAAAGAATGTTGGAATCAAATCCTTGTGCGTGCGTGCGTGCGTGCGTGCGCAGTATCCCCGTGCTCAACTCGTCCGTCTCTCCTTCGGCCGCATTCCCCGGCCCGGCGCGCTTGTCGCTTTGTCGGCTTCCAGAGGAAAACAAACAAACGTCTTCATTGCGATTCCCACCCCTCCCGCCCGACTCCCCCGTCCCACTTCCCCTTCCCGTCCCCTCCCTCGGGGGGGGTGAATTGGGGGGGGGGCGCGGCCGTGAGGGCCTGTGAAGTGGACTCCAATATGTCATTGGTTCACTGCGTAAGTCTCCGAAAAAGGAGGTCGTCGTGGCTTCCCGCTCTTTAAGCCGCGCCGCTCGGAAACGAAAGAGAATTCGCATCATCGCTTCGAGTACAGGGGTGGGGGAGTGCTTGAGGAGAGTGGGGGGGATTAAAGAACGGCCTGTGACGCTCAGTTGGAGTCCCTCAGTGCCGACTCACGGTTTGAGGTGGCGTGGAAAACACACGCGAATGTCGCTCGCGATGGTTCGTCAGACTTTCGACAAAGGATGTGCCACGGTGTCCTTTTTTCCTCTCTCTGTGCATTCCCTTGTCGCATCCTCCTCTAATTCTTCACTGCTAACTACTCATTAAAGCCTCATAATAGGGAGCATAAAACTGCTGTAGTTTTCCACACCCATTCAATTTTTATTTTCAAATAAAATGACACCAAGCAATGGAAGTATGCTGGACACAAAGTAATTTCGTGTGGAAATACACTGCAGAGATTTCATCTCATTATTATGGAGATAAAATTTTTTCGCAAAAGTTTTCTGAAACATTGGAATACGTTCAGGAAAGCCAGCTGACGAAAGTAAGTTGCTACGTCGCAGCTTCCCAGACGAAATTCTTATACTATTTAGAACAGCAAAAGGGGTTCGATAAGGAATTATTCAAGAATGTTGACCAAGTTGTATGGTTGATCTACCAGAAAAAAAAATTAATACATCCACCTGGATACTCTCCGAGCGTTCCGTGCAAAACAAAAACTGTCATGTGAAAAACATGCTATTGCAGGGAAAACATAAAAATATTGATGTGCATAACATGACCATTTAAGTACTCTACCTGCCTAAGCAGGTTTTTTGGCAGTAAGTATAGCAGTTGCAAAAGAATCTGGCGTTGCGCAGCGGACGATTTTGGGACATGGGCCTAAGAACTTTTAAAACCCTGCGCGGCGGGGGAGGAAGGCTGTAAATTGCGGAGCGGCAGTGAGCGAACCTTTTCTAGTTGCTGCCAACCTTGGCGCCTCGGTAAATTCCATAAGTCACGGCTACCTTGCGTCCGGTTAGCTGCATTCTATTCGTACTATCATCCCTTGCACGTGGCAAGGAAGTGCACGGGTATAGCATGACATTGATGAAGCAAAATCACTTTGGCCTATTTAAATCTGTGTGTGCCTTGTCCAAAGTAGTTCCGGCTCCTTTGCCTCGTCCTCCTCTCAGCCGTCCTTGTCCCCTCCTCCTCCCTCTACACCCTATTCCCCTTCTGTCCTTCACTTCACTCCCTCCTCCACTTTACCCCTTTCCCCTCCGCCGCGCAGAAGTGCGCCAGGATCTTTTGCTTTTGCTATATCCTAACGTTCAAATTCCTGGAATATCGCTCCCGATTCCCTCCTATCCTTGATCCGCCATTATATTCCTTCCCGTGAACAATACTTTCTCGTACGTCCGCCTCGCCTCCCAGCTCACCCTCTCCTCGCCCTTCTCCACACCCGCATTACGAACGCCTTCAAACTGCGTACATCCTCCTATCGCAATGACCAAGCCTCCAATTAATACAGCGCCACACTCCTCATCAGAATGTTCACCAACCTTATGTTGCTGTATCTGCTAAGATAACCCCTAATCACTTCCTTCCTCTTTGAAAATACTCATTTGGCCTCGGCAAGTCTACACCTTATGTCCCTTCTGCTACTTCCATTCTCCTCTAAAACGTACCACCCAGATAATTAAACTTCTCTGTTTTGTGCTCTCTCACCATCATGTTAACTCCCGATTCTTGCTTCTAGATTATCTCATCACATTCGTAGGCGTAG